>JAODJW010000094.1:13372526-13398962 GCA_026777045.1 Hyperopisus bebe
ATGCTGCTTATGATTGTTCTATGAATGCATTATAAAGGCATTATGAAGGTGCATTAAAGTAAAGCATTTCCAGCATAAGTAACTAAGGACTAAAGAGCAGGCAGCCGGCTTTGCAGTCTTTCTCCAAATGATATGACATTTCATCAGCCTGGTATGGATCATTTCAGCCGCTCACATGATGTGACCCACCACTGTGTTGTACTGAAGATTCGCTGGAAAAACTACATGAGGATCCCAGAAGAGCTTCCGGCAGACGTGTGACCTTCAGGTCTACCAAGGTCACCCCCGAGTCGTTATCATATACCACCTCTCCGCTCTCCAAGACTGACGCATCGCTCAGCAGCAGAACTAGCGATTGGGTTTCTCGCGGAGAACCTGCGAGAGGATCACGTGCCTTTGCAGCGCCTCAGCTGCTCGCCGAGCTTCTCGCTGGTCCTCAGGCACTGCGTGTCCATGTACGGCACGAAGACAAACTCCTCCAGGGTGGGGGGGCTCTGCTGCTGCTGCCGCCGTGGTGCCACTGTGGCATGCAGGCCGGAGATCTGCACTCCGCCCGCGATAATGCTGTCCAGGTAGGGGTTCACCTGCACGTCAATGGCTGCAAGAGGAGATATGATCGAGAGACGGAAGGCTTATCACTTGGCAGTAAGTGCAGCGTCAAAGAACACACAAAATGTGCTCAGATTTAGTTAACAGAAATAACACGAAACTGCAACTAAAATTACAAATGTCGCTTCTCTAACTGAAAATAAAAACAAAACATCAAAACATATAGTTACCGTTTTTAAATACTATCTAGCTAAAATATTGATTTGTACCCCCCCCCCCCATGACCATTATTTTGAGGACATTAGTACATGAGTTGCACTGTGTATTCATGTGGGAGTCTCTAAAGTGAGAACTAAAAACAACTCCACAACTTAAAGTTATTAGAAATATATCTTTAAAATTAAAACTGATACATCAAACACTGAAAACAAAAATAAAAATATATATATATAAAAATGTAATATAGAAACACTAAATTACAAGTAAAATTGAAACAGTGCCGCTGATATGTTGTGAGGCAGAACTGGTGGGGGGCGGGAACGGGCATACCCTTCTCCTTCTCCCCATAGTCTCGGACTTTCTCCTCGTGCAGACGGGGATCGACGCAAACGGACCGGACCCGAGTGGGCAGCCGCAGGCTCCGGCCCGAAAGGCCCAACACCAGCATCTGCAGCATGGTGTCCAGGAAGGTCACCCAGTTACCCGTCCATCTCAGCTTGCCGCGGTCTCCTGCAGGACAGAGAGGAGGGACTCGCTCGGTTGCCGGTCAGGCAGCAATGGTGGGTGGTCTCAAACGATTCCGGGGGGTCCCTCACCGGTGCCGCTGGACTCCAGGATGCCCTGGAATGTCTTGGCATAGTCATAACCCCGCAGGCGTAGCTCTTTGTAGACGTCTCCAGCCGTCAGTCCCAGTCTGGGGTCGTCCCCTGAGGTCGCTTCGGGAGTCTGGGCCACCTGAGATTGGAACGCTTCCAAAGCCTTATCCTCAAGGATGCTCACTTTGCCTGCAGACAACGGTGCCAGTATTACCAGCAGGGGGAGCTGGTGCAGACAGTCCACGAAGAGCTGTGGTTATGGTCACTCGAGGTAGAAATCGCACGGCTTACCACTGACTGTCAGATTGCCATTCTCAGAGACCTCGAACCTGCTGGTGGCAGGCATGAGTCGGACCTCCAGCTGGACGGTGCCTGGGAGGGGTTCTGGAGTTAGATTCCGATGGGACAGTAACAGGACCCGACTTTACCCTGGTAAGTGGTCGTGGTGCACCCTCACCGGTCTTTGGCAGGATGGTAGCCCGGTGGATGGTGATGTCCTCGAAAGTGACAGGAGTCTGCTCCATCACCGCTCCCTGGCTCCTCAGCAATGTCCTCCAGGCCAGCACCAGGTAGCCCGTGGCCGGATACAGGACGCGCCCGTCGATGCAGTGGCCCGTCAGGTAGTAGTCAGGGGACTCGGGGTTCATGTCTGCAGGAGATCATGATGCATGTCATGCATGAAACTACACACTGGACAGCAAGCCGCTCAAGAAATCCTGAAGCCATGAAGACAATCAGGCCCCCGGCAGAGATTTAGGACTCTGGATCCATGACATGGTCCCTCAGAGTGCAGCTGTCACTCACCGATGTTGTAGACTGTGGCCGAGCTGGAGCCGCCAGACCCAGAGGGGAAGTTATCAGCGACCGGGACGTCCCAAGTCTGTGAGTGGTCCCAGAGGATGTGGGGAGAGATGAAGGGGGTCCCGACCTGAACGGGGTACTCTACGGCCGGGTATAGCTTGTTGCTGTCCAGGTTGATTCTACCAGAGAGATGAGAAAACCAATCAGCATCCAGTGTCCAGCAGAGCGGCCAATGACGAGCAGCCGGAAGAGACAGGCGGGGAGGTCAGCGAGGAAGGCGGACCCGTTCATGTAGATCTTCCCGACGTGCGAGAGGAAGAACTCCAGGTTATTGGGGTGGCCCCTTTTCATCAGGGGCAGGATAGAGCAGGTGGACTTGAGGCTGCGTTTCAGGATAGCCTGCAGCGGGGTGGGGGGAGGGTGGAAACAGAAGGTCAGTGCGGTGGAGAAGGCGGCAGCAGTAGCAGATCCCAGAAGGAATGATGAGCGTCGTTACCTGCAGTAGGGCATGGGGTGCAATCTCCACCACCACGGCGTTGTCGGGCACCAGGTTCAGGCCCTCCTGGAAGAGCACGGCGCTCACCAGGTTGTTAACGTGGTACTCTGCTGAGGAGTAGTGCGCCAGGGGGCTGTCCCAGTCTGCCTGTGGGATGGAGGTGCTGATCCAACGAGCTGACCTTGGCTTCGGACTCTTAATTACCTGTGGAGATGGAGACTATGGTTAGCCTACAGATAGTAATGGTCCAGGTGCACTTTCCTCCCAAGCAGTTCACACCTCAATAACAAAATTTTCCTCTGAAGGGAAGCCCACAAACTCCAGAGGATACAATGCACCAGTCCTGACTGTGCTGAGCAAGAAGATGCACGACCTTGCAGCATCCGGCCAGCAGATGTCACTGTTGTAAAATCCAGAGCTCTATGAGGGCCGGAGAAGCTCTTACCTTTTTGAGGGCGGACAGCAGGGCAGGAGCGATGGAGGCCATGTAGTAGGAGTGGAAGGCCACACCGGCACTGCGCACTTCCTTGGCAAACACCCCACTTTGCTTTAGCTGAGCCACAAACTGGCTGACTGCTTCCTGCATACGCAGACACACGCACACAATTAATCACCTGAGTTCACAGACTATTTAAAAATAACAGTGAAAATGAACTGTTCTCTAGAGAAAAGTGACCAAATTTATGACCTCTTTTCAAACTCCATTAACAAAAGGCAGAGAGCAGGTCGGCCCAAAACGGCACAGTGACGGTTACCTGAGGACCCGAGATCGTGACAGTGTCTTCGGAGTTGTGGCAGGCGGGCACCACCCCCTGTGGGCACTGGGCCTTACACTCCTCCCACGTCAGGCCTGTTGGGGGGGGGGGGTTAGGGTTCATTATAGTCATGACCTGTTATTCCCATACCCTGCGATTCCTCGAGTGGTGGTAAGAAAGCGAAGGAGTTTCTAGAAGGTGATGGGCACATACTGCCGATGCCCAAGTACTAATATAATTTTAGGGGAATTAGGGACACGAGGCCCTTTGGCTATTGGTTAACAGTCCAGGTAAAACTAATATGCTGTTGCTGCCAGCTGAACACAAACAATACCAATCAAACAATCCAACAGAGCGTGAGAGGGGGTGGGCGTCGAGGCCGGGAACCCTACCTACGGCAGCCATTCCCCCTGCCGGCAGGTTGGCTTCCTTGATGCACCGCCCTCTCCAGTAGGCTGCCAAGATGGCCTCCCTGTGGCAGAGGGAGCCGTCGGCATAGCCGCAGGCCAGCTCGCCCACCGAGTGTCCCACGATGCCGTCCGGCACCAGGCCCATCTTCTGGAGCAGGTCGATTTGGCCGATCTGTGAAATGCAGGAGGCGCGTGAGGAAGAGTCCCACATCACACAAGACATTGGAGCCCAGAGACACCAGGTAAAGGGCACCAAATTCATCCATCCAGTCATCTGTTTGTCTGAAATGAAGGCATTTGAACCTTTTGGCTAGAAGGTAAGTTTGGTGCCCTTTGCCAAGAGTACATTAACTTAAAAAGCCATACTAGGCAGATGTAACATGATTAAACCAATTTTTGTTTGGCAGGCCACCTGATAACACAATAAATCCTTCTCTGATAAAGACACTAAATAAGCGTGACCGTATACGAGAACGGGACAGAGTTTAAATCTGGACTATTCTGGCAGTGCTCAGCAATAAAGCACATTAAAAATTAACAAATTAACGACGGCTCATTAAAACCCTCCTCCCTGAGAATGAGCGGCGAAGGCCGGGGCAGGTCCATCAGGCCCGGTGACCCGCTCCATCTCACCTGTATGGCGGCGAGTCCCACGAAAGCGTGCACCGTGTCCTCGAAGGTGCTCTCATCAGCCTCCATCAGCAGGCGGGAGACGCAGAGCCCCGTGTCGCGCAGCGCCTCGTCTGAGCGCAGGATGGACTCGCGGAATTCGGCCAGCTGCATGAGGCTGCGACCCATTCCTGCCCACTGTGTGCCCATCCCTGCGGACACCAGGCAGTTTCAGGGGCCCGTCCCTCTCCGCACACACCCGACACTGACACTCCTTCGCTTAACTTGCCACGCGCGGTACAGGACGTAAGGGTGGAGTACTTTACTCTTTATGATACATTTTTACTTGACTAATTTTTTCCAGCCAAACTGGGTCAACTGAGGTGAAGCAGAAGGTGCTTAAGGGGATAACAGCAGCGCCCCTCCTCGGAGTGCTCTCCTACACCACCAGCTGCCCCAGTGTCATCATGGGAAATGCAGGATCAAGTCTGGCAGTCCTCACCTGAGCAGATGTACCAGAGAGGTCTGGATGCGGCCTGAGCTTGCTGCACCTCCATGGCATCCACCTCGCTACCAATCAGGGCGTAGCCCCTGTAGGGCATGCTGGCGGCGGGCACGGTAGAGATGTCGTTGAGGATGCTTAGAAAGCCGGCATTGTTGGCGTTATCCCGGGCCTTCCGGACGAGCTCGTTGACGGCCTCCTCCGTGCGGCCGCATACCTGCAGGAGCCGGGGAACCTCGAGCGGCGGCTTTGTGTCTTGGGGCGCGGCCACGGGGCCTGCCGGACGCAGGATCATGTGGACGTTCGAACCTCCGAAGCCAAAGGAATTGATGCCTACGATGCCACCCTTGACGGGCAAAGGTTCGGTGACGACTCGCACCCTGCCGTCCAGTAGTGCCGGAATATCGGGGTTGGGCTCCTTGAAATGAATGTTGGGAGCCCACATGCCGTGCTCCAGGGACAGGACCACCTAAACAGCAAAGAACCCCCCCCATCCATTAGTGAAGCAGAAAGACCCCGACCTGCTTACAGCGGGCGAAGCGTCCAGCTCGTCACCTTGGCGAGAGCGGCCAGGCCAGACGCCGGTTCGGGGTGGCCCATGTTGGACTTGGTGGAGCCAATTAGCAGAGGCTCTCGCTCGGATTGACAGAAGACGCTGACAATGCCATTGACTTCTTGTGGGTCCCCAACCTGAAGGGAAATCCACAGGTTAACTTCTCATGAGATATTCACTTCTACATGGTAACTACTGAAGTTAGGTGATGCTTTTGCCCGTGCACGTCACGATCTGAGAGCAGGGGTAGCCAGCATTCCCGGAGTGACTGGACTTTAGGGCCTTGCTCAGGACCACAATGATGATACAATTGTTCTGCAGGGCACAAGATCTAAACCCACAACCTTTTGGACATGAGCATAAATTCCTAACCCAACAAGCTGCAGAGGGTGAAGATTGTATTGGAGATCAGTGGTAGAAGACCATGGAGTTGGGCCTACGGAGTCTGTGCAGCGCCAGGCTCACCTTGGTGCCCGTGCCATGGGCCTCGACGTACTCCACCTGCTCTGGGGAGATGTTGGCCTCCTCGTAGAGGGAGCGTACCAGGCGTTGTTGCATGTCGCCCGAAGGGAAGGTAACGCCTGAAGAGGATGGACACAGTGAAGCAGATTTCCTCTCATGGTTCAAAAATATGGTTGGGTGAAATAGTGACCCTAAATTCTCCATGTGACTGTGTGCTCTGCAAAGTACTGCTGTCTCACCTAGGTCACCCAATCCTTCCTAAGACAGGCTCCAGCATTATCATGAATGGATACTGGATAAGCAGTTACGGTAGATGGATTGATGGATGGATGGACGGACCGATGAGTGGAAGCTGGATTAGACTACTCAGAACTTAAAAAATTAGATGACTTCTAGTGGTCTAAACTACAAGAATAGCTTTCTAGCCTACTGCCATTTTATTGGTTAAAAAACATTTTGGCACCTAGCTATCACTCAACAGCGGTAATTTAACAAGACGACAGCCATAAATGGCATGATAAGCTATCGACGCGAGCCGATTGTCTATCTGCACACAGCATGCGCTTTCATTTTGGCATCACGTGATCAATATATACAAGCAGCCAGAATGAACACGAAGGAGCACGTGCACATATCTGGTATACTTCAAACTATGACGCACAAGATATCACATTAGCACGAAAGGTGGAGGGGGGAGAGAGAGAAACAGGGCTGCCTGCAGACATCAGAGGTAATGCGAGCTGCCGGTGTCCTGGGACAAAGGCCACTGCATTCCGGACAGACGCATGATCTATGGTTGGATTTGTTTATAAACACGGCCTGCGGTGGCATCTGTGTCAAGAGTGACTGGGGAAAAGTTCCCTGTCTGTAGGAGGTTGGTGATACATTTGGGGCATCAAACATCAGCTTTAACAGGTTTCAGCCACATGCACGTTAGCGTTGAGGCTCCTGGTCACTGGTTACCTTGTTCTTTGTAACCATCTGTGTTGTTACCCGCGTTGATGATTGTGGCGTAAACCCTCTTCGCCATGGACCTCCTGGTCAGCAACACGGCCACAGCAGCCTCGGACCGGCAGTATCCGTCACCTGAGAATAGTGGCAAGGCATCATACTCGAGGTTCTGTGCAATTTCTGTTGATTTTCCGCTTTCCCCAAGTCAATATCGTTGCCCCTCCTCCACCCCACATCCCAGAGCGACTCAACCCACTACCTGAGGAGTCAAAAGACTTGCAGCTGCCCCCAGGACTCAGCATCCCCAGTTTCATAAACTGCACGGAGGTGTTTGGTTTGAGCAGCAGATTGACCCCACCCACTAGGGCGGAGTCACAGTGTCCGTGGCGAATGGCATGGAAGGCGTTCTCCATGGCGAGCAAGCTTGAGGAACATGCCGTGTCGATGGCGGTGCTGGGACCTGTAGAACGAGCAGAATGAAGACATACTTTGGACCGTTGACCTGCAACCTCTTAGCCTCAGTAGTGAAAGTCTGTTGGTAACTTTCCAATAAGCTTAGCAAACCCTAAACATGTTCTTGGGAGGTGAGTCACGTTTATTTCCCAATACAGCAGCAATACAGTAAGTTTTCCACCCCTGAGGCCTTCTACAATTTGCCCCCTGTTTACCGTTAAAGTCAAAGAAGTAGGAGAGGCGGTTGGCAAACATAGCCCGCTGACAACCAGTCATGCTGTAGCCTAGGAGCTCCTCTGGATCCCGGCTGAAAGCTTCCCCAGCTTCTGAGCCACTGACGCCAATGTATACTCCTGTCTTGGACCCACGGAGGGCTACTGGATTTATGCCTGCGGACAATGAATTATGGGGGGGGGGGGGGGTTGTGATTCTTTTTAATCTAGTTTGCAAATTATACCTAAGCATTATGTTCAAACAGGCGAGGAACCATCCTAACAGCTACAGATGTTCGATCTTGAAGCAACAGGTGCTTCAAGCCCTGGTGAGGTTCAAAGGAAGCCATCAGACACCTCTACTGTTCAGTATGCCAGAAGCACTCACCTCCATCTACAATGGCTTCATACGAGATCTCTAGCAAGAGTCTGAGCTGGGGGTCCATTGTGTGAGCTTGCTTTGGATGCACGCCGAAAAACGAGGCGTCGAATTTACTGATATCCTTCAGTTTTCCGTTTCTCCTGGGCAGGCCGTACAAACCTACAGGAGACGGGAAGAACGTTACAGCCCAGCTAAGGACCTTCATTCAGAGGTCCCTCGGCTTTTCGGGGCATCTAGGGACACTGAGAATATGCAGATCATCTTTCCTTTTAGGGTTTGTCTCAGAGGAGCAGAATGGCTCCCTTCAATAAAGGGAAGTGAAAAGCGAACAAAGTGAAGCTCTATTCAGAGTGGAAACTACTGCCAACACTAAGGGCAGAGTAGGGGAGGGGGAAAGGAAGGAATAAAAACCCATAACAATATCCCCTACCACTGGAAAGCTTCCAAACACATTTAAAATGATTTTGCACAAAGAATGACAGACGGTAATGTTATACACATGGACAGAGTGCTAACTAAAGAGGAAGATATCAAGCATAACAACCAGCTCCGAGCCTCACCTGGCTTCCACCTCCTGTCGTCCTCTGTCACCATGTCCACCCCATTGAAGAGGTTCTCCCAAAACTCCTGCAGGTTGTCAGACTCGGGGAGTCTGCCCGAAATGCCAGCGATTACAATTTCCTCCATGGCGTCGAGTTCCCTGTAGGTGACAGGAGAGGGGAGTCACAGCGGTTCACCGGAGGACGAAGCAGTGTGAGAAATGCGCTTTGCGCGTGAGCCAATAGAGAACGCGCTCATGTCAAGCCAGGGAGGAGGGAAATAAATGAGTAGCTGAAATAAAAAGCGTCCCCTTTCTCCGGGAGATCAGACTGTGGGTCTGTAGTAGCTGTTCAAGCAGCCGGTGGAAGTGGCATGGGAGTCTCGCTGACCTTTGTTCCCCTTCTCAGCTGCTGAACAATGTGTGCCGCAGCTCGCCAGAGAGCCTCAGCTGACAAAGGGGGCACAGAAATGGCATTCCCTCTCTCACGGGGATAGAGGTCATTGCCAAACAGCGGCGAGCCCCCTTCACCCATGTTATCCGGCAACCCAGACAAAGGCAGAGCCGCAGGGACTTCCAAGTGTAGAAACACGACTCATTGTACAGGTAAATATGGAGATGCAAATGGCAGAAGATTAAAAACTGACTGTTGGGCTATTTCCCCTTAAAACACTGAGATGCCATACAAAACGGATGACTATCATTCTGCATATCTAGTGAGGGGCAGCATTTGACACTAATTGGCCATTCAACCAAATCAACGCTGTCAGTTAAGAAAAATCTAGAACAAGTATTTTAGCATTCATTTGGAGTAAAAGGCAGGATAGACACAGCACATCTTGATTACTTCATAGCCCAGTTTAATGCAACCCTACATATTGCCACAGAAGACTACGGCTCCATATTGATCCAGATTTGACATGCACCTTTTACATGGGTCACAGTTCACATGGCCTGGCTATAGACTGATCCACAGGGTAATTCTCTTAACCAACCTCTAACCAGTAAAATCTATTTTCCATATGTACTACTCACACCCTCATGAGACCCACATGTCAAATACCAGCCATGTGGTCAATAGGATTAAATAAGAAAATTGTAAATCAGTATTCGTACAGTACTGGGTGCCGGTAAAGAATTCCCATTGTGGATGAGTCATCCTTCCTTGTCTTGTCTTTGGTTGGCTTCAGAGAACGGCAGGGAAGCGGAGGAGGTCCAAACAGGTACACACATGCATGAGGCCACACATTCCAGATACCCAGCAGGGACAGCAGCTATTAGTTGTGTTGCCAGCGTGTGATCTCAAGGCAATTACGCACGATGCACGTCTTCAGCATGCATTCAGCAAACCAGTTTAACTGGCCTCCCTGTGATGTGTTTTAATGGTGACAAAATGTACTGTGCACTCATATAGACAGTAAAAATCTGATGGATAAATGCCCCCAATTTCTAACAAAGCACAATGCAGAGGGAGCAATGACCCGACGTCCCAATTATGCAGTATGGCAGCGTTTCACTTCAGTGTTAATTATTAAACAAATATGTCTATAGTGCGTCCAAACAATAGGGAACGTTGGTCTTAACCAGACACGTAAAAAGATGGTGGCAAACCACAAAAAGTAGCCATTCAAACAATTCAGGTTTATTCAGGATCAAGGTCAGTCTGGCATCATATCGTTAAAATCTGTAACAGGTGTAGCAAATTAAAATGAATACAAGGCAAATTAAATTAGTTTCATAAAACTAAGGTCTTAATATTAAAAGTTTGATAAACTGCTCATTTTAAAAAGAACATTAAGGGCATAAAACAAAAAAAATGTGAAGGGACTTTTTAAGAATGTAACATCTTGAGAATTTTGTGCCATTACTGAGGGTCATTGTAATTCCTGTCTGGGATGCAGAATTCAGCACTTTAACACAAGTTGCCCCCCCCCCCTCCATGAACTCTATCTGACACACTCAAGGTGAACAACTTTGCTCATCCGTGTGTACAAATTTACTAGTCATATTTTATATCAGGTGAGTAGTAACAAGCTCACTGACATGTTCATAGGTCACAGGATCACCACATGGGCGAATTTTAACGGAAGCTTTGGCAGATGAATCTGCAGATTTGGCGCATGAATGGATTTTAGGGCGCAGCATGCAGTCAGTGTGGGCAGGGCTGGTTCTCGCTATAGGCGGAATGGGTAGCTGCCTTAGGCCCCCAATTTACCAGCATTGCAGAGGAAGTGAAATGATCAATTATCTTTACGGGGGGCCTCCCAAGTAAAGCTTTGCCTTGAGCCCCTGAAAAGGCAGATCCAGCCCTAAGCATCTCAAAAGGTTGAAGCTTACTGCTACTCCTTATGGGTAGCAATCTTCACCAGTCAGTAGAGATGCATGTGGTACATTACCAGCTGTGTAGTAAGCAATTCCAGTATATATATTGAATGGATGAAATGTGTATGAGGATAATTTTCGGAACAGACACCATTAGGCAGAAATTGTCCTAATAATTGCAATTCCGTAAATTTTAAGGCTCGACTGTTAAGTGCGCCCTCACGTTAAAGTAGATTCAATCGGCACATTGATTACAGACGGCGCGAGAAATTCCGCACGCAACTTTTAAAATGGCCCATGAACTACAGCTCTGCAGAAATAGCTCGGATAGGCACAGACAGCTCATGCTATATGCAATCATACAACACTATATTAAAACTGCATAGGCGTTGGTTTAAAAAAAAGAAAAGAAAAGAAACACGGGACACCTTGCATGAACTTTACTATGCTGACGACCCTCTGGTCCGGTTTACTTTTACCCCTACTCCAGGTGGTGTCAAAAGGATCGTGAATACGTCACTTAAAGTGTTACAAATCCGTCAATGTAAAGCAGTTGATGACACCATTATTAATATTGGTAACTGGCACGATGCCTCAATAAACGTCCTGCAAGTCTAGATACTTAATGGGAAAGAACCATTGCTAAGATTATACTACAGATAAGATAATAATAGGGCATCAAATTATTGCTAGTTAATAGTTAAATATTTTTTCATTTAAGGACCGATCCTACGTCACAAAAATCTGAAAATTCCCGTATCAGTGAAATAGTCAAGATTCGAAGATTAAGTTTAAAAAAACAAAAAAACAACAAAAAAAAACCACCAATTACCAACTGCAACCAACCAACGGGATCCATAAGCAAAATTCACCCTAAAAACTGCGCCATAGGGAAAAACGGGTATAAGCAAAGTGCGATGAGAGGCGGAATCCATTTTGTTTGAACCCTTCTCAGGGATTCGGCCGGTTCTCGCTTCCTCTTTGCGCTGAAACAATTCACTTCTGTTTCTCTGCTATCCGATATTAAACGACTGTCAAAATACATGCATCAAAAAGAAGGTATTTAAAAACTTACCAGCGCTGCACTAACATAAATTATCAGCCATTTTGTAGATGAACTGCAGTGTTACAAACATGAAAATATTTTACACGTACTGTTATTTAGCGGCTTGCTCCGACATATTTGAAATTTAACATTCGGCATCAGATGTGCATAAAGAGTGATGGGCTGCGGAGAAAGGAGCTGCATCATAGATTAGTTAGCAAACTAGGAGTTGGCACTTATTCTCAGTCCAGGTGTGACTTGATGCTTCCATTCGGTGGGGATGCGCCACTTTTTCCAATAGGTGTATATATACAGCAATAATGCGATGACTGCGCACATGTTATCCTGGGAGGGTTTTTCTTATGCCACTACAATTTTTTTAACAGAGTCCTATATTTAATATAAAGTGACTATAACAGCTGATTCATCGATTAAAGATGCGAGCTGGCCTCATCTCCAGAATGTGCAAATTTGAAGGATTTCGTCGCATCGGGGTAGCCAGAAGCCTGCTTGTACATACTCGAGTTACCCCCCTATTATCATTATTAATTTTCACCGCTAGTTAGGCCTACATAATTCATTCATTCATTCATTCGAGGTACCCAAAGCGGAATATCATATTCGTAACTGCGCCAAGCCGCAAGCTATCCGGCTAACTCGCCACCGCGGGGTTAGCAGATAAACAAGTGGAAGGGTGCTTATTTATTTAAAAGCGACCGAATACATCTATCGCTTATTTAGCTTTAAGCATCGTCTTAGCTCTAGTTTCAACGCGAAAATATATCCAACGTTACCAATCGCCAAAACGCACATTTCCGTTAAATCAAGCATCGATCTTTCCATGTCGTTCCTGTCGGTTAATAGTTACCATCTGGCCGGAGCTTTAGGAAACCGGTATTTTAGTCGCGACATGTTACCACTCCTTTAGAAATGAATGGGGATGCGAATACACTCACCTGCGGTAATATCCTTAACCAGCGCAAAAATATATATATTCTTCAAAAACCGTCAAAGGAGATAATGTCAGAGCCTTAATCTCAGGATGTTTCTTGAGACTAACCTATATTCTCGCTACAAACCGGTTACAATTGGCTGCCTCCTCCTGGATTTCTCTCGCTGACTTGATTCTCTTTCTCTGTTTAATTTAAATGTCTGACATGCTCTATGGCCACGCCACATGGGCTGACGGCTTGGCTCTGCTCAACAGTCCAATGAGAAAGAAGGCTGGGCTCCCAGACAGTCGGCGATGGGGTGACATCCAACCGCCTCTGTGGATTCATTAAAAAACTCTGAAAACCCCGTTTGACACAGGTTACTCAAGTTCGACGCTGAGTAAACGCGGTTCTACCCCGCCGCACAAGTATTTCAACAGTAAATGCCAAATTCAGTCCAAATCGCGGTTGCGAGGTCAAAAAATATCATTTAGACAGCATTTCGAAACTGCGATTACATTGTTATAGGGGTTATGAAAACACTGATATGATTTTCCGTTTTAAATTTAACGTACATCATTCGACACTCAAACAGCGAGTTAATAATACACGCACATCTGTCACAGTACTATTAGTTTTAATTCAGTGTTTTTTTTCTATGTGTAGTGTACAAGTTTTGCAAATTCTCATGCTTTTAGTTGCAAGTTGTCATACTCCAGAAGGCCTTTACTTTGCTAAATCTTAGCATTAGGGTGCAATATGACTTTACGAAATAGAGTATGAGGAATATGTGGCAAAGTTAAGCATATTGTGCTGCTTGGTAAATTAAACCTTTTATAAATGATTCCTGCTGGAGTGTAGACATTTCGTTCACGCATTTTAGACAAAATATTAACCTTTTAAGTAGCGACACATAACTAGTGTCAGCTGTAAAAGCAAGCATGACATTTGTTTTTCTTTGTTGTGATCAATATTTAAGCCATGTCCTACTTGAGGAGAAGGTATTCCAAAGATACTTCGGATTTGGAAAGATTTCATTGTGAATTTACTCGGGAAATAAGGCTTAGAAAACTCTTCATGGAGCACATTGTGCCGCCCTCTTGAAGCTGCAATATTCCTATCAGGTGCACAGATTAACCAATCAGAGGATGGGGGTGTGTAGGCTTATCCAATCGCAGTGAATGCAAGGGAGTTGCTAGGAGATAGGGTGATGTTATGACATCACAGTATAGGAGGAGCTTGTTACCAGGACAGCAGTGTCACCGATGTAATTGGAGAAAGCTGACACTAGGGTTACTGTAGTTCAACTGAATCTTCATTTAAAAGTTAAATAAAACACACCACACATACATAACATAGCATAGCAGGAGTTTGCCTGCTGGAGCAAAAATAGGGAAAATGAATATGACCACATTTAAAATATATTTCCAAACTGTGCCACTTAAGTACATCCATCATAGTTTTCGTTTTAACTATTTTATTATTTATTTATTATGTTGAGCATCAGTTTCCAACATACAACGTCTTGTCCAGTAAACGTTTCACCAACACCCGGGATTTATGTGAATGAGAAAACAGACGAAAACAAGCTGTCTGTCCTGTCAGAATAAACACGTCAGCCAGTAATGCATGTTGCAGGCCTCATCACTGACTCTCTCTCTTTTGGTGTGCATAATAAGGTAATATTGTCTAGTACAGAACAAGCATAATTTGAGAATATATTTTTTGCTACAATTCTGTTAACCTTAGCTGTCAATCAGTCCAACTGATTAGTCCAACTTTAATCTGTACCACATTCTCAAAATATGCCTTTCTGGTACAGTTAAGTAATCAGAATGAGCACACATTTCACATTTTGTGTTCATAACAGCAAAGGGCTGTTATATATACATATACATATATATTTTAAAAAAATATATAAATATATAAATAAAATATGTGTGTGTGTATATGTTTCCAATTTACCATAAAAAATGAGTTATATTACATTAAATTAACCTTTCAGACATCCCAGCATATAAAAATAGAGATGCTTTTCAGTCTTTGATGTTGTAGTTTCTTATACCAGAAGCCTTCCCATGACTTTTGGCCTTCATGCTGGGCTTCCCAGCTGCCCTTGTCATTTTCTTCCTCTCCTGAACAGGTATCTTTGTACCCTGGAGTGATACCCTGTGTGCTGGGCCTGGTCTGCCTCCTCCGGCTCGCTCGGAGTCTGCCCCTGCTCCAGATGACACCCAAAAAGGACAGAAAACAACAGGCTTGCCTCTTTCTTATTTCACAAGTAAGACACAAATTACCCACTAGGGTTATTTGCCCGATAGTAGCTGCCAAAACGGTTAATATTTTTTGATTAATCCCTGAACAGCAGAAAGTAAGGAGGAAAAAGGACTAAGGATCACAAGTGTTCCTTATGAGAAGAAGTCGCTGCTTTGTCCAGGAATTGGGAGAGTATTGTAAAATGGAAACGATTCCTGTTCAAGGTTTTTGTGCTGATGATGACCTGCCAATGGGCAAAGCCAGCAAGAGACGACGTTGGGCTTTCCAGAGCACGTTTGCTCTTTTGCAACCACTGATGCAAGTCTGTAGCTGGGAGAAGCAGAGCATTTAAGCACAAAGCAAACATTGTTGGACCCATCCAGGATAACCTCTGACCTGTAACGCTTTACAACACAGTGCTGCTATCTGTAACCAGCTCATCTCGAGGATCAGCACACAGGGACTGTGGAACATGGACAGATTTTAAATTCAGTTAACCTGAGCTCAAGACAAATTCTCTACTCTTTCATTTACACATCCTTTACACAAAAAAAGTAATATGCAAGTCACTAATCATCATCATGTCATGTTAACCAAAATACTTCCAAGTCTAGAGAGTACAGTCTGTAAATTATTTTTGCTATGCCACTGGAGTCTTCAAATATAGATGAGAATTTACATTCCAAAAAAATCAAAGGAGGATGGAATTAATTAGGAGGGGAGATTAATGCTGAAACTTGAATGTATATTGTATTTTTGGAAGGAAAAAAGTTGAGTAGATGTGATTAAGTCCTAATTTTTTGTTTAAACTATCTACTTTAGCCTTGTGAGGGGTGCACCTCATGCTTCTGTAATCGTGCTTCGTACATTTACAATGTAATATATTGTAAATCAATTACCAGATTTCAGATATGCTTAATATTGATGTAATGTAAAACACTTGCAGCCCTACCCAGAGTGGGGTTCTAAGCCTTTTATCTCCCATCACCAGTGAAATACAGAGGGGAGGGGGGGGCTCACCGTGAGGACATCTCCATGGGAACAGCAACAGGAGGCGGCCCCTCAACCTAGAGGTGAGCCTTCTGCTTGAGTAACACCGTGCCCAGACCCAGATGACATACTTCTTGGGGCTGGGCCCAGATACACAGAGGCAGAGCCAGTAAGCGAACATACCAGCCTCTGTCAATAAGCTGACTGACGGGGGACACAACTGGCCACTGGGGTAGCCGACCCTGACCGGAGAGCATCAGGTTACTGCTGTTCTCAGCTTCTGCTTCCTACCGGGGATTCATATTTAGCTATAAAGTATGTCAATTACGCATTTAAATGTTACATCATCGCGGGCGATTACTAATTAAGAGGAATAATGGGATAATTAGCAATGGACTGGAGTAACCAGCAAAACCGGTTACCTTAAAGCAGAAGGCTGTTTGAAAAAAGCACAACCAGTCTACAAAATATGTCACTGGAAATGCCTGAACGTGGCCTCCTTTAACAATAAAGGCAAATGACCTGTTACTCACCAACAAATGTCAGTTAAAACTAATTATTAAGCATGCATGGAATGCGATGCATTACAGTCACGCGACATAAAATGAAGTTTTGGTGAATGAAGGACCGCATATACGACGATGGTCCCATAAGATTATAATACATCTGAAAAATTCCTGTCGCCTAGTGATGCATTACTGATGTGTTTGTGCTGATGCTGGTGTAAACAAGCCTAATGCGCTGCCAGTCATGTAAAAGTACAGCACGTACAGATGTGTACAGTACATAGTATTTGATAATGATAATAAACCACTATATTACTGATTTATGCATTTACTGTACTGTGCTTTTTATTATTTTACAGTGTACTCTTCAAAAGTTTACTGTAGCCTAGGTGTATAGTAGGCTATGCCACCTAGGTTTGTGCAAGTACACTCTATGATGTTCACACGACGACGAAATTGCCCAACGATGCATTTCTCAGTACATATCCCTGTTGTTAAGGGACACACGACTGTAGAATGAATAACTGTATAAAAAGGGATTTCATGGTTTTTCTAACATTCAAACAGCCTGTAGCACTGCGATTTTAGACCACAGCATAAGTATAAATCTTCCTAAATAACTCTGGGAATTTACAGTACAACTGCAGCACAAACACGTGTGAGGTTGATCTCATGGACTCCACATGCACTGCGTGCTTCCAGATCTGGCAGCCTCACCGCGGTTGAGAAACCCTTCGCCATGTCGTTTCAGCAGACAGTGGACCCTGGCTATCTGATACAGGCGTGATACACGGCCAGTCCCTAGGCGACCTCTGTCCCTGAAACCTGGCCTGGGATCAGGACACACATCTCACCCCATTTTCATAACTTCATGTGTACTCCTATCCCTAGGAGACTGTCATTTCTGCTGATGCCCTTGTCCCAAAGGACCTTTCCAGAGTCATGTTGCGTCCACCATTCTCTCCCATAATGCCTTGCAGGCTAAGAATTCTAAACCAAGCAGTGATAAGTACATCTTTCACAGTGGCCTTTTCATCCCCATATGCTGAATTACATGACCGACATACTAGACTGTTTGTTGCTGTTCGGATTTCCTGCTGCTTCATTTCATCTGTGAGAAGCTCTTTGTCCGTAAGTTCGGGTCGTGAAGTCATTTTAGAATATTACTTGGAAGCAAAGTTAAAACAAATTCACTGCAGAATTCACAAAACACTAATCTAAGAAAAATTTAAATCGCTATGACAACATGGGCTCAGGAATCCAGGGGAAGAGAGAAAGTTTACGAAGGATAAAATAAATATAAGGTTTCGTCATTTTATTTACGGAGTATAACGAATATAAAATGCAATATATATGCAATTCTGAACAGGGGTGAAATATTCTTAAAGTAATTAAACCAGACAATGTTAGGTACATTTCGACTATTGCAGCTAATGATTAACGCTTTACTTAACTCCTATAGACTTCTTACTTACTTTTATATTTAAGTGACTTACTGGTTCCGTGGAGGGTCATCATTTCATCCTGAGGCAGTTTGGGGAAAAACGGCGGAGCAAAGGGGACGGTGGTGACAGTGTAAGCGTGTGCACCCACCTCCGTCAGCGCCGTCCCCGGGTGTGAGGCCTGAAAGGCTGGAGGCCACCTCTAGCATGTGCCAGACGTCCTGCAGGGAGCTGTCTGTGCCCAGGGAGGACATGAGGGCCCGGGGCGCCCCGGGGGAGTGCCTGAGTCTCTCAGGGAGCGCATTCTCCTTCTCTGCCCGAGAGCGCTGTTTGGTCAGGGAAGCGGAGCTGTCAGACCTTTCTGCAGGCTACCTGGCTATAATGTCATTAGGTTAGTGCTGCCGTACCTGCTGGCCGACACGGACTCCCTCATCCCGGCCCCTGCTTTTGGACTCAGACGGGCGCACCATTGCTCTTACAGGGGTCTTCGTAAAATCCTCTTGCCGTGCGTACTGCAGATCCTGACAGCAAAGGGGACGAGCATCCCCTTAATAAGGACGACATGAATCCTAGACTACCCTCTTTTGGGCAGCATGCTCAGTATCCATAGGTTGCTGACAGATCTACAGTTCCCTACTCCTTGGACTCCCTCTAGTGGATGAAAGAAGCCTTCAGGCTCATGGCCGCCATAGCGACACAGTGAGGGAGCTGCCAGCTCACCTGCTTGGTGAGCTTATACTGTAGCTGCTCCAGAGCAGACAGGGGATTCTGCTGCCTCTCCGGGGTGTAGACCTCAGGACCCCGGTCGGGTCTGTTTGCGGGACCAGGGGGCTGAGCGACTGCCAGGGAGTATAAAGAGTGGCACCATTATTCAGGCGGACTGCCTCAGTAATCAGAATGAGCTTTACCTGTATGGTGTCTGTCCTTTTTTAACTGCAAGCGGTGAACAGAATTCTGGGAGAGGAGACAGTCGCTTGCACTTGACAGTAAAAACTACACAGACTGTTAATCAGGCAACATTCTAGGGACCCCGAAACACCGTCAGTGTTCTCCTATATCTATAGCTATATGGCTAGTCTCTAAAACAGGTGAGGCTCCTATCTGACTAGACAGCCAGGAGCAACATACAACATTTAGTAACTATTAAAATAAAATTAAAATGATTAAAAACCTGTAACATTTTTTTTTTCTCCACAAGGATAACATCAATTTTATAAACATCTGTGAATGCAATCAAAAAACTACAAGTGCTGAAAGTCTTATATTGTGTTTGGTTACTTATTAGGTTGGTTAAGGTTAGGGCTGTTTAAGGGTACCAAAGTTGGGGTTAGGGTTATGCCCATAGAAATGAATGGAACGTCCCCGCAAAGATATGAATATGTGGACTATGTGATCTGAAAAGGTGTGTGCGTGTGTGTGTGTTTGTGGACAGTCCCCACAAAGATATGAGTACAGGTCTGTGTGCCTGTGTTATAAAGTGTACGTGCTTGTTTACACAATGAAGTTGCGGGTCTAACCGTCGAGGCCGGCTGCGGCGAGCTGCCCCCTCAGCCGGTTCCCCATCTCGATGAGCCTCTGCTTGTCCTGGCTCAGCTGGGAGATGCATCGCACGGCCTTCTTCAGCTTGGCCTGCAGCTGGGCAGGGCCGGCGCCGGCCCAGGTCTCCATGGCAACCACGTCCTCGCGCCCGCGCCCCAACAGCTGCTGCCTCAGGTGCAGGTTCTCCTTCTGGAGCTCCTGCAGCACTGTGCTCTGGGGACAAAGCAGAGAGCGGTGTCCTGCTGAACAGAGGGCAGGGTTTAATGAAGACCCTGTGGCCAGACCGTGTCGCCTTTGTTGTCCCAGAGGGAGGCAGAGTTGAACCTGAACAGAACTAATCAATAATCAACTGAATAAATTAGTAAAATTATGCTAAAACTGAGTAACAAAATATAGTCAAAGTCCCCTTGCAGAACATTCACAGTTTTCAATTTAAACCCGCTTCTATCTTTACCTGTTCAACGACAATGGGCTCTCGTCGGCTTGCGATATCCAGCTTGAGGGCGGAAACCTAAATATCAAACCCACAGTCAATGATTTCTGGTGACGTAATGGCAGAGTGTTAAACAGGTTTTATGTCTGTCAAACATGCTTTTCGTGCAACATACACCTCATGCAGGCATGTTTCAGAGCAGCTCTACATTGGGGAAGGGCTCGGAGGGTGGATGGATGGATGAATGTCGATGCCTAAACTGCACTAAACTAGCTAGTAAGCGTGATAAGGCTGTTACTCCTGACTCATACTCTCAGACTCGACATATGTAAGTGTTATCCGCCATACTAAGGCGGCCATGTTAACAGGGACCCTAGACAGCAAGCTTTCCCTTCTCTACTTCACAACCAGTCATGATATCTGACGACATCAGAGGCTGGGGGTAACAGACCCTGGGAGCCAGAGAGCCAGGCTGTACTTTTCTAATACACCTTTTAATGGAGTTACTGTCGTCATCATTCAAATAATTACCTGGCATGCCATTTTAGCTGTAAATCAGAAGCCACATATAACATTTACAGGTCATTCTCTACTGGATTGGATCACCTCTAGTTAAAGCTTGCAGGGTTTGTTCATGGTTCAGACACTGGCTCACCTGGTTGCCCAGGGCTACAGCCTCCAGGTTCTGCAGCAGGCTGCCCCTCTGGTACTCCTCGGCCTCCCGCTTAACCTCATCCAGCTCCATTTCCACAGCAGCCAATCTCTGTCGCAGCCCCGCCTCTTCCGCAGCTACTCGCTTCTTTTGATTGGCTAAATCAAAGCGCAACTCATCACACTCCACCTGCTTTGAATGGAGCTGTGGAGAAAGTGGCACGGTCCATCAGTCTGACTGCTATTTATGCAAAACTCCAGGCAAGCATTTTAGCAAGATTCGGATATGTTCAAAGACAATTAAGAGGGCTTAATACAACTATTTAGTGTTACCAAAAATATTCTAATTATTGCATAACAAAACAATAAAAAAATCATAAAATCATACATTTCTACTCTAGTAAATATGAGGAACAGCTAATTTCATCAGAATTCTCCCTTAGGGAAACATATTAACGCTAATTAGCTTAGCTGCTAATGGCTAAATGCAGGAGGCTGACTGTGAGGAGAGCATGTCCGTACCTGCTGTGTGACCCGGGACAGGGAAGACTCCAGGTGCGCCACCCTCACTTCCAGTTTTCTCAAGGCAGCAGCACTGGACACTTTTTCTACTCGCAGCCCACCTGCCATCATGCGTTTTCATTGTGCTCAGTCAGACGTGGCTCAGAAGCCGAGCCGTACTACATTTACCAACAGCATATCCAAGCCACAAAAATAACTGCTGAATTGTCAGAAATAAAATGTCCTTTTTTTAAAAAAATTTAAATGAAAGTCAGGCATGCGTGTTAGGGGATGGGATGCTGCTTTTGAAGAAAAGCTGTTAAAGAGTGCTTTAAAAATCGCTGGTTATCGCCATCGTGTGGATCAAAAGTGTAACTGCTGCTGCACACTCTACCCAACAATGACTTCATTCAGAGCACAGCACTGAGATTTCTTTCAGAGAGGACCAAACAGACAGACACCTGTTCTTTTTTGGCATTTTAGGACCGGCATGTCTCCTGCATTCAAGGTTACATGTGTTTACATACAGGATGTCAGCTCTAATCCCCTCACCGATGGTTTCGTTGAGGCAGCAGATGTGATTTTGGAGGTAAGCGTTGTCAGCGGAGACAGGGAGAACAGGAACGGGTGTGGGGCTGGTGGCAGTGGGACCGGAGCTTTTGAGGGCCTCCTCCAGCTGCTCCTCCAGGCGCCGGCAGCGGGTCTTCAGCTCCCGCACCTCCTCCTCCAGAGCTTGACTATACTCTGGGCTGCCCTCGCCAGTGCCTGCGCATGGACAGGCAGAAGTGAATGCACCCAAGATGTCTGTCCCCATACAGTACGAGCCACCCCACCCACGCTATCATAAAGTGAGAGGATCGATCTGTGTCCACATATTCCTCTCATGACCTAGGTCTGGTCTGCACCGATCCATTTTGGTTTTCGTATAGAACCGTTTTTAAATAAACGACTGCTCTGCTTCACCCCGTCATTCACAGTGCCCTGCCCACCCCCAAGTGCCCTGCCCACCCCCAGACATCATCTACAAATGAGTCTCAGATATTGCTGTATGTCACCTGAAAATTGAACATACAAATTTGAGCCAGTAACATATCAAAAATCAGGAATATCTTTAGAACATTACGGTAATGAGATTATTCTCTACAAGCTACTACAAATAGCAACTGATGAACACGGTCTTGTCCATAGGCATGTATATGAAGTTGATCCCACCTTTGCAACTATAACAGTGGCCATTCTTCTGGGAAGGTTTTCCACAAGACTTTGGAGTGAGTCTGTGGGATTTTTTTTGCCCATTCATCCAGAAGAGCATTTGTGAGGTCAGGCACTGATGTTGGACGTGAAGGCCTGGCTCGCAATCTCCATTCTAGTTCATCCAAAAGGTGTTCAATGTGGTTGAGGTCAGGCCTCTGTGCAGGCCAGTCAAGTTCTTCCACACCAAACTCACCCAACCATGTCTTTATGGACCTTGCTTTGAGCACCATGGCACAGTCATGCTGGAACAGAACAGGGCCTTCCCCAAACTGTTCCAGCAAAGTTGGGAGCATAGAATTGTCTGAAAATGTCTTGGTATGCTGAAGCATTAAGAGTTCCCTTCACTGGAACTAACATTCTCCTGGCATCCACCAAACCCAGACTCGTCCATCAGATATCCAGACAGGGAAGCGTGACTCATCACTCCACAGAACCGGTTTCCACTGCCCAGAGTCCAGTGGCAGCGTGCTTTACATCACTCCATCTGACGCTTGGCGATGTGCGACTTGCATGCAGCTGCTCGGCCATGGAAGCCCATTCCATGAAGCTCCCAGTGCACAGTCTCTGTGCTGAGGTTAATGCCAGAGGAAGTTTGGAACTCTGCAGTTATTGAGTCATCAGAACCCTGGCAAGGTTTACGCACTATGGGTCTCAGCACTCCTCAGCTCTGTTACTTTACACTGTCTGCCACTTCATGGCTGAGTTTCTGTTGTTCTTAAACGCTTCCACTTTGTAATAATACCACTTACAGTTGACTGTGGAATATCTAGCAGGGAAGAAATTTCATGAACTGACTTATGGCAGACATGGCATCCTATGACAGTACCACTCAAATTCACTGTGCTCTTCAGAACAACAAATGCTTTCACAGATTTTGCAAACCTGACTGCATGGCTAGGTGATTGATTTTATACACCTATGGCAATGGGTCTGAATGAAACACCTGCATTTAATGATTAAGAGGTGTGTCCCAATACTTTTGTCCACATAGTGTATTACATTACGGAGGACCAAATACCTCCACAATGTGTTGAAAACCTTTCATTTTGACATTGTGGGGACCATTTTTTCAGTCCCCATGAGGGGAAACTCAATTTTATAAAAATCTGTGACTATGATCAAAAAAAAACTAAAAATGGCCTTGTATTTTTTTTTTTTGGTTACTTATGGTTAAGGTTGTCATAATTTTTTCTCATAAAATAAATGGATGGTCCCCACAAAGATATGTATGCAGACATGTGTGTGTGTGTGTGTGTGTGTGTGTTGGTGTGCATATTCTCCACATGTCCCACAGGTTTCCTCCCACAGTCCATAGACTGGCAGTTAGCTCAAACAGAGCCTCCACATTACCCACAGTGTTTGTTTGCCCCCCAGTGGCCTGCTACCTGGAATGGGCTTATCCTGCACTGGATAAGCAACAAGGTGGATGGATGTACAATGTTGCTCTATGGCTGAGTATCAATCACTTTTATAAATGGCTGGAGACCTTGCTTTCACCAGGAAAATAAAAAAGGCTTTTAAGCAAATTGTTTTACTTCTCATGAGCCAATCGCTTTTTTCAGCATGTTTCCATAAGCTCTCATCAAGCTTAATTTATGGCCTCTACCAACAACCCCAGAAAGTGTCACATTACACACTGATTCTATTTCCACCCAAATCAATGAGGCGGCCTGTTAGAAGATCCCAGCCTCACTGTATCATCTGAAGACGGCACTCAGGCAGCAGTTAAACCTCTCAGTGTGTCCTGCATCACACTCATAAAGCAGACGTCGGCAGGGACAGCACTTACCTGCGGGGGGGGGCACTGTGGGGAGCTTCTCGCTCAGGTTCTCCATGTCCTTCCTCATCTGGGCGATGGCAGCGCGCAGACTGCTATTCTGCTGCTGCAGACGCTGGATCTCCTCGGAGGGGAAGCTGCTGGCACCGTCCGCAGGACCCTGAGCGAGCAGGGGGATGAGAGGGGTGTGTTCTCTGAGACAGGGCCCCAACACGGCAGCGTGTGAGACTATTTACTTCCAGCTCATTTGCCTAATTTGATCAAATAGCAACTTATTATACCTATAAGTGTTCAAAACTTTGCCTTTCTCCAGAATGCCTGAAGTAAAGCTCTGGCTGTCAGCCTGGATCTGTAAGGACCGAAGCGTTCGCTCCATGCTGCACGACTGCATGATCATGAGCCCTTCTGATTACAAGCTCCACCCCAGCACATAAATGCAGGACTCATGCGAATCCACCAGATGGAGACAGGTATCAGGTCACGGTTAAAGGTTAGCAAGCAGGGTCAGAACATATAAAATTATTTTATCCAAACCCTAACCCTATCATTTGGCATAATGGTTAGGGAAACGTGCTTGTGAGTGTAATGTTGCTGGTTCTGGTCTCCGACGAGCAAGTTACCACTGAGATACTCCGAGCAAGGTACTACTCCCCGGGTGCTGAGTTAGCTGCCCCCTGCTATGTCACATGAGTGTTAAATTCAGAGGATGCGTTTTGTTGTTGTGCACTGTGGTGTATCGACAATGACAATTAATCACTTCACTTAAAATATTACAAAACAGATCCGCCATGACTCAGACTATATGGAAACTACATTTAGGTTCTGTTTTGTACAATGCCTGTAGCAGAAACTTCCACAGGATATTTCAACTATGGAAACTAACAGCGTAAGAAGGCAGAACCTGACTCAGGTTCTCATTTCCCTTTCTGTGTCTCATCAGCTGCAAAAAAAATGATAATTATACAGAGACTACTTTAAGAGCACATACTTTTACCCTTTTCTGCTACATTGTGTTAATTGAATATAAGCTGTCTGTGTATATGAATTTCTTAATAATGTTACAGTTTTTCCAGGTATTAATGTGGCCAGATTTAACTGCACAGCAAAACAAAGATCATGCCAACACGCGGTGGAGGGCACGATCTCCATCTGGAAAGCCCTCACACGGAGCGTGAGCCTGAGTGCTTTTGGCTGCCTGCCTGCACGCCGGTGTTTGTGCACCAGCGTGAGATACCCGAGCTCTGGGAAGCACACTGGTGTTCAGACAGCCAAGAATAGCCTGCTGGCCCATCTGGGTCGAGAGGGTCCCTCAGATAAGCCTCGGCACAGGTCTGCTCCCGCTGGAACGCATCTCAGCAAAGTGTGCTCTTCTCAGAAAACCGAGTCCTTTATATCTGCTGACACATCCAAGGGCCCCCCCCCCGCGCGGGGACGGAGCGTTTGGGCAGGGTCCGATTACATAGCTGACAGGTTGGCCCCAAAGGACGCCCATCAGATCATCCACAGAAGAGACACCCTCAAAAATGAAACATCTACATCCAAATGGGGGCTGTTAGGTTTCTCTGTGCTAAGTCCTAAGAAGCACATGTCGGTTCCATGGCAAAATGCTACTGTTAATGATACAGGACTGTGACGGTGTTATTAGTCACTTCTGGGAAAAATCGGGCCTACGTGCCAAACACAATGTCCGTCGGCAGTAAGCAGGAAATGACACTTCATTCATGGGCCGTGCTGATTACTCACTCTGGAGGGTTTATTTCTAACTAAAGGAAGTGGTGCGATTATGGTCTCAGTTTTGAACCAGCTTTGTAAAATGTAACAAGGAAATGGACCAAGACGAGACGCCAGAATGTAGAGTTTCGGGGGAAAAGGTACGAAACTTGGAAAAAAACTGGTTGCAAAAACCTACAGTGTCCTGGTGTCAGGGAGAGCGCTGCGAAAAAGTTCTGAAAGAACCAGCAGAGAGCAGAAAGGAAGGGACAAGAGGAGTGGGTGGGACGATCCTCAGGAGCTGTGTGACCGGTTAAAGCATGAGCAAGGCCTAGGGGGTGGGGGGCTTTAGCCTGTCTGGAGTTTGGAGTTACAGCTTCTTATCCAACATGCCACTTCCCTTGTCACTCATCAAGTGGAGGCAACCGAAGAAGGTCAGGCTGCTTGCCAGGCAGCCGGAGAATGGAGGGCCCCGGATAAGTGACCGTTCAACCAGCCGGACAAGGGGATCCTGTGTCAGTGGACGGCCCACACGCAGTGCTGGCGGACGGAGGCTAGGTGGAATCCGAAACATGCCCCTCACACCGCGG
>JAODJW010000094.1:13425857-13469355 GCA_026777045.1 Hyperopisus bebe
AACAGTGGAGGGGGGGGGGGGGCAAGGAGGAGAAAAACAAAGCGGAAGCCCCAGGGACCAGAAGGACTGCATCCCCTGTACAAGCTGCTTGTTGCAATACCCATCGTGTACTACCGGGAGACGGCAGAGGTCCAAACCCAAAGCTCTGAAATCTGCCACCATTGAACAAAACCCAGAAAAACTAAGAACGCAAAGACTTAGTGCATGTGCCTCTTAATCAGTGCAGGAACATTCACTGAGAACACCGGCCGGCCAACTACTAAACAAGACGAGTATGGAGTGAACCACCCCCCTAACCCAACAAAAGCACCGCTCCTGTCCCACTCCAAGTGTCGACTCCACACTGGCGATTAATATCTTCAGACTACACACTAACACTTATCCTTACTAGGCAGTGCCCTCGCTAAATGGCACCAAGCCGTCACAGGCCCTATATGCGCACACACTCACATTCCCCGACCACAACCAGAGACGCCATAGCCACTCACCTGCAGTCAGCCTGGCTTTCAGTTTTCCCCAAACACACTTACCAGCCTCCACGTGTAACCAGCAGTGGCTCAATGAAAGAAGAAATCTGCAGTAACTGAAAGCCTCCGATATGCAAGAAAGTATCTGACCCAAAAAAAGTAAATTAAAATATATAAAAAGGGGGGGGGGGATGGCGTGTATTTATTTAATGCTACAGGAACGTGTGCTCCACGCCTCTGATAAGCTGGCCCTCAAAAGCCGAAGTCTTCATTCGCCAGCTGTGTAGAGACATGCCCTCCATCAGAGTGGCACTGGAGGGCAGTGCTGGTGGCGCTGGGCCAGTACGCTCACGCTGGGCACCGCTGCTCCACACGGCAGGCCCAAGGAGACACGCCAGCTCACCACAGAGCCAGTGGAAAGCATGTACATTTGTATAATACAGATATTTCACAGCTTTGAAATAAAAAAGGAATGCAGTATATTTGTACAGCAACAGTCGAAAGAAACTGTATCCGATGCGCCATCAGTTCGATGGAGGCCAAAACCCTCAGGATTACCCAAAACGGGCGCTGGAAAAGCAGGGGGGGGGAGCAGTGCGGGAACCTGTTTCACGTTTGAGTTCCTCACACCACTGAAGGTCTCTAAGATGAGCATCCATCAGTCCGTGTCCGTGGTTTACAGGCTTTGCTGAGCAGTAGTAACCACCAGTGCCTGAGAGAGGCACACTATCCTTAACAGCAATGGAATTACGGGGGGCTAAAAACAAAGGTTTAAAACAATAAATAGTGTTAAAATACTTAACCTGAAACGCAATCTTTCTGGGTCTTTGGAGAACTAAATCAGAAGCAACAATTTTAATGAACCCCTTTCAGTTCTCTTCATTCAGACAAAAGCCACATGCCAACACGCTACCCATCTAAATAGAACATGGCTTGTATAATTTAATACTTAACATGGGGGGAGGGGGATGGGGGGGGCAAAAGAAACCGAAGGAGATTTCATTTAACGTATTAGGACACAGCAGGGGTAGCATGGCTGGGGACAGAAACGGCGCCGATCGGTGACTGGAAACATGGTGAACCTCCCTTGAAGGTTATGGGTGGCAGCCGGCTCTTAGGACATCAGTGTGGAGAAGTGGAGGAAGAGGAGGAAGCTGAGACTGTGGCCTTCTTCAGAGCACACTCGGCGATGGCAGGCGAGCGAGCGAGCGTGTGTGCGTGCGTGTCCCAAACGAAAGGCCTTTACGTGGTTCCATTTAGTCGGGCTTTGAAGACAGACTGGCTCTGTACAGGACTGATGTTCCGTGGTCGTTGCAGAGTTGAGGCTGTAGGGGGAGTGGGAGTGACCATCAGCCATGCATTGCCTGCCCTCTGTTGTGCGTGGAGGTGTCTCATCGAGGTACAGCAGAGTGGAGAGCGCTGGGGTTCACGCGAGACAGGATCTGCACATAGTGAGGGGAGGAGACACGGGCGTCAGCCTTCTGCCATACCGAGGTGAACATCACCATCACCAACACCACATCAGGTCACCTTTCAGCTGCTCCACACGCTGGTCATGACATTCATTCCAAATCTAGATTACAGTTTTGTACTGCGCCCTATATTCTGGAGTCGCCCTTTCACACAACATGGCACCGCTGCTTCTAATAGTCCTTGTCATCTCAGTCCTTCCGTAGGTTTTCCTTCAGGTGTAATAAAGGACAGTCACCCTTTAAACTGAGACCACACCCACGGACTGAGGTACATAAAAGGCCAGTATGAATGAAGCAGAGCCGCTGCAGGCTGAGATGAAGGATCATGCTGCGGGTCAAAGGCGGGCCAGAGGCAGCGAGAGATGAAAGCATTCAGCACCAGTTAAATGCTCTGATATGGTGAACAGCCGATCAAAAAAAAAAACTCATAAACCGCATAGTCAGTGTGGTTAAGTGTCCCAGGACCCCCTGCGTAAGAGTATGAAGGCGTAAGGCCCCATGAGCGGACTGCAATGGATATTAGCATGGGCTGTGAAGGCCGCTGGGTCGTTTTCACCCCGAGCATGATGACATCATGAAAGGTAATGCTCAGAAAAGCCACTGGGTGTTCTTCCCCACAGAAGCTGCAGTGCTCTTCCAGAAAGGGAAGCCCACAGAGAGGGGCTCATCCGGCCTCTTCCTGTCATCAGGCACCTCGACAAAGACCGCATCAGACAGGGCGCCGCGTGGAAGTCGTTTAGCGAAATACCTCCTCACATCACACACAGAACAAGTGCTCCATTCTGGGAGGCCAGCGCCCTTTAGACTGGCACCTTGCCTATGGACCGGTAAGGAGGACAGTCTGAGCGGGCAGCATGCAGAAGGGAACGCGGGCATCAGGCAGAGCCCAAGCGGTGTGGAAGAAAAGCGGTGAGTTTAGACACTGCACACTATTGGAGCACCGCACACAGCAGCTTAGTGGGGGAATCCAAACCACTCAACGCCACACCTACAGCTCTGTTGTCATGCCAGCGGCCCGTGCGGAAACGTGCCAGCGGACCGGGACCTGGGGCTCCAGTGGCAGTAGGGATATCATGCACGTGCGTCTGCAGTGGATGACGGCGCTCATCAAGCCACTGGCTAAGATGCTCGAGGCTGCTCTGCTATGCCTGCAGTGACGAGGCCAAGCAGGACGTGGATGAGTGTGGATGGAGTGATGCCCGGCGTTGGGCTCATGGACGCGGATTGGTCAATGAGAAACTCCCCTTCAGCAGCAGGAGGATTTGGGACGGTCCACCTCCACATACCCTTCAACCGTCAAGCTTCCATCACTAGTGCAAAATGTACACATTCTTGAGATGAGTCGTCATGGCGTCTTCCTAAATAATGTAGGGTTTCGCAAGCCTGGGGCTACATGGGGCATGACAAAAAGCATGAACTGTGACGTGGGAGACGCGAAACCCAAGCTCGCAGTCGCCGCACGTTTATAGGAGACGGACACGCGGGCGTCCTGCGGGGGCTGGGGGGGTGCCGCGCACGAGGGACCCGGCCGACACTCACCCAGTGCTGCCTTCACACGAGAACGTGGCGAGCAGCTACTTGCCGTGGTGATCGAAGGGAATGCTATTCTGAGGTGGGGGGGAGAAGAAGCCATTTGTGAAGACAGGACACATCACAGCGTGGCAAACAAATCAGAGGGCCGCCTGCACTCAGCACTGTCACATCTCCATGACTTCATAATCCAACCGTAAAGGGAGGAACAGAGGACGACAGGCCGACTTCAGATTAACGGCACCGGAGATACCGCTGCGAAAGTAGGGAGTGCATGTTAACACCCTCAAGCAGAAGCAAGAGGAGAGGGAACAAAAATGGGACGTTTGGCTCCACAGCGATCAGCAGGAGGCGCTCTCACAGCACGGGTTGGATTACCAAATCATGCCAGCTAATGTGCATCAGGCCGTCCACCTTCCCCACGCCGGGCAGCCGTCCACGCTGACCTCGGAAGTGCCCGCACCCAAACGCGCCCCCATTCAGAGTCGCATGCCGCCAGGCGCTTCTGCAACACACGGTTCCAAGCCCAGCAACACAGCCGCGTCGAGGCACTTGCGCTCATGGCCGACGCATGCATGTCCTGCGCTGTCATTGCCGGGCTCAGACACGCTATCGGGCGCTAAGCTGATCTTGGGCCAGGCAGGCGGGGGCTCGTGCTGCTTGATGGGAGGCCTTGTCAGAACTGGCCCATACCGGCAGCCTCCTGAAGGCGGCCTCTTCCCAATAAAAGGGCTTCAGGTTAATATTAACACTGTATTTAACTTAGAAGAGACCAGGCAAAATACAACACTACCTATTCATTTAACCTAGACACAATCCCATAATCCCCAGCTACGCTACCTTGAACGAACCTGTAGATGCCACCAGATCACAAACTGGCGAGCGAGATCGGGGTCAACAGACATTGTACCCCCCCCCCCCTACATGAACAGGATAGAGCACAGGAAGTTCTGCAGCTCCGCAGAGTGGGACACGCCGTCAGTGGGCACGGCGTGAGGCTCAGATAGCGACTGTGGGCGACGCCGAAAGGTGCGCGTCAGAACGGTGGGGGCATCGCGTACCTGTGAGGTGGACATGCGGGAGGTGTCCTGCCGGCCAGTCAGGTCAGACGACGACATGTTGACAGGGGCGCCGCGGTGCAGCCGCATGCTCACCTTCCTCTCTCGCTCAACGCCTGGGGGGGGGGGGGACGGAGAACATGTTGGCAATGGCTCTACCGCACACCCCCCATAAAGCGGAAGCGCCGCATGGACGCATGATTGAAGAGCATCTCACCGGCCCCATATTAAAGAAGGCCGGAACTGAGCTCTGAATATCACTTTTATGAGCCACGGCATATTTTATGGCTGGGTCTTGGGGGAGGGGTATGAGATTTGACGGCAAAGCCGTATATCGAAATGGCGCATTCGCTGAGGCCCTAACCTTCACAACAGGCAATCTCCCGTAATTGGTTCCCTTCAGCCCTGCGATGGCCACAGCTACTGCCAGACTCAATGGACTAGGCCAGTAAGTGGCTCAGCTGCAGACCCCTCACAGGCCAGCAGGGGGAGCAGTGAGGCACACACACAAGGCCGGTTGATATTTATACCTGCGGCCACCACCGGCACGATATTTGGTTCAGGCTTGAGAACGAGCAACTCGATACGAGTTATCGATCGACCATGTGACCTGACAGCTGTAGAGGGCCGAGGGCCTTGACTTGACTAAGCCACTCGGGAAGCAGTGCTGACCGGTGTGAGAGGTCGGGGTCAGCGGGGTCGCGGGCGCTCCTTCCTGAGTCGGCCTGGGCCGGCCGGAGGCGGAGGGGACGCCCCTGGCCCCGGGGTTCCTGCTGTGTCTCAGCCTCTCCTCCCGGTCCCTGCGCTCACGCTCAGCGTCCTCCGCCGCTCTGTTGGCCCCCTGAGGACAGAGACCGGAGACGTGAGCTCGGGCAGCACCCCCATACGAGCCCTCGATGGTGAGGGGGCGTCCATGGAGGGTCACCAGGTCCTCAGCAGCAGACAAAGTGCTTCTCAGTTAAGGTCATTGAGACACTAAGTGATCTATGTTGGCCTTAGTGGAATGTACCAAAAATCTGGTAAGTAATGTTCGAGAGATGGGCTCCCGGTTTCCCCCAAACGGCTGGCACACTCACAAACTTCAGCATGTTCCAGTCAAACACGTAGTCGTAGGAGAAGCCTTGTCTGTGGAACAGGTTCCGGAAAAGCTGCCTCAGGTATGAATAGTCCGGCTTGTCGTCGAAACGCAGGGAGCGGCAGAAGTTGAGGTATGTGGCGAATTCGGCTGTGTGCAGAAAACCAAACATGGCTTACAAACGCCGCGGCGGCGGGACTGGCGGCGGGACTGGCGGCCAGCTCCGGAGCGCTCACTCACAGGGGTAGCCCTTGCACAGGACCTCGATGGGGGTGGACATTTTCTTCTCGCTGATCCTTTCGTACTTCTGCCTCTTGGTGGCGGCCTTGAGGCCCTGCCAGGGCAGCGAGCCCAGGTTGAAGTACATGAGCACGTAGCCCAGGGACTCCAGGTCGTCACGGCGGGACTGCTCTGCTCAGCGGAGGAAGGGGAGTCCAGACGTCAGCTTTCAGAACCACAGCGTCTCAACTACAACTGCTCTTCAGTATCAGATTTTCTCAGGCTTTTCTCTATATTTACATTTCATAGCAATTTGTTTTCTGCAGCCCTTCAAACTGACTGCCCTTCTCTAGTTTCCATGAGTCAGAAAATCCCAGTACGTTTCTAAAATAAACACTGTTTCAGAAGATCCCAATACTGATGCAAGCGACCCCCCCCCCCCCATCAGGCCCTGCCTACCTATCCCCAGGTGGGTGTTGATGGAGGCGTAGCGTGCCGTGCCCGTCAGGTTCTTATTCTCGCGGTAGGGGATGTGCTGGTGGGTACGGGCGTCGCGGTACTTCTTGGCCAGGCCAAAGTCGATGATGTAGACCAGGTTGCCCTTCTTCCCCAGGCCCATCAGGAAGTTGTCGGGCTTGACGTCCCGGTGGATGAAGTTCTTGGAGTGGATGTACTCGATGCGGCTGATCTGCAAGGAGCGGCGGAGCGGGTTAATACAGCCGCTGCCCTTTGCTTCACATCGTTCTAAATCCACCTGCCACAGAGTTAAACTGGAGGGTCATGACACAGCACAGTGATGTCACGGTTCCCCTTGGGTAAGACGAAATCTGGCACACTGCATTCCTTAAAAGGAGCCCTTAAAATTGTTGCGTTAAACACTGAATGAAAATTCATGTTATACATAAATCTGTTAAGGTTCGCTCTGTTAGGTGTTGATTCTAATGAATTCTGCAAAAATGAGACACCTAACTAGCCACGACAAAACTTCATTGCAGAGTTTCTAAAATAAAGCTACAGCTTTCACCATTTTTGGCAATGGCATCTAACACTGGTCGTCCTGTAACACATCATCCAGCAGGGGGCAGCAAAGGTATCTAATGCTGGATCCTCATGATGCAGTCGGGCAAGCACTGGTTCACTATGCAAAAACCAGGGCGCGAGGAATTCATGTTCACTTAATTGAGGACATGATACTGGATAAACCCCATCATGCATTCTGCTAACACAATGGAAGTAATGAAGCAGTACTTCCATGTCACTGTCGGAACTACTGACTTGCTGCTAGACACACATGCTTGAGTAAAACCATTGTCTGCACAAGTAGCTCTGAACCCCAGTGAATGAGAACCAAATTTATTATATTCAGTCGCACTTAATTCTGGCTTGCTCTGGTCCATCTGGGACCTGTAGCCATTAAACTTACAATGAGTTCTGTCTTGTGAAACAGGATGTCCAAACAAATTCTCAGACGTCTTTGGTCTGTGAAGTTTCGGTGGTGCGCCTGATATACTCAGACCTGGCCAGAGACGGAAACTCGTCCGGTACATATTTGACTAAGTGTCACATGGATGGCTTCACAGCTCTCTGCCTGCCCTCCGAAGATAGAACCCAGCCCCTCCTTCGGGTTGACCAGGCCCCCACCAAGTGCCGTACCATCTGGTCGGCCAGCAGAAGCACGGTCTTCAGGCTGAACTTGCGGGAACAGAAGTTGAACAGGTCCTCCAGGCTGGGCCCCAGCAGCTCCATGACCATCACGTTGTAGTCGCCTTCAGCACCACACCACTTGATTGTGGGAATGCCGACTGTAGGGAGGACGAGCAGATGCAGTCAGACACGCAGCCGACTAAAACTTGTGACCATCACCACACATGCGGCACAGAAACCATAGCGCAGTTTGTCATCCTTCATATGCATGCATCACGAGTAGGGACACTGTGCAGATCTGCTGCAGGAGCAGGTTCTCTGCTTTGCACCCATTTCAGGAAGCGTCAGAAGTGTGCTTTAAATTTACAACGTGGGTGTTAAGACCGCAATGACTACGGGGTGGGGGGTGGTGTTTGTTTACACCCAAAAAAAAATGATTAAAATATGCTTCATATTCAGACAAACAACACAGTGCACAAACACTCCCACACGGAGGTGACTTACAAGCACAGTTACAAAGGATGGACCGAACCCTGGAGATGCCACAGGGGTTGCAGGTATAGGGACACAAAGGGCTTTATAATTCAGCTATTAACAGACCGATCTCACTGATACCCAGGCAGGTATGGAGCTCCACAGCTGAGTAAGGGGGGGGTAACGATACCTTCAACGCAGCATGTGGCTTCGCGCTAGCTAACTTCAGGCCGGGTCCTGAGCTTTGGGACCACAGGGGAGACTGCGGCTAAAAGAGGAGGGGAAGGGGAAAGCGCGGGCCGCAGATGGCGGGTTAATCAGAGCCTCCTGCACCCAGCGGCCCTCAGGCCGAGGGGCCTGGGTAGCGCCGGCCACAGGCACGCGTCACACACCTCAGCGTTTTGCAGCAGGCTGCCTCCAGGTCAGCTATTCTTAGCTGTGCACAGGGGTCAAATTTATCCCCGACACAGCCCCCAGCCTCAGGTCAACTGGGGTATACTTTCCCCATGTGCAGACACACAGCCAGATATAGTTAACACAGCTAAGAGAGACCTAAGGGGAGAATCCATTCCTAATTTGTTGAAAGCACTGCTGCAGTCGAACGGCCATTTAGGGAAAATTATGAAACTGTGGTAACAGCTTGAGGGCCCCGCAGTACGAGCGCCCAAGGGAAGGGGGGAGGGACGAGAGCAGTCACACAGCAGGCAAACTTAAAGCCCAAGCGGTCAGACACACACACTAAGCAGGACACACGCGGGCAGGATGGGCGGCCCCTGAATATTCATCAGGACCCAAGCTCGCTCTTTAGAGTGCCACAGAGGCAGAATGCCTGGGCCCTACCCCCATCGACATGCCAGGACTGGCTGGGGCGCAGACAAAAGGGGGAGGGGAGGGGGAGGGAGGACGTGCTGGGTAGGAGCACGCTCAGTGCACACCAAAGCAGTGGTCACATGGTTCACAGCTGGCAGCTGCTCTCAGTTCCAGGAACAATGAGGGGCAAAACAGTAAAAGCAGTATGAATAAGCCCACATTGTAACATATTTATATTTTATAAAAACCAGCTTGGGGGGGTGTTTTTACCCCTTCAACACAGTCAACTATTAAAGACATCAAACCTGACAACTGCAAACCATTAAGCAGAGCTAAAGCAAAAAGGTTAAGAGGATTCACATCGACCAAAGCTACCTCAATAATTAAGCACATTGGGGTCTGTCAGAGTGATGTTTACGAAGCGTTACCAAGATTGCCGTTTCAGGAAAGCACAGAGTAAGCTTTTAGCATGAACTTCAAGAGGAATCCTTCAGTGATCGCGCCTATAAAATGTGCAACCCAGGCCTGGGCGCACTCGAAACTCAAACGACGCAATTCTGCACACACCCTAACGCTAACGGACTTTCAAAGAGCGTTTCTCCGTCATAGCCATGCAGCACGTGCTCCGTGAAGACACGAGCTTCCAGGCCAAAGCAGCACAGCTGCAGGGCTTCACCGCCAAAACAGCACCATCAGCAGGGAGGGATCTGTACTGATATTACTATAGCGATGCTCCACGCATTTCAGGCTTACTTATCGCTTGCACTTGAGAATTCGGCAGCATACTTCAAGGCATCACACGTTTCCACGAGATGCTGTCTGGCGAACTAATTAATGGAGGCGCACTACACAAATGACCAACCCTTCTGCTTTGTTCAGTCCTTTGTGTTGTTGCGGATTATGCTTAACTCCAGGATCTTAAAACCTAACCACCTGTCCGGCAATCAACGCCGGTACTGCTGTCTGCCTGGACTCGGAATTCACTCTGTAAATGTCACTCGGCACTTCAGCTATACCAATGCATCCATTATAAATGGGATTCCACTTTCCAAGGACTCGCTTGGGTCGGCGTGCCGGCGGATGGAGACTATTCGGGACCCTCGCAGTTCTCACAGCGTGCAGCTGGAGAGCCCATTTACCCTGCAGCCAGTTTCATTTCCAGCAAAAATGAAGGGTGTTGGCTTAATGCAACGCGCAGTGAATAAAGGCACGGCCTTCACGCAGAAAGCCAAGATACACACTCCTCTGGGTCCGGGAGGGTGTGCTCCAAACAGTTAATACCCTGGTTTGCCCTGGTATCGTGCAGATGATGCCTGTTTTTCTTGCATAAGGTAACCGCTACAATCATTATACATGGATCTGACATTACATAACATCATTAGATGATTGATGGAAAGAGCACCAATCGTTGAATGCGAGCGCCTCCCCATGACAGGTCAAGCATCCATGCAGACAAACATGAAGGTGCTGTTAGCTCTGGTTCACCCTTTGACATTGCGAATAGGTTTTAGGGTGACTCACACCAAGCCACTCCACATGGGAGAAACCTAACATTGGATCACTTAGTGTAAACCAGTTTTTCAGTGACACTGGATGCACAAGGAGAAAAATGTTTATGGCGTGATGTATCAGATCAAGCCCTCGTATATCGCTTGGCAGGACTGGCATGTGAGGTCAGAAGGGTGTAGAGATGAAAGAATGTGGGTAACAGGACAGAAGTGCAGGCCTTGCTTACCACCGCCCTGCATCATCTTGTAGATCTTGCTCTCGATGTGGAGCTGAGGGTGCTTCGTCTTCACGCATTCCAGCTTGATGGCCACCTCCTCCCCGACTGAAATGTCTGTGCCTGAGGAGGAAGGAGCACGGCTGTTAGGGCACAGCTGGGGAGCGGGAGGAGTTTCTTCACTAGATAACGTTTACATTCAAATTCTAAAGTGAGCGAAGGATACATACTGATTACTCCCACACACATAGCCCATACCAAGGCTTGTGAGTCACTCATACCCTCCAGATAGCTCGGCCATGACAAAGCGGCCAGCACCTCCTGCCAATTTTATCAATTATATAAACGAGCAACTGTCTAATTCCGTGGGGTTTTCTGGCAGCAAAGTGGGAAAATGCGATCATCACCCACCAACATCAGCGCGTCCTGTGACGACATGGAACACAATCTTATAAGGCGTCCAAGGCAGAGGAGCTAGACCAAAATGCATCGTCAGCTGACCAATAAGCAAGCTGCCAGATTGACATGAGCATAAGTGAGAAAGCCACCCGCCCTCCAGGGAGAACTTTGACCCTTCAAAACAATGTCAATGTATGGTTTGCTCTCAACTTCAACCAAGAGGAAGCTGCTCTCCTCCCACCATCCTTCATTCGGAGCCCCAAACGCTGTCAGATAGCAACTGCCTTCAAAATTCATTTTTGAAACCGGAATGTCTTAACACCCTGAAGATGCAATGTAAATGACCGCAATACTGGAACTGAAATATTGTAATTATAAGCAGTAATTAGCCTATCAATTTTAAATCAAGGTAAAGCAAAATTTAATGCGTATTGCCATATAGACTCGCCACTTGGCAGTGAATTCTGGGAACGATTTTACGGCAGATGGGAAATGGGGGGGGAATGAAACCTCTTGCTGACAGAGACAGGAAGTCACAGCAAAAGAGGGGGTTGCGGTGCATCTTAAATGAAGGATTTCATAGGCTTCTCACACTAACAGAGTCTGCTCTGAGTCACCTCATTGACTAAAGCAAATGCCCAAAGGATTCCATTATATCAGGCCAGCTAAGCAACAATAGCGACTGCCAACATTAAAACTCTGGATATTAATAGACTGATGTATAGAGGGAATGACTATAAATACCAAACATTTCTTTGGAAGGAAAAACCTGGAATTTATTGAGAAGTGGCCTCAGACCACAGATCCACCGTGCTTCTGGGACCACAGAGCTACGGTTTGCATCCTTCCCGATAGAATATATTTGGCTCTATTAACATTACGCGCTGAAGACTGCGAAAAAGGCTGGGTTTTTAACAAGAGGCCCAAGCGATTGTAAAAATGGACTGTAGATACACTTGGGAATCTCCAGCTAAAGAGGCCAGAGCCTTTAACATCTATAACATAAGAGCAAAACAGACTCCTAAGACAACTTCATTTTCATGTTCCTCCTGTCCTACTTCACTCCGGCATCTCAAATGTGCATGGGAAAGCTATGCTCCAAAGACAATGACCTGAGAAGTATCAATGAGGTAGGAGGTGCAAGGGGATGCAAATTCAGTGAGGGACCTGTCCAGATTTCCAATCTCTCACGGTTATGCCCTCAAACACTGCAACCTTTTGTGAAGGCTTCAAGCCTAGTTTTCATGTTTTGTAGAAAAGACACCATACAAAATGGGAAGGACAGAGGGGACGGCAATATGCAGATTTAATGAGGGCCACATGACACCTATGGGGACACAAACAGGGACCCAGCCTTCAAGTTTCATACCAGTTTCCTTACAAGAAACAGCAGCAACATTTTAAAAAATATTCTTATATAAGGGTGTGTTAGCACACTGAAAATCCTCAACATGGGGACCCTAAAAACTGCGATACGTAGTGAAAGTGATGTTTCTGATGTTACTTCTCAAGATCTCAAACGTGTAGGGCAAGCGCATCATAAAAAGCAGGCAGTGAGACATCAAAGTAGCTCTGCCTTGGGAGATTGCGGCGTGCTTCTAAGTGCTGAGTGGGCCAACAAAATCCCTCCTCCTCCATCGTGGGAAATGGCTGGATCATGCAGTGCAATCCATTATTTTAGCAGTTGCGTCTTTAGCTCTGGTGCTGCTAACTTTGAATACTGATTTGAAGTTTAAATATTGGTTAAGACTGACACATCACAATAAAGCCGATATTTTTAGATAATGATCAGTTGCATATCAGATGCTAAACTTTAAATCGTGTATCTATTAGGGATGGGCCAATCCACATTTTCTCAGTTCCGATGCGATTCCGATATGCAACTGCTGAAACCAATATGGATTCTGATACAAGAGCTCTTTTTACTTTAATATTTTAAAACGAATAAATACTGATGGAAAAATGCATGACAAAACATTGTTAATTAGGATAATAGACACATACATGACATACTGTGTCACCTCATTTCTCCGTCTTAAGTGTTTATGAAGCATTCGCTGTTCAATGTGAATATCTTCCAAGCGAGTTCATGCAAGTGGCGAATACTTAAAAGGCCCCACAATTTTTCACCCACTAGCAGCAGCGTCACTTCAAAGCGATAGCAGCCCCTCGTGCATCACAAGCTGTAGCGAGTGTGCAAAACAGCCCAAGCTAGTGACTCTCAAATCATGCACTGCTTTTTTCATGTTCCTTGCGTTGACTGACAATTTGTGCACGTTTAGTGGGATTTTCCACTAAATGTTACTCCCACTTCTCAAAACATTGTTTTTACAACAATTGCAAATCGCTGTGCTAGTAGTTGCTGTCAAAAGCATAAAATACTTCCAGATTGTAATCCCCCAGTCTGATGTTCCTACGCTCCTCGTACTATGAAGGGTATGCGAATGATGTCACAGCATGTGGAAGACACTGCACTCACACCCACTGAGTAGCAGACTGAGTGTTCAGCTTGCATTTGCAAAACATCCAAAATGTGAAAAAGCTGTCATGCTATTGATTGTACAAATACATTTAACACAAAATAATCATTTTAGAGACTGCCGAAAACACAAATAAGCATCGGACATGGATTGGTCATGTATGGCTGATACCCGATCTGCCAAACAGGTCTAGATCATGACAGATGACAATCCCAATGTTAGTGCACCTCTAATCTTTACCAGAAGGTTAGTAAAAATCATAATAAAAATCATCCAGTTGAAATACAGCAAGGGAGGTGAAAACCTAATAATCTACATTAAGTGAAAACATTCATTATGAAATAATGCAAGAATTAAGAAATAAACGCTTTAAATTTTCCCTTGGAATTGTCTACTGGATATTAACAAGGTCTCCTTACACTCAAGGCATCATTGTCAACTTAATGCCACGAGCTATACATTTACTTAAATATCCCTTTAAACTTTTTTTCCCCAAAACTGAAAAACAGCCACATTCTTTGCCCAATTTACTCATCAATAATGTACAAATCTACTACTGCATTTCTACCAAACATCCATCTAAAATATATCCACATGTGTAGGAGCCTTGTGTGTGATCGTGAAACTTGTCATGTGACCGATCATGTGGTATGTAGACACACCTCCTGACGCCTGTGACGCGAACGCAGGGTTTTAAGGGGTTGATACACAGAGCACTAGGGAGGTTAGATGGTGAAGTGGAACAATTTCTTGACCGCAAACGAAAGGAAATATTACTCTGTGGAATACTTATTTTGCTGCTTTATTTTGTTTCTTTCATCCTTTGTTCACAACCTGAAAGTCAACCAGATTGTTTTAATGGAATAAATAACCTTTCGATTTCATTTACTCTCCGTGCATGATTTATCTGGATTGTGTGTCGGGAACCTTTTCCATCGACCTCACGTGGCAACTTTTGTTTGAATTGCCACTTCAACGTGTAACAGTTCAACATCAAAAAGTCTTGAATGAACTTCAGATCAAGATAGATTTATTTGGAAAAGTATTTAAATGAAAAAACTAGCAATTTCCCCATAGGAAAGAGCAATTGAACATTAGTCAAGTTAAGATAATTCTTAAGTTGCAGGCAGGTACGCACAAAAACGGCAGACACTCCCGAAGCCACATTAGAACAGCACTTCATAACCAGAAAAACTAGGACAGAAAGGATGAGTGAAGCATCGTACTGGATTACTAGCTTCTACTGTGATTTCAGTAAAAACACTGCAAATGGTCTCTCCGTGGCCACACTGAATAATCTCACGCAGGACACTCAGTGCCTGCAGGAGTGAAAATCGCGGAACTCTACAAGCGTGTCGTGTTCAAACTATTGAAGCAGGGCTACAGCTTGACCTTGAAGATTTAAATAGGGCACAAATTAAAAGCTCCTCCCCCAACACACTTCACAGCAGCTGGAGTTAATCATGCTCAACCATTGTCAGTCCTCTGGGGCCACCGAAAACAAAACTGGAAAAAAAATGTATGTGCACAAGCCATTTCCCTTTCTGGGTAATACAGGGAACATTTAATGTATTCCATTCCTTAGGAAATGCTGAGCGCACACATACACACAGCCACAGAAACAGTTCTAAAACTCGACCTGGAACTTCTCTTCAACATTGAACTCCAGAAACATGACACACACAGAACACTATGTTGCTAATTTCACATACAATCATGTCAGTTTCACATTGCAGAACCAAGAACACTTCTGCTTCTTGCAATTTGCATGAGGTGGGGAACGAAGCTTCAATGCCTATTGAGGACTCAAAAGCAGTTGTGGTTATTCTGGCCTACTATCTCAACCCAAAGCTGGATATCTGCATATGTGAACGACAACTGTGCCCTTGCAACCTAGAGGGGCAAACAGAATTTGCTCTCCGTAGGACGATTCCAGTCTAATGCGATAACAGGACATTTATAATATCCCGAAATATTCTGTGCCTACATGGGATTTCCTTCCAGCCAATGCACAAATCATATGCCGGATTCCAGACCAACCAGCCATTAAATTAAACCAACAAATACAGGTTCTAGGGTCTCTGAGAATTAAATTCTGCTAGGAAGCTGAGGACAGCCTGATTAGATGAGATATGTAACAACCGGCAGACCGAAGCAGCTAGCATCAACACACATCGCCAGTTCAAAGAGAGACTCACCAGGTCTGAGTAGTTTAAACACAGGAAAAAAACTCTCAACCAGTCATACTTAAAATATACCTGTTATAACATTGATAGATGTCACCACAGTCCCTACTGGCTGTCAACCAAACAAAGCAGACATCATGAAAACAATTCTATGAGAGCGATGCACCATCAGACAAATAAGATACTTTTTTTGATTGGTTGCCAAGGCTTGCAGCACTATTTAGGTATTTTGGGGTGGGTGAGTCACACCACACCTGCGATCGCCACCGGAGGGCAGTCATGACTGACCCGCTGTAAGGACAAGCTGCTATGGCATGAGGTTATGCCAGGAGTGTGATAATGCAGAGGCACAACAGGAAACAGACACTACTTATTCGCACACAGCACCGAGCGAGTTAACATTCAGACCCGACTCCCCACTAACACATGTTCTTGCTTACAGGACAAAATCTTGTTGCAACACTTCCTGGCAACAGCTGAGCACCCGCCTAAGACTTATTAAATGCTGTTATGCAACTATGGCGATTTAGCTGCCGTACAAAAAACCACCACGTCCAGCTACTTATGCAAAACAGCCCTGCACCTGGGAAACCATTACGATGGCAAGGAACACTGAGCTGTGTCTCATTGGAAACAATCGTCTCCATCACTGGCCTTTAAAACCCCCAAGCTCTGTCTATTCATCCAAGGCATTTGTCGAGCACTGAAGTCAGGCAGTGTGAACAATGATGTCATAATGGTGGCCAATCAGGCATGCTTGCAGGAGAGCAAGAGTGTGGTAAACAATAGTGACATGCCTGAAAAGTTACACAGCCAAGTAAAATTCTATTTCACAGCTTGTTTTCAACAGAAGACACCTGAAAAATCTAGTTTCATCACCACCCCCACACAAACAAACTGCCACATCTATTACTTTGGCCTATCAGTAAAGGCATGCAGCCCATGACTAACACAAATGTCCTCACTCAAAACAAAATCAGATTACTTTTGCATCATGGAGGGCAACAATGACACTATACATGAAGCCAAGCGTTAAGAGGAAAGAGTTCTGAGGATTACTACTTTATCAGGAAAATACCTTTTGGAAGGTTTTCCAATTATTAAATAGCACTGCTTGAACATAAAGACAGCCTGAAAAACGTCATTCAGCAAGCTGTCACAGGTGCTTCAGACATGATACACAGCCAGGCTGGAACAATACTGACCGACAAGGACACTGACCTGGACCAATCAGACTGTGCTTGAGTGGTTATATTACCAATTTAAAACTAAACTGCCCCATTTTCTTGATGTTTGGGCATTTAATTGTTTTATTTTGAGATGTCCTTGTGATTCCAATAATTTCATCCTGCATGATCTTAGGACAGTCGTTTAACACCACAAAAAAACACCAATAAAATTCATGACAAAAAATCATAAATTTAATTGCATTATTCAGAAATGCCGATTCCTCACCCTGCAAAGATGCAAACTCACTATCAGATAATGGGACACAAACAGTTTATGCACTACTGCCAGCCAACACTCCTGCCAATCAGCACGGCTCTCATCTACTATATGAAATGAGTGCATTATGTTCTAGTGCTCGACCCCTACAAGCACAAGCGGTTGCCATATTGTGTGCCTTTAACAAAGCTCCACTGCACCCCACCCCGTCTACCTGCCCCAGGGAGTGCAGAACCTCCCCCACAAAGGCACATTGTTCCATCATAAATAAGGGAGGGGATCCCAGCAACTGACAGCTCATTTGCATAATCTAGTCAAATCCCAAAGTGACTCTCATACTGAGAACCCGAAGGCAGTGTATTCAGGCGATACACATTTGTCCTCAAACATGGCCCCTGACGGTTCTCTTTAAAACAGATCTCTAAGACCTATTAATAGGTTTTAGTACCATTGGCCATGCCTTCATTCAAGCTGCTAACAGCCAGCACAAGGATGTATGTGGGGGGCAGAAGCTAACATTATAAATATATGGGCGCAAGACTTACCTCAGATGCAGAGTAAATAATAATGCACAGAATGCAGAACCCATTTAAAAAGTCATTTAAAAGGAGTGATCTCCGGAATCACGCCTTACATAACACTGCACTCCATATTCTATAGATTTGTACATTTTGACATCCACCGCGACCCTCAACCACACAAACATGCTGGCCATCCCAGCAGATTACAAAACAGAGCAGACCTTTATAACTAGCATAATTACACAGAATGCAATTTGCCTAAGTGGGACAAAAAGCAACAGGAAAAAAGCCCTGAATGCACCAAGAACAGCATTATCCAAAAAGCCTGTCTTTTCAGAATGAGAAGCCGCACACTTAACATTTCCTTGTCTGGTGTCCTTCAAATCAGCTGCGTATGAAGTGAACTGGGTGTGTTACCACACAAAATCCAACTTTCTCATTTTCTTCCCATAAAGTATGTATTCTCCCCAACATGGCTTTTAGGCTGTCTAACAGTGATACTTCACATGAAGCAGACTCTTAAATAGAATATTCAGCCAGCTGCTTGTAACATTACACTCTGCCTCGAGGTCTCCAGGCAAAGTCAGTGTCCAAAGCTAACATGACATCATACCCTTCTTGTAAAATCAGACTTCTGCTTTAAGAACATTCCAAATAAACATCTAAAATGTGCCACTTCTGTTTGTCAAAATGGGATGCATTAAAACATGCATGCCTAAAAACACAGCAGCTCTTACCGTTGTACAGCAAGACCCAAGTCTCAACATTTCCTCCCCCCATCTATACATCTGGATGGCTGTTTGACCAGGAAGCATTAAAGACTTAGCATTTCCCACTCTGCCAGAAAAGCGTTCGCATTCTGGCTCAGCTGCTTTGGCAACAAGACTCCACAACACAGGGATATGGCTCCTGTAACCGTCTGAAAGCATGGAAGTTATCATCCCTTAAATACACTGACAATATAAGTCTCACACCCACGAAAATAAACCACAAATGTCCCCAGCACTTCAAATAGCTTATCAATGCTACACTTGTCCATTAGAACATTTTCATTTCAACTAAAGGTAGGTAACAACATATAGGGGAATCATTGCACTACCACTGAACGATGAGACCTATGCATATTATGCACATATCCAGAACATTAAAGTTGCACATAAGTCTGAATACAATTTTGTAACATTTAGGAACAATTTCGCCGCCAATTTAAAAAATGAAAAAAGGTTTAAACACCACAATGGATGGCAGGCAGGATGTAAACTGTTAATGCCAAGACTCACTAACTGAATGTGCTTTAATTACAACTTAACTCATCAATAAATTCAAATCCATCTGAGCACCAGACTGAAAAAAAGACAAGCTGAAGGAACCACAGGCCTCCAGCTGCTTCTGTTTCACAGGACTGACTGCGATATTAGCAGGGTTTCTGTAACACTCACCAGCTGCAGAGTCTTATACGGGGCAGTCACACCAAAACAGTAAACAGCACCAACATGCCACTACTGACAGACGAGGATCATCTGAATGTCACACACACACACACACACACACACACGACTGACTACATGGTAATGGGGATCTTCATAATTAAAAAATAAACTCAATCCACAGGAATTAAAGAGTGATATTACAAATTATCGCAAAGTAACCACTGTGGGTAACAAGGTAAAGAGAAGCAAAGTGCTTCTCACTCAACAACACTACAGTTCTGCCTTTTGAATGATTTAAAAATTCAAGACTTCAAATTGGCAGGAACTAAAACTAAAGTGATCTTGCTTCACAACTGCCAGGCTGTTGTCGTAAATAAGAAACTGTTCTTAATGCTTTGCCTGGTAAAATAAAGGATAATGAATGAACTGCATACTGTATCAACCCACCACAAATACAGCAAATACTCAACACTGTTGCTCATGCAAATACAGACTAATTTTACAAGAGCAAAACTGCTTCTATGCTGCTGAAAATTCTAACTTAAACCTTTAAAAAAAATCTAATCAGTTTCAGTTTAGGGGATTCACAAAAATTTTTCAAATTCACTACTTACAAATATTTACTAAGCAATTAACAAGGCTGCAAAGACCATTAAATGACTAAGCATAGATTACAAAGAAATAGCTGAGCAGAACCGTTGAATCCTACCATAAAAAAAACGTATCTAAATTTTCCAACAAATACCCACATACAGAACAGGCAGCATTGCACCTCAGCATTCAACTGGTCCTGTCATAGCACTGTATGTGCGGCCTGTCTGCCAGACAAGCACCCAGTGAAAGCCACAGTGATGCCAGTAAATTACTGAATGCAATGTCCCAAAAATAATTTTGGGCAGAGAATCTACCCTGACATGGGCAGCTGCTGACACACTTACCTACAGAGCTGCATTAAAGCACAGGTTTTGGCATTTACAAACCTGGCCTGCCAAGTAATCCTACCCACTGCATTTAAAGCCATAGAACGGCAGAACAGCACAGAAATATCTTCTAAACCAGGGTGAAATAATAGTTTACCCAAAGAACCTACCAGCAGTGAGGCACTTCACTCTAACAAGCCCCAACACGTTGCATTAGCTGTCACTTCACTTACAAACCTATGTAACGTTTTACCCCCATTTTACAGTCCATGTTATCATGTATCAATCCTTAACGATCAAAATCTTAGAGATTAATTATCGCGTTGGATATCAATGTACAGCTTGTTTATGGGATTATGACGAATTGTTAAAATAAATGCGATTACGCACCACTTTAATCATATTTAGTGTATTGCCGACAAATTTACATAGTAGCCTCGGAAGCCTACAGCCACGGTTTCATTAGAATCCCCAGTTTGATGGTTGGTTATTCCCAGTTTGATAAGCACGATTGATCTAGCACTCACATTTAGTTTTAGTTGCTTATTCGCAGCTTATTCTCTGACGAAAACGAGGAGACACTTGACGGCCGGCATCGGCCTCAGAGGCTGGAAATCCACGTCGGACAATCGAGGCTCTGAATGCGGGGGACGGGCCGTAAGTGTCTGCGGGCTGGGGGGGAAGGGAGAGAAACGCCGAAAAACGGCACGGGACCTGCCGGTGTCCATCCTACTGCCGACGGTCACCCGGCTTACGGGGCCCGGGCCGGGATACAAAGGAAACGGCGCTAGCGGCGAGGCTGCAGAGGGCGGCCAAACAGCAAAGACGGCCGTCTGCCTGCTTATGGCGTTAAAACGACGAAGAACAGGCTGTGGAACCTGGGACCTTGTCAAGAAAATGTTCGATACATCCGGGAAAAAGGGAACCTCTGTGCAGCTCTAGCTAATACAACACGGGTATTACCACGACGAGGCAGCTAACTGCACAAGACGGAACAAATAGAAGTTGACCACCCTTTTCCGTGAAGGGTAGTAATCGTCGTTTAAGGTTAATTATAAAGGTTAACTTACTGAAACGTTGCCGTTCGATATGACTACTTACCCAAATATATATCGCCGAATGATCCGCTTCCAATCTTCCTCCCGAGTCTGTACCGATTCCCTACTCTCAGTTCCATGGTTTTCTCACTATTTACCGAATTTCTTAGCCAGCAGAGTAACTTGCTGAGAAAAAAACGTTAACCGTGTCTTTCTTTGGAACCTAGGTTTAACTTCCTCCAAACACTGAAACCCCAGCGACTACACAGCGATCTCCTTTCCGATACACTCCTCCCCCAACTCCCAGATAAATTCGCCCTTCTTTCACAGTCCAATTTTCACCATTGCTTTTCTTTCGTCCCGATTATCATAACACGACAATACTGCACTCAACCGAAAGCCTGAAGTGTATATATTATGTTCTGGTGCTTTTGGATGGCATCGCCGTCAAATTAGAAGAGGATGGAGATGGATTTTAATGGTGATCCTCTCCTTCTTCTACCGTAGCCTAACTCTCGGGAGAATTTCCTCCCTTACCCATGCAAGATTACTACAGCACGCTCCACTTACGTCACTTCCTCTAGTAGCGAGAGGTCACATAGAGAAGGAGGCATTTGGGCAGATCCAAACGGTGAGGGGGTGTCAGGAAAAACTATCAACCTATCGCAAGCAATGCTTTTATTCAGCTATTAGAACAAGTATAACTTTGTTTCTGTTGTGGACATTAAATAATTCGTAAGGAAACCCGCGAGTTTGGTATTAATTTCTGGATGTTTTTGTTTAACAGAATGGGCACAGATCAGATTTTATCATCCATGGTGACATCATAACCTGTGAGGATCATGGGGGGGCCTGGAGCCTATCCCGGGCAGCATAAGGCACAAAGCCGGTTACACCCTGGAAGCGATGGCAGTGAGATCAAATTTTATTTTTTGTTATTTTTAAATGACATCCTGTGTTCTTAATCTCAAGGTGACATACTTAATGCTAAGATACCAATGACTTTATAATAAAAAATGAATAATGTATAACTTAATTATACATATCCTAGTAAGTACTCAGACAAAAATATTTGACATGCTTCCCATACCTCTTTAGTACCTGTACATAGATCTAAACAAATACCCTATAATATAACTATGAAATGCTGACCGCAGACAAACTCTACTGGTTTGACAAGGTCAGGATTCCCTTCACACTGAAAGGTTAGGCATCATTTTGCATGTATGAATAAAAATTAACAATTATATTTTGCAAGCAAATATTACTGATCTTCCTAAAAAAAAAAAACAATTGTTCCCGTAGTGCAAGGTTGACTCGTTGATTTCCAGTACAGCCTGTTGTTCCACATTCTGGCAGCACACTCTGACCGCGGAGGCATGCCACAGCTCCACACAGATACATACTGCAACTGAGCTGATGTCTATCTGATAGATACGCAAAGGTGACTCACGTCACTGAGTGTTTCTGTCTTCGGGGGAATCAAATCCTGGTTTTATGATAATAAATGGCAACACAAATGTTACTTTCTCTTCTTTGTGGTGAATAGTGACTGTAGCTGGGACCAGAACAAAAATCCTGAATGGAATCATTTTCAAAGGAAACAGCAAACACTTGTAAGCCAGGTGCCAGCGGAGGAATTTCTGCACTGGTTATTTTAGTCAAATTTGTGTCATATTTTCTGTCATTCCACCTATGCCACATTCATTATATTACACTTCTCAGATTTTGTATTTCTTGATTTATAAGTACAAAGAGCCATATCATAGGTTTTGGGAGAAGGACCAGGACAACTAGCGGACAGCTTAAAACATTTTTGGTTACACCTGCAGCCCCTGTCCCCCAAATTTGAGAAAAGGATTATGAATTAATATGGCACAACTGATTTTTTATGTGTTTGTTTTCTTTTTGTGTGAAATACTTTTACACCAGAACCCAATATGTTTTGCATGGACAGATAACAGACAAAAGGTCATTTTGTGACTCTTCATGCATCAAGGGCTGCGTGGATGCAACGTGGTGAATTAGTGTCTGCAGGAGCCAATGAAGGACTAGCAGTGATTGCATGAAAATCATTATTGCATTATCCAGAACTTATCAGCCTATGCTCATTGGAGAAGACACCTCAGATATAGGCATTTCAGAGGGATTATGAGTCATAACAGAAACAAAGCCACAATGTCCAGAAATCCATAAAATGACCTTAACATTTCTAAAGAATACTCATGGCCTACGCTGAACTCTGCACACAGCCCCGTGCCACTACTCTACTATTTTACTTTGCAATCAGGACTGAAAAGCAGCATGTGCTTCTGCTTACTGAGAGTCTGCTTTTCCTCCTTTGTTTCCCTTAAGCTGAAATCACCTTTGAGGGAGTCTATTGTGACCATGTGATGCAAACAGAGGCAGCCTTATTCAGTGAAACCCCTGCCACATGTAGTAACATCACATTGGACATCGCTGAGGTCTTCATCAAAACTCATTTTGATTATTTATATGCAGAAAAGCAAACAGAATGGCATGGCAGGTCTGTCGGTATTGCTGTTGTATTACACCACCAGGGGTGGGGGTTTGAATCCCACCTCTGTGTTGTATGGCATCAGGCTGACTGGCATCTCTAAATTTCCCATGGAATATGACTGTGTGTATATATGTATGTGGCCTGACAACCTATCCATAGTGAACCCTTGCCTTGAGCTCTATGTTTTATATTACTGGTTCCAGGACCAAGATAAGTGGTTAGAAGATGGACAGAGGAGATTTTGGGGAAAAAACATTTGTACTGCGAAGATTATAACAATAAAGCATTTACGAAATATAGGCAAAAAAATCTGCAAAATGTAAGGTAGTAAGTTATGATTTTACCCCCACCGGCTGTGCCTTTTCAGTGTCCTTTAAAATTTGTGTACGCTACATTTACTGTACAGACTTCCTTTAGCAACCCTTGCATCGTCTACAAACTTGCTGCGGCGCAGTGTTGACGTGTGGGAGCGGGACTGTGATTGGTCAGTAAATAGCCAATGAGTGCGCGTACCCTGGAAGCAGTCACATGGCACGGCTGCTGTCGGATTACGCAACATGGCCTCACGTGCAAGTCAATGCGCCGAACGGGAAGCTTCTGTACAGTCGAGCTGTAAAGCTTTGCTTGACTCGTCGGAAAGTTACATCCTGTGTTATGAGGATCAGTCCTCCGTGGTCTGTTCATTGTACGTGACCCTGTTTATATTTACGAAACCACCGTATATTTTTCTTTTGGTAGTTTTTTTTTGTTATTTTACATTTCAGAAGTATGCTTAAGGTTCACATATGAATAAAGAAAAAAAATAATTTGTTAAAAAAAATTACTACTTACCCAATAATCATAAAACATAATCATTAAACGTGGAAAAAAAATGGTTAACTGGTTAACTGCAATTACACTTTGAATGGAAAAATATGAAGTACATAAAACTAAATATTATGTAGTATATAGGGGCGACATGGTGGTGCAGTGGTTGGCACTGTTGTCTCACACCTCTGGGGCCTGGGTTCGAGTCTTCGCCTGGGTCACGTGTGTGGAGTTTGCATGTTCTCCCCGTGTCGTCGTGGGGTTTCCTCCGGTTTCCCCCAACAGTCCAAAGACATGCTGAGGCTGATTGGAGTTCCTAAATAGGTGTGAGTGTGCCCTGCGATGGGCTGTTCCCTGCCTCGTGCCCATTGCTTCCGGGATAGGCGACCCAGTAGGATAAGCGGATTGGAAAATGGATGGATGGATGTAGTATATAAAATGGTATCTTGCATAGGTGAAGCTGCGCTTTAAAAAACAAAAGCATTGAGTTATTTTACTAACTGATGCCTGAACAGCATTGACTGGTAGTGTTGTCTCCCTCTGCCGGGATACGGAAGCCTTTATACGCAGCCATGTTCTCTAAATCACCAACAGTTGCATATAGTATTTATTAAGCTCTGGCTGTTCATAAACAGATCTTGAAGTAACAGTAAAGGCATGGTAAACAGAAGTATTAATATTTTTTTCTGCCGTAATATTCAAATAAGAACTAGTGTTTTATGAGTTTTATGAGAGTCAAAACCTCTTTTCATTGCAGCTATAATGACGTGGATTCAATCTTATTTACATTGTTTTTGTGTTATTTACTTAAATTGGTTGTATTCTGAACATTAAGCCCAGGAGGACATCTAGTGGTCGAGATTAGTAATAACCGCGAGTCATGAAAAGAATAATGCCGTTCTTGTGTTGTATAGAATAGAATAGAACAGTGGTATTTTATTTATCCCTGTGGGGAAATTATGTTTTTGTATATTCCATTTTGCTCTCCATCCCTGGAGCAATTGGGAACTGTAGCATCATTCTTAAAGCCCTGGGATCTGGACCGGTGATCTTCCCATCATGAGTCCTAACCTACTGAACAACACAACACCCAGAAAAACGGCAGTGTTGGGAACTGAACCTATGCCATTGAAATGTCTGTGACCTAAACCTTAGATCACTCAGCAACACTAACAAATCCACCAAGTTGTTATACCCAGGGGTCTCATAACACAAATCATTAAGTTTATCTCACCTGTTGCCAAGAAAACTCTTTATAATCGCAATTTAGCTTAATGCCAGAGAAAACAAATTTGTAAATAATAAAAGTGCCACCACGTGAATTTTAAACTTATGAAGAAATATGACAGTATACTAGTATTATTTTGCTGAAATAACTTTGCTTCACTTTGAACTGCTTCTGGAAAAAGGCATTTATTCACATGAGATAACCCCAACTGTGATACCACTGCTGGGAAATTCTTTCATACGGAAGTGGTGACCTATACGGGTCTCCATCTCTACCAGTTTTTTCTTCTGAAAGAATCTGCCTTTGGACCTTAACTCACACATAGGACCGCCCTCTTTTAAACTCCCATGACCCGACTGACCACAAACTCATACAAAGAACTCTCTTTGTGGAGTGGAAACAAAAAATCATTAAGGATAAAGAAAAATGTACATAAAAATCAGGACCAAATAATGCAAACTAAATATAAGAAGTTTTATTTTTCTTTCATATAGGTAACTCACAAACTTTATTCCAGAAATGCATTCCTATCTACTTTTCCTAGGTTGGATGCATTTAAGGTTTCTGGGAAATTAGCTGCTAAACTGAATTTTCAATTACAAGTTCATATACATAAAAATCCAAGGCCAGTCTAATTTGTATAATCAAAATATATTTTAAACATTCCTTTCCTCTCATAATTGACACCACTGTTCATTAATAATAATAACATGGTTTAACACGTGATGCACATTAGAAATTGATATCCAGGAAGAAACACTTCAATGATCTGGAATTGAGACACCTATCTGTCCCTTTTCCATAATCACGTGTCGGATGCAGGGTCATGTGACCTTGCAGCACAGGAATCTAAGCAGGGTGTATCCTGGATAGGGAAGTTGTCATGCATGTGCTCAACCACAGGTTTCTTATATTTGCAGATTTAACAAAACTGTTAGTCTTTGGGGAACTGGGAGCTGGATTGTCCAACGAGGCTTGCAGTTCTGTGCAAGTCTAGTCTGTGTCCCATAGTCATGAGATGTGGGTACAGAGTGAGAAAACAAGGCTGCAAGTACAGTTAGCTGACATAAGAGTTTGCTGTAAGGTCGCTGGGCTTACTCTCCAAGGTAGAGTTGGAATAACACTGCTGAGTGAGCTAAGCTGGTTTGGGCATCTCACGAGGATGCCATCTGGTTGGCTCCCAAGGGACCTTCTCTGAACACGTCCCATGGGCAAGCTCAGGACAACCTTGAGGGATTATACAGCCCTGGTTGGCTTGGGAACATCTGAGAATCCCACAGAAAGATTCTGGAGTCGGAGGCCTTGGAATGAGCGGCCTGGTCTGACCTACTTGGCATATACCACCACTATAAACTTCACATCTGAAGATGGATGAATGTCTATCGATTGTGGGGAGACCCTGCTTGAAGCTCATGTGTACATGAGGAGAATGTGCATTCTCCACATGCCGGTGAACCATGGTGAGAATGAACATGTCATTCTTGGGGGTGTGAAGCCACAGTGCAACCATAGAATTACACATCGGAAACACTGTAATGCTAAAATGATGAAAGTGTACTGTGGGTTTGATTTAAAAAAATCATTCATAAAGAGGTAAGGAGAACAGAACAACAACTGTGCATTGCCAGTAAGTAATTCCAACCACTTTTAGACAAGAATTTACAGCCTGTTCTGTTTTCCTTTAATGTAGACAAACTTCACAACTCCCACAATAAGAATCAAAATGTTTTTGAAAACCATGGTTAATGAAAAATAAAGCTGAAGTATTTTGGTTGGAGTAGTGTTCATCAAATGTGTTTACACGAGCACATTTAGCCCTTGCGGAATAGCCTGTGATAGTGTGATGATGGAGTATGTGATCTTTGTCAAGTTTGATGGGAGTCACAGGAGTCTTGCTGCAGACTGTCACTCTGGTTAGGGCCCAGGTTTAGCAAATTCACTTCTCTGCTATTAAGCCATTTGAGTGACTGACTCTGTGCTCCACGTTGTCATTCTGCTGAAAGTTGAATCTCTGTCCCTATCTGGGGTCTTTTGCAGACTGAAGCAGGTTTTCTGTAAGAATCTGTCAGTGTTCTGCTATTATACTTCGTATCCTGACAGGCTTCCTTGTTCCTGCCAATGAAAAACGTCCCTATAAGAGATGCTGACCCATCGGCATTCAGGGACACTACGCCTTTGGAGTAATACACCGTATTTGGTATTTGTACCTGACAGTTTGACTGACTTTGCTTGGGTGGAGGGTGTTTGTGCCCCTCCCCTAATCTGTGTCCTTCCACAACATCATCCGGGAGTTGTTTTGCAAGCATCTTGGTTATTATGGTTACATCATTGCTTGGAATTCTTTGACCCCAAATGTGGGATTTTACAGGGCGTACTCAATGCAGGAGCATGTGGTCCCATTTTAAGGCAGACAGATGGTCACCATTTCATTTACAGTGTGATTTCCAAAAAGTACCGGAACATGAATTTAGCACGGTCAGGAAAACGGAGGGAGTGATAAGGTACATAATTATGACCGTCGTTTTTCATTAACCATTTTGCCTCTTCAAAGAGTTGCGTGGATTGTAAAGTTGAGAGGAAATTTCAGGCTGTAACACATCACAACATAAACAAATGAGGCAGAAAAGACCTATAATTCCCAAGAGAAATGAGATGCCAGGACAAAACACGGATCCAAATTAGCCAAACAAACTAAATAAAGACTGTGCAGTAAATTAGCGCACAGGCCAGATGGTTGAGGGAGTTTTGCTTTTTCCCCCTTCAAACAAAGCTGGAAATCTTTTTTACAAGCCTCTGGTGTCAGTGGAAAACATGTTTTGTAGGACGGGACTCACATAATATCTACACTGTTCTTATCTGTTGCCAATTATTTTTCTAGCATCGAGCCAAAGGTTATTGACCTCCCTCACGACACCGAGACCATCCTTCTCAAAACGACATCACACTTTTTCACAAGATGTTTAAGGGCGTATTTCACGAGGCTTCAGACAGTGCTTTATAACCGCCATCGCAACGATCCGAGGGGCAGCAATACCAGCAGGTCAATAAACGCCCCAACGAGAAATACCAGACAAATGCGCTGAGCTGCGTTCGCTAAAAGTGTCAGGGAAATGAATCAAACGTAAAAAGAGATTAGACCCTGTTTTCTCAAGACAGCAAACGGTAACAGACAACAGCAATAACGAAATACATCAAGCGGACATACGAACCGGAAAGGCATTTGTCAACTCTAGAGAAAGCTATGAAATTTAACTTCCAGACACTATATTCCCCTGTAGTCTGGACGAGAGATCTAGATGCGGCTCTCCTTATGAGAATATACGTCCCCTCCGTCCCTCTGGTGTGTTCAGTGAAGGAGCAACAGGATGATTTTTAGAGAAGAATCCCAACCCTGCAGAATAGTTCATACATGGCTGCAGCTGGACCCTACATCGTTCACACAACGCCCCTGCCAGCTCTTGCTTCCTTCAACTTGTTGTCCCTTTAAAACCCACTTGTTTGTTCATTCTCCCTAATATGCAGTGACTTCCCAAGCCTCTGTGATGCTGATCGCGGTTTTAATGGACAGTACATACGCCCCCCCCCCCATCCCACCCCTAATGAATTGTGGTTCTCCTTCTCACACGTGAGCCCAGTTGTTACGGTACTCCTCGTTTAACTCATCAGCTTGAGAGTACCTGGCGCCATGTGCCTATATAAAGTAAGGCCTCCCTCCCTTGCTCCCTCCCTCCTCCTCTGCCCTCCTTCTTCTCCTCTGCACTTTCTCTTGCCCCATTTCCTTCCACCGCGGCTCTGTTTTTATTTTCCATTCTGCCCGCTCCATGCTCCTCCCCCCCAGCTCCCGCCGCTCCCCGTTTATCCCGAGGCCCCGGCTGCTCGGCAGCGCTCCTGCAAGTCAGAGGGACATGCCTCGGCGCGGCTGACCCAGGACAGGCAGCAGCGGATCCAGGGGAGAGGCTCCAGCAGCATCCTTCACAGCGTAAATCAGACCTGGGCAGTGGCACTCTGACACAGGTAGGCCTCCAACCAGGGCTCCGTATCGGCTGCTTCTGCCTGATTTTAGACTGTCAGCAGAAAAAAAGTATGCATTCTGCTCCAGAGTGAGACTCAGCTGTTTATATTAGACATTGAAATACAGCAGAATGACTGCCCTCCCCTTCCCTGCTACCGGCTGACTCATATGCTACCTTTAGCAGAAACCACCAGGAGACATCTAATGTGAATAGCTTTGATGAACTGCAAGCCTTTGTGAGTCTTACTGCTGTTTTACCAAAGAATTTGCTGCACATCCTGGTGGCAGGGCAGTCTGTTTTCAGCTTTCTGACCTTGCTTTGCGTTATGTAGCCAAACAGTAGAGCGCCGCTGCTGCAGCCAGATGTTTGTCTCCAGCTGTCAGGGGCTGGATTACTTTAAGGCCAAATTAATTATTCTGTATTTGCTTAATGAAAAATGCAAATCACAGCCGCTGATTCATTTGTTGCAGGACAGAGGTTAATTGACTTTTTTTTCCCCCTCCCCAAACTCAGCACACTGTTTATTAGCCCAGGGTTATTCCACTGTACTAAGTTGTATTCCATACCGTCGACACTGTTGTTTTGATATCTGATCCTGGAGCACAATTCACCCAGCAAATGACCCCAATTTCAAACTCAAAAGAAAAGGCACACAGCACACATTCTGCATGTATGTGGTGATGAGCCATGCACAGAGCATTATGCCGGCTTTCCACATCCCATGTTTATGGTATTATTATCATCATTATCAGAGGATGGGGATTATGAGAAGGCATATACCCTGCAATAGCTCCTTCTGGGCATCTGCCTGTTTACAAGTTCAGCTCTAACAGTGAGCGATGCATCATTTTAGTTGGGCAACACATCAAAAGATGACATTTCTGACAAGTGTCTTGTTTTCTTGTATTCAGAAAGTCCCCCTTTCATTTTGGATGTGCTCTGCGCAAATCTAGAGCAGAGGGGAAAATTCTAGGGCAAAAATTCCTTAGACATGCCATCACAGCGCCCCGCTGAAATTACTTCATTTCCGCAATTCGGTTTAATGCTCCCAGAAAGAAGGGGACAGGGGGAGAAGCGGCGTCCCGTGTGGCTCCTTAAAGGAGCTTTGCGATTGCACCCTGCAGCTTATGCCGCGCACGTAGCCTTTGATGTGGCCTGCATCCGCCGCCCCGAGCACCGAACCGCTCCGTCTACACGATCCGCCCGCAGCGGCTCCTGTTTCCACAGAATGTCATGCCAGCGATGAGCCCCAAGTGCACGGCTGATGAATGACCGAACGGCTCTAATCCTCGGTGCCTGGGGATTCCCCTAGAACAAGCACCCCACCGAGACGATCCCCCTGAAACAGCATGCAATGCAATAAATAAGCGTAAATGGTATCAGTGGTATCATTAACCCGGGATTTAAACTTGCGATACAGGAGTACAGAATTAGGTGTAATGCGATAATGGATAAAATAAGAATTCATTTATTAGGGCTCACGTTTTATTTATTATGGCTGTAAACATCGGTGGCATTTACACACGTGACCTGGTGTCTCTGGGAACGTTTTTTGTTTGTGTGAGAGACCTTGACAGTGCTGGCTGGCAAAGCAAAGACCATAAAGAGGGATCACACTAAGCGGCGGTCTCAACATCATATTGTGCTGCGATTGCCATTGTTTCGTCAGTAAAAGGCAGAACAAAATGAAACAACAGTGCAAACAAAAGAGTGAACCCAGAGCTAGCGGGAAAAGTGAATTCAACAGAAAGCCGTGAGAGATTTACGACTTAGCTGCACCTGGCTTTGCTATAGGGAGACTTAACTAAGGATTTTCCCGCAGCACGCTGAAAATACTTCTGACTTTTATATACACAGATCCCCAGCAGAAGATCCACTGCCTTTAATAAGGCCATCAATGCACCCTACGACTTTAACTCCGAGGACTTAAAACCGTCCACACACCTGCCTGTATATGTACAAAGATGAATCTCCTGACAAGTCAAAACAGGCTTTCCGTACAGAAACTGGGCACGTAAACAAATCCTTAAATGATGATATGGTTTCACTGCACTGTAGTGCTACCATTCTTTTACTGCATAAAAAAAGATTTGAAAACAGTGTTTTTCGGCATTGACGTGTGAAGATAGTATAAGCAGATGTTAAGATTTAACGTGATGTCTTAAACATCGCTCCGATCGACGTTTTATGTTTATAATCTTGTAAGCTGAGACCCCTGGTGGCCAGTGGAGCAATAACACCGAGATCTCACATAGGCCATCACTAAGATCAGACATTCATGGAGTCGTGCCAACTTTCATTAAAAGCCGTTTTGGGGCCACAAATGCTCTTTAAACAACACTCGCGAAAGACTGAGTAAAAACACTGTAAATATGATGAACTTAATGTGATGAAGTGGGAGAAGAGGCAGCTGAAACAGGCTGTTGTAGACATGTTACACAGCTGGACAGCAGGAGATGGCTGCATATTAATGACAGAGGAGCATCATTCCACAACACAAATGGTGTCAGCTTAACAATGTAACAACCAAATACACACACACAGGTTTGTAATTATATCTTTGTGGGGACTCTCCATTCATTTCTATGGGTAAAACTCTAATCCCAACATGACGACCTTAACCCCTCCCCAGCCCTAACTTTAACCATAAGAAACCAAACAAAATACGAGACTTTTGGCACTTTTGTGTTTTTGACAGATCTTTGTGGGGGCCTGAAAAATGCATGCACACAAACACACATGCATGCACATGCACACACACACACACACACACACACACACACACACACACACACACACACACACACACAAAAGCATCAAAATATTCTGATCTCAATAAGGTTTTTTACCAACAGTAAGGGGCCTTGCATGTTGATACTTCAGCACTGGAAAACAATTTTCACATTTTCTTTATTATTACGTAAATAGATCTCTCATGTGTAAAAAATGGAGGAAGTCAGGTGACCCCAAAAAACAAACCAGGGTTAGCCCAGGATTACTGCTTTCCCAAACATGTCATGAACTTTTGACCTTTTCAAGACTTTCACTGTTTGACACATATCCTAGGAATGCTCTCAGTTCTCAGTTCAAGAAGACACACTCTGACTCTCAGTGGTACGGCAGAAACAGTGTGAGTATAACTGTAATTCTGCAAGCACACTGCAGATTTAAAGACATTCAGCTGAGGATATGGCTGTTGGGTAAACAGATATTGAGAAGAATTCTGGATTGGATAAAATTCATCACGTCTTTATGACACTAACTACAATGTGGCAAAAATCATAGTATTAGCCTTCAAGTCAATGAGTAAATAGAAAAATATATAAATGTGTACTTTTCGTCAAGCCAAGATAAGACAGTGTTATACAGCAGTGAACAATTCAGTTCTTTGCCCTGAAACCTACTAAAAAGTACGACCAGTATATTTTGTTTACCTTCAGCCTGGAAAGTCTAGAAAAAGTACCACTAATCCGAGCTCTCTAAAATTACAGCAAACTGCACAACGTCCAGCTGTAGAAATCTGATAAAACTGGAATTAATACAGGTCTGTAGCTTGATGTGGTGCAAAGAGGCAAATCTCAATTTGCTGTTTATGGTCTTTTTCCTGTATGAAATCTTACATGGCTATGCAAACTAATGTGGTAGAAAGAGGAATTCTTTTGGGCACAGTTGTTTTTTTGTTTCAGCCAAATTAACATTTATATGTAAAAAGGATGCAAAAAAAGAAACAATGAAAACAATACATCTGGGATACAGGCACAAAGATTTATTTGTAACAGCACAAATAGAACTTGGGACTTTTTTGCTGACTTTATAATCAATGAGGGACTAAAACATCAAGATTGACTTTATATTGTGGTATATTGTGGCGGTGGCATCCATTGGTCAGAAATTCATCCTAAATTCGACAATGGCAAGCAGCTTCCCCAGCAGAGCAGGAGTCGTGCTTTTGAAACAGCAGCTGTAAAATCCAACAGACCCGCATGACGAGAAAAGGGATGTCATGATGTGTGTCAGCACATTCGGGTGGGCACAAGGTAACCGGAATGACGGGTATTAAAGGGGAGCGCAAACAGCTGGCACACAGATGAGGTGACGCCAAATTTAGCACATGTAATAGGGACCCCCAGAGAGCTCTTCAAATTTAGCTTGGTGTGTGTGTCCTGTCTTGATGCCCCCGTCCCGATGCCCCTCTGTGGTGCTGGGGTGCCTGACGACATTTCATGAGCTGGCTTGAACTTTGCTTTTGACTCTCCAGGTATCACTTTAATAGCTTCCTTCTCTTCTGGGTACCATTAGATGGGACCTCTATGCTTTTATGGCTTGGAAACGGTATCTAGGCACATCGCAAAATATAAAAATGATTTTCCTCCAGGTCATATACTGGACCTCTCATGAATATGAATGTTATAGTCCTTCCAGCCAGTGTTTTATTTGCCATTTTTATGCTTCTAAGTGTCAAAAGACAGTAGAAGATCTTACATGAAGCTGATGTTTGGAAGATCATTTCAGCAAAGTCTATTTATAAAAAGGAATACCATGCGATAAACCCAGGGTTGGACTCTGTATGGTCATTTCTAATCTTAAAACTAGAACAATGATGCTTTGGAATGTTCCAAAAGACATCCAATGAACTGGGAATGAACAAGGAAGTGACCTCTGAAACAGGCTATCAAACAGGAAGTGATGCGGCTCCAGAGGCCTTAGCGGGTTAAGTGACACAGCACAGAGGCAGTCGAGTTTCTTTCCAGAATTTAGCAAGAAAATTACGCTTGTGCACCACATGTCTCACCTGGGCATATGGTTTGGAAAATAGGTAAATGATATGTAATGCTGGGTGCTTCTAACGAATCAGTCTTCTGAGGTGTGGCTCTTCTTGTTTTCAAAAGCGACCTTGTCCTCTTAGCCCTCGGTGAGTGGTAGGTTTCTGCCAGAAAGTGTCCACTATCCCATACGTTTGCATATTTGCACAGACAGCGGCTACACTGTTTGTTCATATTCCACATTCTTGTTTCTAGCCATTTACCATATTAGACTGTGTCAGCCCAACAATCATCCCAGCCAGCACAAACAATTCCTTGGCCTCTGTTAATGACTCATGCACCATTTTTGCTATTTATTGCTGCCACAGTGTCATTGAACATGTGCTTTTGTACTATGGATCATCGGCAGTGCAGTCTCCAGAAATGTTTACTCTGTGTCCAGTATGCTTGTTCCTTACTGGAACAAGGTGTGGAAAAGTTCAGGCTAGATTCTGCCCCTTCAAAGATACCAGAGTGAACCATTTGAGAATGAAAACTGAGCTAAATTAGCTATGTGTTTTTTGTTTGCCCAGGAACTTCATGACACATGTGAAAGTCATGGTACCTTAATATTATAAAATAAACCACACATACAAATTTCTATGCAGCTATTGTTTTCCTGGCTAATACTTTTAGCCAATGTAAGACTTCCTCAGCCAGGTGCTCTTAGCAGACTCTGATAGCTGACTGCCTTATCTGACACCAAGAAACCTCAATGTGTTGACCAGACCCGATGCATCTGGATAGCAGCAGGCACCCCAAGAGACACGCCGATCCGAGCAACGGCCTATCCGATCTTGTCATCTATGCTCATTTCACTACTGCCCATGCGGCTCGATATTCCTTGGCTTCTCGACGATGTTTCACGGATTGAAATCGCTCATGAATGGAAAACAGACTGATGACAGGCTCCCACTGCCAATGGTGCGTCCCTCTCCAAAAGCATCTAAAAACAGCTTAGAGGTTAAATTTCTTTTTGGGCTGCTGAATGGGTTGGGGTTTGGCTGGCACTGCTGCTGTTGTTGAAGGCTCCATATTGCAGTTCAATTATGGAGCAGTAAACCATCTGTAACAGAAGAGAAACAAACACAAAACAACAAACTTCTGAATCCATCCCAGCTGCATGTATATCTGAGCATCTGAAAAAATCAAGGCGAGGGGATTGAATGTTGCTAGGGACAATGAATCATTATTTACTGCCATAATGAAGTTACTTTTAGAAATCTTTTGCAATCAAAGCATTGTGGTACACCTCTGAGAGCCAGAGAGGACTTCTCACCATTGTTCAGGATGCAGTTGCCAAGTGACGTTCTTCGTTTGACCTGGTTTCCGCCCTCCCCATCCCCACCACAGGATGCAGACCCTTGGGTGTCTCCGCTTTATCTTCAGCCTGGGCTTGCCGATGCTCCTCTGCATGGGCGCTGTGTCAGGGCCGTACAGGACCACGGACCACGGGGCTGGGTCCCACCAGAGGGACCAGGACAGAGATGCTAGGTAAGACAAAAATACACCCCTGTAGAGTGTGAACGTCAGCCGCCTGCGTTGGGTTCCCTCATGAGACGTTTCAGCGGCTCCTTGTACCAGCACATTGTGTAAGCATCCAGGCAGTGAAACCCCGTGACTGACTCAGTACACCACCATGTCCCTGCTGTCACCAAGCAGAACCGAGTGCCACCGCTGCTGTGACCCAGTCGAGGACTATCCGCAGCACGCAGAGCCCCACCCGCAATTCCACATCGTACCACAAATAAACATCACCATCCTGAAAGGTAGGGGCCTTACGACGGGTCTGCTCACGGTCCCAATTTCCGCGAAGGGACCGGAGGCGTACGGGAAACTGTGAAAAGGAGCCGACCTGACGAGCTGGAAGCTCGAGGCACTGTGAAGAATTGCATTTTATATCCATAGAGATACATGAGTGGGGAAATCTTTGGGGTTAGAGAGCAGGGTCAGCTAGCATCCCCGAAGAAGTTAGTCAAGAGCCCAACTACGATACAATTAGGCCGATTTTGCCAGCCATGGGATTTGAAATCAGAACCACCGGGCCACTGGCAAAGATTCCTAACCCAGTGAGCTACACACTGGCTCCTCCTCTTCTGTTTTGACCCTGCATCCTACTGGGTCTGGGTCTTTACCCGCTGCCCCCCCTGTGGCCGTGTCTGCATTCTATGAAATCTGTGTATTCACTGGGAGTCCTTTAGTCTTTATTGTATCCAGCCTTCTTTTAATCTTTCTAAGCACATAAACAATGACCAACGCAAAGGCAGAGAGGAAATTGGCTTGATTGGAATGGAGCGATTAGTGGGATGAGAGGGGGGAGGACAGCTCTCTTCCGAAGGACAGCGGTCAGAATCCACGCCCTTCCAGAACCACACAGCAAATGTTTTGCATAGCTAAGTGATGTTCTAAAGCCACACAACTCCTGGCTAACCTAAGAACCTATTTCAGTATGACATCAAATGCTACTTTAATTGGTACAACAACATGAACCTCGCTGGTATCTGACTAAAACAACTGCGTATGAGGTGATTTGTAGCGTAGCATGCTAGGTACGTACACTGGAGGTCAAAAGCCCCTTTCACTCAAAGGCTGAAGTGAAGACAAATCATGCTAGATCTTCCATCTTTAATAACCAACAATATTCAAATGAAAAACAAATTAGGCCTAACTAAACTTAAAATGTGTGTGTGTGTGTGTGTGGGGGGGTCTGCTTATCATTACGACAGTGAATAAACACAGTAGGTAGCATATTTTGTATTTATTTTGTATTATGAAGGGTGTGCTGAACTTTAAAATGAATCTGGCAGCATTTTTCCACCATTAAACGTGTACTGGTGCCCCAGCAGAGTGATCCCTGCCCTGTGTCCGGTGGTTTTCTGGCTTAGCTTCCAGGCTAACACTATGACTGCCTCTGAAATCACACACTTCCACATTAAATAGTGCGTCAAACCATCATTAACGGTCAAAGTTCAGCAGTTAAAAGGTAACGTAGTGGGTCTGGAAAGTGTACAAAGTTTTGTACTTGCGTACTAAGGAATCGTACTAAGTGACCATTGCTGTAGTGTGCACTTTTTCCTCATTTAAGTACACAGTGCGTAGTGTGTGATTCTGGATGCAGCCTGTGACCATGTACTGGCTAAGCAGTCAAACAAAGGATGGATTTGTGGTAGGAAGTTTGGTTTATTAACTTGAATGCAGACGCCGTGATAATTTTTTTCATTCAAACCCATTTTTCATTCAAACCCATGTGCAATTGTGTAAATGAGCAGTGCAGCGCACAGACGGCGCAACACGTTCTTAGTGTTTCTGTTTGCTTGTCTATTGAAAGGCATAGGTTCACAGAAGAAAACAAACCAGGAAGTAATACAGTGATAGTACCTCCCCACTGATTCAGGTAAAAATCAAAAAACAGGCAAGCATGCGCTGCTTAATACTTATGGTGTTATAGAAAAAGTCTCACTGAGACTACAGATCCGGCACCAGAGGCGGACATTTCAGGTCCAGAAAGTAAAAATCCACACCAGGATTTTGTTACAACCAACCAGCTGAGCATAAAAAAATCAGTCACAGAGTACTCAACTAGTAGGTTGAAATAAAATCCTGGTTTGGATTTTTACTTTCGGGGCCAGGAAACATTCACCTCTGCTAATGTCCATCTGTGTATGCAGGTGAGAAAGGAGACGCTGGTGAGCGAGGTCCCTATGGAAAATCTGGAAAGACTGGCAATGCAGGTCCAAGAGGCCCCAATGGGATGAAGGGGACCAAGGGCAGTATAGGGGCCCCTGGGGATCCCTGCAAGGCATATTATGCGGCCTTCTCCGTGGGCCGCAAGAAGGCCCTGCACAGCAACGAGTACTACCAGACTCTCATCTTCGACACGGAGTTCGTCAACCTCTACAACCACTTCAACATGTTCACCGGCAAGTTCTACTGCTACGTGCCTGGCGTCTACTTCTTCAGCCTGAACGTGCACACGTGGAACCAGAAGGAGACCTACCTGCACATCATGAAGAATGAGCAGGAGATGGTGATCCTGTACACTCAGCCCAGTGACCGCAGCATTATGCAGAGCCAGAGCTTCATGCTGGACCTGGCGCAGAACGACGAGGTGTGGGTGCGCCTCTTCAAGGGCGAGAGGGAGAACGCCATCTTCAGCGATGACTTTGACACGTACATCACCTTCAGCGGCTACCTCATCAAGGCCAAGACTGAGGGATAGTCTGCTCTGGCACCACAGATCTTTGTTATGGCTGTTTTTTAAATAAAAATGTAATATTTTACAAGCTTCTTCAGTGACATGCATTGTTGTAGATTCTTACAAAGTGTTTTCCATACAGTTACATAAGAATCTAGACCAAGGCAGAAGTTATAAAAAGATGATACAATTAGATGTGATTATATACCTTATAGAAAGTATAAATTAGTGCAAAATCCAACAAAAACTCAGATACAGAGTTTGAAAATAATTTAGACACTCTGCACAAAGCATTAATGTTTTTTTCTGGTATTGTTTCTCCTGAACACGCAGTGCATTTGGCTCATTGCATTCATTTTCTGCCTACAGTGATTCTGAATGGATATGACAGTGTTCAAACTCAGAAGCCCCTGGCAGAATCGCAAACATCTGTTTGTGTACTTTTCTACAACCGAAGATTTGTTTCACCTATGCATTTAGATAGCATTTTTCCGTCACTATGAAAAATGTGTGGAAGATTATTTTTACAACTACTAGAGACTATTTGCAGCTGGATTTGAGAATTAAGGCTTGCACTTTACAAAGGGTGTCAGTCTTACCTTAAACTGCACACTTTTTGGTATGTGAGTGACTCACAGATGATGCTTAGAAGTGACGCAAATTTCTTGTGGCATTAAATGCGATGTAGACAAGTGTTACTGAAGAAGAATGATTCAAAGTACTTCCATCGCGTTTATCCCTGTCTGATCAATACTTGTTTAGATGAGAAATATTCTTGTATTTAAGGGGGCGTGTCTCATGCTGAACTGCCTATTTTGCTCCGTGTGTGATCGCTCCAGGATTCACAATGACTGGAACTAGGATCTATGGAACTGCTGACAAGGTGCATTTTAGTTTGCGAGTACTTCAAATCCTGATCTTGTATTGTCTGAAAGTAATCAATGCTTTTTTAAATGTGGTAACAACTGTTGTGGTGCTAAAACAAGCTAAAATAATCTGCTAGGTCACAAAGTCAGGTCACGTTGTTTTCGCGTATTAAATTCTAACATTCTGTTTTAAGGGGTTCCTCAATTAGTGTAACACTGATGATTAACCAGCTTTCAATTATCAGTACAATTTCATGTATTGTAAAAATACAGTGGTACCTTAGAACTCGAACTTAATCCGTTCAGAACTCCGGATCGAATCCTAAAACGTTTGAGTTCTGATCGAATTTTCCCCATAAGAAAAAATGGAAAACGAATTAACTGATACCCGGCCCCAAAAAAATTACACCTAAATATGTTTTTTAGCATTTAAACACAAAATGAACCGGATAAAACAAGAAGAGCATGTACTGTACTAAACCCATCTAAGCACATTTATCAAAACAGTAATTTGTAAAGTAAGAAAATAAATGTATCCAAACAATGTGTCCTGCCCCGATCGTCCGCTATTTCCGTGTGCCACGCCTCCTCGTTAACCCCGTGTGAAATCCCTTACCTGTAATTAAACCCCGTATTCCCCGATACCCTGACGTCTGCGCCTTTGTCTCCGTTCCGTCCGCTCGGCACGAAAATATTATTATTATAATTAAATGTATTAATAGTTTTTTATTAATATTAAAACAATTAATAAGAAATCTTTATTCTAAAATGTATTTTATTATACGATAATAATTACTGTTACTGTCTATCATTGTCCAAATGTATTTCTGTCTAAATATATGTATTCAGCTAGTGTACACATGCACGATGCTATCACAGCGAATGCGAGGGTGAGACTGAAGCGTTATCCTTTGTTTCCGCTGAGAGACGTGCCGCATGACTCATTTCTCCGCGGGTACAAGTTATCTTAGGTCGGCGTTCACGGTTTGACTTCTGAGATTCAGATCGAGCTCTAGGTAATTTTTTTCGAACTGGTTGGTTCGACTTTTAAGAAATTCGAGTTCTAATGAGTTCGAGAACTGAGGTACCACTGCATAAGGAATGTGATGGAAAGCAGAATTACAAATTAACAATATGCCAGTTCTTAAGTAAACAAACGAATGCATTATGTATCCCATTGTAAAATGATGTCTGAATGGGTTTTCTCTTGTTTCCAGTCTTAAGCACTTACCAAAGATTAATATCCAAGACTATCAGCTGATTGTGTCAGAAGTACTACAGAAATGGTGTACAGGGATACCTGAGCCCCATAACGCGAAACACAGCTGTAAATGTTTTTTTCTCTCTGTTTGTTATACAGAACACCTCTTCCTTTCTGCTGGTCAGTCATTTTTGAAAGATATTTTGGAAGAACAACATATATGTTAGAGGATCGTATTATATTGATTTTGCGTATGCCTAAAATAATAAATCGTTTGATGTTATTTGGGTGGGTCCTTGTTGCTCTTGGCTCATTATGAGTTGCTGTATCTGCCAGAAAAACTGCAGACACTCTGGGAATACAATTCATGCTTACTCTCCAGTCCTATCTGACTGAAAGGACAAATATTATGTCTCCTAACACACAGGCAATGTTCAGAAAACAAAGGGGGCCTTTCTCAGGAAAAGATGTTTCTGTTTCGTGAGTGAGCCCATTACCGCTGTTAGAGACGGACCAAACATTAGCTGTTTGTTTTATTGCAAAGGCGTGACACTTGGGAGTAAATAAGGTATCTGAATAAAACACAGGTTTGATGGTGTTTTTCACATCCGCAAAAGTCTGCTGCGTTTGCAAACCCATTCTCGAAGTGATCACTTAACAGCCTGATTTTAAAATATTTTTAAGATTATTGGTAATATATGAATGTAATTGATGGTAAATGTTTTGCAGCTGAACTACGGAATAAAGGATAAACAATTAAAGGCAATTATAGTCTATAAGCAAACAGTATCTACAGATGTGAATATTGGATTGTATTTTTTAATGAACATATTTATAACACCACAACGCAATGTGACCCAAATACATGGTGCCTACAGATATCTTGGCCCTCTGCTTCACTGTACTGTACTGAGAGTACTTAGTGCTAGAACCTGCCCATGCTATGATTTGTCCCGTTAAATGAACAGAAAGTAGTAGCCACAACATTTCAAGCGTGTACACAGCACTTAAAAGTAGCATTCATAAAAGACATATTACTGGGGAAAATCCTGTAGTCAGCTGAAATGTTACTTAGTGAATCATCAGCTAAATACATTTCCATATTTTACATTCGAGAAAATGCTGGTCTTGAGTCCATCCATCCATCCACTTTCCACCTGCTAATCAAGGATAGTCTCTGGGAGTGGAGTTTGGTGGGCATCCGGGGGCTGATGGAGTCTTTACTAGAGTATGTAACGAAGCACTTACCCCTGAACGGGCTTCCAGTTCCAGTCCATTGCAATAAATGTCGGGGGGAGTGCCAGTGCAACAAAGGGCACAGACACGCACAGATACACACACACACAATTATATCTTTGTGGGGACTTTCCATTCATTTTTATGGGAAAAAGCCTATTTTTAACAATGACAACCATAAGTACCCAAACAAAATACAGGACTTTTTTAGTTTTTTGATTGCAAGACATTAAGGTTTATATTGTGGGGACCTAAATAATGTCCGCCCCACAAGCTAAAAAGTAACTAATTTTACCACATTGTGGGCACGGTTGGGGCCAGTGCATTATGGGTCAGTTATGCATGTTCTCATTCTAAATCATTAAATCGTTTATTGGTAGACTAAAGGTATCCCCATATTCTGGTAGGGGGCTGGGAAAACACATAGTCAAGGATTTTAATAAGAATTTTAATGGATGGTGCCCTGATGAATGTGCAAGCCTGGGAAAACATCCAACTCCCACACCAAGATCAGATCCAGACTCGCTTTGTCACCTAAATCCAAACAGGCCAGCTTACATGGTGCAGCTGCCTAACAGTACAGCAGCTGTTTCTGTCTGCATCCGAATCCTCAATTATAAACCCATAATGAGACATATGTTCCCTAACATATATGAAAGCTACAGAATTTAGTCTTTAATTTGGTGTTTCTGTCATCATTTGAAAGGCTGTGGAAGTTTAATGGGGACTAACAGAATCTTTATTTGTTGGAGGTGAAGCTATAATTCTTGTTTATTCTGAGAAGTGAACAAGGTGATGAAAGTAATAAAAGGACGGAATAAAACATTGTTGTTTTGTTTGCTCTGTGTTAACCATCCTTGATTGTAAACAGCTGTTTACTGGGAGTCCCATTCAAGTGAAAAAAAGCACCATATTGTGCCACCTACTGACTATAAGCATTTGCCACTGCAATACACACATGAACAACAAATACGTGTAATACACTATATATATATACACAAATCATATATATAATTGGATTCAGGTCTTTCATTCAGACCCTTTGACACAGGTGTATCAAATCAAGCACCTAGCCATGCAGTCAGGTTTATAAATATTTATGAAAGAATGGGTCATTCTGAAGAGCTCAGTGAATTCAAGCATGGTACTGTCATAGGATGCCACCTTTGCAATAAGTCTTTTCCTGAAATTTCTTCCCTGTTAGATATTCCAGTCAACTGTAAGTGGTATTATTGCAAATTGGAAACGTTTAGGAACAACAGAGTCTTAGCCATTAAGTGGCAGACCATGTAAAGTAACAGAGCGGGGTCATCGAGTGCTGAGGTGCATAGTGCGTAAAAGTTGCCAATGTTCTGATGATTCAATAACTGCAGAGTTCCAAACTTCCTCTGGCATTAACCTCAGCACAAAGACTGTGCACTGGGAGCTTCATGGAATGGGCTTCCGTGGCCGAGCAGCTGCATGCAAGCCTCACATCACCAAGCACAATGGCAAGCATCAGGAGTGGTGTAAAGCACGCTGCCACTGGACTCTGAAGCAGCGGAAACATGTTCTGTGGAGTGACGAATCACGCTTCTGTGTCTGGCAGTCTGGTGGATGGGTCTTGGTTTGGAAGATCCCAGGAGAACGTTACCTGCCTGACTGCATTGTGCCAACTGTAAAGTTTGGTGGAGGAGGGATAATGGTATGGGATGATTTTTCAGGGGGTGGGCATAGTTCCAGGCCCCTTAGTTGTAGT
>JAODJW010000094.1:13469474-13480470 GCA_026777045.1 Hyperopisus bebe
CCTGCCTGACTGCATTGTGCCAACTGTAAAGGTTGGTGGAGGAGGGATAATGGTATGGGATGATTTTTCAGGGGTTGGGCATAGTTCCAGGCCCCTTAGTTCTAGTGAAGGAAACTCTTAATGATTCAGCATACCAAGATATTTTAGACAATTCTATGCTTCCAACTTTGTGGAAAGAGAAGGACCTTTTCTGTTCCAGCAAGACTGTTCTCCAGTGCACAAAGCAATGTTCATAAAGACATGGTTGGGTGAGTTTGGTGTGGAAGAACTTGACTGGCCCACACAGAGCCCTGACCTCAACTCCATCGAACACCTTTGGGATGAACTAGAATCAAGATCGAGAGCCAGGCCTTCATGTCCAACCTCAGTGCCTGACCTCACAAATACTCTTCTGGAAGAATGGGCAAAAATTCCCACAGACACACTGCATAATCATGTCGAAAGCCATCCCAGAAGAGTGGCAGCTGTTATAGCTGCAAAGGGGGGACCAACTCCATATTGATTCCTGTGGATTTAGAATGGAACGTCATAGAAGTTCTTGTAGGTGTAATGGCCAGGTATCCCAATACTTTTGTCCATATATTGTGTGTCCATCCATCCATCCATCCATCCTCCAACTGTTTATCCTGGTCAGTGTTGCAGGGTGGCCTGGAGCCTATCCCAAACAGCACAGGGCACAAATCTGGGAAACACCCTGAATGAGCAATTGAGCAATGTCCGTTTGCCTCATCGCTTATCTTTGGACTATGGGAGGAAAGTGGAATGCACAAAGGAAACCCACGGAACAGGGGGATGACACGCAGACTCGACATACCAATGCCAGAGAAAATATATTCTCACTATTTTAACCCCCATAATTTGTAGTAATAATATATATGGCATTTGCACTGAAAACAATCTGCCCCAATCCCATCTGTTTCTGTGGGGATGAGGGCGCGAGTAAGCCTTACTACCAAGCTTCTCTCCTGCCCTGCCCTCTCCTGTTTGCCCCAGATGATACTCTGGCCCTCCATATGAGTAAAGGTCAGCGATGCTCATCATTCCCCACCCTTCCTCCACATGCAGGCGCTGTGACGGCTTAGGGCCAACAGAAGCACCTTATAAATGCCCAGGAGAAGTAACAGACCGCAAATGCATTTCCTTTGTGTGTCCATGACAGGAACATCTTGTTGGCTGGTTCTTTGGCAGAGGTGGAACCGTGGAACTCCCTGCCTGGCTTGATACACCCCTCCCCACACCCCCACGCTGCCATTTAAGTGGGTGTGGGAGGTTCTTTCTTAAGGAGGGCCATGCTTTCGGCGCAGCGTGTGGTGGGCTGGTTCTGTGCACCGTGGGGCTCCATGTTGACGGTCGGGCCGCGCTCTGCGTCTTTAATCTCATCCGCCTGTTCCCTTTGTGCCAGAGAGCGGGAGGAGAGACACAGCCCACGGCGGCAGCATTCTCCGCAGCTCCCCCTGCCCCCGCTGCCTTATTGGTGTATGGCTCCATGCATCAAATTGATTTGTGTGTTGAGACAATGTTAGCATAGCATATCAAGATCGACGAGAACTGAGGCGGAATTTACAGCGGGCGAGTTTCGGTGGTCGGAGGCAGGGGGGAACAGAGGCTGCCGTGAGCCATATTGTGGGCAGATTTATGTATGGCTGGCCTTAGCAGCATCCCCCGCAACGTTTCAAATCTTACTCCGCAGTCCTGGCGCTGGAAATCTGCCACTTAGCCACTAGGACGAATGAGCTGCAAATATTGCATAAAATAAAAAATAACTAAATGACATGAGCCATTTTTTCCCCCCCATCTTTTTGTTGTTGACAAATATATGTAATATGATTTAAAAAGCTTTTACCAGCATGCAAAGTTTGAACATTGTTATAAATAAGACATGAAAATGGATTAGGCTCTCAAAGTAATCAAGGCGAGTTTCGGGGAAACCCCAGAGCGAAGCAGAATAGTTCTGTAAAATGCCTGAAATCGGCATCAGCAGCCTCCCTGAATTGAGTTCCTATTGACTAAATCACTCAGCCAGATATCATTGTTTCACACGCCCCCCCCTTCCTGTTTTCACTCACCTCCCTCCCCTTTATTACCTGAAGTACTTTTTCTTTTTTTGAAAATTGTTTTATTTCAGTTCGAGTAACATCGCCGCTGTCTGGCATTAAATCGAACTGACCCAGCTACAAAGTCATCAGCATATTTTCAGAGAGGTGCACCCTGGGAGAATACAGCTGCCCTGGAGAAACCTGTATGCCCCCCCCCTCCCCCCCGAAACCCAAAAACAGTCGATATTCCTGTCCCTATGCAATGGAATTACGGATGAGATGCTGGTACATACACACACAGCCAGGGGCTCCAATAAAATATAGGGCTCAACAAAACAAACAGGCAAACAATAGGAGGACACACAGGTGCAATTCAAGAGCCACAGGGGCTACAAACTGGATTCCGGTGCTTTTTGTAAAATTGCAGCTTGATTGGGGTCCCACCAGTGGAGAGGGAAACGTGGGGTGGATTGTCAAAATCCCCGTACAGGTCAGCTTCTACCTTCTTTGTGCCCCCGATTATACGTTCATGCTCTTCCATCTTGTATCTGGTAGGTCTACCAAGAAGCTGAGGGCTTTGCAGTGATGCATTGCCAGTCCACATGTCTCCAAGGGTAGAGGGGCTGTTCCGCTGTTCTGGGAGATCCCCGCCAAGAACCCAGAGACATTGTCCGGAATTTTGACTTGTGCTTCTGGGTGAAGGAGTGCTTCCATCAAATACTGATGGAGGACTGATCGCATCCGCCTTTCATAAGGCCTGTGTGTGAGTCCCTACAACCCCGCATCGTTAAATTTAGTGTTGAAGCACCGAATACTAATATAGCCACTAACCAAAGCTGAACAGGGTGATAAATTCGAGATAGGATGCTGTATGACTCTGAGCGACTTATGTCCTGACAAGGCCTCTCAGCGAGCATGGTATTTTGCCAAATGGCACAACACTATGTGGGTAGGCTGTTAAGAATTTAATGTTCCCTCCAATGGTCTATATATTTCGAGGAGATATTTTGAATGTGCTGTTTTAAAATGATTAAGTTGTATCACTGGAAAAGGTATTGGTTGCTTCTATATTCAGGATTAGTTCAGCGTTCGGACCGATGGATCCCCTCTGTGATAATAACAATAATTAAATCATAACTTTTTGCCACCAGTGATTAACTACACAGGGGGTATCTTAAGTGTTTTATATTTTATGATGCAGGAATGGTAAAAGAGGAAATATAGTTATAGGTACCTTTGAAGTGTATTCAGTGACTTGCATTTTACATTTCTGAAGTGTTCTAGGTATTTAATGAGATAACATACTAATGTTTAATCAGTGATGTTACCGTTCCCTACGTAAATATTCTATATGGCTATGAATTCATTTCTATACTGAAAGTTGATTAAAGTCCAGCACTTTCCAAGTCCGTGACACACTGTAGCTCTTCCAAACTTGTTTTCTTGGTCACCTGAGTTTGTGTTGTTGTTATAGAGTTAATTTTACAAATTTTTGTATATATCCAGATCTGTTGCTTGTGTAACATCATACTGAAAATACATGTAAAATTGGTTGAAAATATAAACACAGGGAAACATGAACAGTGCGAAAAACAAATAAGACAGACAACTAAAGTGAAACTGGAGGATCAGTCTGTTAATTGTGACTGTAAGCCTGCTATGGCAGGGCATGACGGAGGAAGAGATGATCCATGCAGCAGCTCGGACAAGACCGGGTTTTATTAGCAAAACAGAACATAAAGGGAGAAACAGAACACAAGGGAACCATGAGGGATCAAAACTAAACTAAGGCAGGAGCAACACCAGGAATACCACCACCACCAAAGGAAGGGAGGAACATGGGAAGCTGCAGGAACAGGGTAACTAAAAATCACAGAGCGACACAGGGGATCAACCACGGTAATTCACCGAGGAACAGAACAAGAACTGGCACTAAAATACAATGCTAACAAGAGATGACACAGGACAGGTGAGAACCATAACAATATCAACCAATCATTAAGGGCATGGGGCAACATGGAACAGGTGGGGCAATTTACAATTAACAAACACTAGTGACTAGGAAACAGGAACAAACATGGAGGGCTATCAACACTAGGAGAATTCAAGGAACACAAGTAAAACAGAACATAGACAATTTGGACAGGTTAACCACATGTAAATTTATGATACAGACACCAGGGGATAAAATGAAACCAAAATATGACACAAAAGTGAGACTCAGGCCAGCTTCAAACTCATACCACTAGGGGCATCACCCTCTGAGCCATATGCTCAACCCAATGAGCTACACAGCAGCCCAGGGTGTTGGGAAACATGTAAGGGGAACATCAAACGGGATGGCCAGAGGGGACTGCTGGGCAAACGGAGAAGAGACACATGGGACAGGGCCGGATGGGCACCGACCCTGACATAAGCCGATTACATTTTTGATTTTAATTACAAAACTTAACATCCTCCTGAGATTTAAATTCTGCAATTATGTTGTAAACAATCCAGTTAATGAATCCAATTAGATCCTGGCTCCTTCGCTGTACACTGTGACTTTAAAAATCCATAACAAGTATAATTAGCTCAAATTAAGTCAATCTGAATAAGAACAAGGTTATATATAGACCCCCACATTTCCTTTTTTTATCCGAAAGGAAAAAAAAAATTCCACAGGGCTACAGCTGCTTAAGGCAAAGAGAATTAAATTTTGAAGATCTCCGCGAACGTTTAAACTTCACTGCTTTAATGCCGTGCAGTGTGATATCCTACCCTCTTCAGAAATAAATTTTGAGCCAATATTAAAGACTTTGGGGCTATTCTTTAAGACGCAGCACAAACACATTTTACAGATAGTGAAAAAACTAAGTGTTCTTAACTTGCACTCCTATTAAATCACATTTTTCTTTATAAAACTCTCGACTCGATGTTTTGCCCAAAGTCAGCTGTCCTGCCTTGTACCGGAACACAGAGATTATTTTACCGCACTGTTGAATTATTGATTCGCACCATATGTTTCGAATGCGTGCTATCATAGGAGGTCTGTGAGGATCTTCATCAGAGCGGGAGCAGTGCTTGGCTCACATTAACCCTACGTTTGGCGGCTGCAGTGCCTTAGCTTATTTATCCATAATGACAGTAGCTTGTGCTCAAAGGGACTGTGAGGAGGGGGGCAGTGTTGGGAGGGAGAGTCAGGTGACCAGAGTCGGTGTGCTGATTACGTCCATATGTCTCTCGTTCTCCCTGATCTCTATAGAGTGGCGAGTTCTGTTTTTGCAGGCCCAGCAAACTAAAGGAAGCCACAAAACGCCCTTCCCCTCAAGCCTGTCCTCTCGTACTCGCCTAAGCTTCCCCGGTTCCGCTCCTAACCATTTAGTTTTATTTTCATTCCCCGCCAAAAGGGCAGCCCTCTTTTTGTGTTTATTTAGTGTGTGCTCTTCGCCCTGTGCCCAGCCGACCCTGCTTCCTCTGTAAAGGACACTGGTTCTCCAAACAAAGATCCCATTGCCTGGCCGCCTCTGTGTCATGTGGTTCTGTTTGCTGTATCACATGACTATTATTGTATGGTATTTATACAGCAGATGAAGCTGCAGACTTTCCTCCTGAGACTGGCCCGTTTACCTTGCAGGCCCACTTTCTGTACCAGCTGCCCTCTGCATTCACACATCCCAGCTGGGACTCTAATCTCCTAACCTGTTTCAGGTAGAATAGGACGTTGTCATCCAGCTCAAATTGCACTCAGAGCATTTCCAACAATATTATTACTACTGCAATTGTAAAGAAAAAAAAAAACAGGTATATAATAAATTCTAGCTTAAAATAAAAAGAATGTTGTTTACATTGGTCACCAAGAACACTGGGTTCTCCAGAATATTTTCAAGAAGGATAAAGACATAAGGAAATTTATGCAGAGCAACACTAACATCTCTATATTTATTGACGCTTGTACTAACAGCCCAGGAACTTCATCACAGATGCTTCACTTGCACCGGGTCCATGGTCTTGGATGAGCAGATGTGATTTTTTGAGGTTTTCTATGTTCCACTGGCCAAGCGGACAAGGCAGTGGCCACACCACGTAACCTGAGTTCCAAGCGGGACTCTTCAGACAGCTTTTGCCTCAGGACACCCTGCCTGGGGTAGGTCCGCTTCCCTGGGCTGGAAGTCCTCAGTGTCCACGCAGTGTCTGTGGCACGCTCCAGTGCTTCCTGTTCCCTGCTTTTCTCTGTGTCTTTCCTTGCTTAGGACTTCCCCAGGTCTCCTCCCACTGATGGGTGTCATGGCCATGGAAACCTGACCCCTCCCACCCCCCCCGCAGAAAGCACAGGGCACTGCATACCCCTTCACATGCACGCACACCCACACGCACACCCACACGCACACACACACTCTCTGCCTCTGCCTGTGTAAGGGCTTCCTACAGCATTTCAAACCTGCCTCTCCCCCCCCCCCCCCACCACGCATCCCTGCACATCTGGCTTTACCACCTGTCCCAGCTAATGTCCAAAGAGACTTCAGCCTTGCCGCTCTCTATATTTCACGCTTTTTAATTATTTATCTGCTCAACTGAAGTGCTTCCTCAAAGCGACATCCAAAAACACGGCTTCGGATGTTACGCCTTCCCTGTTTCTGCGGCGGAGCATTTTGCCAAAGCGACTCAGGTTAAGTACCTTGTCGAAGGGTACAACTGCAAGCCACCCTGGGGATGTGACCCCGGAGTCCCTTCTGCACGAGTCCAAATCGGTCATGACAGCACTGTGGGGCACTGTGCAGTGGGACTCTCTCGGAGCGCAGCTCTGTACAGCTGAAAAATACGTGCATCACAAAAGCTGATGAAAGAATATGGGAAACTCTTCAAGGAAAGGGCATCCCATCTGACTCCATCACTCTCGCCAGAAGAGTCTGGATGCTTTCCATCGGACGGGCACTTTTTCAGGGGAATGGAGACAATTTGTGCTCAGTGAAGTATCTTACCAGCCGCACGCAGTCCTTGAAGTCCTCACTGTTTGTTCACATCTGTTTCGAGAGCGTGTCAAGTGTCATCAATCCCCGTTGGGCTGAGCGCTGCACACGATCATAAATCCAGCACTCGCTGCGGGGGACACCGGAGCCTCCACAGGTAAAGTGTATAAATCACAGGCCAGTTATACAGCCCCTTGGGGGTCAGTGTGTTCTATTGGATGCAGGGCCCTGGCCGAGTCACGTGACGTGCGATGGGGCCAATGACGGCTTACCGCCTGCTAATTTACCACCCGCTTAATTGGGTTCTCTGTTCTCCTTAGGTGATTCCTCTTGAAACTGAAGTTCAACTCAGTGGGAGTGTGAAAATACGTCCCCGTGCCTTACAAAGTTTAATTAACCTGTCTCCAGGTGCATATAACTCACTGTTAGAACTAATGTTCATAATAAGGTGCCATATGGAATTGGGTAAATGAGATTTGGCTGTGTTTTATTCCTAGGTGTGGATCTTTGGCATCATATGACATGGTCACCGTGATGTGCCAAGCCGCATGGCAGGTAGGAAGGCCACCTTTGCTGTTGCAGATTTCAAGGATGCCGCTTACCCGCGTGTTTGCCCCTCCCACTTCCCCTCTCTACTGCAAACAAAGTGTGATGCAGCCACTGTGCTCTATAACCATGAGACCAGGTGCTTCTGTGGGGCACTGGGCCAGATCCCAAAGGAGAAACGACGGTCGATGCCGCAAATCTGAGGAGTCCACACACCCAAAGCCGGTGGGCTGGCAGGTAGTCAAAGACTTGGATTGGTAACCTGTATGTTGCTAGTTTAAATCCCAGTAGGGCTTTGCTGTAGTAGCACTGAGCAGATATGAACCATCCTGAAGTATTTTGGTAATGCTACAGAAATGACAATGAAATGGACAAGAGTCCCTTTGGATGATGGTGTCTGTCAGGCATAAGATCCTAAGCTGGGAGCTTCTTCCAGCTGGTGAGGCGTGGATCAGCTTCTGGCAGCCCAAGCATGAGCGGTCCACTGGCCAGGCGGCGTCTCCGACATGCCCCCCCACTTGGCATGTATACGATCCAACATCCTTTTCAGACTCATTACCCGTAGTCTGATTGGTCAAATCCCAACTCCTGGACCGACATGCAGGTATTGAGTTCTCCAAATGCCAGACAGTAAATTTATCCCCGACGACTCCTTGGACTAAAACGCTAACTTAGCAGGTATTTTTACCTGCTCATTTAGCTGAGTCGGGAGTCTTAAATAACAAGTTTTTAAAATAGCAACTTTTAATCCTTACAAATGTGTCTTGTTACAGCTCTTATTTGGGGAATAAAAGAGGTACAGCACCGATTTCAGTGCAAACACTTCAAACTGAAATGGTAGAAATGTGTTATTTTGATCATACCAACAACATGGAGAAAGTAAGAGACCTGTGCAGCTTACTGTACAAGGACCAAGAAATAACATCCCGCTTTGCCACTGCGGGAGCAATCAGAGCATTGGACGAAACCTCACAGGGTCCATTCCTCTCTGCTGCACTACCCCATAATGTCCACATGATGGCAGGCTTGCATGTGGTGTTTACCAGCTGAGCTGCCCTGTATAGCCTCCACTCAGTAAAGCTGTGCGCTTCTTCCCGTGTGTCACTGGGCTGCCTTGACACGGCACAAATCACACAAAATGAAAAACCCAAAGGATATCAGGGCATCGTAGGGGCTCTTAGGCTGGACGCAAAGTGGGCCGACCTTCAGCAAAAACAGGTCATTTTGTCGTCTGTTAGCCATCAGGGCAGAAACTCCCATAGCAAATGCCATACCACTTTATAAGCTCTGCGCCTCTCTCTAGCCCCGCCCCCTGCGGAGTGACTGTGGCACTTTAAAAATGCATAAGCCGGAACCATCTAAGCCATAAATACGGGCGCGAGTCCAATGAGCGCACGTGTGGAGCAGTTAAAGTGCGAGCATCATCGGGGCGAAGATACGCACACCCCAGGGACAGGGCCCCCCAGGGACCTTGAATACGCAACGGAAGGGAAAACACAGCAACTAGGCGGCCACCCGACACATCCACCCAGCCCTCATCTTCATCTTCACCACCTGTACTGTCAATAATTCATTGTTTGTGTTATTAATTTTAGAAGCAGCATAAGACTCACTCGAAAAGAATGTCTACTTGTCCAGTTAATGTCCTTATCTGTACCAGCACAGCTGGAGAAACGTGTTAGAAATATGGCGAAAACAGTGAAATATGTCAGATGGTCTTAACGAGCAGCCTGATTAGGTCTAATAAAGCTCTTAGTGTCCAGAGCAGGACTAAGGGTGCTTTTCCACTGCTGCAAGTACTGGATTTTTGCAACTTCAAATAAGTACCAAAGTGAACGGTACTTCTCGTGTTCGCTTTCCACTGCTGTGAAAAACTGGGACTGGTGCTGAATGACAGCATCACAATGTGAGACAAAGTGTTTTGTACTGAATTCAAGGAGCTGGGAGATGGATCACATGCTATGCACATGCAAGTCTCACATCACAAGAACCGCAGTAGTGAGATGGGTTGAGATCAGGCTTTGGCATACGTTCATACTGTCCAGACATTATATCACAATACATGGTTTTTTCAAAAATGTCATTTTGCAATACAGTTCCAGTATTTTGAAATCTTGGTGATAAAATTCACAGAGTGCAGGGAGTTTAAGTTTTGCTAAAACATTTTGACTCTGTCATAGGAAACAAAAATGAGCAATTTTAAGTTTTGGAATTTTAATGATTGTTCCTTTTCAAGATCTACTGTATGTTATAAAATCAGTTCTCTGTGCCAGTCATAACCATATTCAATCTATGCTGTTTACATCATTCATAAATAAAATTATTTTGAACTCCTTTTTTGCTTTATAAATTTTGCAGTATTTATCAGAAGTATTCACATTGTGATAGCTGAATATTTTCCAATATTATGTAGCCCTATGATAGGAAATACTTTTTGTCATTTCTTGTCCTGCCACCCAGATCTTGTTGAATCTGTTATTCTGACTAGATCACAATTAAAGCTGGGATCTCTTCATTTACTGCACTGGAAATCAATGGAAAAATTACTGATTCTTTGGTACCTAAAGTTCGGTACCTGGTGCCGGATTGAGAAAAAGCAGAAAGGTCCATACTCTGGCTCCTGAGTGGGAAGCAGGTGAGATGTGACCTGTGGGGTGACGTAGAGCATCAGGGCTTCACGCTGTGAAGGGATGGAGAATTTACACCGCGAGTGAAGGTGGTGGAACGAGGGGGGGCGGAATCAGCAGCACCGCTGGGGAAACACAGTGTACATCTGAGAAGCACAAGCAGTATTAATTTTTAATTCAGATCGTACTTTAAACACATCAGAGTATATTTATTAGCATATGCCAATACATAATAAATAATCCACATGTGAAGTGGGCTGCCGCATAAATCTTTCATCGGCGGCGTAAATGTATCTCTGCATTTTTACATGTCTTCCCATGGATCTCATTTTCATTGCGATCCTTCATGCACCAAAAGTTGACCTCCAGCTGCCCGTCCTCAAGCAGGAAGATGCCGCTGTGTCACACATATGCACTCCGTGCTGATGATGCCATTTACCACGCCAGAGCAGGCCGGGCCAGGAATGGCGCTCTCCCATCGGCACCCCCACCCCCTTCCCAGATGGGGGGGGCTTGTGGGGAGCAGCGGTCAGACACACTGTGACGCCATAAATAATTTGAATATCAGAGTGCAGTGCAGGCTTTTTAGTCATATTAATGTGGAATCGATAGGGCCCCCACCCAGGTCCCCCCCCCCCCGAGATTAAAAAGCAGTGGAGCTGCCTCTAAACAATCAATGTGCGGCGAGAGAGAGAGAGAGGGAGAGAGAGAGAGAGAGAGAGAGAGAGAGCGAGCGAGAGAGGGCTGTGTCAGCAGCAGGGCCCGCATCGATGCAGCTTGGCCAGGGTGCGAGCGGGATGACGGGACCGGGGGAGTCTGGGGGCTGGGGGGGCTCAGC
>JAODJW010000094.1:13515173-13534638 GCA_026777045.1 Hyperopisus bebe
CTGCTGTGGTATGAGGATGAGTACGCCAAGGAGCTGGGCATCACGTGGGACTACCTGTGGGACAGGAAGTCCACTCCTGCAGGTGACTGTCAGGGTCATGTTCATTGTCATTTCCTTATCTTCCCTTTTCAGTATATTAAAATATATATTTATTGTCATTAATATATGTGACATTTTTGCTCCTTAATTGTTATCTAGATATTTCTCTCTGTGTTTTTCTTCCCGCATGGTTTATTTTCTCTCGAATACATTTTGATTTGGCAGTCGTATTAAAAAGTTTGAGGGAAATATCTGTTGCCATCACGATGCCTACTGATTGCAGGAAGTGACATCACTCCTGGTAGCAAATCTCACAATATACACAAGCCTTTTTAAAATATGTCCACCTCATCCCCTTGCTCTGCTCTCCCCAACATAGCTGGGAACACGAGGGCCTTCCCCTGCACTCAGTGCCGGTTCTCCTTCACGGCACAACTCTACCTCAGCAAACATGTGGAGCGATCCCACCCTCAGAGCACTAAAGTCCGCCCACGGACAGGAGAGGGACCGCACTGCTGCTCTGAGTGCGGCCAGAACTTCACGCTGTCATGCAACCTGAAAAGACACGAGCGATCCACCCACACTGGTCAGAGGCCTTTCTGCTGCACGCAGTGTGGACAGAGCTTCAGTCAGTCGGTCGGCCTGAAGAGACACCAGCAGAGCCACACGAGAGAGAAACCATACCTGTGCACAGAATGTGGGAAGAGCTTCTGTTGGTCAGCGGGGCTGAAAAGACACCAGCGGAGCCATACGAGGGATGGTCTTTACCTTTGTACTGACTGTGGGAAGAGCTTTATCCAATCAGGAGCCTTAAAGAGACACCAGCAGATTCACACTGGAGAGAGACAGTACCTTTGCACTGAATGTGGGAAGAGCTTCATGTGGTCACACAGCCTCAGGCAGCATCAGCGTATTCACAGCGGGGAGAAGCCATACTGCTGCAGCCAGTGTGGGAAGACCTTCGTGCTTTCTGAACAGCTGAAGGTTCACATGCGAACTCACACAGGGGAGAAGCCCTTCCTCTGCACCGAGTGCGGAGAGAGCTTCCGCCAGTCAGGGGACCTGAAACGTCACGAGCGGAAGCATACCGGCTTCAGGCCGTGCCGCTGCAGCGAATGCGGCAAGAGCTTCAGCCGGCCGCAGAGTCTCAGGGCTCACCAGCTGCTGCACAAGGGCGAGAGACCGTACAGCTGCTCGCAGTGTGATAAGAGCTTTGCCCGCAATGGGCACCTAAGAAGACACCATCAGAAAATGCACTCGTGACAATTACCTGCACATCGCTCCGTGTAAACTGTGTGCATGCTGCTCTGTTACTGTTCTCTTTCGAGGGCATTTTTATGCATTCGCTCAAGCCAGGAGTTCTCAGTAACCTTAATTTTGTGTTCATATGTGGATTTTAAAGGCATTTTGCTTTTAACTGGAATCTCACTGTGATTTGAATCCCACTCCCACCATCATAAATGCCTCCTTACTTTGCTTGTTTTATTTTGATTCTGCATAAAAAGGTGGCAAAACACCAATCCCACTAGGTTGTATTTGATTATTGAAATACAAAGGCCAGTACTTTGTTCCGTGTCAGTGTTTCATAAGCTGATATTTGATCAGTGACATCATTCACTTGCATGAAAAGCTTTTCTAAGTACAGTTGGCCCTCCCAATCAGAGGTTTCCTTATCAATGGCTTCAACCAACCACAGATCAAAAATATTTGCAAAAAAAAAAAAACTTGAATTTGCCATGGGACGAATCCTCACCGGTGAAGTGATGTGCAGACACACCCCGCTGTAGTGATGTATGAAGTGATGTGCAGACACACCCCGCTGTAGTGATGCATGAAATGATGTGTAGGCATACCCTGCTGTAGTGATGCATGAAGTGATGTGTAGGCATACCCTGCTGTAGTGATGCATGAAGTGATGTGCACTTCCCCCCGCTGTAGTGATGTATGAAGTGATGTGTAGGCATACCCTGCTGTAGCCTGCATCTGTGCTGAACATGGACAGACTTTTTTCTTATTATTCCAAAACAGTATAACAATTTACATAACATTTACACTGAGTATTATCAGTAATCTAGAGATAATTTAAAGTGTACAGGAGATTATGTATGCAAATACATAATCGGCTGTATCTACAGTGCCCGTATCTACAGTGCCTAAATTATATATTCACAGTACAACTGTCTTGCATTTATGACAATTTTAGTGAGAAGGAAAAGTGTGTGAAGGCAGACATTTTGGTTAATGCTGTCCTTTACATACTTGTGTGCTACCAGGCATTACCCCGCATGTAGCTTGTGGTCTATAGAGCCCTATCCAGTGCACATCTTTTTATGCTAATAAGTCCTGTTTAGCATGCAGAAGATCTGTCATGAACTGGTTTAGTAACATACCAGTTATCAGCCAGGGTCCCAGTCATCCCTGATTGTTTGTTCTTGTTATATATTTCCAGAGTTCTCAAATTAATTGAAATCGATCGTTAGGAAATTAAGCCAGTCACTTGTTTTTTGAGAATTAAACCTCAGGGATCAATGCTTTAATTTCATTTGCAGGCAGAAGTAGGCTTGATTAAATTGCAGACTTAACATGAGGCCCCTAATTACATTTTGATGTCAATGAACGGTGTCTGACCTTCCAGAAGCAGCTACCAAGGAGGAACATGTAAATCCATCGGTGTAGCTGCTCTGTGGGAACAGGGATGGCACACCACGGTAGCAGAGGTTTCTGCAGGAAGGGGGTGGGGAATGTATGGAGATGATGGAGTAAAGCATGTGACGTGTGGGACCTGCACAAACCTCTGATCCAGCGAATAATGACAAACACATTGGTCAAACAGTCAAACAAAATCACCAGTCTGTGCCTTTTCTTTCTGTTCAACAAATCCTTATTTATTAATAATGACTGAATTATGCATCATGAACATGAAAGTTTAATTGAGAATGAAACGGAACAGAACAAACATTGTTTTTACTGTAGGTGCCAATTACAGAGGAAGTTAAAAAAAAAAAAGAGAGAGACCAAAGTTACCTTTAGAAGTTCTTGGGTATGTTTATCGATGGGGGATTAATTTGTAAGCAAATGCCTTTGGGTATGAGCAGAGGTTTGGTCTCGGAGTCGTCTCACAATAATACTACCAAGGCATCAGGTATCGATAAAACTGGCCGAGGGAAGTAATTAAAGGTAAAAACAAGGTGGCAACAGAAGAAGCGAATAAGTATGAAGACAAACTTGGCCTTAAACTTCGTCTCGCATCACTGCTTTGCCGTTTTCTCCTCCCAGAGACGTATGGAACAGCAGAGCTCATCCACCACGCGCCTTATGGAAGCCTTTCTGCTGACGCGCTCGCTGGTGGCGCGATGTCACTGTGGAGGCGGCTCCCCATTGGCTGCTGACCGCGTCGCCGTTAGATGTTCTCCTAAGTGACGCAGGAAGCTACGGGGTCGTGTTTGTCGTGAGCGGACGGTTTGGTGCTGGGGGGCAGGGATCAGGGTCTCACCATGGCAACTGTCTGGGGGGGGTTTCACCGCTGTTCACAACTTTCTCCAGTTAATCCAGTTATTGCTCCTTTTCTCTTCTTAAATTCCCCCGTTTGGGGGTTCCAGTTTCTCCCAGCTTAGTGCTTTTTTTCCCCTCTGGGGAAAAAAAACAAAACGTCCAACATAGCAAATGAAAGCCTGAGGCCAGACAGTTTGTCCAGTTTGTTTGCCGAGTCTAACCATGTGACATGGAGGGGGCTTCGGCTGACCACCCCCCCTCGTCCTCATCTTCAGCAGCAGCAGCAGCAGCAGCAGAGGATAACCAGAGCTGGTAACGGCTAAAGTGACTGCTGTGTTAAGGGTTAGCCGTGCTTTATATGGAAGGGGAATCCGAGTGGGTACACAGCAGGTATGCGGCAAGCCACCATACGGACGTGAGGAAGCACCGGCGACGTGGGACGTGACGACGCAGCTGCAGTGGCGGTTTGGCCGGCCCGTGGCACCCAGCTGCGATCAGTTTGGTTTAAAGGGTAGGTTTAACCTTTCCTTATCCTAGACCACAGGCATAAGTTAAATTAAAAGGATTATATGAAGTGACATGTTTGTGACCCTTAATGCAATATACAAAGGCTACACATTGATGCTGTTTCATGGGCCTTGTGAGATAAAGACTGGCAGATTTACACCACTTGTACCATACGCTTGCTCAACTCTAACCCTGTTGTCCCAGTAGAAATGTATGCATGGGCACACACCCATCACACACTGAGCTTGTGTCCTTTGAAGCAAATCACACAGAGGAGTATCTCCTTGGTTTTAGATATCACCCTAGGAGGAGACCCTCCTGGCTGGACAGAGATAGCCCTCAAGTGAAGACAAAGCAGGCTTAGTTAACAGTCATCCATGAGCACACGTGTACTGTGTGCGTCTGTCCAACATCCAGCAAGTGGAGGGAGCAATGTCCAGCTGACCTACATACATAATCCAGACTACAGAAAAAGCATCTGTTTTTAAACGGATGTACGCAGTTGTGACATTCCCTGGATTCCACCTGATTTTTGTAGAATTTTAGCGGCGGACACTTAAGGCCAAATGTGGAGTAAAGTGAGGCAGGGGGCCATTTGTACAGAAGTAACTTTCCTTGTTGGATTCTGAGTTAGTGGTTATGCAAAACCCACAGTATTTAAAATCTAAATTTGGAACCAGACATCCAGCAGAAAAAACAACAGTGAATGTTATGTCATAGCACAGAGAACTGTCAGCCTTCATCCCCTCGAATTACAAATGCAGTGTCCACTCACACCCACAGATGTTCCTTATAGTCTGACATTACTGGGGAGGGGAGACTGATTTTTTTTTTTTTTTTTTTACTGTTAGCAGTAGATAATGTTATTCAAAATCGAGTAGAAAACAGTGACTCTGACCATTCAGATTGGCACTTTTTTTTAGGGGAGATAAACCATATGGAAAGTTGCCTCCTGTTTCTAAAACGGAAATAATCTCTTTATATGATGGCCCATCTCATCCTGAAGTATACATGTTGGATTCTTTTTTTTTGCAATAATTGTTTTTTTTTAAAACACATGCTCATGAGAAAAATAGGAAGCAAAGCCATAACAAGTAAAAGATTCATCTATAGCAGTGTTTCCCAGTCTGGCCCTTGGGGATCCACAGACAGTCCGTGTTTTTGCTCCCTCCCAGCTCCCAAACTAAAATGTGTCTGACTGGGAGCTCAGAGCGACACATAAAAACATTGAGCGATTGTGGGTCCCTGAGATCCGGATTGGGAAACACCGATCTAAAGGTCTAGCTCAAAATGCCCGTAATACATCGAAGCACATCCATGGTCAGGAAAATGAAACAAGTGGAAATGTCTGCATCTAATCCATCTAAAATTGTAGTTTTAAATATGTAAAAAATGCTTGATCATCAGACTAACACAATCACACTGAAATGTATTATTTTTTTTACAACATGTTACAAAGTGGGAGGGGGTGTGCTACTTGCAAGTTTGTTCCTTCATTCATCGATTCCTCCTATCATTAATGGTTCAAGAATGCAAAGTGTCTAAAACCCAGCCAGAGTCAACAGTAACAGCAATGAGGCCTAGCAGCAGGCGGTCGCTATCGCTGTCTTCTGAGCCTCAGGTTATTTATTACAACCCCAGTAATCCATAAAACGCAATGGGTGTTGATGGTAAATCGGACATATAATGGCAGTTCACGGTCAACTGAACACGCTAATTGACTATGGCTGGAACAAAACGTCCACAAATCAGGCTAAACAAGAAAAAAAAAAAATTCAGTAGACTGAGGAGCATGCTGGGAAAAGTAGCCAACATTTCCCCGACACTGATATCCTCTCTGCTGTGAAAACAAGACAGACCTACTCAGACTGATTATAAAAAGTGAAGAAGGAGAGTATTGAGGAAAAGGCAGCAGTAGGTTACAGGGTTGAGGTGAGAGACACAAACGCTGCTTGAGGAATAGGTTTGCTGGCCACAGAGCATCACCGTGCACTCAGTGGGGCCCCTCTCTCTCTCTCTCTCTCTCTCTCCCTCCCTCCCTCTCCCTCTCTCTCTCCCTCTCGCTCCGATTTGACCTCAGCCATGCAACTCTGGCCCAAGGTAAAGCACAACTCACTCAAGCACTTTGGGAAAACAAGGGCTCAGACCTTCATAATTTAGCACTGTTACTCGACTACACGCAATGAGAATGAGACCGTTAGATACTGTGGGTGTTAATTCTCTATTCGTTACAAGTTAAGCGCAAAAATCAAATAATACTGATCTAAGGCATAAACGTATAGACACATTAATGATTTAGCATCCTTGCACCTGTAAATATTCTGTCTCCAAAGTTTCAAATCCTCAAAGTGGCTCATTTGAGGTCCAGACATTTGGAATTTATGCATCAAATTCCCTTATTCAATTCCAGATGTAGTCCCCCCCCAAAGGATTTTACACCCCTCCCCCATCTCCTTCCATTGTAACAGTTTTAAATATATATAAAGAATATATACAAACCATGTCCATCCCATCTAATATTTCACATCACTTCTGTACAGACCCAGAAAAAGCCCAACGATTCATTGGGAGGGTAGGAGTAAGGGGTTTTCCTCGATGTTTTTGTCATTAAAACCAATACAAAAGTCTCAAGAATTTACAGCACGCAGGAGTAAATCAGCCCCAGACAGCAAGTCATAGCAATGACCGTGCTGGAGCGAGCACCCGAGTTTGATACTGTCAACTCCTCAGACACCGAGGGAGTCAGTACAACTGGTAGGCGAGCCAGCAGCCAATGTCAGCGATGTTCTTAGCTAGTGAAGTCGAAGGAATGTTTAAAAACTAAAACTGACCAATGAGAGCGACGCTTTTCCACACACCACAAGTATATGGATGTAAAAAGGAAAAATAATACTAAGCAACAGAAGCTGGAAGGTTCACAAACACATCCAGAACCCAAATAGAACTCATCTTGTGGGGCACCCTGGGTTAAATGACAGGTAGGAGAAAGGACATCAGACATACATTTCTTAAAAACCCCTTCCCCCACTGCTGCCCCTACCAGCCACTTGTTTTGAAGGACTGGCAATTTATTTTTTTCTTTCCTCTTATCCACCAGTACAATTCAGGTAAAATGACGGCCATCTTTAAAAGCGTCTCGCCCTTCTTTAGGGTGCATTAGGGTTCGGGTGTCTTCAGTGCATCCACCCTGGTCTCCAAATCTGTTATCTAAGGAGGAAAAGGCACCTGTTAGAGGCAGTAGGTCTCTCATAGTTCCATCACGTCAGGCAGCATCTTGTGAATGGGCCTTAAAGCCCTGCAGATACATAAATTCATAGCAGAGCTTTTGGATGCTTCGGTACATTTGTCAAGAGGAAGAAAGTCTACTGCAGAGTCACGGTGAGCCCATGAAGATACCCAAAGGTTCAAAGGCTCTGACCGTGGATCTATTCTGATTTAATCTTTCCTGTATTCATGCAGATACTTAATTCTCATATTTAATGGGTAGCGGTGCCATTAAATATATGAAGCTCTGTACCAAAAAAGTGGTATATTCCTGGGTCATTTGTTATACGATAAATTATAGATTAAATCCTAATACCAAATGTGTTTTGAGTTCTCTAGGTAGCTGACGTGAAAACAGTATATTTAGAAGTATCTAGAATCAGCTGGAGTCGGCTTCGTAGGCACTCTGAAGCCCTGCATGCCGCTGGACCTAGATCAGCCCAGACATACTTGACATCAAACACCTTCCCATAAACCCTTGACATCAAAAACAAGTCCTTTAACCCCTCAAGCATGTGAGGTTGCTTTCATCCTTAGCCTGGGGGCCTCCACCGCCATGAGTCACAGAATCACCTACACGATGATAACGTGGTACAGTCCGGGCTGAGACAGAGACAGCCAGCTCAGTTTGAGAGCCCGCAGATGACCGGGGCTGAGCGCTCCCCCCACGCGTTCGCCCACGCGGACACACACCCCACGCATTGCCCCCCCAGTCTTCACCTGATCCTCCTCCACTACCTGTTCCTGCAGCTTCTCTGCCTGCTCCTTGTGGGATGCCTCTGACTCCTCAAGGGCGCGACGCTGGGCGGTCTCCTTCTTCAAGAATTCAATCTCCCTGAAATGATAGGAGGGAATGAACAGACATTGAAGAAGACCTGGATCAGGCCAGGTAGATCTCTCACTATCTCAGGCTCTGGCATCAGCCGTTGCCATTTATCCTTTTAACCAAAACTTCATGTATCCGATCTACCCACCAAAGAGCATGCAGCTATATACAATCGACATCTATTCAAAGCCCGTCAAGGCCAATTAAACGTGGTGTGTAAAGGCCCATGATCTATTGCAATATTCACAGGATTTCCCCTTCCCTAAAGACCTGCACAATATTTATTGCTGCTATTCTCATCTGCAAAGAAGGAAATCCACAAACCCTATGAGAATTGACCGGCTGCTGGTAATTCAGCGATTATCAGTATGAACGTTAAGGTTAAATTATCTCAGCAGTGCAGAATTTGCAAGAAATAAAAAGCAGAATGAATACCACATTCCTTAAGTTCTCTTTCCTTGTGTCTCAGTTTGATTGGTTTGGCTTTAGCCGTCAGGAATAACGCGTCTGCAGAAGCTCGCTACATGTCCCGCCAGCTGCCCTCGCCTGCACTGCCCCGCCAGCCGCCCCGTCTACACTGCCCCCGCCAGCCGCCCCGTCTGCACTGCCCCCGCCAGCCGCCCTCGCCTGCACTGCCCCTTACTTCTGCTGGTACTCCTTGATGAGGCGCTTGGCCTTGCTGTACTTCCGCTCTAATGTCTGGTACTGGGCCTGCGTCTCCTTCAAGTGCTCGTCCACGGCCTGGCACAGGCTTTGTGCCTCCATCCAGTAGCCCTCTAACTTCTCCACGCGCTCCTTGTTCTCCTGGAGGCTCTGCTCCAGCTGCGCCTTCTCCATACGCCAGCGCATCTTTGCCTGGTCGGCCTGGGCCAGCTGCATGAGGAATATCGGCATGCGGTCAGCATCACTCATAGTGCATTGTACTACAACATCGCCACTGAAATTAGGCTTAAAGATGGAGTTTTCCATCCATCCATCGTAAGATCTGTTTGTCCAGTACAGGGTTGCAGTGACCCTGGAACCTATCCCAGGGCAGCCCCCTAGGGCAGTGTTCCCTAACCCAGTCCTCAGGGAACTCCGGATAGTCCACGTTTTTACTCCCTCCCAGTTCCCAGCGCACCCATACCAGATATTCGGTGTTCCTGATTGCCTGGGAGTTGGGAGGGAACAAAAATGTGGACTGTCCGGGGTTCCCTGAGGACTGGGTTGGGAAACACTGACTTAGGGCACATGAGAAGGAACGCCCAGGATGGGATGCCAGTTCATCACAGGACACACACAATTTCGACTCCAATTCATCTACAAGCAGACTGCAGGAGAGGAAAAGAATACCCAAAGAACACCACCATGAAGATGGATAGATCATACAGACTCCACACACAAAGAGCTGGGACATGCAATCAAACTTGCAGCTCTGGAAGTATGACTCTACATTCCTATGCACTGAGCCATTCTACGCAGACAAGTACACCCATCTCGGATATCATCCAGGAGGTCCAAGAAAGACAAGAGCCATGTGGCCATAGACCAATGCATCTCCATTGCCACTCTTAAAAAGGTTCTTCTGGTTCTGTAATGCTTTGGAGTACATTTTCCAGTCTTGGCTGTGGTCCACTCACTCTGGTGTTAGCGGTTGGATGAGTATCTGCTTGCTAGACCCTTACTCCCTTACTGGTAGGGCATCCACTAGTGGGACAGGCCTCCAATCCACTGGGCATGTTCTGAACAGATGGTTTGAGTTGCACCGGGGACCCTCCCGAAGAGTAGACCTTAAGCCAGTAGACTGTTGGCCTGTTTCACGGTTACTGCATCTAAGTGCCCTGAAACCTTACTGAATGACATTACTGAGTGCTGTTCTTCCCAATTCATGACCAGCAATGTATCAGTCATCACCGGTATCATGACTGTTTTAATGGCTTTGCATTCCATCGCTGACTTTGGGATTCGGTCAATACTGATGCATTGTGACCGTTCTTCTGATACTCCTCCACCCTATGCTGGCTGAATGCATGTTTTGGGACATGCACATCTATCAAATGATTCAGCCTGAAGTCTGTCTCATATTTGTCTCTCCCAACAAACCTAGAAATTCTATGAAAAAAGACACCCTGCGTAATATTATTTTTAACTTCCTGGCAATTAAGTACTATAGGCTTGATAACCCCGTCCTGTAAAGCGCGGTGTGAAGTGTTGTGGTCTCACCTTCCTTTTCAGCTGTTGGATCTCAGCCTCAGTCACAGCATGCTTAATCTGGAGCTGATGAGATAAAAAAAAAACAAAATGTTTTAAGGTGCGTGGTTGGAATAATAGAGAACTTCAGGAAACTGAATGATAACAGAATGGACAGGTTAAGAAAATTCACCACTTTGACGGTTCATGAGGTTCGAAGGATGGCCAATGCAGTGAAAATATTTACAAAAAGTATGGACGCCACACCTCAGATGTGGTGCGGACATGGTGGAGCAGTCTGACCAGCTCCCTTCTCTGCAGTCAGTCCCCCACCCCCCAGCCATTCACCTCCTTGAACTTGTGGGCCAGCTTCTCTGGATCCATCTCCATGGGGGACAGCATGTCCTCACTCTCAGCCAAGTCGAAGACCTCGATGGCGTTGGGAAACATGGGACTCATCTCCTCCTCTTCGTCGGTGGCGTACTCGCCGGTCTGATGGGAACAGGGGACATGCTCAGTGTCGGCTCATCTATAGTTACTCAAGGACACCCTGGTCTACCCTAAATGATCCCCAAAACCTAGTAAGGTGGCCATAGTACATGTACAGAGTATACAACTATACACCTAATGTATTGAAGTCATGTTCCTCTTATTCCAAGGCTTCCTTTTAGGCCATTGTGTTCAATTATTTTTTAGTTCATTACTTTGCTCATAGGTTACTTCACAAATATTCTACTGCTGATAAGTACCTCCTGACTTCCGTAGATTAACCTGGAAAATATAGCTGGCTGGATATCTTGCTTTATCTAGTAGTTTATGTAGTGTGTTGCTAATAGGGTAAAAAAAAAGTTCCCAAGGCGACTGTGATGGATCGATACCACTTGACCCATTAAGAGAAGAACAAAAGCAGAATTATTGAGTTAGGTTACATCTGACCTGCAAATGCAGTGCGTCCCAAACTCATTTCTGCTTGCAGCCCATAATGCTTCACAGTAAAGATGGGTTTAATCACTAGCATTGCATTTCTTTGTTGATACGGTCAGTGCTGCATCTCCCACACAGTTCTATGGCCACCGGCCAGCAGATGGCGCAATTTTATTTCGACAAATCAAATAAGTTGTTTGAGTAAGGGAGACCCGCACCAGACCAAAACAAAATACAGCCCACCATTTTGTATTTACACAAAGACACGTTAAACATTACGCTGATGAAGAGGATTTGAAGGACAGCGAGGTGGAGACAGTGGTCAAGTTTATGCTAATCCAGGCAGGCAGAATGCACACAAAGCAATTTGTGAAGCACATCACGTCTGAATAAATGAATGTGTGTACGAAGCAGCCACACACACAAGCACAAAAAGAGCAGGACAAGTCAGGAAGCCTTAAAGAGAAGCTGCAGCAGGCGAGCCAGCGGAAACCTTTCCATTCCGTCATTCACAGACTCCTCCAATGAGCTGCTCCACTATTCTTCCCAGCTCTCAAGTAAATCTAATAAGTCTAATGTAGCCAAAAATCCTAAATTTGGTTCCCTCCTTTGATTTGGAGGCCAAACCACCATTAAAAAACACATTTATTGTCATGATAGTCACACATCAAAACCTTCTTCTCAGCTCAAAATTCTTGGCAGTAGATAACCTCCCTGAGGGAGTCAGAGTGGAGTGTTTATTCAGAACAGATCGCGACCCCGGGGTACCCGGCCCAAACCTGATACATGAAATGAACCGAAACTGGATTTTGGCTCACGGGTTATATAATTATTGCTGATAAAAACCTAAATATTAAAAAGAAGTTGGATCTCTCTCCCGAAACACCCACCATCTGTGCCGGTTATGCAATTTACTGTTGTGGATCTGAGCGTTTTTTAAGTTTATGTTTCAAAAGGACCAATAGAAGCGTTTTCTCAGCTGGCACTGCGTGCAGGCTTGCGTCGTGAAATCAGTATGACAAGACACCTCTCTCCTTATCCCATCTGAAGTGTAAAAACACCCCCCCCCTCCCCGTCACTAAATCACTGTTCTTGCATAACTGAGGAAAGGTAGAAACCCTCACATTAAGGCTATGGGGAGGTGCGGTGGGGGGGGTCAGAGGCCCCCAGTTATTCACACAGCGTGCATCACAGACGCAGTCACAGGCATGCTCATCACTAACCCTCGTTTTTTTTTTTTTTTTTTGCACACCGTGGTCGGAACATTTTTATCTGATCTGTTATTTCACTCTGGTTTGTACAGCTGAACAGACGCTGTGAGTGCCTCACCTAGCAAAAGGACACAAGTAAATCTACTCAGCAGGGTCTGAGTCAAGATCATAAAAAATAAGCTGAACATTTAAGTATGGATACAAGTAGCCTCTCTGAATATCCGAATTTAGCATTGGCAAGTTAGAACCAAATGCTTTCCTTCAGTGTGGAAAAATGTCATAGCAGCTTAGTGTTAGCACACTGTCTATCACATAGCATGTGCCACTGATGTTTTTCCGGCTTAATTTTGGGCTACCTTTACCTCATCCTCATCCTCCCCATAATGGGCGTAGCGCTGTTCCATCATCTCCCGCTGCCAGCGCTCCTGCTCCAGGGTCTGCTGGATCAGTTGGGCCACCTCACTCTGCTCACCGGGCTTCTCTCGGCCAATCACGAACCTGCAAATAAAGGCGTTGGCCAATGAGAAAAGCAGCACGTGTGAAAATGTGTTTATTAGTAGTAACTTGTAAGGAAGTGTTTGCAGCTGAGTATGGGGCGGCAATACCCATATGGCCTGCTGCTTGACCAGGGGTGTAATAAGGCATGGTGTAGTGCATCCTTATGTATGCCAGCATGTCTCCTACAAATCTACAGAAAGATATTATTGATGTGCACAGAACAACAAACAAGGAGATATATGATCTTGTTTCTGGTTAGGACCTAATTTCTGTTGTCTACTGGTATCCTGACTGGAATAGTACATCTGAGATGAGATATCTAGATATCCCACTACAATGTTTATTCAGCTGGGTAAAATGTCTGAATGGGGGGGCGGGGCTCTGTGTCCATTACTGGAAGATCAAATCCCACAGCTGACAGGCCCTTAACACCAACTGCTCCAACAACATTATCTAATGTAATAAATTACTGATATTGATTAAAAAGACAAATTGCTTAAAAAATTATTCAAAAATTAAAAATAATTTTTGCATTTTCAGATGTGAAAGGCATCATGGGTCATCGCTTGCTTACCATGACACTTCTGCTTTTTGGACTTTCTCTCCCCTCCCCCCCCTTCACCACCCCGATCTTCCACATGGATGCTTCACTCTATGGAAGCTGAGGAGACCCCCGCACTTTGCTACCCGACGCCCCATGCATGCCGTTTCCTCGCTGTCAGTGTCCGCTAGGCCATCCTGTCACCTAGCTCATCAAGATGAGATAACGCAGGACACACATAGCTGGGGACAGTGTATCCTGACTGCTAAAAACAAGAACAAGTGTCACAGACACTGTCCTGCGCAATCTCAGCGCAGGATGGCTGTGAAGTGCATGCCTGGCATTTCGGCAAACATAGATGTTTCGGGATTTCAAAAGATGTTACGCTACGGAAAAATAAATGACACATTTCACTTGCAGCTGAGACACTGCAAACAGCTGTGACCTCGCGCTGATCTTGGGGCCACTGGAAAGAACTTTTCTCTGTACTGCAGTCTTCCAGAAATACAAGCAGCAGAACAAGATGGTCGAAACCAACAATAATGGCAGCTGAAAGAGAACAGCATGAAGGTTGCAAAGCAAGGCCCAGAGGTTGTTTAGAGCATTGCTGCTATTCTATCACTGCGGGGGCTCAGAAAGCAAACTAACATAAAATGGTCCCTGAAAACCCATTTTGCCCAAACAGTGTTACTCTCTACCAGGCAAACCCTGCAATAAAACTGTAGCAGATGTGGAAATTTTATGTGGAGCATAAATGCAGGATTTACTCTTAATTTTACTGGATTAAATATGATTCGTGCATTTTCATTTAATTAAATATGTACAGTATTGTATAAAAGTCTTGGGCAGTCTATCAAATATCCATGTATTTGTTAATCACTAGCATGCATGTTTGGCTCATCAGTACCTCATCAAGTTATTTAGCTAATTAAGTTAATTAAGGGAACTGGTGGTGAAATTTCACAAACACATGGAATGGCTGCCCCTGAGGGGAGGTTCAGGAACCATCCACCAAGAGATCAGTAACATTTTGGAAAACAGAAGAAAAAATCTTGTTTTTAATTGTGCTACTGTTCATTTCTAATGTTATATTGTATATATTTTTCAGCAAATATACACTTACTACCCAGAGAAATACCTTTAAACATTTCCTTTCACTGCCTAAGACTTTTTAATATATGCAGGCTGGAGGTAAGACCTCTAGACAGAAGGTTTCCATTTGCTTCTCAGGTCTGGCATACTCCCTCTTTACAGACACAAGATGTGACAAATCCTCGCTAATCTGTCAATGCACCTTAAAAATACTTAGCAACACAGCATCACCATCATTTGTTTATGCTATAAAACATATATTATGCATCAGAAATAATGCATCATGTATCACCGAGTTTAATTAAAACAACAATTTTGCTCTCATGAGCACTTAATGGAGCATAAACATGGTTACGCAACTAATTGCAATAAAAAAACGTCCAGAGCAGCAACGAGTGTGGATATGATGCACTGCACAGAGGAGGACAATTTGCCGAATGCAGAAAAGGAGCTGGCCTTGCCAACACCTCACGCGTCTTCTTAGAGCGCAGCACCGCAACTGGCAAAGAAACTGGGGAAATTTATCGTCATTTTCCACATATGGCTGTTTGCACATGTTTTCTGTGTGTGAAAAAACAAAGCACAACAAATGCTGAGTAACTGTGCAAAGAACTAAATCAGCAAACAGATTTAATAATTTTTAAGCATGACGTATTCATGCCAAGGTGCCATTTTCCTAATTTTACCACCTACATTTACATAAACATTTAATGAAGTGATAGTTCGTTCATATTGTTGTTAAGATTAATCTCATACTGTTTCTAAAACTAGTTTCACTTTTCCTTTCCATTCCATTCCAATCCGAATTGTTTTCTCGTGAATAATCCTTTGATAATATCTAGGCTAAAGAATTCAATACTCAAATGTTTTTAGTTGAATTCAAAATCCAGGTCACATTGATTCATTGACAGGTTGTGAAGGTCAAGAGGGACAAGAAGCAAGAGAGGGTTGTGCTGCTCCACACCACTGCACAAAATCTTTTGTCCTGCTCACAAACATAAAGAAATGAAAAATGAGACGATTAAGAGATTCTGGAGCTTAGCCTCAGTAAGATCCGGAGTGTAGATTCTCATGCTAAATCTCATTGTCACTGTGGCTACGTTATCGAATCACACGAGCCGTCCTGCTGACTCCTGCCTTTCCCGACGATTAATTGGGCTCCCCAGTACGAAATGCGGGTATCCAACACCTCCAGCTCTCTCTTCCCACTTTTCTTGCCATAATGAACCCAACAGACGTGCCAAAAAAATATTCCATCTAATTAGCAGGGGATGCTGTCAAAATACATCTTATCTGAGACCCCTGCTCTCAGAAACTCTGTCACCTCTGCTTACTGCTTAGGGAGACCAGAGAGGAGGCAGGGTCACTCGAAGATTCCAGGACGCCATGACACGTAGCAGTGAGCTGCCCTTGGAGTCAGCGGAAATGTGATTCAACCAACATGGGAAGGAACAGATTAATGGGAGAAAACACTGAGTGCTACTGGGCTGCAGTTAATAATCAGATACAGAAATAGCAGCAAATGGGCAGAAGTGAGAAACATTGATTTAGCAGGATGTTCAGAATGCAACGTTAACACTGCAATGACATCACAGCCTTCACTATGTCCTGCAGTTTCTCTTTACTCTGCTGTTTACCACTGTGTGAGCAAATTCACGATCCAGGGGGACAGTATGATAGAAAAGAAAGCTTGTGCATTTTGTTGGTCGGACACATTATTACCTAAAACAAGAAGGATCCAGATTTTCAGCTTAGACTGCACTGTTACCTGATGCAAAAGAAAGTAATGAAAACAAAACACTGAACAATGTGTGATCGGATCAAGGGCAACTGCAGTGAGCTGCATGAGCTAAGGGCTCCATCCGCAGATCCATACACCAGTTTGTTCCCCTGCACCCATTAAGTGTCACGATCGCAGTATGATCGAGTCTGAAAGGGGCTGATTGCTGTAATGCCTGGGATCCCTCAAAAGCTTTCTTAGCCAGAAATGTCCTTCTTCCATCCACACATGATTGTGGATCAACAAGCCCCTCCTTAAATCCAACCTATTGCTGATCAGGCCTTTATTGACAGAATTGGGTCCTCCCACCCTGCCTATCATCCCCGAGCTCTTTGGTTATGGGTCTGTGCTCTTAAACACATCAAATAATACTACCAGTCAGGGCCATACTGCTGTCCGCAGGCCCTTCAATAATGAATGAAGGCAGAATGACGTGGGGGGGCAGGGGAGTGCTGACACCCCCGGAGCCCATCCATCTGCCGCGCCTGAATGTCCTGCTCCCAGGGTCTGCATATGGTTTGAGTTTTTAGCTTTAAGGATGCTCACAGGATAGCAGGATTGTCTTGTCTGCTCCTGGCCAAGCTCCGCCCCCCCGGCTCCTCCCACTTCTGTTTCTTCCCAAAACCATGCTGTCCAGGTTAGCCTGCTGATGCTGGGTTGCCCTTACTTATTTATGTGTGTATGTGGTGGTGGTGGTGGTGGTCTGGTATTCAATTGAGAGTTTCCGCCTCCGTCTCCTGAGGTGGGGCCACAGCTGAAAGCTGATTGTCTCCTCCCCTGTCACTCACCAATTCAAAGCATGTCACTGGCTAATGATAAGGTTGGCCTCTCTGTATGAATTATGGCCCCACTTATGTCCCCCAACTAAGAAAATCTCAGAATTGCCCCTGTCATCCTCCCAGTGCCTCCCCAAAGAGTCCAGATCACAGTAGCCCTCACTGCACAAGTGATTTCAGAAAAGTGGAAATACAAGATGCATACACATCTTTAAAAAGGCTCAATATTCTACATAGACGCAACATTCCAGCTTTAGGGTGTAATGGGGTCACCCTACAAATCATGAGTGTGAAAAGGCACAGGACTAGCTAGCAGGGCACTGCAGCCCGTTTGCTTCTGAGCTGCGGCCACAGGGCCGGTTTGCCGTAGCGGGCGTGCAGCCTGGGTGACAGACGCGGGTCCCTCACCTCACTTTGCCCGTCGTGTTCCTCAGCACCGACGCGGCGAAACTCTGCGTTACCCCGACCAGGCTGGTGCCGTCCACTTCCACGATCAGGTCATTCACCTGGATCCTGGGGGGTGGAGAGACGTACAAAAGGACATCCAGGGCATCAGGGACCTTCATCAAAAGTCATAACAGCAGAACAAAGTGCTGGTATCGCAGTGCAGACGAGAAGCTAACTTATGGGTGCACCGTTAAGCTGATTAAACTGAAATGTCGATTCTGATGAACCGACGAATTTCATCGATTGCCATTTAAGTGCAGAACCATCTGTCACTATCAATTATATCAATAATCGAGTAATCTACCAATTGATCTGACAATTCATTGAGGAATCATTTTAATATAATATAATATAATATAATATAATATAATATAATATAATTAATACGTACATTGCAATAGGCGTAAGTCAGCAACCAACCACACCTGCGAGATGCACCAATTCAGGCCCTCCAATTCACTCCAATTCACTTAAGTTGAATGTTTTTTAGACAGTATTAGGAAATCAGAATATCTGCTGAAAAGCTACACACACAGGGGAGAACACACCAAGTCCACACACACACACACACACACACACAGGGGGAACACACAAAGTCCACACACATGTATTTGCACTGTAGTCGTGCTGTGGTGATATTTAAGTTCTGCTATGCAAAACTGACAGACTGCATTTTTCATTCACTTTTATCGTGAAGTGCTTACACGCAACTGATCTCTCGCTCTTTATTTGGACCTTCCGCCATATTGCCGAGTAATCGAGAAGGAAAATTTCAATCAATGCTTTGTGACAATGAACAGAGATTAATCAAGTAATTGTGACAGCTCCCCCCCTGAGCAAGGGATGAAATCGGGGAACATCGTGCTGTCTGCTGCTGGGCGCATGCCATGCACAGCGCTGAATGCTCTACAGCTGCAGTGAATGCGGCTGCAGGTACTCACAGCCAGGGGGCGACTGTAGAGAGAATGAGAGTCTGCTCATGTCTAGATCTCTCCTAGACGGTGGGGGCTGTCTGAAGCAGCTTCTAATAGGCACTACAGATGGTCAACAGCACCATTGTAGGAAAGAATCAGAGAATCCCACCCCACCCCCGTACCTGCCATCCCTGTGGGCGGCCCCTCCTTCTGTGACCGTCTTGACAAAGATGCCCAGTTTCTCCAGACCCATGTCTGCTCCCGCGCCCATCCCGATGATGCTGATTCCCAGGCCGTCCCCGTCTGCAGGAAGAAGGGATCACCATCTCAAGGTGGAGCTTCGCAGACGACTGCAAAACAACCTACTGACCATCGGAGCTACTGTGTCCGACATTAAAAGTAGGTGATCTGTGTTCCTGCAAGCCAGCACACCTTTCTCCAGTTCCACAGGGAAAAGGTCGAGCCTCTCCACTCTCTTCTCCAGCTCATACTCAGCTGAGGCTGCCATGGGGTCCACATCGTCATTCCGTCGGTCGTAGTCCTCATTCGAGTACGTCGTGAACACCTAGGGGGCAGAGAGGGGAGGTCAGCTTAGAAATCTCCACAGCAGAAACAGGAGAAAAGGCCAGTGTTCCATGCCCTCTAATAACTGTATTATTGGTAATCAATGACTGGTTTACCCATCTTTCATAGCACTTATTCAATACAGGCTATAGTGAGCTTTAAACCGATTCCAGTCCATCACCGGGCACAAGGTAGGGGACACCCTGCCGGGATGCCAGTCCATCACAGGGCACAGGGCAGGGGACACCCTGACAGGATGCCAGTCCATCACAGGGCACAGGGCAGGGGACACCCTGACAGGATGCCAGTCCATCACAGGGCACAGGGCAGGGGACACCCTGACAGGATGCCAGTCCATCACAGGGCACAGGGCAGGGGACACCCTGACAGGATGCCAGTCCATCACAGGGCACAGGGCAGG
>JAODJW010000094.1:13548051-13565433 GCA_026777045.1 Hyperopisus bebe
AATTATTTTGAGATTTTATGAAAACAGAATATATATAATGGAGGAACCCTAATGAGGGAATCCTGCAAGCCGCAAGCTGGAGTACAAACGCAGTCCACAAGACAAAGGCATGGATTACGAGGCGCCTCCCTGCACGTGTGTGGACGGGACGGCGCCATTTGCAGGTACAATTGGCCGCCGGTCCTCGGTAGGTGTCTCCCTGAAGCAGAACAAAGGCGGCGCATGGCTGCAAAGGAGGGCCGACGAGCTGAGAGCTCAAACACCCGCTTATGAATACGCAGAGTCAGTCTCCCTGCAGCTGAGCGCTGCCCGGCTCTCGCAGCTCCATCCCCTCCCAGCACTCCGCTGGGGCTCTCATCTGGGCACAAAGGAAGCTGCCCATTCTTCCCAGATCTCACCCACTGATTTCCTGACATGGAGTCAAAAAATCAGCCCCGACAAAGAACACCTCTCTGTCACGTGTCCGTATTATATAACAAAGAAGAAAAAACAAAACAAAAAAAGATTTAACACGCCGGATCCTATATGACAGGAGTAAAATGCTGCAGTCCCCACCCAGACTGTCTACAGCAGCCCTCCTTACTGCTGACCCAGTGAAAAGCATTGACGTCACGAACCCCCCTGGTGATGGCCCCACTGGAATGGCTGGACCAATCAGAAGCGGTTACCCCATGCAAGCCAGCCAATTTAAACAGTAAAAGCATGTCAGCTGTCAAAGCCCTTCCAATCAGATTAAGACTGGGGGGCTTAGTGGCAGCTTTAACACGCAGACATGCGGGCAAACACAAACATGCACATACACAGACTGATGAATGCAATTACAAGCACACACACATGCCCCGAGCCACGACCATTCTCTCTCTCTCTGTCACACACACACACACACACACATACACACACATACACATACACTCACTGCACGAATGCAAACACACACAAGCATTAGAATGGAAGCACACATACACGCATAGATGGACACATACCACACAAGATGATCTGCTGTGAAGCTGGCAGCTGAAACAGGTCAGTATAAATGTCAAGGTTTCATAAATTTCAAAATCCCAAACACCAAATTTCCATCAAATCTAGTGCTCATTCCGGATCCACCGAGAAAGATGAGACATTACCATGATTTTTTTGTCTCATCATAAATGAAATAAAATAATCAGCACTACCATTGGTTATAATAGCTACCTGCAGCATATTTTCACATTTTACCTTCAGCATGTACGCCATATGGACAGCCTTATGTTAAAGATGCGTCAGCTGACATTTTGACAATTTTAGCCATCCAGAACCTGTGTTCAGACAGTACCCAGTTTTGACATTTGGCATTTGGTGTCTAAGGGCAAGACTACCCCGCCCCCCCATAACCACCAGCGCCTTTCCCATGCTCCCCTGCTGCAGCTAGGCGTGCACCCTGAGTTGCTGACAGCTCGCAAGATGGACCCCAGTGCAGCAATGCAGATGAACTGCGGCGATTCACCAGGTGCTAATATCACCTGCAATTAGCACCCCAGGCCTCTACGCTTCATCACAGCCTCTGGGTATCTCAGTAACAAAGTGAAATAGGCCTTTTATTTGAATACTGATAGGTTTCAGTGATTTAAGGTTCCTATAAGGCATATGGCAGCATTTGAAAACCATCTTGTAACAATAATTCTACTGCCAATTGACTTTACTGAAAACATATGGCAAGGCATACAGTGTTAAATTTATCTATTACATAGGTGCCCCTCCTTGACTCAGCAAACCTCAACCTGACAAGTGGTTTTTAATACTGTCTTTTAAATTTTTGGTACCATCTTCAGCTTTGTAATATGCAACACAAAAAAGGGCTGGCCAACTATGATGTTTCCGTGGGACACTGCCGTATCTGTCATTATAAGGCTATAATACATCATGCATTCAGAAGGACACCATGTCCCTCACAGAATCTGCAATGTAGCGGAAACATTTACAGCTACACCGCAATGCTCTCTTGTGTTCATAATATCTCATAATATAAATACATTTGTTAATAAACTGTAGCTTGCCAAGTAATAATATAATAGCAATATAATACCATTGCTGTACAACCCAAGTTACAGAAGATAAACCAGGCTAAATCAAAGCTTGATAAGAAAAAAATGTAAAGTAATCCAAACATTGTAGGTAATATTAAAAAAATAACCTAAATATCTAACAGGTTTACAGTTGCCTTGTTACTTCAGAGCACTAGTTATCCTAAAGCTGTTTGAAAGGTGAACTGTGCAGTTCTTAACACTGACTTCCTGGCCTTTTACATAGAATGCAGGCTTTTACTCTCTGCATTAAGCACTGCATTAACACAGCTGCCTTTTGGTCATGTAACTCTGTGTGTGTGTGCTTATAACCATGCATTTAATCATACACCCAAATTAACACCAAGCATAGCTATTTATCGCACCTCCATCAGCGGTATGTGTAAAGTGTCTTAGGGGTGGTGAACCTGGCCTGGTCCTCTGACCCTGATATATCATCATACACTCCACTTAATTAAATTCTCCAAAGTCAGATCAGTGCCTAAAGGTGGATTTGTTCCACATAAAAACAAATAATTCCGCAGTGATTGTGTGGTATATATTTCACTGTTGCTAAAATCTGAATTTGCTCAGCTATGGTCTGTTAAAAAGACACATTATTTACCTAGCAATCAGTGAATCGATGCAAGTATACAGATAGTAAAATACTAAAGGATACGTTTCATGGCAAAAAAATACAAGAGATTCGTTCATTGTAAAAGCTTTCTTAAAACATATTACCCTGAGTCACAAGGTTAATGAGAGAATTATCTTTGTAACATGAAGCATGAACTTTGACAGGGAAGCACAAACTGTTCTGTCTGTACTGTGTTATTAACATGAAATGAAAGCATAGGGCCTCAGCTACAAAACTAAATGTACATGGCTGCCAGAACATAGTAAAATGTAAGAAACTGAAAGGAAATACCTCTCATTGCAGGTTATTATATTATTGGTTATTTTTTTTGGTTTGCATTTCACTCCTTTTCTTTTGTGTGGACAGTCCAATGCCAAAATCTGGCACTCTAAGAAATGCACTACCTCATGGCTACCACTGCGAAACACAGGAGCACAAGCAAATATCAGCTCAATAACATTTAAAAATGTTCAAGATTTGTTTTGCCCCAAAGGGTTGTACTACACTGCTATTTGCTATTGTGCCAACTGTGGCGTTATCTTATTCTGTTTGAAAATGTAACCCCTATGCTAATCATGGAAATGAATACTCCAAATGTAAAGCATAGTATGCAGAAGCGAAAGCGGCAGAGCTCCACCAGCAAGAGTCTTTCCTCACGGCACCTGGCGTTCCTACTGTCCATATTGACAAAACAGCTACTCTTTATCTTTCCATAGCCCTGGGGAATCATGGGAAATGGAAGACCCAACCTGAAAGGGCAATGGAAACTCTTTCGATGTAAATATCACAGGTTATGAGTGCTGAGCTCATCGATTGATGCAAGACTACGGACACTTTTGAGAGCTTCTTTATGATACAGAAATGTCTCACCAGGTAAACAAATCAGAGGCTCTTGAAACAAAATTCCAGATGAATATGAAGCTGTCTAATGGCTAACAAACCAAACAGTATCATTTTGAGGTGCGGGTACACAGAGCTGCTTATGCGGAACATCGGCTATGTGAGACTCTGGTCATTTCAGGCAACTGTATAGCCTGCCGTCATATTTAGGTTTAAAAGCAGCAATTTTAGTTTGTATGGTCATTATTTACCTTCAAAGTTTTCCAAATAATAATTAATAATATAAAAAATTAGATTAAAAGCACCAATACCATTAGTATTGGTGCTAGTCTCCAAAATGTACCTAAAATTGGATTGCTAATTACCTTTTCAAAAATTCTCCAAGCCTTTTGAACGATACGTCAAACGGACTACAAAAAGAAAAGTTGGCAATAGTTTTGAAAAGTAATTCAAACGTTAATTCATTTTGGTGGGAAAAGCCAGAGGGAAGAACAATCATCATAAAGGCACTCAGGAAAATACCAGCATCATCTTCCTCATCAAAATCTATTAAAATGAGGTGGGAAGTTTGCTTGGGCTGAAACATTTTTCCCCAGATATCTTTAATTCGATTCTCTAGGGATCATCAGCCTAAGAAGGGTCTCTACTACTGGGTATTGACTCTTCTGTGCCGATTGCAACAAAATACAAACACATTTGTCTCATTGAGTCCACATGCAAATTCTACCATCATTATCCATTCTGTGATGGGTACGTAACAAAGAATAATTTTGCTAACTAGGACAACACTACATGCTGATGAGGAACAACAAGTCTGTGAATGACCAGATAGCTAGCAAATGGCACACTGAAGTATGTGCAGTATATATTTACAGTCTAATAGTTACCATTACGACTGATCGAACTATTAAATTGTAAATGAGTTTCTAGCAAAGTAGTATCATGTTTTGCTAGTATACTTTAATAAGTTTATCTTTAAGTTTTATCTTCATTAAATCTCTTAAGCAACAAGATATTTATGACATATTCCAACCCACAAAAGAGTATCTTGTAAAACACTTTTTAAATGATAACATGACAAGTCTTTCTATTCAGATACATCATCTAAGCTTTTTACGCATTTATGTATACAGATCGTCATCGACTTATGACCTATGTAACTTACAACTGATGGAATTTATGACTGTTCTGAGACCGAAAATATGTGGCCACAACTGTGGCGTGTCTGGCAGCCAGAATGCATTTTTGCATGTGCCGGCAGCAATGAACTAAGAAAATAGTGATAAAAAGGTTAATTAACACCAAACAATATCAGTTAAAGATGATAGCATTTTATACTATACATAGGAACTGATCGTGGAGAGGTAATGTGATGGATTGGCACCCATCCTGGGTTATTCCTGTCGTTGCAGCTGTAGCTTGTGAGACAAGGTCCAGACTCCCGCAACCCTGCATAGTACAAGCATGCACAGAAGAAGGATGGATGGATGGATGCATGCATGCATGGATGGATAGAGGGATGCATGGATGGATAGATGGATGGATAAAACAAATACACCAGTAATATCCACCCATAGAGTAGGGGACAGGGTGACATGGTGGTGCAGTGGTTAGCACTCTTGCCTCACACCTCTGGGACCTGGGTTCAAGTCTCTGTCTGAGTTACATGAGTGTGGAGTTTGCATGTTCTCCCCGTGTCGTCATGGGGTTTCCTCCACGTACTCTGGTTTGCTGACGCTACTTGGAGTTGCCCATAGGTGTGAGTGTGCCCTGTGATGGGCTGCCCCCCCATCCTGAGTTGTTCCCTGCCACCTGCCCATAGGCTCCAGACCCCCTGTGACCCAGAATGATAAGCAGGTTGGAAGATGGAGCAGAGGGATAAGAGTGAGGCTGACAGTGATACACACTGAGCCACCAAGCTCCTGCCCGCTAATAATTCAGCTCACTTTTTGCTTTTGTGTTACTTCCCCTGCTTCTGTCTCACAGCCCTGCCTGGACACATCACATGGAGGTGATATTACACAATGTCACCCAATTTCGCAACACGGCATTGTAAAAACCGTCATTCTTCGTTTTTATGCCAGACACGTGGTGTTGATGTGTTGGGCGACGTTCGCCAACATCGCAGTGCTGCGTGAACCGGCTGGATATCTCACTGCCGCAGAGGAGGACCTGTCGCAACAGCCTGAAGATTTGAGTAATCGGAAGCCGCTGGACAAAAGACCCCACAAAAGACCCAGCGGGTCAAAGTAGGTATAGGCAAGAGCACAGTTTAGTTTAACGTTAAAGACTGCCCATCTTCTATGCATTTTCGGCTCTCAGTCTCTCTTAAGCAAATGTCATATGGGAGTATTCACTCTGGCTGTCTCTCAGTTTCTAATCCAAATGAAATTTCCCGTGTGACCTCCGAATTTGTATAATACTGTAAAATGGCAACAGCAAATAACAAGAAAGTAAACAAACAAATAAGTAGCTGAATGGATGGATGGACACATGTGTAGATAAGTAAATAAATAAATAAAGGTTTATGGGAAAAAAGGGAAGTGACTTCCTGGTGCTCGAAGGGTGGAAACCCAAAGGCGTAGGCGATGTGTGCGAGGAGCACAATGCTACTATTTTTTAAAAAAAAGTTGTTGCATAAAAAAGGGAAAAAAAGGACCAAGAGGACAGCGGCAACAGTGAGGAGAGAGGGAGCGCACAAAGGCGGCAGTGTGAGCGCGAGCAGGCCGAACAGCTCGGCCTGTATCAGCTCGATGATCGCACTGGAGGACGAAAATGGGCCTTTCTGCTCGGGCCCTTTCAGGAGCGCTCTCATTGCCCCACTCCACAACAAGCCCTGTGTTCTGGGCACAGATGTCAAATTTTTCTCCCGCTGGAGCGCGCGACGGGGCAGGAAAACAGTGCTCTCGTGAAAACGAACCGAGGCGGCACTTCCTCTGTGACGGCGAAAGGGCAACACCGCCAGACTTCGGATCTGGCTCAGAGCGCTGAAAAACAGCCATGCTCGGGCCGCCGTTTGAAAGAGGCCCTTCATGAAGTGCCTCGCCGTCTCCTGTGCCCCGGCACAGAGCGACACCGGGGGCACGAGTGAGGGTGACGCCCAGCGCGGTGGCGTCATGATCCCTCGCTGATGATCACCACTTGTAAGAGTTTCAACCACTGGCACAAAATAAATGATAAAAACAAAAAGAAACAATTCGGCTGTAAAAGACCAAACCTGCAAATGCTTGACAAAGGGCGGGGGGGGTGCATGCTTTTGAACCCCTGGCCCCCATCAGCGGCATCCGGTCCAGCTTGGTTCATCAGCGGCAAGCTGCTGCTGAGCACGACCCTGGCAGGAAGGGGGCACGGACAGCTTCCTCCGTGGAAAAAATTCACAACAAAGTGAGCGCCATCAAACGCAGGAAGTGAGGCCTCAGCGTACGAAACACCCACACTCCGTACACCATAAACATGCACTTCACCGCACCTCCGAGTAAGAACTCCAGTGTCAAATGACACTCTAATTTGACTTAAATATCAGTTACCGGCCAAACTGTTCTCAGCTGCAAACATGGTGGCTCTAGCTCATTTCCTGCTCGCAGATAACAAGTGAGTAATTCTAAAAGCCTAGAAAGAGTGAGACATTCGTGCTAATGTCCCTAGGCACCATTCACTGCTTACAGCTGATGTTCAGTAGCAAATTATGATGCATCCTCTTGTCAAGAGTGACACGCTCAGAACAAAGAGGGTGCAGAGAACCATTTACATGTTTATCCCAACTTTAATCTTACTTATTTGACACATCAATCAGGGTATTTCACCTTCACATGCAGATCACATTTTACACTAAGATTCCACCTAGATTGTTTTGATGAAAAAGACGATATGGAGATAGCACAAATCAGTCCCAGAATAAACAAATGAAAAAGTGAAAGAGCAAAGAAAGAAGGGAAAGTAAAAGGGAAAATATGCAAGAAACGGCCGTCTGTTACGTTCAGATTGGCCGTCACAGTGAAAGGAGCGTGGAGCTTAGCAGAGCTTAGCCAGACATCGCTGGCATTCTCACACACTTCAGACAGCGGGATTACCCTGGGGGAGGACACTGGAGAACAGGGAGTCGCAAGCCAGCGGAATCACTGCGCGCTCAGGTCACTGGGCTCCACCTCCCTGAAAAGCACTGGAATGAATGGCCCTCCACTGCCATGACAATTTATTTCCTTCAGGACCAAGCAGAGGGACGAATGCAGTGTTTTCTCAGCAATTTTGCTTTCATCTCAGGGATTCCCAGAGTCATTCCTATGCAACCAGATAAGTTTATGGCTTCTGTAGCTACAAAATGCAGATCTTAAAGGTTATAATCTGTGCCTTCTTTCAGCAAAATGTACTTTTCAGACAAAGAATTCAGAAATCTCAAGATCTGTCAGCTGCCAGACGAAAATCTGGTAAACAAGCCAATGATCATAAAAGCCTGTGTAGGACAGAGCCCCGGAAGCAGCAGCGGGAAGCTCTACGCTATCAACATCTCTGCATCTCTCTGTTACCCCATCCGGGAGCACGGTGCGCAGACCACACAGTCTCATGGCGCACAGAGAACCTGTGAACGGACACAGGCCAGGAAATCAAGGCAGGTACATATGTGCAGGTACATCTGATGAGAACAGTATGCCTACCAAACTGAGTGAATGAAAATAAAGGATTCTAAAACAAAACATTTTGGCCAAAACATGACCGTGAAGCTGCGAAGCAGGAAAGTCCTGTAGTTTTGCTAATTAAAAGTCCCGGTATAAAGCGGTAAGGTACGTGTCACTCCAGGTCTGTTCAGGAGACCTCACACACCATAACATAGTAAAATAATAAGTTTCTGCAACAAATATAGCCTTCTTTAAAGAGATTACAATAACAAAGGGCTTTCTGTATTTTGTAGAAAAAATAGCCAAGAAAGCAGGCTGATTTAATAGCAATCAATTAAATATGGCAATAAATCGAGCTTTTATAACGACAGGATGTAATACCAAAATGACCTCCTCCATACAAACTGAACAAACAATATCTCAGGCTGAATGATGGGGGAGAGTTTTTCCAGAGAAAGACAGGCATCCATACTGCCGTGTTGCCTGGTAACTTGAAAAGTGTCTTAATGTTAATGTGCCACATCAAGAAACCAGCTAGTGTAGCAATACTGCTAGCAGGAAGATTTTGCCTGTTAAACACGTATTAAACCAAAATTCAGTATGCAATGTAGTGTGATCAACTACACAAAAGAATAAGTTGTAAATTTCCTTGTAAATTATTTGATATTGGGAATTTACACGATGAACAAATATGTATCCTAACAAGCAGTTAGCAACATTAGCAACAATGAGAACTTAAAATTAGCAACAATGAGAACTACTGGTTTCAATTGCTGGGTATCTGACTCTTCGTGATGCACCGCCCATGAAACTGTCAAAATATAAATAAATAGCAAAAATTAAAATCAACAGTCTATATTTTAAATGTGAGATTAAAAGGTTGCCTATTAATAGAAGCATTAAAGTCCCCGCAGCACTTCTATTTTTACAATAGAAAACAGCTACATTATCCTTTTAAGATGCTTTACTGTCATTCTTACTTGGTCCACATGATGTGTCAGTTCTGATGCAGTACACTTTGACACAGCATATTTACGGAAGCTTATCTGAGGTCTTCAATAAAGATAAGCAGAGCCATTCTTCACCACGCATGGGCTACATTTTTAACATAAGCCTATCTTGTTTTGTTCGCTTTCAGCCGAGGGGCAGCAGAGACACATAGTGGGGAAGACATCTACTCACTGCGTCCACTGCAATGAGAAGATGAATCACAGGCAGAGGATCAGCCTTGGAGATCGGGAGAAGGTGAGGGAGGAGATGCAAATGGTCATGCTAAGCTAAAGGTGCACTCACACTATGTGATCTGTACCGAACCTCAATATGTGTGACCCCCACATTCCAGTTCGTCTGACTAATGTGATCGCTCTGTACCATTGCTCAGGCCCAAAGAGGTGGATCTGGGCACAGTTCAGTTGCATCTAGTGTGATCGCTAACTGTGCCCAAGCACGGAACACAGACATGACATCAACAACGCGACTGGCACACTTGCACTCATGTACACTATACGTGAACTGGACAGAGATGGATCAAGTTTTTATTTACTTATTTCTGTCTGCAAAATGCATTTTGAAAAAAAAAGATGCATACAGATTGGATAGCGGCAAGGGATCACTTTGGTCTACAGCAAGGGTGCAGTGTTTGCTGGAAATTTAGGCTAACGAGGGTATCCAGGGATGACTGAATACAACACACAGAAACTCAGTCCCGTTTTTTAGCAAATATCTCTATCTTCTTAAATGTGCAGCACAAATAAAAACTGCAGCCATACATATTAGATAAATCTATAAGAAGGCAGTCATCGGCACCCAGAACAACTCCAAATAAGCTGTAAAATAAGAACATTATTCAAACGCCATCATGTTCTGCGATAGCGATGTTCTTACTGTGTTTTCTTCAGCACAAATAGTTGCATGGTGATGACGAAAGTGTGCGCAGGGCAGGATCATTAAGTGCAATGTGAGTGGAACCAGCGGGGGAGTGGGGAGGGGGGAGAGTCATGCTCGGGCACAGCAGAAGACAACCGGGCCAAGTGTGAGTACGCCCTTAGACGCTTCTCACGCCGTGGCAGCCCCACACAAACACATACTAACCCTGAGACTCCCACACCACACACTCACCTCTTAGCAATATCTGGTGCTCCAACTGGACTCGGGATGCTCAGCTCTCTGCTACCTGCTGATGCTACTTGCCAGCCTCCTTAAGTTGAACCACTAAGTAACAACCCAATAAACAAACAATCTGCGCTCAAATACTGAAGAAGCTATTTTGGATATAAGCATGCTGTTTATCAAGGAGTGTGTTCTAGACAACAGCAGGCCCGCGATGTCTTTCTGAAAGGTATATGCCTACAGCGGACTGGCAAACAAGGATGAAAGCAAAACAGAAGCAGAAAGAAACCACTAACCACAGTGCGGCATTGAGTGCGGTATGTTACCAGGAGCTCATATGTTTGTCTCTTCTTCAACATTACCTGTAGGCTGCAAATGTGACAACTACATAACGCAAGGTATCAAAATGAGTGCGTCTGTGACTCTGACGTTGAGTTTGCAAAAATAAAGGCCGTGTTCTAGAAGGTGGTACTATGCGAGCCTGCGCCCAATGAGTGAGACTGGGTGAAATATCGTTGCTTAAAACAAAGACACTTAGAGAGACAAGCGTTTTAGTAAAATGTCAGATGGGTTGCAGAACCACCATGGGGGGTGGTTTTGACCCGGGGAGGGGGAGTGGTTTTTGTTCATGTATCAAAAGCTGAAAATCCACGGAAAGGGATAGTTATTCATATTTCATTAGCGCGATGCCCACCCCATCGCATCATAGAGGAAGCTGGGGCATGGCAGCCCCGGATGTCACAGATGCCGTCCCATGGGTCGGTGAGAGAGCGAGAGACGATGTCCCTAGGGTGGGGGGGGAGGCACACGGGACAGAAGGTCTGTCTCATGAGTACTACACCTCTTGCTTCAACATAGCTCCTGGCTCCAGGAGAGACTGAACAAGGGGGGGCGGAGCTGAACTCACCGGTTTCAGGCCGTGTGACATTTCCCACAATGCACTCATTGTGAGGCATGTAGTCACAAGGCACACAAACAAACAGGATCTGGGTGACAATAAGTGGTGGGTTAATTTTAAAAACAGAGCACGGGGTGCAATTTGCGAGGCTTTTCTTAGCTCCCGTTCCAGTGTTTTGTCAGTCATCAGAACTCTGGATAGATCCACGCTTTAATAATGACTGGCTGCTTATTATTTTAAACACCCCCAATTCTGACATCAGAAGAATAAATTTTTCATTCAAGCCAATGTGTTTATTCACTAAAATTCCAAGGAAGAATCTAAATCTAACATCCTTTTAAGAAATAAATCAAATGTCACAATGATCATTTGAGAGATCAAGACTGCAGTTATGGACTAAGTACTGTTTCAGTAGAAATTCTGCCCCGAAACAGAGAAACCGGGAAATACACATCACTGAACTGCTTTATTCCACATATACCAGATCATATCACCTTCATGCTTCCAAAAGCCTGGTTGTTTTACCGAAATAGAAAGAAATTTACCCAGGAACTCTTTAACGCAATAAATCACAGTCATGTCAAGGTCTGCCTAGAAATAGCCCCCTTAAAACCAGTCTGGTTTGCAGTAATGAGGGAGTCCCTGAGGAAACCTCCCCAGGAAAGACAATTTCTTGCATCTGAGGAAGAATTCAGGGAATTGCATTATCACACATTTTTCAAGGAGAAAGCAGAAAAAAACGTTCAAAGCCATTTTTGAAGAATGCTGTGCAGCAAATACAAGAGAGCGCATCCGTCTCCCAGCCGGTTATCCAGCACAGGGTCACAGAAATCCGGGACCGTAACCCAGGAAGTGCAGGGCACGCGGTTGGGGCCACCCCGCACGGGATACCAGGCACTGCAGGGCATACTGACACGCTCGGGGTGACTTGGAGTGACAGGGTTTTTAAGCTACATGCTTTTGGACTGTGGGAGAAAACCCAGAGTATCTGGGGGAAACTGACGCAACGTAGCAACTTGGAAAACATCAGGCAAACAGAGGCAGGACAGGATTCAGACTGACCGTCCTGGAGCTACCACTGCGCCACCCACTGGCACTGCACAGGCTGCAGAAAAAGCACTGCCTTGCTTAGGTGCTTTCAGAGTAGCAGGCTGCCAGGATGCACCTTAGAGGCACGCTTTGTGCAGGGAGGTGTGCCGCCCGTGTCACCTCTGTCACGCTCCACTGAGGCCAGTGGCAGCGAGATGCCATGACTGAGGCAGACCCTTTACCCCGCTTTGTTCTGTGAAGCCTGAAGGAACAGCACTGGGTACACTGTGACCGCTAGTTTAAAAGTTAATGCACACTAACCATGATAAAGTCCCAAAGCGTGAAAATGTGTTTTTAACAGGCTATACGGGAGGCCCTCTTATCCACAGTGCATCATACGTGTCTGTTACCATGGAGCTTCTGAAGGACAATCCCCCATCCTTCTGTTCTGGGACACAGCTGTCCAGTTTCAGACTGGCAGCGGCAAGAGTGAGATTAAAACTGTTTTGATGCAGCTAAACCTCAATGCTGCCCGTCTGTTGCAGGCCAAAGGACATATAGAGAGGCTAACCAGCAAAGGGGGCTACACCTCCCACCCTACGAGGAAGTACAGAGGCCGGGAGTGAGGTCTGACATGCCAGACTAAGTCGTGGCACAGGCAGGCTCCTAATGTATTTAAGTGGGGTCATATGGCTCATCGTTACGCTGCACCTCTGGGGACGGTATGGGCTCTCTGGGTGTACATCTGGGAGATTTTTTTCCCTGATTAATGTCTTTCTGGTCTATTTTAGGCCACCTGATCAAGGTTCCGGCTCTCCACACCAGGGCTGCCCGTGACTGGGAGAGTAATGGGGGGTCAGACAAAATCAAGGTGCTTCTACGGCGCAGGCTCAGTAAGGACACCTAAGGCAACATGGGAAATGCCTACAAATTTAAGGTGGCGGAAACTGAGGAAGTCTCTCCTGTGTTATGTAAACAGCAGTTTAATAAGTAAAATGCAAACCAGCTTGTTCCTTGGGATCCATACTTTCAGCCTTTCAGGCACCCATTTGCATAATACCCAAGGTTCACATAAAAATTTGTTTCTATATCTGGTCCATCCATGTACCTGCCTGTAACTCCTCTCCTGCAGGTTATCACCACTCGACACTCTTCTGCCATCTTAATTGCACGAGAATTTTAATTGCCCATCCCAGTAATAAGCTGTAGTCAAATAACGCTACTAACTCAGAGCTGAAGCAGGGGGTTGAGAGAATGAATCTGCGAGAAACAGAACTGGCTGTCAGTCTGATGAACGCCGAATCAACACAAGCGGAGGAGGCTGATGTTCGCTATACCTCAGAAGCTCCTCTGGCCCGGTTAGGGATTTCAGTGGGACTCCTTACCTTTCTATTACACGATGTCTAACAGTCCAACGTGTCCAAGACATGCTGCCCACGTCTTGCAACACCCACAGCCTTCATAACGTGACTTTAGCCCGCAGTATATTCCGGGAGCTGCTATGGGTCCTGCCAAAGAATCAGGTGGCTCTCATATTTCCACTACTAACTTGGCTTGGCCTGTATCCCATACCATGACATTATACTATGGTTTACAATATTTTGACTGTGTTTTCCAAAGCAATTTTCAGAGTGAGGAGTGGGCGCAGCCCCATGAAAAAAAAATTCTGTGTCACACCCCTTCCAGATATTTTGCCACGAAGATTTCAAAATACCACAGTATACCATATTTCCATAAACCCAAACCCAAGCCTACTACTAACCTGCCACCAATAATCATCTCTTCGTAATTAATCTAATATTTTGACTTGTTGAGGTAAAAAATGCATTTCACCACTTAGCAATTTAATTCTTTTTGAAAAGCAGAATTTGGCTATGCCTTCTGCTCACCTAAAAATCCCACATGAACAAATCAAGCATTAAAAAAGACAATATTCTCAAAGGATCAGTTCATCTGAGCCAGAAATGTTTTAAAAAAAGGAAAATACAGAGATGAGAAATAAAAATCTGGTACATTTCCTATATTTGGACGCCAGAGTCTGAACTGCAGTCAGCTGGGGCAAAGGGTCAGAGGGCAACCACCATAAGCTGCCTGTAGCCCCACTGTCTGCTGAAGCCAGTGCTGAAGACAGGCAAACACAATACTGCACAACTGGGGGTCTGTCCTGAGTTAAATCTGAATTTTGACTTGATGCCACATTTAACTGAATATGGCACTTTGCAGTGCAGCACAACCTCAAGGTCATCCGAGTTTTGGAATAGCGCTGACTCTGACACAGTTAATTAACTGTCACAATATCATACGTCATTTTTCCCCAGCCACGGTATCTTTTAAATAACTATAATTATGATAGTAAATAATTAAAATGGTATTTGTTTTACTGGGGCAGCACGGTGGTGCAGTGGTTAGCCCTGTTGCTTCACACCTCTGGAGACCAAGCCTTCATCAGGGTTCCATGTGTGGAGTTTGCAGGTTCTCCCCGTGTCATGCTGGGGGGTTTCTACTGGTGCTCCTGTTTCCCCTCAACCTCCAGAAACACGCTGAGGTTAACTGGAGTTCCAAATTTCCTGTAGGTATGCTTGTGTGTGAATAGTATGACAATGTGTCCTGCAATGGGTTGGCGCTCCATCCTGGGTTGTGTCAATAGGCTCTGAACACCCCCACAACCCGGAATTAGACAAGTGGTTTCAGAAGATGGACAAATATTTTTGATTTCCCCTAAAATAAGCATCAAAGAAATATTCCACCATAAAACTGAACAGAACCAAGAAAACAAGAAAAGAAACAAAATATTAATGAACATGAACAACCATCTCAGATGCCACTTGCCCAAGTGAACTGGTGGCAGAGATCTGACCAGCAGCAATGGAAGCAGACTGCAGAAACTGGACTTCCAGAATTCAGCCCAGTTACTAGGCTCTTTCCTCATGACAGTTCAAGCATGCCGGCCTCCACCTCCATCTAGCGACCCATCATTGGCATGAAGGTACGCAAAACCTCACAGGGATGCCATCCGGGCTCGGCGGTCAGCTTCTATCCTCACACCTGGCTGTGTCTCTGCCAAAGACGAGGCACTAAAGCCCCCAAAGAAAGGCGACACAAAGCCTGAAAAAACACTTTCTGAAATGAAGCTTCAGTACTCAGCAACACAAGTGCCCATAAAACAGGATCTTAAATAAGATCTTGGGTTTAACAAAGGAGGTCTTTGTCCTGTATCATTCCAAAAGGCAAACAGGTCTGAACTCAGTATCAAGCCCGTCTTAGTCTTACAGATAGGAAAACAAGATCCTATCAGGGCTCGATGTCAGAATACTGTCCCTGCAAATCTTGTTTTTGCTCAAGAATGGCTTGACTCTTGAATGAGCTCTTGTGTCCTGCTGTGTAGCGGTTAAGGAGCTGACCCTGGGACCAGATGACTCCAAGTTAAAATTCCAGGGGCACAAGCACACTAATACCAAGAAAAAGACCATCCCCTTCCCTGTATGCCACATAAAAAGACATAATGTTAGTTTCACTACTGTACACTAAATCTCCGTGATATTTAAAACTGAGCATTTCTCTGTTTTAAGCTGAGCTCTGGCAATAATGATTAACCTTCCTGATTAATATGACTGATTAACACATCGATTACTCTCTAACATGGCTGGCAGGCATCAGGCCTTCTCACCAGCTGTTACACTAAGTTAGTACTGACTGATAAAGTCCTGACACTCTGCTCACCTCACTTCAGAAAAGGATGAATCTCATGCAGAGAGGGGGGGAAGAGAGAGACAGCGAGAGAGAGCGATCAGCAAAGATGAGGATGTCTCCCAAGCTTCAAAGGTCACGCTAAATATCTACTGACTTGAGGCACTGAGAGAGGACAGTATCGGAAATTTTAAGGATGAAGATTTCCTGATTCATACACATGGAAACAAGCCAGAGATCAGTTGAGGAACAAAAGGAAAGCTCCTGAAATCAAAGAAAATAACACTGACAGCATCTTTACACAAAGGGTCCGAGCCGGGGAGTACCGTTACTGGCAGTACGGTTGAGTCACCATCTTCAGATTTGATCAGACCAGCACTGGGTAAGTTAACGCTTGCTTTTGTTCTTATGTAACCTGACTGCAGCAAGAACAGAGGGACCCACATCCTTCAGGCATGAAAGACACCTTCAGCAGACCCTTTCAGAAGCTGGGAAAGAGTATTTTTTCAAGAGCCAACAATGTGAACCTCGCTCACGCTCCCGTGCTGCGTGTCACCTCTACAGCCTCCCCCCTTATCCGCTACCCCCGCACTCTTACTCAGCACTCCACGGCGAGCATGGCAGACCTCTGGCTGCACAGACGGTGTGTCGTCTGACGCGCAAGCCGGCCTCAGGGTAAGCCCACGGTGGGACCTCCCACCTTCCGCTGGTTTGGCTACCTGTTCACGACGAGCGATACCTCCATGGGACAGACAAGCTGAATCGTCCATAAGAGACTCCAAAACAAGAGTGAGCTACCCAAACACACAAGTACCACAATTAGAGAAATTCCTTCAAGTGTCTGGCTGCCAAATGAGGGGTGGGAGAAAATGCCCAGATTCACATAAGCTTAGGAATGAGGAGCTGATGCATCTATCTTCCTACTCGCTTTTACTGGACAGAGATGCAGGGGGTCGAAGCCTCTCCCAGGTATCATAGGCAGGGGGGCCACCTTGGATAACATGCCAGTCCATCGCTGGTCATATACACCCCCCCCCCCCACACACACACACACACACATAGGCAATTTAGAGATGCATATTAGCCTAACTGCATGCCCATGGACTGTGGGACGAGACGGTAAGTAGAGGAAATCTGCATGAGAACAAGTAACGTCATAGGCTTTAAAAAATTACAACGGATGGTCTTAAACACTGTCGCAATTTTAGCAAAGATTCAAATTTAGAAAGGTCATACTATCTTATTTTTGCAGCAGTTGACAGGTCTTTGATCTGTATCTGAATAGTGACAGGAAATAGGTGGGTGGGATACAGAAATACATCAACCACTTCCTTCAGTAAAGGTAACTGGTAATAGTATGATGAATAGCAATGCCACCAAATTAATCACTTTGTCAATGGGAACACAGCAAAAGCTGGTTAGCAAATGTTTGCCTTGTATGAGGATGGTGTATACAGTGGTACCTCAGTTCTCGAACTCACTAGAACTCGAATTTCTTGAAAGTCGAACAAACCAGTTTGACCTAGA
>JAODJW010000094.1:13565533-13576457 GCA_026777045.1 Hyperopisus bebe
AGGTGTAATTTTGGGGGGCCGGGAACCAATTCATTGGTTTTCCATTATTTCTTATGGGAAAAATTCGATCAGAACTCAAACTTTATAGGATTCGATCCGGAGTCCGGAACAGATTAAGTTCAAGAACCGAGGTGTCACTGTATTAGCTATTCATGTGTGCATCTATACCACTATAGTAAGAAAAAGGGGTTTTATGCCTTAGGAAGATGCATTTACAGTATAGCACAGCATCTAAAACAAATCTACCAAAGGAATTTAAGAAAAATCTCAATTGAATGAGAAGGTGTGTCCAAACTTTTGGCCTGTATTGTATATCTATATCTATATATGCTGGGGGGGGGGGGTCGGTCACTTCAGTGCAATACATTTAAACACCTAGAAACAGAGGACAGCATCATGACTGCTAACAACGGCATGGGAAATTGTCTGCATGCCCCGGGTCTAGGTGTGTGCTCATATCAGGCCAACACCATCATAGAAGACTTCATGTCCTGAACTATTTTCTGCCACCTTCTGATTGCCAAATCACAAATTGTTTCAAGACACATTAGGAGCTGACCACTGGTGGCATTTACTTCCCCGTTTCTGCACTTGGTGGGGGGGGGGGGGGGGCTGACTGGCCATTGCAAAATCGAAAGTTATATCTCCTCTTGACTCGGAACATCCATGACTAAGGCAGTGAATATATACGCATTCTACAGATCACAAATCACATTTTACACGGCACAAAAGTCACTTCATTCCACAATGCGAGTCCCCAGCGCCTTCCACTAAGTGGTTCTTGGCAAGCAGGAAAGTCAGGAAAAGTCTAGTAGCAAAACAGATTCTTGAGACTATTCTATATAAATAAAATGAGTATAAGTTAACTTCAGATGGGTGATATTCAGCATCCCTTGTGCAGCAGAGGTTAGATACACCCACAGACCCCCAGCCAAACCCTGATGAGTACTCACCTTGATTGGTCCGGTGCTGAAACAGATTTTTCGGCTCGGGGGTGGTTCCTCCTCCGTAGGAAGTCCCGGAATCTCAGTACAGCTGGACTCAGGCTCATAGGTCTCGTCTTCATCCTCATCCTCCTCCTCGTCCAGCTGGCTACCCCCGGAGTCCTCCCCTATGCCGCTGTAGGCGCTGATGTCCACTAGGTCCGCCTCTGAGTAATCCTCCTTCCGGGACTCCTCACACAGGTCCTCCCCTTGTAGGGACTCCTCCACCTTGTTTGCAAGGCCCTTCTCTCCTTCTTCTCCCACCTCAGCGGTGCTAGAATCCTTGCCGACAGAGCTGGCTGTGTCTAAGCCCTCCCTCTTCCCAGCAACCTCCTCATTCTCCTGTGAGGCGTGAACATCGGCCTGCACCAGCCGGCTGGCCGCCTCTTGGTTCCCAATATCTTCCTGGCCACCCGTGAGGCCTTGTTCCCTCTCAGCTTCATCCTTCGCGCTAGAGTTCACAGCCTCGTTGGACTTGCCCACCTCTGAATCCAGCTTAGCCTTGTCTGCCTCAGCAGCCTGGGCTCCCCGTCTTGAGCCCTCTGAAGAAACAGCGGCCTCATTCTGGGTGCTCCCCTTAGCTCTGGAACTCCTGGGCGACACCTCCTGGTCCTTTGGTTGGCCACTCTGCTCCTGGTTGCTCTGAGGAAGGGCATGGGTCTTCTTAGCGATGATCCTGGAACTGAGGGCGCCAGCTCTCCCTGAGGGTGAGCCAACTCCCCGAGAGGGCAGTGGAGAGGTGGAGGGCCTGTGCAGGTTGTTCCGGAGGTCAGCCTTCTCAAAGACGGCACTGAGTTGGCTTACGGTGGGCGAGACCGCCTCCACTGCACCACCTCCGTCCAGATTGTCCAACGACTCTGTGCTGCCATTGAAGCGTACCACCACATCCAGCCGACCGTCCTGGAAGCCAGAAGCCCGCTCTTTCTTTAACAGGATACGGTTGGTGGCCGCCTGCTTCTCCTGCAGGTGGCGCTGTTCAAATATCTTGCGGGTCTCCTGCAGCTTGGAAAAACCAGACGACCCTCTGTGTTGGCCCCCATCCACTTTGGGGTCAAAGCGACTGACGCGCTCTGAAACAGTGGCGCCCAGTTTGAGCAGTGCGCTGTGGTCAACGTTCTCGTTTAGGCTGCTGGCCCTAGGCAGTGAGAGACGCACTGACCGGTCACTGCCCTTAGCCGGGTCCTCGCCCTCCCCGGGAACAGGAGAGCCCATCTGCAGGAACATGTTCTTGATGCGGTGCACATTGGAGCCATACCTGCGGCCCCGAGAAGACGGCTTGGGCTTACTCTCCTGGCCATCGCCGTTAGCAGCGCTGTTCAGCGAGTCCTTAGCCTGCTTCAGCGCTTGGATGCCCGCCTCGTACGCATTCCTGTGCGGAGACGGGCTCCTGAGATTGGAGTTGGAGTTGGAGTTGGAGCTGGTAGTGGTGCTTGCGCTGGCTGAGGACGGGGACTCGGTCTTCATCATGATTAATCAAGCGTTGCTGAGGTAGGTCAGTAACGGCATAGCTCCCCTTTATCGCCTTTGGTAGGTCATCGCAAACCGGTCAGATCCACCATAGGCAGCGGTCAGCAAGACAGGAACACAAACGCGGGCACAGAATTAGGGAAGCGAATGGGGAGAATACAAAAATCAGGCTTCTGCATCTATGATTTACATCGGTATTTCACAATAAATTGAAAAAGGAAAAATACGCTACTTTCTTTCAAGTGCAAATCTTTTACAAAAATATCGACCGGTACGTTACCAGCGGTCCCCGCATTTATCAGTCACTTGTGTTTAATCCCCTTTACATGACATTTTTGATCTCTTGAATTTTCTCATCCGCCTTATTGCAGATTTCTGGTCCTCCCGCAACAGCAAAGCTGCAGCAAAGAGGAAGAGCACCCCTGGGTCTTAATGCCAGTCCGATTACTATTTCCTTCTTCCTCATCATTGTTATTTCAAAAATTAAACGTTAACTATTGAAGGAAAAAAATGTAAGCCCCTACTAGTTCTATTTTTTATCGATTATGCTATACATATGCCTGACTAAACAATACGTACTACCGTTTCTTAAAAAAATAAATAAAAATAAAAAATCTTGCATATATACCGCTTAGTGAAAGCAATGCATTTCCTTAACGTCTAACACCGGACATTAGCGGTATTTAGTTATATCTGCAACTGCTTCCATTCTTCATTTTATTTTTGTCTGTCTGTCGAAAACAACGCAATTCGTAGTCGAATAATCTTTATACACTGGCCCTCGTCTAATCTTCACATGTTTTCAGCTAGCATTCAGTGTCGGAAATATGCATTTATTGGCGTATGAATCGCCAGCTGTGTCTTTAAATTGAACCAACATTCTTTTTTGAAAAATAGATTGTAAAAATAAAAGACAAAATTGCTCAGCTCTGACATAAACACAGTGGGATGGGACGACTTTTGTCTGACTATTTGTTTTCTCGTTTGAAAAGCAAAACGCTACCTATTTCATAAACTGTCTTGTCGTCTTTAGTGCTTGTGTTATATGTATTTTCCGTTCAAGCAGTGTCGGTGGCTATCACGAATGTGATCTTTATTTTAATAATAACGGCATTTTCTCGTATCTTGATGGCAAACGTGAGTCAACGTTATGATGCGGATGCATGAAATTTGACAAGCATATGTGATTTCTAACGGACGGCTTTGTTGAGAGAGATGAATGTTGCAACCGCCGCTGGAATATTTTTTAAATGATTGGAAAAATACAGCTATCAGCCGCCGCTTTAGGCTATACGCGCAAAGATCGCTGTGCACGGTAAACGTTACGGCGACGACGAGCATCGCTGCCAGATGTTTATTTGTTTAAATGAGCGATTATGACTGTTTGACCCAAACCATCCCCGGCCACCATAGCTTTAGGACCATGCGGAGAATTGGGGCCTCGGTCGTGTACCCTACTGATGCCTTTACTCTGCTACGTTGCTTCCTGCATCTTTTGCATTCCACGATAATGTCCACATTAACGGCGGCTACAGGGACAGGCGTGCGCGGTGATCACGCCAGCGGAGGCGTGCGGCCACGGCGGTACCTGGTAAATGGACGGTTCTTTCAGGAGTCTCCTGCCGCGCGCTCCATTGTGTCCACGCTCCGCTTTCGCTCCCCAGAATCGCGGCGAGCTGTCAGCACTGCCCCCTCTTCCCCCTCTCTCCCCTCCCTCTCTCACTCTCCCAGTCTCTCGTCGTGAGCATATGGCATCTCCGCCAGCATAAGTACTTTGCAATGGTGTAGGAAATTCAAAATTCTTTATTTGCCTATTCCAGAACAGTACATAAGATTTTTTAACCGCGCCTTCCAGTCCGTGTCATGTAACGAAAGAGAATTAAATGGCACAAAACAATACCAAGGCACTGACAAAATATAGAAGTAGACGTATAACTAGGAACTGCAGAGGTACGCATTTATGTAATAAATGCGAAACAAATAGAAGGAATGGATGAAATAGAAAATAAGGCTAATAGAGGATAAATATATCAAATAAATATAAAAAAGAAATGGCTGAAATAGGAAATACGGTAAAGTGCAATGTGCAAACTGTAAAGTATCGTTCTGTCTAGTAAAGTATATTGTGCGTTTATGAGGCTGAAGATTGATCGCACTGCGCTGAATTGCCAAATTGCAGAGGGGTATAAATTGTTGTTAACCCCGGTGGTGGCAGTCCTGATGCTGCTTTTTCTTCTGCCGGGCCTCGGTTTGGAGAGCATTTTTGGCCAGGGTGAGTCAGGTCATGCAGAACTGTGCGAGTAATGTTTTTGTATCGGTTGTTATGTATGGACAATAATGAAGGAAGAATAAAACAAAACGTTGTGTATGTTGTGCAAAAAGAATAATTATTACTCCCCGTCGGGGAATCGAACCCCGGTCTCCCGCGTGACAGGCGGGGATACTAACCACTATACTAACGAGGAGATGTTGAGTTTTTGTTGTCTATATATTTTTTTATACTTAATCATGTTTTATTTGTTAAATTTGTTGGTATATATTTTAATAAATAGAGATTTTCCTATGATGTCAGCATAGATATAGGCCAGTATTATATATGAGGGGGCATGCCGTTACTGACGATCGGGGTAAAGGACTGTTTTTTTAAGAGATTCTTTTAGTTGGACGTTGCCATCGTCGACTTTGCATTAGTGACTTTAGCAACGGGGGAAGCAATTTCATATGGATAATTTGTCTTTTAAAACGACGATAGGCCTACAGTGTAGCCAAGGTATTCATCCATAAAACCATTCTTTAATTCACTGCATTACTGTCACTACAATAACTGACAAATAAAGGATGATCATTGTTGAACCGTAGCAATACCGTGTGTATATATATTTGACCAGGGTGAGTCGGGTCACGCAATACAGTGCGAGTCCTGTTTCCGTGTCGGTTGTAACGTATGGACTCTCCTGAAGGAAGCATAAAACCATTGGTATGTTGTGCAAAACGATTATCTATCTATCTATCTATCTATCTATCTATCTATCTATCTATCTATCTATCTATCTATCTATCTCAGGGTACTTCCAGCTGAATATCACTACCATCAACATGTAAAATCTATATCCTTATTTTGTAAGTTAGTATGTCTAACATCTATATCATAATTTAATTTAAAAGTAATTAAGGAGAAACGCTAGTGCGCTGCATGCAAGTGCAAAACGAGGTATGGTCTTCAAATTGAAAAGAGTTTTGTTATTTCAATTGACATATTACAACGACTATATGTCTTAACTTTATGTCATTTGTCAATCAATATATTCCATATTACAACAAGAGAAACAGAAGCTTAGATATACGCAGAGCATAATGAACTGTACTGATTATCAGTGTCATTAGGTAATATTATTATTGTTTATTTCTGTGTAAGGTTCCCCGTAGTGGGATCACGGGTGTATGGATGTCCTGGCAGATTCAGGGGGCCCAGCATTATAGGGGGTCTTGAAAATATCAAATTATAAGCTATAAGCTCAGGGAACTCAAGAAACATGATACAACAAACAGGGAACTTTACTGTGGCTAACCCCCTACCCCCCAGCTGGCAAACAACCACAAAACTCACCTTTCACTGGTATTCCATTTATAATTTAAAGCAGATTACTATGCTCCCTTTGGAGATCACACTATCTAAATTGCTTCTCCAGATGGACCTTGTGTAGTTCCTTAACAGAGAACAGAGGTTTTGTTGTGGAATAAGATGATACTGGGCTCGGCCATGTCGTCGAAATGGATAGAAACCTCATTACCTGGGTCAGCCCGGCTCTGTTAGTTACGAATAGGTAACTACATATAATCAGCAAATGCTATTCTGGGGGTGTGGCATCCCATATTTCTTCAGAAAGTGGCAACGGTAGTGGGGATCCAACAAGGGTGCCATGAAGAGCAAAATTAGGACATACCTTCTTTTCTTTGTACCCCACTTACTGATGATTTACTGTCTTTGTCAAGCACCTCTCACTCAGTTCTTCCAGTCAGCATGTAGGTGCCTTTTGTTAGACGTCACTGCAGTGGAGCCCCACTGTCCCGTCAGCCCAGCCCAAACACCAGCCAGTTTGAGCTCTCTGGGAAATGCTGTTACCAAAAGCTAATGTGCAAAATTAGTCATACGAGCAGAGCCCAGAAAGCACTCAATGACGCTCACAGTACATAAACTTATGAGTTGTATTGCTTAGGCGCACTGCACAGATAAACACAAATATAGACACCAGTGCACACATGATCTATTTGGGAATGCGGGGAACTAAAATAGCCGAAGCCAACTACTTCTGCATAGCAGTTCCCGTATTCCTTCTGCTACTGTCAATCACATAACATAAAACAAGATGGCTGACAAGAGCTGGGAATTGTGTCTTACAGGCAAGTTTCTCTGTGTTTTTTTTATGACGTAACAAATGTCAGAACTTTATATTTGTCATACGAGACAGGAATGTAAAGGGTATTTGAAAACAGAAGAATGATGTGTGTCTTTCATTACATTTGGCATCCATGAGGTCAAAAGACATGCCAGGTTCTTGACATTTTCTGAAGCATTTGAGTGAGTGATCTACTCCTGCATCTAAAGGGCTTGTTCAAATGTACCAAACTCCTCTTTGAACATTTTGCTGTTGTTAGTCTTTTTGCTGTTGTTAGTGCACGTTTATGGAAGTCTTTAGAAAGTGAAGGTGATTTCTCAGTCTACATACGTATTTAAAGAGCAGCAGGGACCATAGTAGCTAAAGATGAGGAACTTCTGGTCCAGGCAGCAGTGTGAATATGAAAACAAATTTCTGGCTGTGTGCATATGCAAGCTGCCCCTTACAAAGGTGCATGGGTTGTGTTGTGAGTGCAGTACGCGCCCAGCATTGAGGATTATACGCCTTATTTTCTCCTCCCACAGTTTGTCTGGCCTGTCTCCTGGCGGTCCATGCAGATATAAAGGCTTTTACTCAAGTGGGTCAACTGTTTGTGCATGAGTTGGAGAGAGAGACCTTCCAGGGTGATTTTGAACCATTCCTCAAACACTATGGTAAGAGCATGTTTGAGAAATGGCTCACTGCCAGCGCATGGTCATTGGCTTTCAGACTCAGGTGTTGAGAGCGTCCTTGTCATTGTACCTCATTTTAATATAAGGCTTTAATGTGAATTGTTGTGATGAATAATTGGGTAAAATTGTGAGCTAAAAAAATAAGCTAAGCAACCTGCAAAACAACCTCATACTTAGGGGAAAAGTGTCACATTAAAGTTGAGTGTGGGAGTGTCTGTATGCATTTGTTGTATTAGTATAAGTATTTAGCAATTAGGAAAAAGGGAATAGATTTAGCCTAGCCAGAAATTATTGCTGTGTAAACAATTGCTCATTTTTCTAAGTGAGCTTATACATTGTAGCCAATGAACATGCACGGTGTTCCCCAGCAGCGGTGCACCCGGTTTGCAGCAGCAGCTGCTTTCATGATCTGCTATAATTAATCATTCCACTAGATGGAGTCATGAGCTAAGTAAAGTAGGGTCAGCATCATTGGCTGGTCTTTCATTCTCTTTTAAACGCTCCAAAACATACCTATGATGTCACCCTGCTGCAAAAAATGCACTGTCATAGCTGTGGTGCTGTTGCAGAATGATGTGAAAATTAAATGTGAGAGTAAAGTAATCAAAATCTGATCTTAATGGAATCCAAATGAATATGAGGCTTATGGATTCATATTTCCATCTGTGCGATCTGATGTGGAAAAAAGGCCGGGTGTACGATGATCCCATGGTGTTCAAATGCAATAAGCAGTACTTCCCAGACCTGCCCCACTGGCTTCGGTACACCCAGAGGCATCCAATGGATAATGGGTTCCTGTACGGAACCCCCTTGGAAGAGGACCAAGGCAAGAACGTGATTGAGGTACTGATTCCCACTGCCTGCTCGAGTGGACTGCCTGTTCCACTGCTATCAGGAATTTCCTTGGAGAAAGTGTTTGTAGTACAAGGATGTTCGAAGGGTCAAATGATCAATAATCTGTAGGATCTACTACAACAGAAAGAGAAAATGGAGCTCAGCAAACGGCACAAATTCCAAAAATAAAAGTGAAATTCTTTTTTGTGCTGTTGAGATCACGTAACATCAACCATGTAGAAATGACTATTTATAAATAAGGACATTTTTAGACAGTTGGTTTACAGCAAGCAATGCATCTTCTTTCAGTTAACAGACCCTCAAGTTCATTGCAAAAATATTAAAGATTTAGGTATATAATCCAGTAAACATTATCCAGTAAGCATTTAGAATTAAACATTTTTGGATTTATCTCCATGACAGATCACAGTCATAAACAAGCGGAGCTACGACACCTTCCGAGACAGGATGGTGATAACTGTTGGACCACCAGGTACAGCAAGATCTTTTTTTTTTACCTTTTGATTTTATGCCAAACTAACTAATAATAAGTTTCCCTTCAGGAAAGAAGATGCCGTATCAAGCTGAATTCTACATCCCCCTGAGGGAAATTGAGAAGGTGCTGTCATCTAAAGTTCAGGATGATATAAAGAAGGACATTCAGAAGATGTGGGGTGCGACACACAGACTGACCTTTGTCAATATCAGCTCTGCACTAGAGAGAGGGGGCAGAGTGCCTCTCCCACTGCCAGGCCACTATGAGGGGTAAGCAACGAACATTGCAGAATCATACACTATTCATGTTTAAAATACATTTCTGAGTACATTTACACATCGGGCTTCCTCAGCCTGGACACTTTCACTCCACTTCAGCACAAGACTCAAACTCAGCAGCAGTTTAATTTGCTTAAAGAGGCTCATTGACACGCATTACAGGTAGGTCTCTTAATCTAGTTAAACTGCTGTTGAATCAAAGCCTTATGGTAACATTGATTGGATATATGCATGAATATACACATGTATTCTTAAATACACAGATTACATATAATTTAATATATGTATGTACGCAGTGGGGGAAAAATATGGGAAATCTAACTGGACATGGAAAGCAGTAGTCTGGTCTCCAGGCTTTGTGGTGCAGGCAGGTTGTGACAAAAGGCAGCGGCTGTCCCCACGCATATGTGCTGTTTCCATGGCAACCCATCTGCCGCATTTGCACATTCTGATGGTCTACATTAGCACCACCAGTTGTTTTACTTCCTCCCAAGCTTGCAAGTCAGAGGGGCAGCATACTGGCAAACACCAGTGTTACATTTATGTAATGATGTCAGAATGTCATGCTCACAAAAATGAGATAATGTTACAACACTTAATAATGCTACAATATGTTTAACCTCGCACTGTCACACCTAGATAATGGTGCCATGATAATACATATTTGTTTTGTTACCTCTTTCCCATTCAATACTCATGTCTTTTGTTAACTCCTTTATCTTAATATATGGGAAAAAATCATAAAAGATGAAAGCTAAAAATCAAATAGCTCACGGTAACATTGAATAAATTATTTTTAAGTGAATGAAAGTGTTCACAAAGCAATTTATACTAGTGGCCAAAATTGTAGAAACACCTAGAATTTTCGGCATTATGCCCTAAAAATTACTACACAAATATTGGTAGTAATGTTTATAAACAAAGAATGTTACAAATATCATGCATTGGATGATTAAATAAATAACTGGAACAACAGATGAATAAAGTTCTGCAATCTCTACAAATTATGTGTTTCCACAATTTTGGCCAGTAGTGTAACTAGGGAAACTCTTTACGTTGTATTTGGAAATTATAAGATTGCACCTATAAATTGTAACTGGCATCTAGTTACCATTAACTACTCATTAAATTACTACTCATCTCTCTTTGTAATTAGGGAGTATCTGAGTGCAATCAGGAAAAGGGGAGTTTTTTTTTTTTTCAGGGTGTATGTGAAGCTGGGTTCTGAGCAGCCCTTCTCGGATTGCCTGCTGCGGATTGAGCGTGCCGAGCACCGGAAGCAGTGCAGAGCCACTGGAAAGGCCTCCACTGACTGTACAGTGTGCTCCGATCCCAGCAACTGCATTACCTGGTGCAACACCACTCTGGTCAGTGCCGCTGCATGGCATGGTGCACACTGCGGGCCTACATGCATGATGGTGCTGCAGTGTTGCTATCGGGAACACTGGCCCTAACTGCGTATACGAGAAGAATAACGATTAGTCAGATTATCACTCGTTACTGTATGTAACTATTAATACTCATTAGTAATTACACCTTAGGTCATAAAATGACATGTTCAAAGTAACAATAACTCTGCGTTTGAAAAAAAAAAATTATAAAAACCGTGACCCTCACAAGAAAAATCAATAGATAGATAGATAGATAGATAGATAATTAACAGACAGACACAGACAGAGACAGACAGACAGAGTCTGAGTTTTGGAGGGGATAGTTTGCTGTATTTCGATTTTCTGCTTCATATCCACCCAGCATCCAACAAGAGGCCAGCCAGCTGTTAGTGACACACTGAGATCTG
>JAODJW010000094.1:13576557-13593445 GCA_026777045.1 Hyperopisus bebe
TACTGCTGGTGTTCGCTTGGCTCTGTTCCAGACAGATGAATCTGAGCAAAAATGGCATATTTAAGGCGTAAGGTTATAAAAGTTACTGATCTTGTGCTTGGCACATACCTGGTCCCCCAAACTCTCCTTGGCTCTCTCCAGATCGACCTGTCCAAGCCCCCGCCCCCGCCCCCGGCACCAACCCGGGGTCCCGGAATTCTGGAGGCTCAGGGATTCTACGACCCCCCCGAATCCCCTCCCACCCATGACTACTTCCCAGCATACATTGGGATGGTGATCGTCCCCCTTGTGCTGATCGCCCTGCTGTGTGCCATCCTGGCGTACATTATGTGCTGCCGGCGAGAAGGCGTGTACGTCTGGCAGCTCCTCTCAACTGCTTATACATCCAGTTACCGGCCGTTAACCTCACAAAAAAAAAAAAACCATGAAGAAAGCTTAGAGTGAAACATATATGTAATGCAAGTTCTGTATGGAGCATGATGCAAAACAATACAACGCTAAGCAGACCTTCAACACTTCCTGTGTATGAATGCAAAGCCTCTCAGCTGACTTCATTAGCCTACATCGAAGGTGCAAAAGACAGCGAAATATTCTGCTGCAGTGTGTAACATTGCTGACTGCTATGGTCATAATTTTCTTTCGTTTTCTTCCCAGGGACAAACGGGATGCAAAGACAGCTGAGTAAGCGCATCTCTGCCTCATCCGCCACCCTCTCGACACAGCCGTGTTTTATAGTGGTCATGCTTTGTGTGATTCCAAATGCTACTAACAGCCAAAGGACACAAAGGGTGCTGCATACTACTGAATTCAAAACAGACACCACAGCCTCCAGTAGGCAACCGTGTATCTGACCGCAAGTTCTGCATCTGTGAAAAGATTTGACTTTGTTCATGAACCTAAATAATTTCATAATCTGATGTCAAATCAAACAGCAAAAAAAACATCTACTCTAGTCCCAAAGCAATCTGAAATAAGATATCCAGTATAATTAGTTAAATCCATGCAACAGCATTCCAGGCTGAATTTATTATGATCCTTCCTGCAGGGCAGACATTTAGAATGAGAGGAAGTGCTTGCTGTGCACCTGCTGTCTTTGGGTACACGAGAGGTGGAAAGTTCAGGTGCAGAAAGTAAAAATCCAGACCTAGATTTTCGTTTCAAACAACCAGTTGAATATTCTAGGAATGTGACTCTTTATACTCAACTGGTTGGTTGAAACAAAATCTTGGTCTGGATTTTTACTTTCTGGACCTGAACTTTCCCCCTCTGGGGTACATCCCGCCTCTCCCTCCCAGCATACAGCTGTACCACCACCGCACCATCCACAGCGACACAGATGAGCTCCGGAGCATGGCAGACAGCCGCCACGCCTCCCGGCCCCAGTCCACCCTGCCCATGTTCAACGCCCGCACAGGAGAGAGGATGCCCCCCCTCCAGAGGCAGTTCCATGCAGATAGCCCCCACATCCCCCTCATCATGGCCCAGCAGTGAGTTTCTATGGTACTATAAAGGTGTTAAAGCCCTCCCCTTTATGACCTTGGAGCCCAAAGCCCTTACAGAGCCATTCGCACAATGTCAGGCAAGTTAGTAGGAGACTCTCAGAAAATGAACATTTTTTTTAAAAAAAAAGTCAAACACTACTAAACAATCCAAAAATACAAGATGGTTATAGGTGCAACTTTAAGTTTTTTTGTCAAGTTAAATCAGGTGCAAAATTTTTATTGTTAAAAATGTTAAGTGATTTAAGTAGCGGGTAACTCTAGAAAGCTATAACATATAAAATATCAACAGCCTTATTGAGCTGATGTATGTACAGCATTGTACATTTTATTGGAGCTTACTTTCAAAACAATTCTAGATAATGATATATTTATTGCTGCCTCAATATTTTTTTAACAATCCCTTGCTATGACTTTCTATTCTGGTATTTTAACCAATTTTTGTTATATTTTAACTGTTACACAAGCTTAGACAATGCTAAATTTAATGTTGTCTAACTTTTTCTTTCATTTTGACAGAGATCCAAACACAGATATACCTTCCAGGTAAGACTGCCCCATTCACGTCGCAGGACACTGCACATATACCATTTCGATTTTCAGCTTTGTGTGCTGCAATACCAACTTCATCCAGGTGATGGCAACATTGGTAACTTTTAGAAAGACCCGTGAAGGAGGTCAAGGCAAAATGGTAGGTTTGTTAAGCTGATTCAGTATGGGACTGGTCAGTTAGCGAGGGTGTAGTGCTTTTAAACTTACAGACTTGTAGCTCATCATTCTGACTGGTAATTGTTAAACTGTAACGGTTTTTTTTTTTATCCTCAGGTAACCGACATATCAGAAGACGCCTGGGTTTCATAGAATCTGGCTTTTCTACATTAACTGGTTTGATGAAGTCAGAAGACTACGAAACACCTTCCTTATTCTGTCCGTTGTTTTTGTGATCATATATCTTAACAGATATCACAAACATTATAGTTTAATATTAGTTAATAATTTCTACTTATATTGATATTTTCCATTAGTGTGATGCTACAAGCATTTCAATTAAATCTAATTTCTGTGGTTAAAAGTAAAATTTTGCTGTGGTATATTAAATTAATTGATTAAATTTATACCTGTTGCAAAGTATAGTATGACACAATAAAGTTTAAAGGGATATGGAACATACATTTTGCTGGAAATTTCTAATGTCACATACAACAACAACGCATAAAAATTTATACTCCAGCTTATTTTTAACATTCTGAAAGTATAGTGACAACGGTCCATGAGTCTATTAAGACCAGGCGCATTCTAGGTAACCATGCCTTTGTCCAATAAGTTATATGGGGGATAAATCTCTTCAATGATCAATAATCTATGTAATACTTTGAATTCGAGGTGCTAAAATATCGGCTTTAAAAATTAAAATTCGTAAATACATTTTACACTGAAAAAAATCACATGAAACAAAAATGGTATACTTTTCGATGATGAAAAGCGTCGTTATCCAACTATTTATGAATCATACCAATTAATGCGCGCTTGAGGCTAGAGAACAATTAGCCAATGAAGCGGGGTTATACGTGTAGGTCTTAAAAAACGTCCAATCAATCACTACTGCCGGTGAACTCACGCATAATGGAATTAATCATTTACAGATTTAGAAACTGAGATCTACATAATGCATAAATTAGTTGTGACGAATGCACTGTTAATCACCTGTTAACCTGTACAAATACAACAGATAACCAACTTATAGTTAAACAAAAAATCGTATTAGTTTCTTAACTTACCGCAGACTTATTAAATGTAGTAATAAAATAGTTAAGAAGCATAAAATAAATTCACACACATATATAAAATCTGGGCATTTAAACTTATACATTTCTAATATACGATATACATAAAGTTATCTTGGTCATAAATGCAGAATATATCCTTATCCAAGGGGTTCAGGGAAAAGAGAGTAGACAGCCCGGAATGGTATCCTTTCTGTCCAAAGTAGTAAAACGCCAAGCAGTAAGGTCGGCGACGATCCACTCGTTAAGTTGCATTTTATGCTGTAAAAAGTGAAGTACGCGGATGGAGCAAGGCATGAGTCCCGGTCTCAGCCCAGGCGCTTGGGCTCGGGCGTTTGAGGACCCTCGGCGCTGCGTTTATTTCTGCAGGATATCAGACAGATGACATCACCAGGTGGACAGAGGCCGTCTATGAGCCGCTGGGCACCGCGCGGCCACCGCCAAGGTGTAAGCTGGGGGGAACGTGCGCTGATGGTTTTAAACGAGCCCCCACCCCCGATTCCCTAAAGATACATGACAAAATCTAATTTGCAAACCCCCCCATTTATTTCGGCTGTGTATAGGATTTTGTTTGTTGTTTGTTTGTTTTTTTTTTTTTGTCAAAAAACTACTGGATTTAGCAGCGTGCTTAGAATAGGCACGAAAGTGCTTTTCCAGATTTGTCTCAATTTTGAAAACGGACTTTATTTTTCAAGCGAATTGCATGCAGACGCAGTGCCTAGAAAGAGTTGTTAGTGTCACAGATGTGACGTATTTATTGGTATAAGCGTGGAATCTTATTGTAGTCGTTTGAATAGCCTATTATAATCAATTTTGTACGGATAAATGTGTGGTGCTTTTAAGCTCATACTGCGTGTTATGGTGATTGTGTTATTGTCTTGAAGACATTTATTATTTGAATGAGAAACTGCCATCTCCTGAGCCAGACACTAATTTCCATAAATCCTTCAAACACTGTCTCAGTGGGGATCCAAGGGCTGTTTGTAAAAACAATAAAAACATATAAATAAATTAAAAATCGCGAAGAAACAATAAACTTACATATTCATTATTTTTACTCTCCTTGCTGTAGTTAATACCTTTGTCTTTGGCAGATTTTTGGTTGGGTTTTTTTTAACAGGTGTAAAGATTTATCTTTAAAGTACTAATTAAATTAATTAATGAAACAAAATTTCATTTGTTCATCAGTAACAATAAAATTCGTGTTACAACTGAACTGAACTGTAGTATTCACAACACTAACCCATTTCCGTTATGGCTATGAACTTACATAGTGTAACCGATGGATAGCCGACTAAGACTGTTTACTGTTTGCAAAATGTATCCATTCATCTTCATCTCAATAGCTTTTCCAGTACTGGTTTACAGTGCACGAGCCGTTTATCCCAGGAGGCACAGGGCAGGAGGCAGTAGGGCTCACCCTTCTTGAGATGTCTGTCCCGTTTGCATTTAATTAGAGAAAATGGGTGTAATTTGTGTAGAAATGCATGCCACATTAATTTTCCTAATTAACGTGTAATGTTGTGATTGGGTCAAATTGCTTTTACTGGCATCAGTCGTTTTTTTTTTTTCCCCCCTCATTACAAGTACTGCGCTTACATCCCACTCCTGTTCGTCTCAGCATTAAGCATCTTCCCTGCCTCTGGCGGGGTCTCCTACAAATGCCCCAGTCTGCCTCCGTGCACTAAGGACCAGCTGTTTAACTGGGCAGGTCACTTTGAGGAATGTGTCTGTGCCCTGTGAAAGGCTGCCGTCTCATTCGGGGAGCCCGGCATCGTAAACTTCTATAGGCCAAGGTCACTGCAACTCTAACTGGAAAAGCTATTTCTGAGAATATACGTGAGGATCGACATCTGTTTGTCATACACCTCTGGCTTTTTGCCACTAGGTTAAATGTGTCTGATTCAGATTCCAGTGATGATAGGTTATTAAGTACACAGCAGCTTCATAATTCCATGCAGGACTCTTTCGTTGATCATATATGTGTGTGTGTGTGATACCTTAATATATATACATAAACATCTGTATGTATATACATACAGATGTTTATACTGTAACATTGTAATTCAGGTGATATTGTTTACAAAGGGTTGCAAATTACAATCTACCTGCCAAGGAAGGTGTGAAACAGAAAGTCTAATATATAAATATGCTATTGTTTCAAATAAGTTTAAAATAAGTTTTTGCATCCAAAAATCCTTCGTCCCTGATGCCCACCGAGCACAACAAAATCAGATGTCGGTGCTCAGGCGTTGTTGTGCTGATCCTAGGTTAGACAAGCCAAAATTTAAAGCGTTCAGGGGTGTTTTTCTGAAGATTGCATTAATGCAGTTCTAAGTATTGTACAATTGTGCTCCACTGAGAGATATAGTGAGAAATTCAAGATGCCACAGATGTAAGGTAGACCACTTAACATGCTTTATTTCAGCATCCAAAATAATTAAAAACATCTCCAATTATTATACATATACAAAATAGGTACAGATCTTCTTGTGTTGAACCCCCAGAATGTGTCTGCTTCTTTGATGATTTTTTTTAATCTTTTCCATTTTTCCTTGTTTTCATTTAAAAAAAAATCCTTTTGCTGAAAAGAAAAAGAACGAACAAACAAAAACAAACTCTTGAAAGAGGTGTACTGCAGAAGCACCAGCATGACAACAGGATGGGCTGGGGGCTGAGGACCGGAAAACATGAAAATCAAGGGAAAATGTAGGTGACAAGAACTTGGAAAAAAAACTGCAACAAAACTTCAAACAAATCCACATGCTTAATCTACATCAGACAGGATTGCGTGGAACATATCTACAGTAATGTACTCTCACTGGTGAACTCCGCTGTAGAGCTTCTCAAACACTTTAAAAAGAATTACAACCAGTTTGCTCCACTGACAAGCAAGAGATTTTATTTATTTTGAACTGTAGCACCAAAGATCCTACAAGCATCAGTGACAATAATATAAAACTACAATAGTAGATCTTGCATTGTACACCATAGATAGGACCTCCTGAAAAAAATAGCACCTTTCACAGCGGCCACTTGCTTTTCAAAACATATGTTTCGTGTCAAACCTTTCCTGGTGTTTCAGAACAATCTGGATATCTTTTCTGAGGTAGCCATAAGATTTAAAAATTAACCCCTGTCTCTACCATTTTTTCGGTGACTTTTAAGAACAATGGCTCTCCAGTGGCTGTTTCCCTTGTGGTTAGAACAACAAGACACTTAACTGTTGTTTTTCAAATTTATTAAACACCAGAAATGGTACATAGCATTCGTTTGTTTTTGTCATTGTCCTTCCGCAGCAGTAAAAAAAAAAAAAACATGGTAAAAAAGTCACCTGTATTTCATTATGTTTGCTTTTCTTGTATACTCCAGGGGGATTTTACACTTACAAATTATTTTCCTGTTGCCAGTGAAACAAAAGATTTTTTTAAAGTGTCCCTTGGTGCTGGTTGATAAAAGTAGTGGTCCCAAAAATGGTTTTAGAAGTTGACAAGACACAAACACCGTCTTCAGGACTGTAGTTTTAAGCAAGTGGACCGTTTTCAGCCGAATGACATTTTAGGTTTTTTTTTAATGCATAGAAAAAGAGTTTAGAGAGATGACTGCTAGAAAAACAACAATTTCAAGTCCAGATTTCATTTTTACAAGAAGCAGACTGGGCCAACTTCAATGCCAAATTCCTGATTGGGTGCACCAACGTCCATAGGAGCGATGTCAATGATGGGCAAGCGTGATGTTTTTGTTGTCTTGTACTCAATGACTGTCTTGCCCCAAGCGCCAGTATGTGACTGTGATACAGGAGAAGACAATAGAATGACCATCAGATTTTTCACAAGGTTGACATAACATTTTGATCATCATCCAGTCTTCATTTCACCCTCCCTAACTATTGCACTGTAACATAATCTTCTGCATATGACATGGTTTTTAGACTACTACGCTAAAGTGAAGTCACTTTATAGTCACTTTATAGTTGTTGATTTCCTGGTGTCTACTTAACTCAATTGTCAACTTTTTTACACCTTCCTGAATCAGCCTGTGAAACTGACCAAATGTGAGGGAGCTCTTGTTTATTTTTCACAGTATCTATCTCCTTTCCTGCTCTAGAGGGAGCCTTGGAAGTGGAAAAGTAAAGTGGAGGGGAGGACTCACCGTGCAGCCATCCTCGCTGACGCTGTAGGTGAAGCGGCTGTTGCCCTCGGCTCTGATCTCGATCTCGTTAGATCCTTGCAGGAGCAGGGCCTTCTTCAGGTTGCCGGCCTGCTGATCCATGTAGGCAATGCTGTTCTTGCAGTGGTATGTGAGGTTCTGGGAGGCTTCGTTGGACATCAGGCGCATGAAAGTTAACTGGATGTTGACGTCATCTGGGTCAGAGCCCTCACTGCCATACTGGAACTGAGAGAGTTGGCATTGTTAGCATTCCAAGAAATCACTGGTTTACCTTAAGGATTCCTCTGCGCTATAAACCAGTGTTTCCCAAACCAGTCTGTGGGGAGCCACAGATGGTCCATGTTGCTGCTCCTTCCCTGCTCTGGCAGGGAGTTCGGAGGGAGCAAAAAACATGGACCGTCTGTTGGTCCCCAAGGGCCAGGTTGGGAAACACTGCTATAAACAAACACAGAATGTGCTAGAAAACAGTGTACAAAAGGATACATGCTATCCTGTCTATCCCACAAATAAAATCTAGCTTCCCTACAATCATTGTGGGTGTATGAGCAGCACACTGAGTTAAATACACTTTTATATTTTCTGTTCTCTCACCTGGAAACCATCAGTCATGGCCTCGCCGAACCAGACATGCTTCTTCTCTTTGATATTCTTGCTTGTGTACCAGGTCTTCTTGGCAATATCAGGCTGAGTTGGGTAGACACATGTCTGGCCAGTCTCGAGGTTGCAGTAAACCTTGATGGCATCCAGAGTGCATCCCTGGTTGGGGTCAATCCAATACTCTCCTGCAGAGGGGTGATATGATGGAACTGAATGTGAGGCCAAAAGATACGCAAGAGCTGTGTATAAAAGCATGAGTCTATGGAATTGACCCATTTCAGCACTGCATGGCAACTAACCGCTCTTCCAGTCAGGGTGGCACATCTTCAGGTCCCGGCAGCTGCGGGCAGGGTTCTTCTTTGTGCCCTGTGGGCTGCGGATGTTCTCGATCTGCTGGCTCATGGTCTTGAGGGTAGTGTCAACCTCCAGGTCGCGGTCACGCATCATGTTGGCATCATCAGCTCTGTAGCCAGCTCTGTAGGGATCAGGTGCCTTCTCCTGGGAAGGCATGAAGGGCAGGGAAAGTTCGAATCCACCACCGGGGGCTCCAGGAGGTCCTGGGGGTCCGGGAGGTCCAGGAGGACCCTTTTTGAGAAAAGGAAAGATAAAACAAATAGAGAAGTATGATCATATGGCTCTCATATAATATAAGATTCAAGTTGTTTTATGTTTCAGTGTGCAAAACTTACAGCAGGTCCCAATTCTCCATTACGACCACGGGGTCCAGGTGGTCCACTAGGCCCGGGAAGACCTCCAGGGCCATCTTTACCAGGTGAACCAGAACTGCCAGAAGGTCCCTGGATTGGGGGGAAAAATGTTAAAAGTTATGCAGAGGCCATGCCACATGCAGTATAACACCACAAAGGACTAGCAGTACTGTAGTGGAAGATTATGAGTATGAGAATTCAATGTATAGGTAACTACCAATTTCTTCATGGAAGTATGCAGATATATTTGTTTAATAAAAATGTTTAGCAAAATATTTTCACTTTATATTGCTATATTACTAGTACTAGGACTGCAGAAGCACATCGATAAGTTTGCAGACATCAAGGAAATGTTGGTACTTACTCTAGGGCCAGCAGAGCCAGAAGGTCCAGCAGGTCCTTGCTCACCAGGAGGACCCTATGTGAAGGAACATCGGACATGAAGAGGACTTTATAAGTAAAAAGGATATTGTACATGTAGATATATGGAAGCCGGAGTTTTGGGATCATAGTACTTAACAATTTCAGAACCAGAAACTTTATTTGGCAAGTACAAAAAGTACAAGAATTTCTTTTGGTGCAGTTAAACATGACATCAGTTAAAGATACAGTTAAATATATAAAGTGTATCAGTTGAGATTGAATAAAATATCAAAGCAGTGATGGGAGGATGACGAATATGTAAGGATGTGCAGGTCATCAGGCTGCATGTTTACTCACTGGGGGTCCAGGCATGCCCTGCAGACCACTGAAGCCTCTGTGTCCCTTCATGCCTCTCTCACCAGCTTCTCCCGTCTCACCCTTGTCACCTCTGGCACCAGCAGGGCCCTGCACGATGAAGACAAATCAGCTTTCTGGCTTGTGTTTCTTCTCGAGCGAAATGCATGATTTTGTTTTTTGTGTTTAACGTGTGACGGCCTACTTACGGCGGGCCCACGGACTCCGGCAGGACCAGCAGAACCAGCAGGACCAGCAGGGCCCTGAGCATAGGGTGATACATGTGGTCATGCAACAAAACAGACCCATTTCCATCACAGAATGGTTATCGTGGTAATGTCTAAAGGCATGCATTTTAAAATAGACTTCATTTAGAAGAAGTACAATACATTCTATGTATATTAGTCATTCCATAATATTATACCCTCAGCTTGATATACATTTAATTTCTGGCATGGTTTAAGCAATTGTAACTTGGTCTATAATGCCATTTTTTTGTATATAGCATTGATAGGAATTAGTTTTCAGTGGAGGTAAGGGACCAGCATCACACATAGCAGAATCCCTTCGTACTCTTCGTACTTACAGCCTCTCCACGGTCACCAGTCTTTCCAGATGGACCAATGGGACCAGGGGCACCGGGAGCTCCAGGGGCACCAGGAGCACCAGCAACACCATTCTCACCTCGGTCACCCTAAGAGAGAGAGTGACAGTGGGGTTAGTACCACTGGGGAGGAAAGGCACATGAGAAGGTGATGAAACCCTGCAGATCACGACAATCGAAGTTAAAAAACTCCATCTGAGAAAAAAGACACAGGGAGTAAAGTACACAAGCACACACCATGCTGTGGAAACAGAGCAGGGTAGTTAGAAGCATTTTCCAGGGAAATTTCAGGCTTACCTTGGGGCCAGGAGGTCCATCCCGACCAGGAGAACCCTCGTTACCAGGAGAACCCTGGAGGAGGAGCAGTTATTAATCAAATGTAATAAAATGCACTGAGATGAGAGATAATGCAAAGCTCTAATGGTGTAGTCAGCTATCTTTTAGCATTACGCTCACCTCATATATACTTTGTATATACCTTTTCACATCCTTATGTATAAACCCTTTCACATCCTTATGTATATACCTTTTCACATCCTTATGTATATACCCTTTCACATCCTTATGTATATAGCCTTTTACATCCTTATGTATATAGCCTTTTATATTCTTATGCATATAGTCTTTCACATCCTTATGTATATAGCCTTTCACATCCTTATGTAGGCTATATAGCCTTTTGTATCTTTTTGTATATAGCCTTTCACGTCCTTGTGTATATAGTCTTTCACATCCTTATGTATATAGTCTGGAATCAAAATTGACTGTGACATATGGTTCAGCCAACGACATGATTTGAGAGGGATGTCCCTCACCTCACGGCCAGGCTCGCCAGGAGCACCACTCAGTCCAGGAGGTCCCATGGGGCCAGGAGGTCCACGCTCACCAAGAGGGCCACCAGGTCCCTGCTTTCCAGGCTCTCCCTGCAGCACACAAAAAAAACCTGTCATCAGAGAGGAACACTACTGCTTTCACAAACTAAAACAAACTGGAATAATATGAAATGTATAATAACCATCCATCTTCAGTTGGCTTATCCTACTGAGAGTCGGGGTTATAATGGAACATATTTTTAAAGGCAACAAAAATAATAAAATGCATAGGCTCTAAATAAATAATCAGGAGTTTTTTTTGTATTCAGATATTTCTTTACTATCTTATAATGGCTTAATATAATCATTGTGGTTCCCATCCAGTCTTCTTGACATAGCAGCCTGACCTTCATCTCAAGAACACAGTCTATTGCAAAAAGACATTGTTCAGTGTCTCTTATAGTCCTATAATGTAACACAGATCTTTGCTCATAAACTACCATAAACAGCCTAAATCAAACCTTTTGGAACTGATGCTGCGTGAGGTGAAGCCGATTGGTCAGCAGCAAAGAGAACTTCCTGCTTTTGGGTTATTAAGTAACCTGTGACATCATGTAACATGCTTACATACAGTCACTCCAAGCTTTAAGTTGCTGAAATCTGTTCCACATCCATTAATCCATAAGTAACATAAAATGCTAACATATGCAAACCCTTCAGCATCAGTTGTTCTATACAGTGTTGTACAGTGAATTTGAGGGGCATCAAAAATGAGTATGAATGTTAACCTGGCAGTACCGCACAAAAGCTGTGTGACAGCTTTCTGGGTGAAGAGTCCAGCATTTTCTAAATGACTAGTTTCTGAGTGAGCGTCACATGACACCACCAGCACTACATGTGTAACTCTCCAGGGGACAGTGTGTCTCTCCAGAACTGTGCAGCTTTACGTACCAGTGGGCCAGGGAGACCGGGGAAGCCGCGCTCGCCCCTCTGTCCAGGCAGACCAACAACACCACGCTGACCAGCAATACCAGCAGGTCCAGGAAGACCAGGAGGACCCTGGAGGAGACGAGACCAGACACAGGTTAATTCTGTCTCCTGCACCTTCTGTATCTTCCTCTGTCTCCAGATCAATTTCTACTGCCTGTAATATACTTATCAGCTTTTGCTGAAGTACTCACAGCGGGACCATCAGATCCAGGGGAGCCTTTCTCTCCACTGGGTCCAGAAGATCCGGCAGCTCCAGCCTCACCGGGACGGCCAGCAGGGCCAGTCTCACCGCGAGGACCTTTCTGTCCTTCTTTTCCGGAAGGTCCTGGGGGTCCGGGAGGACCAGAATTACCCTGAGATGAAAGAGACAGGCAGTCCAGAATGACTTACCCTATAACACAATTATTACCAAATACTACTGAGATATTCAAGGACAGCATAGTGGGATGTATTGATCTGAGAGCCATGCATTAGGAATTACATGGAACTGTAATGTATTGTATAAAAATGATAGAAGTATTAGCGTAGACCTTAAAAAAATTCTGCATAATTCCACTGCTCAGTAAAATGCTGAATGTGGATATTGAATCTTAAAGTATATTTGCATGATACCTAAATAGTTTCTACTTGTTGAATATGTGTGTCAATGATGGAGGTAAAAGGGCTGATAAAGGTTTAAAGCCAGGCTCTGGCTTGCATTATCGGACATTAGATGGATGGATGGATGGATGGATGGATGAATTAGCCAACATGAAAGAAAGATGCGATTCCTCCAATAGTGCCTTAGGAACGACAATGTAACTTACGGCAGGGCCTGGGGGTCCAACTCTACCAGCAGCACCAGGGAATCCAGCAGCACCCTACACACAGCAAAATCACTGGCGTTATCATACTGCAGTTTGATGTTTGAAATGTCCCAGTAATTAAAAATTAATATGTCCCTTAATTTCATTCCAATTTTCACACTTTTTCAAAACATATTTATAAAGATTTTAATGCTGAGTTTCTATACTGATTAGCCAATTTAGTTTAAGTATAAATTAAATGTATGTATGTAACATTTGTAAGATGGAACATTGGTACGCACAGGAGGTCCAGCAGCACCACGAGCACCTTTAGGTCCAGTGGAACCAGCAGGACCCTGTAGAGAAGACATTCATACCTCACTCAACAGGCACATGATGAAAATACAGTGTTTGCTTCTGGATGCAGGAAGATACCTACATTGGTACATTGAAATACAATCTTCCTGTTGGAAAAAACTGGTGTTTTTTTATTTACTGGACACCTGTATCAGTTTTTCTCCAATCAATAAGTTAAAAAAAAATCACAGTAAAAGCATGTTGTACAAGGACATTGGCTGATGCTAATGATAAAATACAATCATTACCAATCCGGTAATTTGGGATCAAAATAGGTAACTATGTTTAATGTGTCTGATGGGGGTCATGTTTTAGAGTTAATACACGGGGGGGGAAGCACTAGTCGAGAGTCACCTGAGGTCCAGGGGCACCAACAGGTCCAGCGTTGCCTGGGGGACCAGGATCACCCTTAGGACCAGTGTCACCACTGGAACCAGTAGGGCCAGGCTGACCATCAGCACCCTATAGTAGAGGGAGAGGAGCAATGTCCACGACAAGCTAGACAAAACAGTTTTTGATACATTAGTCCAAACATGCCTTTATTCTCTTATATGTCTTTTTATTCAAATCACCTATGTTTATCACTAGGAACTGCTATGAGGGCTTTATATCTGAAGTGAATAATTGCCATTGTTGACACACCACAACCATGAAATGTGTCCTCTGCATTTAACCCATATGTGACATAGCAGTGGGAAGCTACTATTTAATACCCAGGGAGTGGCACTTAGAGGCAGTATCTTGCTCAGGATACCTGAATGCTACCTTACTGGGCAGGGTTTTGAACCAGCAACCTTTCAATCATAAGCACACTTCCCTAACCCGCAGGCCACCACTGCCCCACCTTCGCAGTTCACACATACTATAGGAGCTGTTGGCCCATGAGGTAATCTCAGTACAAAATTCATATATGTGAAAAGAGGTTCTTGTGTTTTGTCAAGGGCTTTCAGTTCATACTCACAGCAGGTCCTGCAAATCCAGCAGGTCCAGGCAGACCAGTCTCTCCACGATCTCCCTGGAAAAAGACGGGGGTTTCAGTTACTGATTTACTTTTCTATGTACATCAGTTCCAGAGTTACAAGCACTGACTTCATTTTGTCAGATTTTAGTAGCACTTAAAGGTGCATGTGCAGGATGGGTAGAGACACTTACAGGGGCACCACGACTACCAGTAGGTCCAGAGGGACCAACGGGTCCAGCTTCACCCTGGATGCAGAAACAGAGAATGCTGCATGAATTCATCTGAAGAGGCCTTTCAACCCAAGTAATATTTTGTAACATTATAAACTGTGAACATCATAATCGTTAGTGGCTCAGATGGTGTTTTTCAATGGAATTTCAAGTTAGATACTTTTCCCCTCTAGACTTACTCTCTCGCCAGGGGAACCAGCAGGGCCAGGAGGACCAATGGGACCAGTCATACCACGAATGCCATCTTTGCCAGGAGCACCATCAACACCCTTGGGACCACCATCACCCTGCAGGAGAAGTTGGAGCGCATCAGCACTGGGACACACCCTCAGATAGGCACGCCTACAGTAGGCAGTGCCCTGTTAAAATATTTCCTATCAATAAGTTGTCACGGATCAACCCCGGGGATCCCCAACTGACGTCAGGAAGACCACGCCTCCGGGGATTCCTTGATCCTCCTTTCTCCGTTTTAACAAGCTGTCAGTTTCCTGCAGCTATAGCGGGTTTTCTGGTTTCTCTGGTTTTAGTGCAACCACCTACTGCAAGCTGTTGCAGGTTATTCCTAATTTAGGGAGACTATTTTAGCCGTCGGATCTTGCACCCTGATGGGAGATCTTCTTGAGTTTTCTCTGAGTTTGAGCGTTTTCCGATTTCTGCCTCTCCGAGTTCTCTGACCGTTGTTCTGCCTTTTTGACCCCGAGTTTCTGTTCAGCCCCTTTGATGCCCGGCGTGAATTACCTGACCCCCAGCCCTGCCCAGCCCCAAGATCGACTCTGCACATTGCCCGACCCTAGCCTGTCCCATGACAACGATTCAGTCTGCTTCTTTGGGTTTTTTTGAGTGTCACGTTCGCCAATTATTCAGCCTGGACTGCAGATTCATTTGTATTAAAGTCACTTCGCATCTGATTCCGCAACAGCGTCCTCTTTATCCCCTACTAAACCCTTACATAAGTATTATATGAAGGACACCTACATATAGGATTTCATCTACATCTGCCAAACATGCAGTCCGAGTCCCATCAGAGCCCCCCGTTAGTTTAGTAGAGATCAGTTTTGTAGGTGGGTCGATACTCACTCTGTCACCCTTGAGGCCTGGAAGTCCTGCAGCACCACGCTCACCGGGCATCCCTTGGAGACCTGGGCCCCCCTGACCACCAGGGGCACCAGCAGCACCGGCCTCACCCTAGAGTGGAGAGTCGGAAGGGTTAAGATATGTTGGACAGCTAGACAGCCCAAACAGCTAATGATTTTGCCCAAATGCAGGCTAAATTAAGTGTTCTAATCATGTTTAAGGTAGGCTAGGCTAGGCTATGATCTTTGTTAAGTTATGTGTACTTTATGAAAATTCATTTACGCCTTACAGCCGGTTTACTGGAACACAACCCCACTGTAACCTGTGGAGAGTCTGTATATATATGGTCTGTGTATACTTTCCTTTTGTGTACGGTGGATGTATACTTTGTAAAATAAGAGGAAAGGTGATTGCCAAATATGGATAAATGGTGGACACTTGGTGATGCCGTTGTTTAATATAATAGTTTAATATATGCCTTAAACTCATTTTAAGTGCATATTAGTTTGTATTTACTCAGCCTGTTTCTTTTCAATACATACATACATTTGTGACACATTAACACAAGTGTTAACCAATCAAGATCATGATTGGCTGCTCTCACCTTTGCACCATCATTGCCAGAGGGGCCAGGAGATCCACGAGGACCAGCAGGGCCAACACCACCAGGGGCACCACGCTCACCAGGGAAACCTCTCTCACCCTGGGTGGGAAAAAGAAGGATTATGAGTATAGGGTGTGTTGTCTCAGGTTTTCCTGAGGAGGGCAAAGCTGTTCCAATGTAATTCTGAGTCGCTCATGTAGATGGAGATACTCTGCCAAACACTTACCCTAGATCCAGAGGGTCCTGGGCCACCAATTTCCCCGGGAGCTCCCTTTGTAATAAAACAATTGGCACAAGTTAATGATACGACAGGGTGCTGCATGAGAATAGATTTCATTGTCTGCTATCAATTTTGGTAAGAGTAGGTTACTGCTTTTTGATGTATAACGTCAGCAAATTCTTAAGTATGTATGTTCTACATAATGAACTATTTTGAACAATATTTGAATAAGAAATCAGTACTTTGTGCAACTGTTAACGAGAGGGCTTGGTTTTCAGTGATAAACGTAAAGATCAAATTTTATAACATCCAGTGAAGAATGTGCTTTACGTAAGTATGCAGCTCATGATCAGGATAGTATCTCAGGATAGTCTTAAGTTTATTTATTCTGCATGGTAAATCATTTATTTCAACAAAAAACTAGTACTTTGTGCAACTATTATTAAGATGGCTTAGTTATTAGTGATCCTTGTAAAAACAATTTTTTAAAGGGTTAAAAAATCTACATCTCCCTAGTTTTTCAAGATTGAAAGAGAAGTGACCCAGTGGTACTGCGTTCTTTGGACACAGTAATTAACTGCTGATCACTGGCACTGAAACCACTGCACTTACCTGATCACCGGCCTTGCCAGGCTCACCAGTAGCACCTTGGGGTCCAGGAAGTCCCTGTGAGGCACAATATATCAGTATGAATATTTCATGTAGAAACAACACTGATACACAGTACAGGCCAAAAGTTTGGACACACCTTCTCATTCAATTGAATGAGAAGGTGTG
>JAODJW010000094.1:13593545-13606418 GCA_026777045.1 Hyperopisus bebe
TTCCTTGTAGCAATTATTTTTCTATTTCATTGTAATAAAATGTTCTTAAATCTGTACACATTAACCCCATTATATATGCCAGGAGAACCAACAGGTCCCTGTTCGCCTCTATCTCCAGCAGGTCCCTATGACAAAAGGCAAATTATTACTCATTTGAAATAAACAGTAACACACTGGGCACCATTAGTGTATGAATGAGATACAATGAATTAGTGCATGAATGAATGTATGAATGTGACTTACAGCAGGGCCAGAGGGTCCAGGAGCACCAGCATCACCATCTTTGCCGGGAGCACCCTGCACAGACGCACATTATATTACCAAGGACTCCTAATATAAATACACATTCCTCATATGTATCATAGATATTCAGTAATACATAGACCAAATGCTTTGTATCGTGTGAGCGAGTGCCAATATGCAGGTGAGGTGTCCTACTTACAATAGCACCAGGAGGTCCTGCAACTCCTCTCTCACCAGACTTGCCAGGCTCGCCCTGGAGGAGGGGGAACGGAAATTCATCCATCATTTGCTGTCACACTCAGCATCATCCATATGGCCAGCGCCATCTTTTTTAATAAGGTCCTCTGATGACATTTTAAAATTTGTCTGCCAAACTGGGGAGAACATATGATGCTCACAGCAGCTCCCTTGGGTCCAGGGAATCCCATGACACCGGGCTGACCTCGGGCTCCTGCTGGGCCGGGAGGTCCGCTGCGGCCATCTTGTCCAGGAGCACCCTGTCATTTAAACAGGATGTGTAAGTATTTAGCCAGCATTTCACTCCTAAGTTTACAGCATTCTAAGTAAAATTTGCCAAGAGATGAATTGTCTGGTTCAATACTCACAGCAGGGCCGGCCTTGCCATCAGGACCAGGGCTGCCAGGGCTGCCAGTCATACCCTAAAGCAGGAGTACCAAAGCATACATCAGGACCACTGTTCTGTAGTTCACTGTCACCTTCCCCTGGCACATGAATGTCATAGACTTCCTACAGCAGCTAAATGCCTAATCCTAGCATACATGAGCAGTTGGAGAGAATAACAATTCTTTGGTGAAGCATGATTGAGTGCAGGATGACAGCAAACTTCAGACAGACAGACTGTGGAAACTCACCTTGGATCCAGGCAGACCGGGCTCACCGGGGCGTCCGGGCTCACCGGAAGCTCCCTGGGGACCAACTGCTCCAACAGAACCGCGCTCGCCAGGGGCGCCCTGGAGCACACAGGAAAAATATTGGTGAGCTAAGTTCTACTGCAATGACTGTAGCTACCTGTGAAATATCCTCCTCCCCTTTTATCCCAAGGATAGAATCTTCTAGCACACCTATGTGTGTTGTTTCCATGCATCTGGTGAATGATAACCCTCTCCACATGTAGAAGTTGATCTATAAACCTAAATGTCAGCAGATGTTTTGTTCCGTATATGCAATATACTTGATTCTACGCTAGGAAGTGCTTGCAAACCAGTGTGGGGTAGGCAATAAGACGTGCCAGGTTGCAACCTACCTTGGGGCCAGCAGGTCCATCAGAACCAGGGAAACCGCGGCCACCAGGTGCTCCCTTGGGGTAGAGGAGAAGCACACACATTCACACACTGTGGACGCTCCATACTATTCTGATCATTCAGTCCTGTTACTGGCACTAGGTTTGTCTCCAGAGCACGGTAATGTGGAATATTGGTTATATACAAAACAAAGGTCATATCACATTTGACCAAAATGGTGCTCTTAGCAGCACAAAGCAAATGCGCTCTAAATATTATCCATCCATCTTCTGAAACTGCTTATCCTATTTAGGGTCACAGGGGGTCAGAAGCCTATGGGTGCAAGGCAGGGAACGACCCAGGATTGGGTGCCAACCCATCACAGGGCACACCCACACACCATTCACTCACACACACAAATACACACACTCACACACCATTCACTCACACCTGTGGGCAATATGGTAACTCCAATCAGCCTCAGCATGGTTTTGGACTGTGAGGGAAACCCCACCAGAAGAAACCCCATGGTGACACGGAGCAAGCAAACTCCACACACAGAATCCCGGTGGAGACTCAAACCCAGGTCCCAGAATTGTGAGACAACAATGCTAACCACATGCTAAATATTAATGTTTTGAATTTTCTGGTAGTGATCATTTTTTTAAAATAATATTGTTTTAAAAACAGTGCCTTCAGGTGTTGCACTCACTGGAGAAGATTATGGGATCTTCAAGAAAAGTTAACATACGCGTTCTCCAGGAGCTCCACGAGGTCCAGAACCACCAGGCTCACCGCGGCCACCTCTCTTGCCCTCCTCTCCAGCAGGACCGGGTAGTCCCTGAATGCCTACAGGACCCTGAGTGCGATGAAGAGTAATTGCAACATGCATATTCATTTACAGCTCCTTCCTGTGCAAGGTTCAACTGGGCAAACAAAGTGAGTGTGAACGTGTCAGTAAGCATGGAAGAAGAATTGCAAAAAGTAATATGTGTTAAATTAAAAGCAATATTATCGATGTGAGAAGGGCCAGCGTAATGCTGAGTTTAACGGAGCGGTTACAGTCAGGGAGTTGAAATGCCGTGAATGCCAGTAGTGTTGTCGTCTTCACTTCAGGCGTACTCACCGGCTCTCCCTTGGCACCGGGCTCTCCTTTGGATCCAGGGGCACCTACTTCACCCTGTTGGATGAAACACAGTGTGAATTTAAATAAATCACTTCCTTGCTGTTATGCGGTTGCTCACTGTACATGTTGGCAGGTGATTATTTATAGGCAGTACTCAGGTTATGAAAGAGATCTGTTCCCTAAGTCTGTTGAATTTCTAAGTAAGTCAAAACACTAATAATAATAATAATAATAATAATAATAATAATAATAATAATAATAATAATAATACAGTAGTAAAAAAATGTAGCTGCATAAAGTATGGCACTGCACCTCGAGTCACAACAAAGAACAACAAACTGCTGAAGTCATATAATGTTTTCCTGAGCATCTCAAAGTATTGTGTGCATTCATTATTAATGAACCATCATATTTAGCCTAAATTTTTAATACAATAGGCTTTATGGCAGTCTGATCTTAAGTACAAGTTGTCCATTCTTCAAGTCAGACATTCTTAACCCAGTGACTGGCTGTACCACAAATAAAGCTAATCAAAGCCAAACAATTTTATCTGGGAAATTCTGTTGTAGCAAAGGATAAAATCTACTTACATTGTTACCCTTAGGACCGGGTCCACCAGCAGTGCCTTGGGGTCCAGGGGGACCGCGGGGTCCAGGGAAACCAGGAGCACCAGCAATACCAGCAGCACCCTACAGGAGCCATCAAACCAGCAGCAAGTGTTATTCATCTGTCATTAAACTGGAGGAAAAGTTATACAAAACAAAGAATCATGAGAGACACTTACAGGAGCACCCTTGGAGCCTGGGGACCCATCACTACCAGGGCTGCCCTGCAGAGAAAAAGAAACACAGCTCATTATAATTGAAAGATGTTATATATATATAAAATGATGTTTTCCCTAAAGAAAGTCCGAGCCTTTTACTCACAGCTGGGCCAGCAGCGCCTGCAGGTCCGGGGTTACCCGGCTCACCACGTGCCCCTTGGGGTCCCTCAGAGCCACGACTTCCTGCAGGACCAGTCTCTCCCTGTGGCAGCAATTTACCTCATGTCAGTCGCAAGAATAAGAATAGCTTCTTTAAGTTCTGGACAACCTTCTGGACACAGTAATAGATTCACTGATCTCATGCTTTACGTATTTATTTGCAATCACATCTCATCTTTAAGGAAAACATTATGCCCAATACTATTGAAAAATGCTTAACAAATTATATTCAAATTATTTTGTAACATTTGCGTTTCATCATTACAGCCAAAGTAAGACTAAACAATGGCTTCTCCAAATAATCATCTAAAATTATTTTTAATAAGAAACCAGTTCATTCTGTAACTTGTAATGCACTTAGTGAATGTATACAGGAAACAATTACATGAACAACTGTAGTCATCCTAGTACGATTACTACAGTATATTTATTTCAAAAGAATCCCATTTAATTTCATGTTAGTTGTTTTGGGATCAAAGAGATGGGAATTCCACCTGCCAGTGAATCCATTCTTTCATTTAACAGGTATGGGGCAGTTAGAAAGACCACTGCTCAGGTGATGGGAGCACTGACCTTAGGTCCAGCACCACCGGGGAAACCAGGGGGACCAGAGGGGCCAGTGGGTCCCTGAAATGCAAGGGATGTGAATTACGCGTTTGGAAATGCAACAAGAGCCCGAATGGCATTGAAACAATGTGACATTCAGACATCAGCCCTTTACTTCTGTGTAAATGTACAGAATTCGTACATGTGATAAAAGTTTGCAGTTATCATTTGACCAGGATAGAACCGAAATGCCTGATTCGATCTTGCATCTTGTTTTTACTGATGTACCAGTGCATAAATGTACCCACTGATTCTTTTTCTCCTAGTTAGACATGAGTATACTATGATGCTCCTCTCAGAGGATATGAACTGCATTGCTGTTATTCCTAACGCCATGCGACTGATTTGCCTGAAGTTTGATAAATAGATTGAGTGAAGTTAACTGCTGTTAATTATGATACAGCAATGGACTACATATTAAGATAAATGCTTACAGGAGGTCCAGCAGCACCAGAGGATCCATCGTTACCACGAGCTCCCTAGAGAAAGACAGTACAGACTCAGACATGGCAAACGAAGCATCCGCTTTCAGATACATTCAGTATGTAAGTAAATAGGTGTGACCAGTCAACACTTTCTTGGGGTTTCTGCTGTGGCTCCAACAATGAAATAGTTGGAAGAAAACTTTTGCTTTACATCTCGTTACATTTTACAGGTACTAGTGTCAAATATTTGACTCCTGTCTGACAAAACAAAAAATGATTTTCCTACTAACAGGATATCATTTATCCAGTACTGCCCGCCACATTTTTTGTTTAATTAATGTAAATTTAATCCTGTAAAATAAACCAGACTATAAGGTTTGTCCAAAATAAATATTGTATTAATATTGCTTAATGCAAATAATCAAGGGTGTAGATTTGGGTGTGGATGGTAGGGAAATGCCACATTTGACTAAGCCAAACAACAAAGGAAAATATACTGATTCATATCAATTGTTTAAAAAACATAATGAGGGTGCCTGCCTGTCTCTATGATTGTGCAGTACTACTACACACTAGGATTAGCTGCTATAATGGCTGGGATTTTGTGCAGGCAACTGAGAGGGCAACATGAATTGTGAGACATTCTTCACTTAAAGAGCCTTCTGATATCTTGTTACTGTTAGCAAAAGAGCCACAATAGCATTGGGCTTGTGTTTGGGAACAGTGCATGAAAAATACTTTTTGCAAAATGTTTTTGGTGTATGCTCAGCCATTTGTTACATTTAATTATCTGTTTATTTGCATAAAGTTTCATTGTCCATTCTAATCATTCACCTAAACAACACAACCATTTGGGAAAGAAAAGGAATCATCAGACAATAAACACGTGTCAGACATTTTTGTTCATTGTATATACTGTATACAAATTACAGTGTAATAAGATTTGCACACCTTAAACCTGTAAGGTGTCCTAATAGTGTCTAATAATTTAAGGGTATTATGTGATGACTACTAGATGTTGTAATGCATGTTAATTCATCATAATCCCAGATTACGCTCCAGCAGGTGAAATACAGCTTTTTGCAAATTGCAGATGGGTAATTTCATTATTTAAAATGCAAGTGAGATAGATAGAGGAGAGATAGATTCCATCTAAATGGACAATGATTATTAATCTAATAAGTTAATCTTATTAAGCCACAAGAGGCCAGAGATTCCTTCAAGATACAGTGGAAAGCATACAGCCAGAAGGAAGAGTGCAGTTAGAATTGAGGATAATGTATGTCCTCAGTCAGAGCTGTATAGCTGAGGATTTTTGTAAAGGGTACTTACAGAAGGGCCAGAAGGACCAGGACGGCCTCTCTCACCAGGAAGACCACGAGGGCCCTGCGGAAAAACAAGGCAGGGGTTGATTTATGATGGGGCCCTTTATGATGGGGGCCTTTATGATGGGGATCTCACTTATGCAAAACAAATTCTGATCCATACTTTCAAGATATGAGGCAATAAATGTTGCATACCATTGTGCCAGGAGCACCATTCTCACCAGTGGCGCCAGACTCTCCCTATTGATGGAGACATGGTTACAATAAGCTCTCTGCAGACATTAGCATATAGCCAATACCCGTTTGCCGCATTAGCCGTCTAAAAGCTCACCTTGGGTCCAGCAGGCCCAGTATCCCCCTTGGCTCCATCTAGACCACTGAAGCCCTTAGAAGGAAAGCAGGACAATGTTAAAGCAGCAGCCTTTTGCATTATATCCACCAGGGTGCTTCTCTACCAGCGTTCACTCACTCTGTGTCCCTTGATGCCGGGGAGTCCAGGAGTTCCAGGGAATCCACGAGCACCCTGCAGATGAAGGAGATGAAATCAGCACAAATGCTGCCCGTTGCCAAGTTGTCAAGTGGCAGAGTGGCTGTAGTTCCGTATAATCCATGGTGACCGTAACTGTATGCACCAGTGATCTGATCTTGGGTGTTTAGATAATAAGTGGGCAGGCTTTACCTGAGGGCCAGATGGACCACGCTCACCAGGGCGCCCAGATTTGCCAGATTCACCCTGAGCAGGAGAGAAGGACAGTGAGACCTCTGCCCGAGCTTTTTATCGACATAAAAAAGTTGGGAAAACAGGCCAAATTTGGCAAGGTATTGGGATTTTATGGCAGGGTTGCGGTGATGTTTTGAAGGGACTGCTAACACTTGCTGTATTTGATAACTGATTTGATTGAGCCCAATTTCTGATTGCACTTAAATTGTATTTCTGATTCATACAAGGAAGACAATCAAATGATGACCACAGGTCTTAGGAAAGAATTGAATGGAAGATGTATGGATGGATTAATTCATCTGGTTACTTACATCTTCTCCATTCTTTCCAGGTGGGCCAGGAGGACCACGGGCACCCATGGGACCCTGAAGAAGATAGAAAGTAAGAGTTACTGACAGCAGACTGAATGAGGCATGATGTAAGACAGGTGAAGCTCACAGCAAAATACCGATCACAGTAAAAGCACAAGTGCAAAGAATAAAAGATCCCAAATCAATTGCTCAAAGATACTTTCTCATTGAAAGAATTTTGCATATTTATTCAGCACTTGTTCTGACAATGACATTGCTGATGTATGTATTGTCCAATGTGGGGATTATGTGTTGCAGAGCTATACTGAACAGCAGGAGGAAGAAGAGATGGACCTTGCAGCTAGTCAACTGTTGTGAAGGATGGGGGGGGGGGTACTTACAGTAGCGCCAGGCTCTCCAGGCTCACCAGGGGGTCCAGTGAAGCCTTGGGGTCCCTGTTAGATTGGGGAAAAAAACAACATTTATTGCTGTTGGTAGTTTTCTCATTACACAGTGATGCTCCCTGTAATTTGCTGTTGTTCCGTAATCCACATTGCGATTTTTAACATGTCATCACAGTTAATTTGATTTAAATGTTTTATGTGACAGTGAGGTCATAAAGTGACTCGCACTGGTCCACACGATGGAGCAAATGGGTCTGGGCAGTCTAAGAGTAAATGGCACTGGTGAGGGAAGGCAGGCACACTTACAGAGGAGCCAGAGGGACCGGGAGGACCGCGGGGACCCATGGGACCCTACAACACAAACAATGAGTTAACAACCGGAAACTGTACTAGGATGCTTAACCTACCAGAGCTACCAAAGGTAGCTTTGTACATGGGACAGAATGTCGCATCATTTACTTTTTTTTATTGAGAAAACAAACATATGGCAAAGGTACAACTGTGATCCTTCAAGCACAAAACAAAAACTTATTTGTTTAAATAACTGAAAAAAAATACATTTTTTGGTGACGTATAAAATTATCACAAAGCATGTTAAAGTGCAAAAAGTAATTATTGGGTAATTTTGACAATAAATGATTAGTTACTGATCCCTGAGAAAGTGTCAATCGATTTTTTAAAATTCAAAACACAGACTGCAGTTATAGTGAGTCTTTACCATAGGCCCGGGGAAGGACATCCCTCCACCAGATTTCTCATCATAGCCGGTTGACATTTGAGGAGAATAGTTCTGCAGAAGGAAAGAAGAACAGAGTTAGGCAGTACAAGATGGCCGACCATAAAGATTTTGCAAATCAAATGCTAATTTTAGCCACTAGTGGGCATTAGCCTAGTATTTTATGTTTTCTGGGCACAACAACGTAAATGGCAGCTTTAATTTCATGAAGCTCAGCGGCCTGCCTCCTGAGAGCAGAGCCAAATCTGTGCGCTGTCCAACCAACCAGTGCTGAAGTCGCACAGACAAAGGCAAAGCGCACAGCGATCTGCAGGTGGAGGGTAAGAGGTGCCGTGGTACTTACTCCGCCAAGGCCGGGGGGCCCGGGGGGTCCGGGGGGTCCAGGAAGGCCAGGCTGTCCGGGGATGCCGTCATTGCCTGGGGGTCCAGGGAGGCCCTATCGGTTGAAGAATTCGATGACAACGCATAAAGAAAAGTAGAATCTTCCACGAAATATATGTAACACACTGATGATTTTAACATAGGTCTCAAAATATAAAATAGACTACCTAGTACTTAGTACTTCAATAAACAACTACTTCGCTCTGCAGCACAAAGCTAGCATTTCTGTTCACTTGGTGTACATGATCAGTGCTGTGAGTCTCACATCACCACTTAAAATTCATTAATTGATAAATGCAAGCAGGATTTGAAAGACATATGTAATACTCAAACGCATATATAAGAATTGATATATGACTAGTATCTGTTTTAGTCCGTTCACACAAATTCCAGTTGCTTGACTATAGTATACTTATTCTTAGCTCTTTAGAGTAATTAAAACAGGAACATACCCGGTCACCTTTGGGTCCACGGTCACCTTTGGGTCCCTATGAAGGCAATAAAGGTCACTTTTTTCCTCTGTATGTTTTTTACTAAGCCCTATAGTCCTTGACATCCACTTACATTTAAAGATAACATTGAGTTATAAAAGTAAGGGATTGCTCCCAAGATCTTTTACAAAAATGATTGCTAGAGGGTCTTGACAATTTGTCAAAGGTATAATATCTGTGTATGTAATTGTGTAAGATGATTTTTTACATTAGTTAGTATAGAGCAAAATATTTACCTCTACTTTTGAAGAACCTATGGAAACAAATGAATGAAATAGACTAGATTATTATCTTCATAAAATATCCAAAAGCAATCCAAGAAAACACATTTAACTTTATTAATGTGTACATTAAATATGCAAACAAAAAATATTGCTGATAATAATGTGGATTATAGAGCACCAATAAAACCATTTCTCTTTGTTTAACTTGCCCGTTTAGTAAAGGGCCTTAGACAGATTTTTTACTGTAATATTAGTTATAGTGTGGAACTGAAAGTCTGATGTATTACATCGTAGTTCAGCTATGCCAGTATTTTAACTTATTGGTTTATGTAAGTACTCTGAGTACTAAATACTTTAACATTGAACATGACACTTTACAGGCAGCATATAAACAAATTGTATATTTTGGTGTAGTGAATCAAAAAATATTTCAGATAGATCTTAACAAGCAAGCCTGCAGGACATTATACTCACCATATATACTTAATATATTTTATAATATATACATTACATATACACATTATACTTTTACCAATTGAGTGTATTTTCCATCCCTATTTCTTGCCATGTTTCCTTTCTATGAAAAGACTCATACTGAAGGCAAAACAATTCTCAATTAAAAAGTGCTTTTTTCCAGATTTTTAAAGATTTCAATAAACATCTTTAATAGTTATAATAATGAGAGGAAGGAGCGCAGTACCGTCATCGTCCGGGCAGATAGGGCAGCATTCGCCGAAGGGGATTTCTGGATTGGCGCAGTCGGTGGTGTCTTCACAGATCACGTCGTCGCACATTACGGTGCCGCTGTCGCACACGCAGATCTGGCAGGGCTCAGGTTTCCATACATCTTTGTCGTTGTAAGTCTGCCCGTCCAACAGACAGCTGCCGGCCGCGACTGCAGTTAACGAAAGCAGGAGTGCGACGTTTTAAACATGCATTTCCCATTCAACGAACAAAGGCGCAGGGACCCTGAAAAGGGGAACCTGAAGAGTGACGCGCGTAAAATCACAAAGTAAAAAAAACAAATAAACAACAGAGATCGCGCTGCTAATTGCTGCTAATTCCAATTAATCGGAAACTTTTAAAGTGAAAGACATATGTACCTATAGGCCTAAAATACAGTAGAACTCGCAAAATAAACGATATATTTTTGTAATGTTTGTAATAACATTTTCATTTATTTCATTTGAATTAATTTTTAATTTTATTCGTTTGCTTATGTGTCTTATTAAATAAACCCAATGGTTTAAATTACGCTGGTGTCTATAGTGCATTGATATGGCAGAAATGCCTATATATCTAGAATAACGTGGGGAAAGTTTATTATCTGTTTCATGATATCACTGAACAGTATCATTTCCCAGTTTTAAAATGACATGGCTAAATCGTTTGAAATATTAATAAATCGCAGCAAACTGCACCACAAAGACGCACTTTATGTTGAGTAAAAATTAGCTAATTACAGTTTTCTAAATTTATTTCTCAATGAAAACTTTATGTAGTTTTAAAGCCGTTCATTGAAATTATGGCCCAAACGCAGTTTGGTAAAACCCTAAGATTACGCTTGGCCCAGTGTTCAACTGGACTGTTTTCCACTTTAGGTGACTTCCAAATAAAATAAGATAGGCCTATCTAACGAGAATTACGTGTAAAAGACAACGACAGTGGGTGAAATTACTTGTAACTTTAATTATTGACATAATCGCAAACTATATGTTGGAAAATGTGAGAGAATAACAGATAATGACTTAGCATTTCCATCGACTTAGCATTCCCCCTTCTCTCTCTCTCTCCCCCCCCTCTTTTTTCAGTGCGCGCGCTCACGCGCGTGCACGTGTAGATGCAAGAGGAGGGGGGGGTGTCCCTTAAATTTTTTAGTGCACACGTCAACCACAAGGAGGCGCACTAAGACCGCGGAATTGTGGCGCTACGATAACACGCCCCGTATCCAAAACTTACGAGATGAAGTGATGTCTAGACGATTTCACTTCGGACGTCTAAAGCCTTTATTCTACACATCTTTAGAGTTTTCTGAATGTCCATTTTTGTTGTTTGTGTTCACACATCACAAGCTTTCGATAATGGTTAATGGTTTTCATTGTTTGCACCCATTCCAGATATCAATTTAAGAATGATCAAATTAAGGTTAAATATCTGTAGCATGTAAATATTTGGACCAAATTATGGAAATCAGATACGCTATTTCAAGAGCTATTTTTAATTTATAAAATCCATTACAATAACAAATTGGCGTCAATCTTGTTTTATATTTAATCCAACATGTTATGGGCCATATTCATCCCAAAACCATGTTTTAACCTCTAAAAATCGCCTCCATCCGAATGAGTAGAGGCTGTAATTAAGCTGATGCGCCGTCGTGCATCCCGCCTTATTCCGCAAAGTTTGCTCTGTTGGAGCTTCTAGCCGTAGGACGCAATAAAGCGCTCGAACACGGGATGCTGTGGACTTGTAACAACTCGCTTTGCTGCAACAGCGCATGCAGACTAAGCTTCAATTCAATTAAGCACAGATTTCAACGACGAGTAAATGCATAAATCGAGAATAAGAGTGTCACGTGCGAGTTTATCTAATCTTAAAAGTTTGGCGAAATTCACTCATTGTGTTTCTCCATGGCAGCCACATAAAAGCACAATAAAAATGATAAAACTGTTACTCACTATCTTCCTCGCCTTGACCTCTTGCCAAAAGTACTGTTGCGGCAAGCAACAGCGCTAACCGAATATCCACAAAGCTGAACATGTCTAAATATTAGACATGTAGACTCTTTGAGGCGAGGGGAATCCTTTTTTTCTTTAGATTCCAATCATACAAGTTAGGGTCCGGTCGTTGTATCTCCAATCCAGACCCCAGCAGAAACTCCCTACTGCTTAAACGTACGAATTGACCTGGCTTTTATATTCCAAAATTTTGGGGAGGTGCTGGACACACCAGATAACTTGTGTATGTTCATGTTTTAAAAAGTCCCTCCTTCGCCAGCTAGAGGGCTGTCTCAAAACTTTTCTTGTCTTCTAAACTTCCAAGCAACTTATTTTTTTCTCTCTCTCTCTTTCTCTCCCACTTGAAGGTGATCATTTAGTCCCAGGAAATTCCTCCTCTCATTTTGAGTCAGACAACAAGAAAGATCGCATCAAAGGGTAGCGACAAGGAATGGATATTTTCAGATAGTAGGTCCTCCTGGGTTATATTAATTAAAAGAAACAAAACTCAATCAATAATTTAAAATATTTATTCGCAGTTAATAAATTATTTATGTTTTATGATTTTTACTGGCATTTATTTCGACATGCCTTTGAACATTTTTATTACAAACAAAACACTTTCATTCAGTAAATGTTTTTTGTCTCCTTTTTGGTAAATTGGTTTTGCTGTATTTGTATAACACAAAGTATTGTCAATGCTGGATTGAGATTTGAAACCAACAAACAGTTTACAGAACTGCATTTTAGCACCTTTAATAACTTTAATAACAAATGCATTTTACAGTGCTGTATATATTTAACAGTTATATATAGAACCATCTCACATACTCATCAATGAATAAACATTCCTGAAGCTGTCTAATTTTGAGTCTTTCTCTTTATTTAAACAAATATGTGTATTTTGCATTGGGCCAAAATCATATTTTGCCTTTTTTGGGTTAATTTTCTATTCAATACA
>JAODJW010000094.1:13613851-13631446 GCA_026777045.1 Hyperopisus bebe
ACCAAGTTGGGCAGCTCCTTCCATGACGTACGCCAGATAACATCCATTTTCCATGACTAATTGTCCAGTGCACAGTCATGGTGCCAGATATCGCGAATAATAGAATAGAGACTTTACTTATCCCTAGGGAGAAATTGTCTTGTCCTCTATCCACTCATGTTCTCCATGAGGCACATATACAGTTGAGAGCAAGTTTTAGAGTCTCAGCACAGGCTTACCCTGCATCCAGGACCTCTGGAGTAAGAGGCATCAGGGGCCGTGCTGAAGGGCCCAACAGTAAAATCACTCTGATGGCCACCGGATTTGAACCAGCAAACTTTCAGGGGCACAGAGGTCTGACCCACGGGTCCTACCCAAATGATGAGAATGCATCATTTCCCTGGTTTAAAGGCTTATTTCGTCTTCAAAGGCTGCACTGTTAATCTGTGCATTAAGGGACTCTTGGCATCTGTGGTAGCCAGTCTGATTCTGTTTATCCAAAATAGACCCAGGGGTCCAAAATACTTTTCCTGCATGCTATTGCTAAAGCCCAAGGCTCGGGGCTGTTTCTTGTGTCATGCAGATGTGTGCAAAGAAGCATCAATACAGTTCTCCAGTCTTCTGGAGACTTCAGGGCCTTGACACAGCCTTAAACTGTAATTCATGTGCGGGGCCTGGTGCATGGAATATCTCAATGGCTGAACCAAGCTTTAAGGAATTATAAATGCAATAGAGAATGAATCCTAGTTTATAGCTAGGAAGGCCAGCCAAGTGTGTAAGGAGTGTGAATGCCACATTTCGTTATACAGTCCTATATCCCAACTGGGTGCTGTGTTACTGCAAGTAATGCCTGATGTGGAAACAAAGGGGACAGAAAAACAGGACCTGCTGGGGGGTGGGGGGGGGGCAACAGTGCATTTATGGTCATTTTTTCCAGCATGCAGTTCAACTAGGAATCCGTGGGAAGAGTGAATTGCTTTATGTAGTTCTGGCTGATAGTCATTCTGTCCAGGTTAATTCCAGTTGTACAGAATGAAGCTGCTTGCAAACTCCCCCGAACTCCGAACGTTTGCTGCCCTAGTCCATCCTGCACTGCTTCCTGATGCAGTGTGTGCAGAGACAACACAGCCATACTGGGCACAAGCACAGGGCAGAGTTTAAATAGAACCAGTAATTTGCTGTGTTTTCATGTGACGGGATTTTCACAGTATGTAGTTCCGTGGTCACAACCCCCACGGGCCGGGACTCGCGGTTTGGGTGGAGTTGTACTGGACAGTGGTGTGGAGCTCCTCACTGCAAATCTTTCTGCACTGCTGAAAAAAAATGAAAAAGTGCTGTTGTCCAGTGTTAAATATCAAATGGATGGTTGGTGATTTGCAGTACAGTAAAATCAAAGACCCAGAAAGCCTACAGAGTGAGAATATACAGGCAGGGCTGGCCTTGGGTGTTCTGGTGCCTTTGGGGAGATTCTGCTTAGCCCAGCACCCCCCAGAGCAGCAGAAAACAAATATTGCTAATTAATTTATATTTAAAACATTTCATAGTAGCATACATGGTTGCTAGCTAGATAACTCACTTCTGATTCATAGAACTAATGTCATGGAGTGCAACTAGAGGTATTTCTACTGATATTTTTCATTTGCCGTTTTGTGCGCCCTAGCCTATGTCGCCTAGATAATGGGCCGGCCCAGCATGTACAGATTTGTAGAATGATGCCTGCATAATACAGTAATACTTCACACTGTACCTGTGGCAGCCTCCAGCTGTGCATGCAGTGTGCAGGATTAATGGCTTCCTAAGGTAAGCAATTCCCCTTCATGTAAATGAGGATATCCTGCACTGCGCTGCTTAATCACCTCCGGCAGTTTGGCAGACCCAGCTGAGACTTGCATCTGATGTGTTGGTGAGCAAAGGCTTTGCAGAATACACAGGAGGTGCTGGGGTTTGTTAAAGGGCTAAAGAGACTGAATGGAGGACGTCTCCTTTGCTGGGACAGGGGTTTGTTAAAGGGCTAAAGAGACTGAAGGAGGACGTCTCCTTTGCTGGGACAGGGGTCGGTTAAAGGGCTAAAGAGACTGAAGGAGGACGTCTCCTTTGCTGGGGCAGGGGTTGGTGAAAGGGGCAAAGAGACTGAAGGAGGACGTCTCCTTTGCTGGGACAGGGGTTGGTGAAAGGGGCAAAGAGACTGAAGGAGGACGTCTCCTTTTTTTCTAATGGTCAGTATAAGCTATTATAATGCATTATGAAGGTATTTATAGTGCATTATAGATAAGAGCTTCATAGAGCATTCATAATGCATAATAAGCATGGCTATTATATGTTATACCCTTTTATAAATAGTCATAGCCCTGTTTAAAATACTTTATAAATGAATAGTCAGCAGGATGTACATGTTAGTGTGGTGTCACCTCTTCGGACTCTGCAGGAATTCAATAATGGGCGCATCGCGCAGGTTTTCCGTGATGAAGCCTAAATGGCCCCTTTCAGAGGCAGTTTTATGAACGGAAGGCTACCGTTTGAAGTTCGCAGGGGCCACATGTTTGCCACAAGCATAGCTGGACTTTAAGAGGAAAATAAACGTAGTGCTAAAATTCATACCTTGACTATGCAACAGGTACTTTACTAGCATCTGGAAGCTGCATGGTGCAATATCAGTCCTTCCCTGGAAGGGGTTTAATAAGATCCGCATCACCCATGGGGTGGGGGGGAGGGGGGATGTTGCACACTATAAACTGGGAAATCCCGCTGACGGTGATCTTAATGGCTGGTTCTTCAGGAGCCCTAGGCCAGTTCAAATCGACACACCAAATCAGTTACCTCAAATTGCAGGCTGTAAGTTGATGGAAGTGCCATCGCCAGTATCTTCGGCACCTTGGATTGGTTCCCAGCTCCTGGTGTCACGTTGGCCTGCACCTGGATGGTTCTCGGTGAAAGCCCATCAAACAGCCTCCAGAGTGCCGAGTGATACGCGTGTGGCACTCTGGTTTGCTGGTTTGCTTCTTTTGGCTGAACTTTCTCAAGGTGGCGGAAGGCTAACAGATAAAGAGCTAAGGAACATATAGATGGTGAATAATAGAAATATTTAAAACAACTGTAGAATAAGAAGTGCCAGTTTCTGGAATAAGTACACATATGCATGTGTCTATATTGAATCCACCCACCAACTGTGCCCCAGGTACTTCTGGGGAAAATGGTCTTTAAAAAATAAAGAATAATTTAATGAATTAATGCCAGAAAATAAGTTCTTCTTTGGGCCTATAGTGCAAAATCTGTATGGCTTTTGGACTGTTTACCTGTCTGAGCTAAACCAAGAAATGCCTGTCTTAAATTCATGAATATCCTGCCCTTTGTGCGATTGATTGTGATCAAAACCAGCTGCTTAATTTTAGTAATAACTACAAAATGGATATTTCACAGGTCTGTTTTCTTTGTGACATGCTGACGAGAGTGTTGAACCATATGATTTTTCGGGGAAAGTTCACTTACAATAATCCAAATAATGAAAATAAAAGCGATGTATCAAAGTTTTTCTAATTTAATGTGTCCATTTATGGAGACTCCATAGTTCATATACAAACAAAATTGTATTTCAACTGCTTTATATGCGAAACATTTAAATCTGACAGATGACTTGGCCTTTGGGCGTGTCCCCTTTCTTTTAACTTATCTCTTGATCTGCAGGAAAAAAGAAGATATTTTCCAGATATGCTGTTATCCTTCCTGTCCCTCAGCTGCTAAGGGATAAAGTAGCTCAGTAGTTTGCTGCCTATTGAAGCCCCCACTGACTTCTGCCTGTCTATAAGCCATTCATTGCTTAAGGTGATCAGGGACAGTAAAAGCATTCCTGGGCCCTTCCAAAATCACCTTTTCACCTTTGCTGTACTTCTTGATTTATGGCTTGAATAAATGTATTTCTAATTATAATGCAAGACATACCCTAGTTTAGTTTGCTTTTATACTTTGATCACTTATCTCAGAACGCTGGGATACACAGGTACTAGCCATAATAGTAAAGGAACGGGGCAAGAAGCTGAACTGGACATGGATTCTGACAGCATGGGGGGCACAAGGACAGGGCACTTTGTAGGGGAAGCCGGTCCATAACAGGATTCACACACACATGCACACATACAGGTTTTTAATTACATCTTTGTGGGGACTCCCCATTGATTTCTATGGGGAAACTCTAATCACAACAGGATGACCTTAACCCCTACCCAGGCCTAACCATAACCATAGATCACCAAACAAAATATGAGACTTTTGGTATTTTTATTTTTTTGATTGCATTCACAGATCTCTGTGGCGACCTGAAAAATGGTCCCCACAATGTAATATAAACCTAATCCACACACACACACACACACACTGGCATACCTATCTATATAGGAACCTTCCATTCATTTCTGTGGGAATAGTCCTCTGCATTTAACCCATATGTGACATAGCAGTGGGTAGCTATTAAATAAAATGATAGAAGGAAGTAGGTAAGCTTCACACAAGAACACATACTAGGCTGTATCCGAGCGCTGAGACCCGGAGGCCTGAGATCGCTGTACTGCCCCTTCCAGACATCACAGTATATTTTCAACTCCCAGGGAAGTGACTCCATTTGGAAGTGAAGACATTGCATAGAAACATTTATGTTGTTTCCATGGAAGCATGAAAAAAATGACAGAATGAGAGGCAGATGAAAAGGCAGGAAAACCCAGAATGTCCCCTCCCTCCCCTGCTCTTCAGATGTCAGGTGGTCTCACCATTCAGGGAAAGTGAAGATTAACATTGGTGGGTTTCAGGCCATCTGAACATCCTGGGGTGGTGGAGGTGTCTGGTGCTGCAGGTTATGCTGCAGTCGCAGTCAGCTGGACATTGCTTCAAGCCCTGGGCTGCCAGCGTAACTCTGGAGAAATGCCCTGTACCTGTATGTTTCTTTCAATGAAAACATCTGTCGCATAAAAAAAATGTAAACGTGGTTCACTGTTCAAGGGGCCCAATGTGTGATGGATGCTGCCACACATAAATGTGTTTGGTATGTTGTAATATGGATTACGTATGAGTTTCCATCTTGAAAGCTGTCAAACTGCCACAAAGTCTTGCCAGGTGACCCGTTAAAAGGCTCATAGGTGTACAGGCCATATTCTGAGACAAAGAGGAGTGCTTCCAGCCCCCTGGACGACTGCTTCTCTGCTCAGCCGCTTGCCTCGACACGCACAATGCATAGACTAATGAGGAAGACCCTGCGTGACACAAGTAGCTCAGTTAGCCTATCAGGAAGCCAGGGGTCGTGGGATTTCTCGGGGGGTGTGGATTCCTACCAGCTGGGTGACCACCATCGTAGAGCCAAAGCTCTCAGATTTTCTACCGGTACAAGGACTACAATAACAATGAGCCATTTTATACAGGAAGGGAGCAAAAACCCAGGCTATACATACATGTACATACAGAGTCTTACCATTGTATGCAGAAGAATGTTGAATAATTGAGGTCGTTTAGAGAGCATATCGAGTAAGGCACAGAATTATCTAGTTTGTCCTTTGCTTTGCTGAAAGAGGAGCACACTTGCCTTGCTGTTTTCTGTTTTTCTGCAATGTCCGTCACCTCCATGTTGGGAGTGCTGTAATCTGAACCTGTCTCTTTGAACCCGCGTGCATGAGGAGTTTGCACTCTGCATTTTTAGGGTTTCTTCCAATTACACTAGTTTCATCGCATGATGTGAACTGCTGTTGCTGCGATGGCTTGGTATTCCATCCGGGGTCTAGTTCTGCCCGATGACAAGTCAGCCACCCCAAGAATTTAACTTGCTTGTTGTAAAATTCCCATTTTCATCTAAATATTGGTAAACTAAATCTAAATAATCAAGCTTCCGGCTTTGTGCACTACTGCCTCCCCCACTTCGTGAAAAAATGCACCCAAACTCATATCCAAAGAAGTCAAAATGTCAAAGGCTAAGAGCTTCACTGGAGCAGTTAGACAAATGCATCAAATTTCAGGGCCAACCGCCGTCTCCTAGTGAGAGCCATGGCTGAAGCATAATCACACGGTGCATCTCAGATTTACGAGGGGGGGCACGCTGCCAGATTGCAATACCCACTTTGTGTCCTCATTTTTTTTTTTTTTGGGGTGGAGACGCAGGCAAAAGGGGGGCACAGAGGCCAAAGTGGCCCCAGATTTGTAGAGTCAGTGTGGAGGGCTTGTTCGGGCTTGCTCAGAACACATGCGTGCTCAGTCACTGAACACTCCCCACAGCAGCCCTTAACTTTCTCCCCCTTAGCATTTCAGGCATTTACCTCAGACTCTCAATGCTGTAATGAGAAAAATATGCCTCTGTTCCAAATCAGCCCTTGCTGCATGAAAACAAGCAAACAATTTCCAGCCTCCAGCCTATATGCGTCCTTCTTAAATATGTTTTTTTCGTAATTCCTAATCGGCTACCGTGTCAGTCGGTATGCTGCAGCACCCTGTAGTTTCAAACAGCCACAGAGAGTAAGCGAAAGTTTTACTGATGGGCTGTTGGCCAGGCCTTCCAGACAGAAAGATAGTCATGTCCACACTGTATTTCACACGATAGCAGCACTTGTATAAACAGGGAGATCTGTTTTACTGTCTGCACAGTTGAAATGCGAAGGCCTGTGCTTATCAGAAACCACAGTGAGGAGAGTAAGGAGATCATCGATCATCAGATCTGCCCTGCTGCAACCTCCCTCCGCGATTAGTGATATGTGACTCCCTGCCTGGGCTGCCAGCATGACAGCCTGCACCCAGGAGCGTCTGTAACTGGCCCGCCCAGCGCTGGCCCTCCAGACTGCGCTCAGAGGCAGCGGCCTGAAATAAAAGCCGTGACTCACATCTGGGAAAAGCCCAATTACAGGGTGCACGGCCCTCATCCGGACTCTGGTGTCCTACCGCCATGGGGTGCTGGGATCTGCAACCTTTCTATTATGGCTGCGGCTGTCCCCCCCCCGTATGTCCAGGCCAGCTCCCTGTGGAGCCAGCTGCCCCCCCCGACGCTCCTGCCCATCGCCACAGTCAGAGCTCAGGGTGGCCACATTCTGCTGCTTTTACAGGGAAGGTATCTTATGACTATTATAAAGCATCTGTGTCAAGGTCACATGTTTAGGCAATTCTGTGCTCTTATTGGTCGCCAATGCTCATTGTTTTCAGTAGCTGAGCTGCAGGTTAAAGGTGTTTCCCTCTATTTCTTTTTGTTGTGTTTAAAATTTGTGTTCAATGCCTGCATTTTACCAATTTCCTGTGGGGGGAGGGGCTATTGATGTGATGTCAGAGCTGCCAGCCAATGGGACAGCAAGCAGCTGGGGATTGCCTCACTCCGCCAGGGTACCCTGAGGCTCAACTGAGCATGTGTGAACCATATCACCAAGGAAAAAAGAGAAGGAAATGAAAGCCTTCGAGACAGTCTCCATTTTTTGCAAAATGTACTGAAAAGATTTTTTAAAAATTGTTGAAGTGCCAATGATTTGTAAACAACTTATTGACATGGAAATGCGGTGTAGAGTATATTCATGTAATGCTAAGGGGTGCAAATGAATTACATTTTCACATTAAGAAATGCTAGCACAATGAACAAATAACAGTCAAACTCTGCGTTAGGAGTCGTTTGTCTTGTTACAAAAGTCTGTTCTTTCTGCTCTCTGTCATTCATGACTAGATTCAAGCAACTTCTATCTTTCTTCCTATAGCCATCTGGGTCTCTGAATGTGCGGCCCCCTCCCCCAGTGCCCCTGCCTCCCCTGGTTCTCCCTCTCCAAGTACTCCCACTGTTTCTTTAGTTCAAACACTGTTTTTTTTTTTTTCTTTCGTGAGACAGAGTGGCAATGGAAAATGTGAGTGTATTCCACCCTCACTCTAGACGAAGCACTGTTCTGTTGGGAGGCATGACACAAGAACTGGAGTCTGAAAACACAGGCGGGGGCTTATTTAACATGGCAGAACTTAATAATGGGTAATATCCGCCCAGCTCAGTGGGTCTGGCTGGAAGGGGACTAAAGTGGAACAATTACAATATATATGTATAAGTTTTCATTTGAAGAAAAACCATGTCTGTAGGTTTTGAATGAAATGCAAGAAAGGTTTGGTCCCAAATTCATATTCAACTTACAGATGGCAAACAGTGTTCAGTGGGTCACCTCCCTGGGTTAGCATGAAGACAGGGAATAACATCCATGTTTTATTCTGGAGGCAAACACTGAGAGCTTGTCCCTAATAGATCACCTGAGTGCCTGGGGGGGTGAGGGTTGGGGGAGTGGAGGAGGGTTAGGCGGGAGGCATTGTTGTCGACATTAGGATTAGGGGGGAAGCCTCCCAGACGCACACACATGTCCTAAATGTGCATGCCTCGACATTCTTAGGAGAATCAGCCTGAGCGTGTCAGTCAGACGGGCTTCGAAACGCCACGGTATAGACAACCCACACACACGTTACACGTGTCAAAGCGTGTGTGTCATTAGGCGGCGCTAAGGCTGCTATTTTTATAACAAGCGGGCTGGAGGCAGCCTCGGGGAAGCGTCCCAGGCAAATCTCTGCTAGCCCGTTAGCCTTTCATGGTGCAGACATGTCCAAGTCCTGGCAGGCTATGTGTCTAGGTCACCCCTTGGACAAACATCTGGAAAAAGAGAGCCCCGCACGTCTGGATCCATCGCCCCTTGCTCTGTGAGTCTTACTGCCACAGATGATTTTCCCGTTTCGGTCTGTTTTGCAGGTTTACCACCTCTGTGCAGTGCTGTCGCTCCTGCACTCAGAAATGGAAAATGATCAAGGGCATGATGGAAAGTTCAACTTTAAGCATCCTTTTCGCAATGAAACTGGGGCGATTATGGGTGTTTAGGGTGGCATGTGCCATGTTTAAAGTCTTAAAGATAGGGGGGAAATATCATGACACAATGGAATATCTCCGCAAAGCAAAATAACTCTTCTTTTAAAATTCCATACATAATACTCACACTTTGCATCACCGCCCTCAGTTCAGCGACACGTCTGTGGAACTCACAGCTACACACTTTTTCCAGAACAGATGTCGGCATTAACACAGTGAAAAATCTAACTCTGCACCATTTCAAAGTCTGGAACCTCCATCCTCAGCCACGGCCTTTGACTACCCCCACCCCTGAACCCTCCCCGCCGGAAAGCGGACTTTCAGAAAGATATAGTCTGTGCTGGCATATCATCACTCATGCAAATTTCCCCCAAGGGCTCACGTTCAAACTTGGCATACTGCAAAAGCTCTCCCTGCAATGCAGATGTTCTTCAGCATTTTTAAGTGACACGACAGAAACGGAATAGCAAGGGAGGAGACACTTGCAGAGAGCAAAGGCATCTCCTCGGGCAGCACTGCATGTCAGACTGTTAATTAAATACCAGGTTTAGAAATGGTTTCTTATTTAGTGAGTGCTAACCAAGTGTTAGGGTTAATCGGAGAGCCACACCCGAAAAACAACACGGTTTCAGCCATTTTCTTTCTGTCGCATTTTTTTTCTAGGTCTGAAGTGCAAAGAATACTATTGCCAGAAAACATATCATAAAGCTCCTCCCACCCACCCCCAAAAAAACGTTCTTCAACCCCCCCCGAAATACACACAGAAGCTCACACAGACAGACATGGTGTGTGTGCGTTTTTGGAGAACAAAACATGTGGAATATATCGCATCTCTCCTCCTATATTTGGTTTTGTTTGTAATACATTTATTAGATTAATTCTGTTAAAGCTGTTACCTTGGTGATGCTAGGGAAAAAATGATCCCTAATTTTGTAGCTCAGTAAATGGATTTGCTGCTTTCACGAAAATCTAGGCAAACAGAAAATGCTGTGGTGTTTCTGTAAGTTCACTTACTATATTACTGAGGGATTACAATGTTAAAAAATGTCAAACTTTTCATTGCTGTGAGCAGCATTAACGACAGCTAGACAACAGCAAAAAGTGCTACCTTGTAAGTGGAACAGTTATCGTTTTTTATCAGGCCGGAAAAGGGCCTCAGAAAACACATTAAGCAAAACAAATCCCCTGTATTCCCCTTGCATGTGGAAAAAGGCTGGCGGAGTGAGCTCCACAGGCTGTCTGGAAACTCCATTATCTCCCTGACGCCGGGCTAGAAGCACTCATAAATACTGCATCTCTGCACAAGAACACACACTCAACCGGGGGGATGAAGATGTGAGGAAAGTAGAGAAGGGAGACACAGCCGTCTGAGGAGCGCTCTGGCGCACAGCATGGCCGACATTCAGGGTGACTCAGGCGCTCCATGTAACGCAGACATCTTGTCCTCACTTTCCACACTCTCGGCTCGTTGGGAGGACCTTCCGTGGTGCTATGGAAGACATCTTGAAGACATCTGGTGGGAGGTGGGGGGCATGGTGCACCAGATTAGCCCAGTGGGATGCTTCCAGTGAAGACTCATGATGTCTCCTGGCTTATCGGGCTCTATCCATGGTGGCGTCGCTCCGGTGGGGGTGTTGGTATCCCAAGCTCATAAGGACTCCAGTAAAGGGTAGTAGCTGGAGAGGAAGTCAAAGGCGTGGACTTATAACCAACAGGTTCCTGGTTTTACTTCTCAGAGGGCTCTGCTGTTGTACTCAGCTGTTTCAGAAAAATTCAAGTCATAGCTCCCCATGTTACTTTCAGCAGGTGCTAATAGAGCGGTATATCGCGGTATATCACGGTATATCACTGCCCATCTGAAGTACATGTAAGTACCTGCAGCAGGGTGATACTACTACAGATAAAACATATGCTAGCAGATCTTATTGTAGAAAACCCTTCACCAACACTGCACCAAAAAGTAACAGAGGGAGTCGTCTGCTTTCAGATGTTTCCCCTGGTGTGCATGTATAAGGCATCTGTTCCATTTTTTGACATATGGAGCAATTTTAGTAGAAAACTCTAGAATATATACTTTTCGAGTAGAGTTTCAGGTTTCACATTTCTGTAGAAATGAGGTCATAAGAATGTCCAACCACACTCAGAGTATCTGAACACTGTCAGAAAAAAGGGTACAGCTCTGGTACAAACAACATTACTGTACCCCCAATGGTACAAAAAAGTTCCTCAGTGTCCAATACTGCATATCAGAAGGTACATTTACCTACATATAGGGTAGAGTTGGTAATCCATTGAATGTTCAGCCGCAGTGACAAGCAATTGTACCCTCAAAGGTACAAATTGGTACCTTTTTTCTGACAGTGTAGATTGCTTTTGTCGAATGTGTATATCTGTTCTCCTCCACACTTAACATTATTCTGATGTACTGAATACCCTGTATATGCTGTATAAATTCGACCAAGCATAAGTATTAGCCCATGGTCAACTCATCATTTGTGACGAATGGTTCCATTGGAGTCTGGCTTTGGAATCTGTCAGAAATAGTCCAAACGTTGCAACTTATTTTTAAAGGAAACACTACAATGGTTCAGGCATGATGTGTATTCAGTGAGGGTGCATTATGGAGCAGAGGATTAGGGACTCATGTGGGGAGTTAAGCTTGGGAGGAGTGACTCACCTTGTAGAGCGGGAGAACTCTTATTTTCCATACAATGACAGAGTCACTTTCAGACACTTCTGCCTGCCCTGTGGACCATTTTTAAGTCTTCAAGAATACAGTATCGATTTCCAGGCTAATTTCTCAGTGGTGTTTATTCTGCATTTTGGGGAAGCATACTAACTGCCCCCGGCAGGTTCAAAGGAATTCGGTTCCGTCTCATAAAGTGCTTCCCCAGATGACTGTTTTACAAATTAGCTGTTTACCAATGTAAAGCCTTAAGTGATTCTGCTGATTGATATATATATATATACACACACACACACACACACACAGACAAACAATATATAAACAAATGTTAATAATGTATGAAAACAGTCAATGTCAAACACATTTCCAAAATGTTTAAAATATGAACATGATGTAAATTAATTATGTATAATTAGTTAAAGCAAGTATTATCTAGCACTGACCCTCAAAAGTGGAATGGGACTATGGATGGATGGATGGAAATATTGCCAGAGTTAAACAAATATAAATAGCTGTCTAACTCTGGAATTAATTAAGCAGAACACGCTGTTCTTTCACATTAACCGCAGACAAAACAAACGCAGTGGCAGCCCATTGTTGTTGTTGATGCCCACATAGGGATCCCGAAGCTATGGCTTAGTTAAAGAAGACCCTGAATCTGGCAGTTTCACAGACACATATTAATGATGCCTGAAGAAGTATGAGTCACGTCTGGTTAACATGCAGAACCTTCCTCACCAAAGCGTTTTTATTGGACTGATTTTAAGCGATCGATGGAGCAGGTACAGCAGAGTCTCTTTGGCTGAAATCTACCTCAAGCTGGTCGGTATGCTTAGGCAATGGCCAGGAATGGATTAGAATCTCGGCCTCAGATATAACCCATAAAGATGCAAAATGCCCTGTGATTTCAGCTCACTACTCCAGGCTTGATGCATTTCCAGTCGGACATTGACAGGGAGTTTTTGCGTCAAGGGGAACACAAGAGCAGCCCATGCATTTGGAGGGATGAGTCACAGTGTGATGGTGAAATGCTCCACAGGGCACTTGCTGCTGCTGGATGCTCGGCATTTTTCACCAGCGTTCTTTTTCACTTTCCTTTGTGCTGCGTCATGATGGCGGCGGCATGATGCCTCAGTAGGTCATGCTGCTGCTTCACTCCACCAGGGTTGGGAGATTAAATGCCACCTCTGCTCCTGCTCCGTCTGTGTGTGTATTGGGGGGGCGGTATATGTATCACATCACAGGGACCAGATATCCCCACAATGTGATAAAAACCCATTATTGTTGATCCCCACAAGGGGAAATTCAATTTTAGAAAAAGCTGTGACTGCAATCAACAAAGTAAAAATGTCAAAAGTCTTGTATTTTGTTTGGTTGCTTATGGTTAAGGTTAGGGCTGGGTAGGGGTTAAGGTTGTCATGTTGGGATGAGGGTCATTCCCATAGAAATGAGTGGACAATCCCCAAAGATATACATACCTAATCAGTGTGTGTGTGTCTGGAGTTTTCTTGACTCTCCTCATGTCACATGGGATTACTTAGCTTTTTTTCTGCAGTCCAAATAAATGCAGTTACACTAACTCTCATCCTCAAATTGCACGTTATGTGTGTGTGTGTGTCTGCGTGTGTGTTTGTGTGTGTGTGCTCTGTGATGGATCAGCATCTGCCAACCCCTCCGTCAACCCAACTAGTATGAGCGCTTAGAAGACTGACACACAGACCATCATGCTCCTGAGTAACACGCAAGTATTAGAACATGCAGGTACTTCAGACAAGCTCTCCGGCGCGCTGTATCCGAACATCCATACTTCTAACAAAAAGCATGAATTAGCAGGACATCATAAGCCCTCTTTCTGTTTACATTCATACCTGCCAAACATCTGTAGGTGCAACTGAGGGCAGCACTTCCTGTCTAATAACCAGAGAAATTTTTTTCATAGTAACCCCCCCACCCCGAACCTTGACACCCTCCTACATTACGTCAACAATGGATCAAATCCATCCCCAAATGTGCACGTTCCATATTCCCGGGTGGGTTAGAGTTCCTGCAGGAAAGCCCTGTCAGGAACTGTAGACCGCAGCTCCACGCTGGGCTGAAATGTGAGGAGGGAGTGGGCACACGGCGCAAATGTGTGTGAGAATGAGCAGGCCCAAGATTTCTGCCTGACTTTTATGCTGCCTGGAGGTGATGTCGTTTGTCAGCACAGATGTTTAATGGAGATGCAATAAATGTAAACAGTGTTCGGGGCCCATGGCCTCTCAGTTGATCCTGGTTAGTCAGGATTAATAAAAATGTCTCATTCAAAACAAGAGAAGAGATACTGCGGAAGACAATGGCTTAGGGGTTCGCACTCCTGAATCTTCAATATGCTATTTTCGCATGTGTCCTTTGTTTGCTGTGAATCATCAAGATTAGCAATGGAACCAGCCTGGCAGCACAGGTCAACTTATTGAACTGAAGAGAAAAGACCCAGCTCCGATGCTTCCTGCTATGGCCTGGCCTGGGTCACCGGCTTTTGAAACAGCTGTTTCTAGACATTTCTCAGTCCAAGCTGCAAAATCCGGCAAGTTAAAAGGGTTTATGTGAGCCACTTGAGATTGAATAAAATGTGAAATTCCTCCTACTAAATATTCTTTCACTGGTTGTAAAAAGATCAAAGAATGCACCAGGTTCTTCTGTATATAAGAGTTGAGGATTCCTCCTATTAGCTACATCAGGTAGTCATGTGATTTTAGCTTCTGCGTCTTAGCCCTCCAGCCTGTGTGCAACAGGGCTGCTAAGGAGAGTGACAGATCTCCTCAACTTCAACATCTGAAAGCCGTTACCATGCAGCTTCCAGGGCGACACTGTGGGGCCAAGAAATGGTATAAATCTTGTGTTCGCCAGCCCTATGCCAGAACATGTGGCAGACAGAAGGGAACCGTCGGAAAGATAGCAAGGCTCTCTTTCAAATCCTTACCATAGCATCGCAGGAGAGTGCTCCCAATTGTTGTGATAAGAGCCGGATTAGAGCTGTCATGGGACGCACGTAAATACCATCCCCCCATGGGAAGAAGACAAAACCATCCCCTTTGAAAATGCAACACCACCCCCCCCCCCACCATTCCCAAAAATTGTATCATTGGAGACCCCCACCACTTCCCTTGAAATATTCTGAAGTGCAAGTGGTCTTACCAGTCTAGTCATCCAGGTGACGGGAGTTCTGTTTATCAGAGGCCTGTCAGCAGTATTGTTCTGCAAGCTTTTATTTGACCTCCTGATAACATGATCCATTAAAAACCATCGCTGAATATAGTTATTGATCAGTGTCCTTGTAAGACTGGAAATCTCAAGATTATAATAAAGGCAGTAACATATAATTTTATTATTTCCAGCAAAGTACATTTTTCTTTGCACAAACACACACATACACATACTCAAACACACATATGCATACACACATATGTTTGTATCCATATATTTGTGGGTACCATCCATAGATTTTTATCCCAACAATGACAACCTTAACCCCTACCCAGCCCTACCCTTAACCATAAGTAACCAAACAAAATACAAGTTTTTGGCATTTTTAGTTTTTTGATTGTAGTCACAGATTTTTATTATATTGAAAAAAATGGGCTCCACAACATCAAAATTTTAATATTATTAAAATTTTAATCTTTTAAATCTTTTATATTTTAATCACATTGTGGGGACGTTTGGTCCCCACAATGTAATGTATACCTGGACCACACACATACACACACACACAATGGCACCCATGTAAGAAATGTTTCACAAAATCTGATGAGAATGGCCCGGGGTGGAAAAGGATCATTGCCGGGTGTTTAATTGTCATTCATCACATGTGGCTGAGAGCAGCAGCCTTCATTTTCACTGCATGTTGAAGTTATCCCAACAAGGTGTCAATTAAGGCCTCCATCAAGCCAGCAGTGACGTGCCAGTTGGGACTTGTGAACCATCATTAGCCAGGGACATGTTGCTGCTCTCACTGTACATTTGGAGAAGCTCAGGTTTACAGGAAATAATGAAAAATACACTGGAAAATGCAGAGGAAAAGCCTCAGGGTATTAAATTAAAACATGGTTACGTCTAAAATGGAGATATATTGGTTTTTATTTTTACAATCCAAGTTCCAGGCCAAGAAAATAACTTCAGATCTATAATTTAAGGCCTTTAATTGAGTTTTAAAACATTTTGCTGATCTTCCCTAGACTGAATGTAATTTGTATGTTTTTTCCTATGACAAAATACTTATTTAAAAACAGATTTACAGGAAAAGCAATGTGTCACAGTGTTTACACTGCAATATATGCATTATATTGCAACCACATGGATGCTGGATACAGCATACTGTATTCTGGGAATGTACACTTAATAGCTTTACGTAATGTAAAACTATGAAGGCAACAGTAATTAATCCATTCTTTTTACATGCTGCTTTACCATGTTGTGGAGAGCCTGAAGCTCAACCCAGAAAGGTTACAAGGCAGGGGACACCGTAGATGGGATGCAGTCCGTCTCAGGGCACATGATCATGCTCATAAGATTAAGGACAGCTTAGTACACCAAACCGTCTCACCGTAACTCAGCTGCAGGAGGAAACTGGAGTAGCGAGCTGGAACCCAAACAAGCAGAGGGAGCACATGCAAATTTCACAAGAAGAAGGGATGGACCAAACTGTACCCCCAGCGCTGGAGGAGTGAGGCAGAGCTACTAGAGCGATAATTTTAATATAAGAGCAATAAAAATACACAGCTGATACATAATATCTGCAATGTATGTATCGCTGCAAGTCAAGATTGCACCGCAAGGAAAAGGGAATCCAAAGAATTGGAAATCCAAAGTCATTTCATCATGATCATAGCAGAATGTATGTATGTTATGGAAGCGGTAAATAAGTCATTCGGTATGTCTGAGGAAGTGGAGGAAGGAGCCTGGTTCTCCAATGTCAGATGTACATGTGGAGAAAAGGGTGGAAACGCCTTCCTCAGTCAGGCTCTCAGCCTCTGCAGTCGTGGCCAACCATCCCCCCCCCCCACCATTGACACCCTTGTGAATATTTTACTGCGAATACCATTCACATTTTATGACCTTCATGTACAACACAACATTTCAGTCACATTGACTAGAGAGAACTTAAGTAATTACAAAATATTTGAGCCGCTCAAGGTTTGTTTCAGAATTGTGCAGGTGATCAAACTCGTTCGTGGGCCAAATCCCTCTACCGTTATTGTACTCCTGAGGTCATTCATTTTGTGCCATTTTTAAACATATCCAGCTGTATTGAAGGCACATATTTAGCAAAATGAGGTTAAGTATCCAGCTGTAAGGTCTGCAGGTTACTTTGTTTGGAAGGTGCATATTTAGTGAAATGAGGTTTTGCTACCCCCTCTTCAGAGACGACAACTACCATGTACGAAGCACTAAATACATAGAGTGGAGTCTCCCTGATCATTCAGGAGAGGTTTGAGAAGACCACATATTGCTTGAATTAAATTGCAGGGGAGGCAAAGAGACAGTCCACATTCCTGTGCATTTAGGTCAGTGCTTTTTTGCCTGTCTGACCGCTGTGCTCACTCGGAAAAGTCAGAGAGTTCAGATTTTCTTTCCTCCCTTTAGTAGCTCCATAAAGCCCAGCAAACAGTTCCTTAGTTCTTAGTGTTTTCCGGACGACTTCATCCCACTAAGTGGGTAAGAACGTTTGGTAAGAACCCCCTACCCAGCATTGCTCGAGGTGAGGCATGATCCTTGATAACTGAGAAAACTTTTCCTCAAGAAGATAGCGCTAATTTTGGCTCTGTGCTTAATAGCACTGTGCTGAAACACATTCTCGCGGTACGTCTGTCAAATGCAGCCCATGAGTACCAAGCTGGGAAGGTGGGTCTGGCAGAGCATGCATTTCCCAGGCATCTTCAGTGGAAATGCCGTCAACTTATCCAGTTGGTCTTTATGGGCATCTCAACAATCGGAGATATTTCTGCTTAATGATCATGGAATTATGTGCTTAAGTGTTGTACCATGCAGCTTCTTGTAAGAAAGTGACCACTGCAATCTGACTTCATCCCAGCTGGGACATCCCCACCCCCTGCGCCCCCCC
>JAODJW010000094.1:13637266-13650445 GCA_026777045.1 Hyperopisus bebe
AATATTTTATGTTAAATGTGGGGGGGGGGGGCAAATGAATAATTATGGAATGTGGGGGGGGCATGTCCCCTTCAGATTTCATGGTGGCAACGCAAATGCATCCATCCATTCTTCCATCCATCCATTTTCTATAACCACTTATCCTATTCAGGGTGCAAGGCAGGGAACGAGCCTGCCTACCCTAACACGTTGCGGGGGCCAACGCAGTGGGAGAGGCTGTCGGCATACCGGCACAGTGACACATCACTCAGACCCACTGCAATTCTATTGAACTTTAATGGCCCAATGAGCTATTTCTGGTTTTGCTCCAGGATTTATGCAAATAAGAGCAGTTACTTGCCTTATCTACTGTATGTTTTGATACTAATGTAAGGGATGATGTTGCTCCATATACTCCATATAAATACGTTTACATTTGTCAGCTTCCACTGTTGTTTAAACAGGACAGCACACCTTCTTCTCAGATGAATGGTGTGGATGACCATGAGAAGACTTTAAATAAGTCTATGAGAGGTCGGGATTGGAGAGAGATCTTACTCAGATGAGCCACATCAGTGCGAGCAGAGACAGAGCCTTACTGCTGCAATGACGCCGACCTAAATGCTCCCTTTGAAAAAGATTTGAGTTGGAAACAGCACAATTTAATTGTTGACTCCACGTCTGCCCCGGCATGGAGCGAGCCCAGTGCGCACCATCAAAATGAAGCGAAATTAGAGCCTGTGGAAAAGCGCACCGCGCACGGATCGCCATTTCGGATCGGAGTGCTCCTCAGCCTCCGCTGTTGTTCCTGGCGCCCGGCCAGATGGAGCGGGGAGAAAGTGGTCAGGGTCGGCGGCCAAGCCTGGGATCCCTGCCTACAGCCACGCCGGCTGGGCCAGTCACACTCATGAAGAAGGGGGGAGGATGCTCTGTTCTGGGGGGGCGGATGAGCAGGAGGCAAAGAGCACTATCAGAGCTAGCTTCCTCGTTCTGATGTTTCAGAGCAGCTACCTTGAATAAAAGGTGAAGAAATCAACTGAAGGAGGACTGCTTTGGACAGCATATGCATAAAGCAAAGGCATTTATATCTTCATCTTCATCTTCATCTTTAGACTACCTAAGAAGATTCAAATCGGTGTTTTTGCATTATTCCTAACACTTTCCTAATATTATTTCCTAAATGCATAGCTAGTAGCCAGTACTGTTACTTCCACTATGATAAACCACAATGCCAGCTCACCATTTCCCATGTTGGGCATTTCAGGTCCAGAAACTACAAATGCACAACAAGATTTTGTTTCTACCAACCAGGTGAGTGACTGTGAGTCCTGAAGCTCAACTGGTTGGTAAAAACAAAATCTTGGTCTGGATTTGTAGTTTCTGGACCCAACACTGACCATTTCTTAGAAGATTTAAGGCAGTGATCTTGCTGTACTCTCTTTCTCCAAAAGGTATGGTTTGATACGTCACGCTCTCATACGTCACGCTCTTCAAAGTTCAAGTATTCTCAGCTGTCCTGCATATTTTGTGAGTAACACGTTCTCTCCTGTCCTCCAGAGAAGCTTCCTTTGATGTCCTACCCTTGGAAGTGCTGCGTTTGAACCTCAGTGGCTCAGCATTAATTAATGGTTACCTTTGGCCCATTCATTTGGGGTATTTTTAAACACAGAATCTTCACAGACACACTGACCCCCTACAAACCACAGTTAGGTACACAAGCTGCGGGTGGGGATATCCCATTTCCTAAATGGATTCCCACAAATCTATGATATTTTGAAGGATTTCTTCCCAGTCAAATACCTCTCTGAGCAAACTGTCCAGCAGGCAACTGAATTAATTTACTTCACTCTCCAAAATGTTCTGAGGCTAAGCAGCAAAAGCAGATGGGCTGCTTCTGCAGGAATCCTGTGTTATTCCGGAGCATCGTGTGCAGGCACCCTAGCCAAGGTGAAGTACAGGATTCCTCCGCCAACAGCAATATATGTGCTGTCAGCCTCTCTGGCGCTCTGTCTACTCCACATGCAGGCCAACGGCGCAAAGGAAACAGGAGAGCAAATGTGATGCAGATTAGGTACTTGACAATACTCCCCCAAACAGTAAACTCTGAGGCACATGAAGGATAACCTGGAATTTTTTTCTGGTAACGTCACCAGATCTTCCACCTGTACGTTTGTACTGGATAGATGCTTCTTCAGGAAACAGAAACAATGTGAAAAAAATAGATGACAATGCTAAATGACGGTGCTAAGTGTGAAAAAGATGGAATGGCAGCGGAAGAGCATGAGTTTAGCATTACTGTCCTCAGATATTACTGCAGCGTTTCAGCATTTCAACCACACTAATCACACGTTCACCTTTGTGATGATGCTATAATTTTACACCCATGTTCCGCACAAGGCCTCACTTAGAATGTGGAGTTCACTTTCATGATGGGACAACAGCTCTTTTAGCGAGGAGATCTCCTGGCAGGAGAGCATCAGAATCTATAAACTGCAGCACACCTATAAAACTGAAAGCGATGTACCAAACATCCGGCTTGTTTGCAGATCTCCTTGGACACTAACAAAATGACTTTTAATTACAGGGTCTCTTCCATAAATTCAGATTTAAATACAGTCACTTCCCATTGTTAATAAACGCCTTCATTAAATCCCTTTTTAAGCTTTTTTAGCAACTTGCTCAGACAAGAAACACACATGAAAGCCAGTGCACAAAGAAAAATGTTTATACTGCAAGCTTGTTGAATTCCATTAAAAAACTAGTGTATTACAGACAAGCAACAATGGAATATTTTATTACTTGTACAAATAAGTCTAAACAATTTCAGAGAATGAGATTCCTACTTAATCTGAGAAAACAGGAGGAGATATCTGATCCTGTAAATATTGATCAAGTATTCACTGATCCAGCAGAGGTAACCTGCAGCACTGCGCACATAGGCTTGACCTTTACTTATTAAACAATGTCCAGTGCATCAGAGCCAGTCACATAATTTGCATCCTCAGTAAACCAAACACCAACATCTGTAAGCTTTTACTATAGAAATCTACTCCCCTAGCACCTTAGGGACCATATGGTTAGATCAAAGACAGTCATCTTTCTTAAAGGGGAGGTCTAACCCTAACATCACTGTTAATGAGCCCGGATCCTTTTTAGGTAAAATGGGGGCTTTACAGTAGCAGAGCTCTACTGCTTCCCATGCAGTTTCGTAAAAACCTCAAAGATCAAGGTGCAGTGGACGGTCTACACTGAGCACCCTTGTGAGTTTATGGTGGCTCCGCGATGTGGCAGGTTTGATGGGGAGCCAGGACTCAGTGTGGGATCGTCTTGTAGGGGGAGGGGCCACAAGAGCCCTTAGGGACCTGCTGAAGTCGGCAGCATGGTCTCTCTCCTGAGGACGTGGAAAACAGCAGAGCTGGTGAGAGCTCTGATGAGACTGCAGCTTTTCACAGCTGATAAGCTATACAGACCATGCCAAAGAGAAATTAGAAGTTCACACTGCAGTACTTATATATTTTAAATCCCTAGTTGTAAACGAATGTTGAGCATCCCACAGCTTTCATGCCACAGACCCTAAGAGACTGATGCTGAGGACCTTAGACTGTCATTCACACCGATTGGTGACCTGCTGCTTTGTCACTGCAACAGCCACCAAATCAGCTCTGAGAGGAGAACTTAAGCAAGGAATGGGGCAGAGCATCATTTCAGGCTGCCAGTGGGTCTGAGAGCGTTACCCAGGAGATCAAACATGCTCAGTGTAACCTGCCTTAGTGACGAGGTTCCATAAACAGCCCCCCCCCAAAGCACCTATTATAGACAACATGTAGCAGGTAAGAATAAAACTAAACTGCACCTGAGGGGAGTCGGTTTATGATTTTCCAGGCCTGTAAAAACAAGCACAAATCCCTACATCTTTTATTTTGAAATGTCCACAGCCCCCCTGTGAACAGAAACCTCAAAGCAGAGGGGAACCTTCCAATTAACTCTCTGAACTTGCTGACATCGCTAGCCCCCCCCCCCATTAATTTGTTAAACAACAAGGCCAGTTCACGAAGTCAGCATACATTTGCTTGGTCCATTTCTCTAAGCAAGCAGCTTATGCGCAGCTTTGTAGCCAATGCAAACGGCAGCAGACACGCAGGTATAAAGAGCTGGCCGGCATTCAAGGGGGACGTTACAAGCTGGAAGTGTTTGAGAAACAGTGAATGATAGATGGTTTTGGGGGGAGGAAGAGTGGGGAGATTCTGAAATGGGAGAAAGCTTACATGCCGTTTTGCTTGGAGCATCATGGTGATAAAGCTTCAGAATGAACATCTTAGAGAATTCAGCTCAAATACAACTGGAAAGCAGTCTAACAGCTACCCACGGGGAGTCATTTTAGCATTTGTCATTTTCACATGGTATTTATAGATGCTTATAAGTGATGCTGACCATGGCGAATAAACATTGTGACACATAGACACATTGGTCCCCTCTATTTTTTCCATGTCACTCTTTAGTAAGCTGTAATTACAACGTACTGAATTGCATCTTATTCATCTCTTTATGCTATGGTCCTTATGCAAGAATGGGACGGCAGAAAAGGGTTTCTCTTAAGATAAAAATATATTGCCACTGTCTGTCGAAACCGTGGCGTTACATGGTGAACAGAGACTTACAAACGCTTCGCACATCTGTCAGCGTCAGGCCTGACCCTTAGAGGTGAGCGACACAAAGACAACAAACATCCCGGCAGCAGCTAGTCGGCTATTTACATGGGCTTAGAAATTGGCAGGCTGACATTGTCCAGTTGGCCTGCAGTTTTCACAGGAAGGTAGCTGGTACTCATTCATTCTCACTCACTCTGCTCATTGCCGGATTGCGGAGGAGCTTTCACATTTACTCTGTTACTTTGGTTTTGTAGCCTTATTCTCCTTTTTTATTTTTTGTTTTTAGTCGGGAGCTCCAAATGAGAACCAGTTGTTCGAAATATTCTGTTCTAAGCTGACAGCTAATGGATGACAGATTGAGAAGACAGAGGGCTCTCCACTGCACACAGTGCTCGTGCAGCATCGTGGCTTGTCGTGCTGCACCCCCACCCCCAACACTGTATAGCTTTGCTGAGCTGCCACAGATCTGGAATCAGCTGGGCTGCCTCACAAATGGGAACCAGAAGTCTGTGGCGGACTGGAGAGGAAATACCAGAAGAACATGACAAAACCCAACAGTGCATCAAAAACAAAACCCAGTATCTGATAAATTTTGGAAAATATATGTTTCGAGCAGCAAACGGGTGAGGAAAGAATGAAGGCATTAGCATCCCCTTCTTTGCTGCTCTGAAAGTTGCTTTTTGTTCTCACTGTCCAAGGAATAATTAAATTAGAGGAGCCCATTGGACACTATAATAGAAGTGAAGTCCTCTGCAACGCTTTTAATGTCAAAGGCCAAATGTCCCTTGAAGTTACACTCCCTTGAAAGGAATGTAAAGGCATGCAGTCATTTCCAGCATATGTGTGCCTGTCCCATTCCAGAATGTTCCACAATTGGTGTCCCCCAGGGACTTTTTTTGTGCACAACTCAACCTTTGGCTGGGTTATGATATCAATGCTTAAAATTCCAGAACCAAGCAAATCTCACCCAGTAGTTCTGGCCACTCACATATGAAACAATACCTTTATGTATTTTTCAGACCACAGTAGAAATTCTGCTTAGTAAGGAAATGGGTTATTCTTATCAGAACAGGCTGGGGAATCCTGTTGATTATTTTAAAGTGAATATTGTGACATTTTTCAGTTCAGTTGTAACATTCCAGGCAAGTAAATCTGACAGGAAATAAAAAAACCTATCTGATAATACACCTTTTGTGTTTCGTGTAGCTGTTAGGATATTTGTTTTTTTTTTTTATATTTCCCAGTTAGGCAATCATGCCCTCAATCAGTTGAAGGTCCTGAGAAGGAAGAATTGGCTGTTTTTCTTCTCCTTTGCCTCACAGTTGATTGTTCTCTGAATCTGATTCCTCTGACTGTCCGCATGTCACGTGTCTCAGATTGTAATTCAAGACAGCGAACTTGGAAGAGGCGGAGCCTTCACAACCGCAGCTCCTCATTGGCTGTGTGGCTATAACCATATTTAGATGAACAATTCCTCAACCCAGCATGTTGAGCTGTTCTTTGGCATGGGACTACTGGCTGTTTCTACATCACATCACAGAGAGACAGAACACTCTTCCTCCATTTCTGCAGCCACTGCATCAGTCTGGGTGTTCAGATGCTCAGCATATGTGGACCCTCGGTGAAAACAAGGCACACGCATGAAGCCAGGATGCCCCACCCCCAGTGGGACCCTTTGTGAAAGCAATCCAGAGCTCTTGCAGCTCACCCTGGGGCCCCGGAGGTCAAAGGTAGACTGCCTGTAAAGACAAGTTTGGCTGCTTAAAGGGTAAACAGCTTTCTTAGCCCTTATATCCTCTGGTTCACCATTTTTCCAAGTTCATATGGAACTTTCCAGAGCAGTAATCCCACTCATTCACATTTTATTAAATTGCAGTTGTTTTGACCCACAAGACCCAAAAAAGATTGCTTCACTCTCATCTATTTAGACCAAGAATATTAAGTCGAGCCTCAGGAAAGACCGAGGAATATGTATTTCACATCGAAGGGTGGGCCAGGCTTGAAAGAGACTGAATCTGGAGCGTGTTAAGAATTAATTACAGAAACAATTAGTCACATCTTCCCCCCTTGGGTGAATGTGCATTTGCACCTCTTGTCCCGTTCCGACATGAAATTCCAGGGAGGCACGGTGTACCCCCATTTTTGGGTTCAAGTACAAGTGCGAACCAGAATGGAGCTTCCCCACGATCCTGCCCAGACAGCTCCCTTTCCTGACATTTTGTGAGATCCACACAGCTCTCAGTTTTCTCTATAAGAAAGTGTGAGTTAAAGGAGGATGTGGAGGAGGTGAGGATTAATGCAGCATAATTAATTGTTATCGGTACAATTCTCCATGAACAGTAACAATGAAAGAGTCTAGGTGGCCTAGGAGGGCGAATTTATCATTTATCTTACTAAATAGTTTCATGCATCATGTCCTGTTTCTCTTTCGAAATGTACACAATAGTGAACGAAAAGGAGTCTCGCCTCCCCCGCAACTCCCCCCCCCAGAGCAGCCCGATGATTATACTAATGCGAAAGTGAGAAGACGTCATTTTGCAAGGCTGCCACATCAACAAAAGGGGGGAGGCCTGATTGGGTGAAGCCATCGAAAAAAAAAAAAAGAACGCAAACGAACTGTCCTCAGTTCGAACCTTGCTTGGAAAAAAATGGGGGAGGGAAAAACAGGGGAGGGCCACACATGCTCTGCAGCTGTGGACTGGAGGGACTCGTCAGAGTGACCCCCCCCCCCCACCCAAATGCTTTCTCTCCTCCAGCATCACTACTTCCTGTTCCAGGTCTGGACAGAATGCAGGGGGAGCAGTGGGAGGCTGCTGACGGGGATGCAGAAGGGGGGGGGGCTTTAAAGTCGCGGCCCAAGGGCGACACAGGTGTCTAAGAAGGCGGTGCAAATATGTACCCTCCATCAAGCCTTGTTCCCCATTCAGCACAGCCAGATAAAGACGAGCTCCAAAAAAAGAAACCATGTCATACTTCTCAACCTCTGTTTCCTGTTTTTTTTTTCTTTGCACAGCTCTGCTGGCTTCTGTTACAGCTGCTCCGCCTGCAGTGAGTAAATCTCCCAGCAGACATACATACACCTCAATGCGTACGTGCATGCGGTCCAACATTTATATTTGAGCTGCTGTATCTTACCGCCCGTTCCTCCTGAGCATCAGCACTTGAAAGTTTTGTCGAATGTCGTTGAACTTTGCCGAATAATTATGCTATAAATACAGCACATACAAAACAATGAAAATGGCATCCTGTCTGGCAGGTACCACAGGCTTCTGCCTTGTTCAGCCCCGATTGGGCTCCAGGCCCCTCAAACCTTGACCGGGATAAGTGGTTAAATAAGTGGATGGATGGATGAAACAACAGAACATGTTTTATGTGTGTACATATATAATCATATAATCATTCATATGAGAATAGGGGTGCATGTTTGTGTTTGTGGTTATAGTGTGCTAAAATAATGCATATATATATATAATATATATATAAATAATGCATATATATATATTTCGGCTGTCAAAATTAACGGGTTAACGCGGATTAATCCATCATCGTGATTAATCTGACTAAAATTTTTAAAGCAATTAACCCATCTGCAGCGCAACATGACTCAAAATCCCTGAAATGTCTGTCAGCCCATTTTGGGCAGTTTTGGTGCGTTCCATTTGCCCTCGGAACTCGTATCCAAGTCGGATTTCGAGTTTTGAAGCCGTGATTGTGGATTATGTTTACATTACACTGTCAGGACCAAACATCCCCCACAATATGATAAAAAAAACCTGCTATCTTGACATTGTGGGGACCATTTTTCAGGTCCCCACAAAGATCTGTGACTGCAATCAAAAAACAAAAAATGCCAAAAGTTTTGTATTTTATTTGGTTACTTATGGTTAAGGTTAGGGCTGGGTAGGGGTTAAGGTCGTCATGTTGAGATTAGAGTTTTCCCCATAGATATGAATGGAGAGACCCCACAAAGACATAATTAAAAACCTGTGTATGTGTGTGTGTATATCTCACCAAACATTCCCACATTCCCTTTCTCGCATTTTTTAAATGAAAAACAGATAGCAGGTCCCTCCCAGCTCAGTCCAAAGACACACAGTCTGGCCAGCGAAGAAGAAGGGCTGTTGTTTGCTTCTGGCTGAGGTTAGGTGGACGCTAAGTTGTGCATTGTGGCTGGTACCTCCAGAGGAGCCTGCCCAGGGGGCTGGGTGTGCCTTCCAGTAGGGGCACAATGCTTAGTAAATGGGGCCAGCATGAGAAACAAGGAAGATGTGAGACCAACACAGAAACTGTGGCACCGTCTGATGTGGTGTTTCACCGCTGGCTTTCATGAAAGCTTGTCTGAATCTCATTTAAACACAAAATTCTGCAGGGTGTCTCAATGCAGATGCAAAAATTAAATATTATATTAAAAAACAATATTTCTCAATCTGTAATTATTACTTTATGCATTTTCCTGACAGTCTGTAAAAATAAAAGCCAAAGGGCTTCCTTTCTCAACAGATTAAACATGACCTGTGTCCTATTTCAGGGGCTATAGCTTTCTAAGGCTGCATTCGAAGAGCAGAAGCATTACAGCGGCGTGAAAAGGCTGTCTCATTGCGAAGGCTTCTTCAAATATGGCCTAGAAATGCATACTTCTTTTCCCAGGCCGTGAAGCATCTATTAAAGTGGCTTGACCTATCCCAGAATTCATTACACATATTTTTCTACATTCTAAGACAAGGCCTACCAAGGCTACGCTGGCTGCATCCTTCGAAGGTTGCTGCCCCTGAATTGGGAACCAGCTAGGATGTGCCCTGGGGTAGACGCCAGGCTCACTGCTATAAGCTGCATGAGAGGTAGATCAAAAAACACACCCATCAGAATACAGGGGTCAGATGTATTGTTTAAATCTCACAAGGCTCGGTTAAATCTAAATGGATCTAAAGATAATATCTGAGGGTATAGGAGCAGTCACATTATCCCTGTTTACTGTAGCTGCTCCTATCTAGCAGTCTAAAATCTTTATTATTATCTGTTATTATTCAATAATGTGCTTTTCAATCTCTGTACAGTTTTATTTGTAGCCTGGAAAAAATAAATGTTTTCTAAGCTACAGTAGTCATCAAAATACAACATCTAGCATTTCCCCCAGGAACATATAAATGTAGTTTGAAGCTATAAAAAATCACTTAAGACTCTGCTAATAATTATTCTGGGATCCTCAGCCAAATTTACTGCATGAATTTCATCATGTGAATTTTGGACCCTACACTGAGCAAATACCATTTTAAGATTAATCCTACTAAGTCTTACTATGGTGTAAAGACTGGTCATATACTACAGGCTTTAAGATTATATACAGTACTGTGCAAAAGTCTTAGGCAGTCAAAGGTAGTGTTTAAAGCTATTTATCTGGGTAGTAACGGTATATTTGCTCAGAACAACACACACAATTTAACATTATAACATGCAAATTAAGAGTAACACAATACAAGCTGACAAGAATTTCTTCTGTTCTCCAAAAAGTCACTGATATCTACTTGGATGGCGAGATGAACAGTGCTTCAGTCCCCAAACCTCTCCTCAGGGGCACCTCAGCCATTCCATGTGTTTGTTAATTTTCACCACCAGCTCACTTAATTAATTTAATTAGTTTTAAAAGCCGGTGAAATATTGATTAGCCATATTAATTGTGCTAGTGGTCGAGTCAAAAAATACATGGGGTGTATTGGACGGGTGCTGCAAATACGGGGGTGATTCGAACACACGCATAGCCTGATTACAGTGTGTTTATGAGAAAGCCTCTGTCCCTTGCAGCTCAGCCCCACCCAGCTCTGACACAGTTGGTTTGGCCCATCTAATTAAGGTTACTTTATGAGTGTTTTATGGAAGCACGTATTGTTACCAAGCAGAGAGCAGTGAATGCGTCTATAGCCTGTGGTCACGACCACACAGCACTTTCCCATTGTAACAGAACGATGCCGTTTCATTCTCATGCATTCATATTTATCAAAAAGTCAATAAATGGCCTACACTGCTACATCAATGGTAGTTATGGTATTATTATTAATAATAATAACAATAATAATTACAGATCTGGAGTCATCAGGGGATTACCTATCACATGACTGTCATGTAATTCTGCTATTGGTTTAAAAACAGTCACTGATTCCTAGTGGTTAAACAATATAGTGATAATAATAGAGTGCTGCATTAATTATCTGCTTAGCACAATGTACTCTGGAGAGCGGGAATGCATCTAATTTAATAATCTAATTTAATTAGAATGGATACTTAACTACAACAATGGGCTGGTGCACCATCCTGGGTTATTCTCTGCCTGGTGTTCATAGCGTCCAGGATAGGCTCCGGATCCCTTGTGAACTTGTATAGGACAAGAGGGTATAGAAAATGGGTGAGTGGAGGGATGGAAGAATGGATGGATGGATGGATGGAAGATCCAAGCTCGTTTTTGCCTTGTAATAAGGACTATGGATGGATGGCAGAAAGAAATGATGATGATTGCCTATAACAGAGTAATTATAATGCCCCTATAACTAGTAATAGCAGGAGAGATTTCCTTTCATTGCACAGCAACCTGCATTTTTGGACGAAGGTGTTGAATGAAATATAAAACTCTTCAATGTCTTAAAGTCATGTTTAAAGTCCGCAAATCCCATATGAATTGTCCCCACCTCATCGCAATCATTCTGAATAACAAGCTGTACATTGTTACACCTGTTTCTAAGTAATTATTTTTAAAAATCAGTTCTTCATTACTGGAAGTTGTAGGCTAAGGCTGCTGGGTTTTACATTTTACTTGCACTCTTTTCTTCATCAACTCAAATCAATCTCAATAGATCTTATTTACAATTTCAAAACATCATGCTTGGAGAACTCTCTTTGAAACACATTACCAAAGACGTTTTCCAGTGTGACCGGTGAAACTGATGTAAATAATTATAATCAGCTACTACACTGGGCCCTTGTGGATTTAGTCATCCGGGGAAACCACAACTTGTGTGTATGTCAACTTCAATTTTTTAAGCAACCAAGTACATTCGTCAGGCCGAGGGAGGTCTCCTCTCAGCCCGTGCGGAGAATGTGGAATGTCTGGGGAAGAGAAGGAGTCATCCAGGGAAAAGCTGAGTCACGGAGAAGCATTCCCAGCATTGACTATAGGATGGGCACTGTTTATAATTTATAACTGGAGGCCTGTAGCTTTCAATAGTAAAATAGCCCTGATTTAGATTTCCATTGAGGTTTACACACCTCCATTTGAGAAGATCTGGCAGAGAGAAAGATTGTTTAGGATTGTAAGCATGTCCTATTTTTCTCATACTCATTGTGATGGACTGGTGCCTCATTCAGGAGCCATATTGATTCATCGAGCGTGACTGTTTGTAGCTAGTGCAACACATAAGCGTCCAGAAGGAAAAGTCAAAAATCCAAATCAGCTGGGGCAGCCAGCAGACCACAGATAACAGGTACAGTGTCCACAGCACAGCAACTCAAGCTGATAATGCCTGTGGTAGGATGCGGTGCTATTGTGTACACGCTAATATCCTAGGTTAGCATCTGTAGTCTTCAGAGACATGCTAGCCTAGCCTTAGCAGTTTCATCTAACGGAGTCAGGCAGCTAAAACATAACATAGAGTGAGATTCGTTGTTCACAATCCTCCACTTCATTGGACACTGAACAAATATGCAAATATGTCTTCACACACTGACATTTGTCCATATCTCATTCTTGCTACAAGTCATGATTTTAACTCTTAAAGCATCAAGTTCATTTTAGTTATTAAATATGAATTTGTTCATCAGAGTTCTTGCATCTGAACCCTAAATGTCACCACACTTCTTTGCCAGTGTGTGGACATTATCGACTCCTGTGCAACAAATGTGCTCCGTCCTGCTTCTATCAGCGCACCCAGGCCCCCACTGTCACACCCTCCCCCAAACAGCAAGATGGGATCACTCCACTTCTCTCCTTCTTTGCCATGCCTGCCTCTACCTGCCCACTGCATAGCGCGAGTTCCTCAAATGTGAAGGAAGCACCGTGATCTCAGTCGCACCACCGGCACAATCACCTAGAGGGCAGTGCTGGGGCAGATGCTGGCTCCTTTTCAGTATCATCTGGGCACTGAGCCACAAGGACAATGAAAGCAGTGGTTTGGCAGGGCCCCTAATTAAGCACTGAAAATTTGACAGGGTCACACTGGGATTTGACCAACTGATTAACCCTTCAGGGTCAGGCATGCTGTGAAGATGGGACATCCTTTCTCACAGTGTACAGGAAAGACTGCAGCTAATGAAAGGAGACAGATGCTACATGCAAGTAAACTTGTCGGTGAATGAGGATTGATTATCTTCTCATGCCTGGATGAGCATGTGTGAATATTAATGTGCACGTGTGTGTGTATGCATGATTTTTTTTAGATCCTTGCAAGAACACACTAAGGCTAAAATGCATCTTTAGTAACAATACTTAGATTATTATTATGGGCCTATTCATGTATATGAAAGGCCCATATTGTTATTCACCTAGTAAACTACTTTTGCCAAATTT
>JAODJW010000094.1:13652221-13675404 GCA_026777045.1 Hyperopisus bebe
GACTTAATACAGAGGACTAATGACAACAACCAGAAACAGCTGATCACATGGGGATCACACACGAGGTTAACGAGGGGGCGTGGCACACGGAAGGAGCAGACGATCAGGGCAGGACAGGGGTAATGTTGGGATAAGATCTTTATCATTTTGGAAGCCATTAAGAAAAAAAAGCTCTTGTTTTATCCTCTTAATTTTGTGTTTAAATGCTTAAAAAAAAAAAAAAAAATTACGGGGGCCGGAAATCAATTAATTGGTTTTCCATTATTTCTTATGGGAAATATTCGATCAGAACTCAAACTTTTTAGGATTCGATACGGAGTCCGGAACGGATTATGTTCGAGAACTGAGGTACCACCAGAGTTGGACATTTCAGATCCAGAAAGTAAAAATCCAGACCAGGATTTTGTTTCAATCAACCAGCTGAGCATAAAGAATCACAGTCATATAGTACTCAAGAGGTTGGTTGAAATAAAATCCTGGTCTGGATTTTTACTTTCTGGACCTGAAATGTCCACCTCTGGGTACCACTGTACATGACACAAGCTTACTCGATGAACCAGAGAAACTATGGATCACCAGTCAGAAGCAGATGGACACCTTCTTAAAGAAATCTCCAAGCGGAAAAATTACCTGTTCAAAATCGCTGGAGAGCCCAATGCTGTTGTGACTGACGATATAAGCTTCAGTGTACACATGATGTTCTTATCCAGAACAACTTACAGACAGGGTCGGGTTTGTTGTTTCCGGAATCTCACTTGAACCATCACCCCCTCGGATGCTTCGAAAGCTAAATGAATACCTTGCAAGTTGAGTCAGATGATCGTAGCTAGCTAGCTGGTTAGGAGAACATTGTGCTTCAGCGTCTCTTAAATAAGGAGCATGTTTAATATTTATTTCAGTGATTGCTTATGGTCAACAGAGGGCCCTAGAGAAATGTGTGGTTTGAGTAGTGATAAACACTGACGCTGCTTACTGGGTATTATTTATTGACAGCGATGACCTCACAGCATGGTTCAGTGGGTAGCGTTCTCACCTGTGTATATGATGACAGCGATGACCTCACAGCATGGTTCAGTGAGTAGCATTCTTACCTGTGTATATGAAACAAGCAAGTTCTCCTCATGCTGTGTGGGTTCCCTACTCGTACTCCAGGTACCTACCGCCATTCACAAGCATGTCATTAGGCGAAGTGATGTCTCTGTAATTGTATGCGTGCCTGCACTTCCTGGGATTGGCTTCAGGTGCACTTTGACCCTGCAGAAAAGTAGAAAATGGATGGATATGAACTCACAGCTTACAAAGAGCATTAGAGACGTTCATGGCACAAATAGCATAAACATGGTACTTTGCATTCTGTGCTTTTGACCGTTAATCTAACATCTGTGTTTAGGCACTTGAAGTACGAGGTTTGTACAGCAGATGTGGCTGCAAAAAAAAAAAAAAAAAAAGTCACCATCATAGAAATCAAGGAGCACTTTAAGGACTTAAATGCATCGTTTACAATTAAGAATAAGTCTGGCTACAGAAGCTGGCATAGAGTACAGGAAGGAAGATTTTCCCCTCACCCCGAGGCTAAGGGGGCTTCCCACATTTTTAAAATCCTGCAGAGAAATTCAGAACATGATTCTACGCACTGTAGAGGAAGAGAGTATATGATAAATAAGATTCCTGCCAAACGGGCTAAGATTTTTCCTCAGCTGGAAAGCTGTCCCAAATATCTGAAAGGCAAACCGATAGGAATAATGTACATCAACACCACGCTTCACCAAAATAAGTATGAATAAATTGATGGATTAATATTGAGGTGTTCAATTTCCTATACAATGACAAGTTGATTGAAGCTACTGATAGAATTTGACTTAACCCAGTGCTGTCTTATTTGTGTCCCATTCCATAGCAATTAAATCCACATGATTCAGGACATTTCTGTGTATTTCTCTGACAGTTTGTTTCTATGAACTCTCGTTCAGGTGAGTGCGGGTTCTCCGGCATGGTCAGGTATCACACAGCGCCAGCCCTGTATCCTATACTTCACCTTACACATCCATACATTCACCTTCTATATATACAGCTTACTGTAAACCACAGAATATGGCCTCGATTTATTGTAATGAAATACAGCACATCGAACTAGAGATTGCCCTGTCACTCCCCACAGTAAATCACATTAATGTTGAAATCCTGACACCATGCATCACAAATTTAGGAGAGGCCAGCTGTTGCGGTAAACAATTGCAGATCACCACTGTCATCTTCGGCCGTGGGCCTCCTCTGTAGCTCCCAAGCTCGTCTCAAAACACGCGGTGATGTGAGGGACCTCCTTCCCTGCATGCTGATGGGTGATGGAGACCTCCTCTTTCCTGGCTTCTGCACTGTAGCCACGTCAAAACCGTATGGGCAAGTCCAGCAATGGCAGGCCTGCTGCTTCCGCGTCTAACCATCAAGCACCACGTTCCGGAACCAGCCTTTGAAATGCTGTCTCTTATCTGTAAAACAAATAAATGTGTTCAAAAGTACACAGCTGGTAATATTGTTAGGCTCCACATGCGTTTACCAGGGGTACATCTTGTGCCTTTCCATTTAGAAATTTGCATTCCATTAGGTTCTCCCAGGTTTTCCTTGGTTTGTACCAAAAGAGGATGGTAGCAAATACTTGGAAATCAAAAAAACTACCTCTTTATCTTGGGTTTGGAATAAACGATTAGATATATAAATCACTCCATTTTAAAGACAGATAGAAGGAAGTCATTCTACCATCTGAAAACTGAGATGTTCTTTAGGACAAAGGTTGCTAAAACTCAAGCATCAGTTAAATCACAGATGGGTTTGTCTACCATGCAGCCCAAATTTTTATTATAATGAACAAAGAGTGCAGCAGAGTGTGTGTGTGTGCGTGTGCGTGTGTGTGTGTGTGTGTGTGTGTGTGTGTGCGCGCGGGGGGGGCTAAGCATGCAGCGGGTTCCCAGAAGGCTGGGTAAACCCCCAGCCGGCTGCAAGACCCAACATCTCGGTACGGAAAGAATGAATCATGCGGCAGGACAGACCGTCAGCTCAGCCTGGCTGCAGTTCAATGTTAACTTTCTTCTTCATAAAGTTGTCCTCCTTTGAGCCTGGATTCCTGTTAGAGGGTCTTTAACACGTCTTTAAAAGGAGGAATGAGAAAGGGAGAAAAGGAGAATGAAATGAAGGAGAGAAAGGAAACCAAATGAGAAATAGTCTCTTCTATAATTCAGCAGTTTGAAACTAAATTAGCATTATTAGCAAGAGGACGATTTTGCCACGAAATGAGAAATACAGGCATACAGCTTTTATCTTTACAGTAAATGTAACTAAGCAGAAGGAATATTTTGCTGTCGATGTGTAAAGTCTTATGTCACAAAATAGAGTGTGTGGGATCATGTGTGACCCTGCAGGTTCGGACTTTGTGCCTATGGCTGGAAGGTTGCCCGTTACAGACCCAGGTTGCCCGTTACAGACCCATCCCTCGCAGAGTGATTAGACTAATGGGCCCTTCACCAAGGTCCTTAACCCCAGTTGCTCCAGGAACAATGTCTGGCCCAGCTCTCTAATCCTCACTTGTACGTCGCTTTGGAAAAAAGCCGCTGCTAAATATTTAAGCAAATTTTGGCGACCCTGCAGGAGGACCACCACCCTCACCACTAAGCATCAAGACTTCATCAATAATAGACAAACTCATAGTGCTCGATTTCTTTTCCCCCTCCCCCCATCAGCTGATGGATGAGAGCATGTTTCGAGGCAGAATTCCACAGCATATGTGGTTCTGGTGAATCATCAAGACCAAGGCCTTTTTCCCTCCAAAACAGACAAGACCCAAGATTGATCGGCTGAATGTAAACATGCGGGTGGGACTGTCCCCAAGGCGCCAGCTTACCAAAGGTAAATCCCAGTAGCCTGGTCCTATTCCTACTGCTTCATGTGGCAATCCATATTGTTAAGCACGGCGAATACACAATGATGCTGCTCAAGCCAATCATCCTCAGGCAGGCTGTCATCAGGGCCTCCAAATCTACCAGAAAGCAGGCATGTAGACTTGTCAAAATAAAGTGTGGAGCAAAACTGGTACTGCAACACAGATGCAGGCTGGTATCTGCCAACACACTCTTCCCCCACTGCCTAGCCCATTTAAGTCAGCATTGCTATACAAGATGAAGGGCATTAAGAAGGCAATGTATGTTAGGACAGAAACCATTAGAAGGTCCTTTTTCATCTAGTCAAAGTAGTATCACCACGCTGCAGTTTAAGGTACTGGTCTTTTATGATGCAAATTGTGATGGAAAGAGCCCAGTTAAAGGGGAAATAGACTTCCTACAATAGCCCAAAAAAGACCAGGAATGTCCAAACAAGCCAAACCATATCTGGTCAAGGTCAGTCCTGGAATGTAGCTGGAAATGTATCGCTGATACATCTGTTTCACGCAGCAGCATCTAACACTGAGGTTGCTGCCTGAAACTATACTAAACCCACTGCAAAAAAAAAAAAATAAAAATAGTTCTGTGAAAGGGAATCAAAAAAATTATCACAATGTCCAGGAAGATGAGCAGTTACTGAAATGTGGCAGGGCATAGGCTGAACAGAAACTGGCTGCCCTTAAGCTAGTTGTACCAGTAAGCCAAAAGAAGTCGTGATGGTGGTCTTCACACAGGCTCACTGCCATATCTCAGTTTTCCAACTCTGTGTCTGGACTTCAGTAGAGGGCATGAGTCTGATATCATTCTGTAGGCAGTTTGTTAGCATTTTTGAACATCCGGTTCCCTTGGTAAAAAAGCACATGAGAAAAGTCAATGGAACTTCAGAAAACCAGTGAAAATTATGTCTGTGGTTAAAAGCATTAAAAAAAAACTTTCATGTTTTATTGTATGAGAAATCATTTGTGCTGGTATTTCAACAAATTTTAATGTTTCACATTTTAATTTTCACAGTAATTTTTAAAAATCTTTTTTGGAATCTATCTGGCTTGGACAGTTGAAATTAAACAATTTGGGATATATAAATTCTGATAGGGGGTTCTACCTTATTAGCTAGACAGTGGGTGGGTCAAATGATTTTCACCTCTCTCTAAACTTTTCCAATCGTATTTAAAGAATGACACTACAGCACGGATTAAAAATGGAATTGCCATATTGGATTGCTCACTAATTTATTCATTTAGTACTGAACTCACCTGCTCATCTGCTGAAACTTCAGAACATCATGCTCTCGCAGCTGTAGTTCTTCCTTTACCAGTGGACTTTATCCCAACCGGAGATGGTCTTGCAACATTAAACTAGCTCTTGACCAACCCCAAATAAGGACCAGCACCCTCTAAATCAGGTTCTATTCAAGTCATGGTCTTTAAGGGCTGAGCCCTGCTGATTTTCCAGTCTACCTTTAACCGTTAGCCAGGTGTGAAGCCTCTGTGGCCAATCAGAATCAGTATTTATTAAACTAACTACCAGGTAGAACTGAAAACAGGGTCTGGATTTGGAATCAAGGTTCAGATTTAAAGAGCCCTGGTCTAAATAGATACATAAATAACATAAATCACACATTAAGCAGTAACAGGTATAGTTAGAGTAGTAATAGTAATTCAGAGTGGGCCCATGACTGCCTATTAGGGAGGAACTCCAGGCGGGAAACCCAGCGATAAGTGGCAGCATCCTAATTATGGCCCCTGCCGTCCTGCACTGCCTATTCAGCTGGCACTTCTGAAGAGATTAAAGGCTTGCTACCCGTTACAGAGAGCAATTTCCCCCTTTCAGGGTAGACAAAGGAAATGACATGGTGCTCAGACTATCGTCCCTTGAGAGTCTCTGGAGGTCCATCTTCCACTGGCTTCGATTCTCCCCTGTCCTTAGGACCCTGCACCTGCTTTCTTAGTGCTCACTGTCTGGTTGCCCAAACAAGAATTTGCTGCCCGAATAGTTCTCAGTATCGCTAACGGCACTGAAATCAGCACGTAACCTGAGAGGCATTATACACTTTGGCCAGGCTGGTGTTTCTTTCCCATGCTGCATCACACTGCCAAACCACTCATCAGCTCTTTGGTCCCTGCAGCATCTGTTTGTTTGCGAGCTTTGCTGAAAGCACAACACAAACAGCACAAAAGTCACGACCAAGAAGAATCCAAAACGCAAGAGTCTGCCTTTTATTCCTTCATGCTCCTCTAAATTACAGCCACCTCCCAATGTCTTCAAGAAACTAATCTCACTCATTGAAATTATCTTAACAGCATTCACTCTATCACCATCTGCTGCATTTAACTCCTTGGAAATGCTCAAGTCAGCTCCAGAATAGGTTTGTATGCACTGCCCTATCACAAGCAATACAATCAGAAAAGCTTTTAGAACAGAATAACTCCACTATCGGATAGGAGGAACTCAAGAGCGATGTCACCCAATTAAATAATACCCTGGGTGAGGTAAACAACACTGCATTACCAAAATTGCTGTTTTTTTCTCAATTTTGTTTTTTCTCTCAATGTGCAATTGCTGGTATTCAGATGAAGAGAAAAAAGGAAACTTTTGATGCGGATTGTGTTGCAAGCACAAGGTTACACGCAGCTGTTTTGTGCTTCCAAAAATATGCTGAAGTTCTCTTAAGAGCAAAAATGTGACATTTAAAAGCACCCATCATCTCTCCACTAGCAGGAAGCATGTAATTAAAATTCATATGCATCTGGTAGGAAGAATCACCCCCAAAAAGGACACACCCACCTCAGGTCAGCTGAGGTAAGTTCAATGCTTAGAAGAGTGGTGAGCAGTCTTATCCCCACTGGGCCGGTGTGTATGCAGGATTTTGGAATAACCTTTAGGTCAGCTGCTCATACCCATGTGTGAGGACGTTTCAGCCAATCAGGCCTCTAATTAGTAATCTAATTAGGGAGTTGCAGTGAAAACGCACATACCCTACAGCCCTTCCTGGATATGATCCCCCCCCCCCCATCTTAGATGCTGCTAGGCTTAGGCACCAGTTTCCATTAGCCAAGATGTTGTTGGCAGGGGGAGGGTGTGCTTTCTGGAAGGGAGGGGGACTGAGGCCGGCAATAACATGCTTCAGAATTATGGAGGAGCCAGATCCTAGGAATTTCAGTAAAACCTAGGATAAACGCAGAGCTGTTCATCATCTGAAAACTTTTCTGGTGAGCAAAAAAAAGAAAGATTCTCTCCAGCAAGCTAATCATTTCCACGTCTAATTTTTTTCAGTTACAGAAATTGCACAACTAGGAATTCAGTAGGAGCCATCCTAACTGTAATTAGTCATCAACATTTTGCAGAAAATCCAGTGCAGAATTTGTCAGAAGTCTGCTACCAATGTTTTCTTATCCTTCTGCATGGAGTCAGACATTTACAGAGTGCATGTAAAGGCTGACCTTGTTTTTCTTAGAAAAAAAACGATGCTATGACACAGCATAGCACAGGTGGGAAAAGGAAGGTGACTATCCATTTGGAGACCAATAGGGACACAGACAGGCTAGGCAGAGTAGGGGCAGGCTCCCCTGGGCAGGTTGTGGGTGCAACAGAGGCTCCCCCAGGGCTAGGATCAGGTACCCCTGCCAGGTCCACAAAGGTGCCAAAGGACATTCTTGACCAGGGATGTGGGAGGGAGCTGTAGAAGCTGTCGACCTGCTTCGGTCAGACACTTGCACAACCATGGAGACTAGGGTACAATTGGGGTCTCTGATAGGCTCTTCTAGAGTTCACTCACCCGGATATCAACTGGGTTCAAAACTGGAGAAGGGCTGAGGGTTGTCCCAGAGTCTGCGGATAGTCTTTTTGAGTCTGCCATTCTGTTATGGTGCGGGTGGAAGTGGACAATCCGCTTGAGGTTCTGAGACAAACAAGGGTATATTGGGGAAACTGTACACACAGGGTAAAACTACAAAACAAAGGGAGCAAGACAGGCCAGAAAACAAACGGGGAATAATACCAAAATAACTAAAACCATGAAACAAAACACTAGGCAGAAGAACTGAGGCACAAACACACTATTTATTTAATATTTACAATGGCAGACTGAAGAGCAGGACAAAGGCAGGGACTTAAACACACAGCTAACAAGTCAATCACAAGGAACAGGTGCAAATAATAGTCAATTAGCCAATTTAGATAGACACAGGAACAATGAGAAACAGGTGGAAGTGGAAACACTAAATAAGCACAAGGACTAGGGAACAAAAACAACCACCAACCACATAGAGGAAAAAGTCTAATTCAAACTGGACATAAGCTGCTGGCCAAACAGGGTAGAGACACAAAGGGTAATGTCCGATGGGTGCTGACCCTGACAAAGGGACTTTTGAATCAAGTTTTGTGAAAATCGGCAAGGCAGTGAGAGTATCATAATCACAATTGTAAAACTATTTTCTTACATCCACCTTGATGTAATCAGCCCAGCTGTCCCACCTGGCTCATATGATCCTCCTGTGAGCTACGCCCCCCTCATTAACCTCATGTGGAATCCCAATGTTATCAGCTGTTTCTTGTTGTTTCATTAAGTCCTGTGTATTTAAGTCCCCGTCAGAGTATGTATCCCCAGTTCTGTCATTGATGTCATTTGCTGTGTTTTACCTCATCTGTTACTTCTACCTAGTAAACCCGTGTTCCTGATTCTCTGTTTCCTGACCCTGATTTCCCGCTCCCTGCTCGCCCGACGGCGACACCAGCATTGAGGCCATATATCTAGCAGTGCTTTACTGACCTTCCCGTCTGACAGTACATAGGTGAAGAAGCTGGGGGGATTTTTATAGCTGCCCGCCTCCCATATCCAACCACACTGATTACGTTGTGACTCCAGTAATTCTGAACAAGAAAACAGAGAGGTGCCTTTTAGCATTAGCTATTACAGAACGTGCTGGTCTTCATATTTACAATTCACCTAGCGGTTAATCGAAACCATAATCAAAATGGCCACTTTAGACTTCTAACCGGGGGGGTACCAAGGGGGGGTGACATCCTGGATTTTCTGGGGCTAGTGATGGTCACTCCTTTGATCCATCCTACGTTGCCTTATCTCTGCCCCCGCCACCCTCAAAGAGAGCTCCATTCCCAGAGATCCACTCATGCAGCTAATTGCAGGCAGCACTGAAAAAACAAATTAGCTGGCTGATTTCTTTGGCTCTGGCGCAATAATTTATTTTCCTTAGTCTTTGCCACAGGCAAATATGAACCGAAAATCTAAATGACTAAAAACAAACAAAACGCCTTTTTGGCCACCAGGTACCACACTTTTGGTACTTCAAGAAAGTACCAGAAGTAAGGAACTTCAAGGTGTTGGTTTTCTACTGGCATAAAAATTGGTGCTGGTGCCAAATGACATCACAGAGTGAGGTGGGGTATTTTGTACTGAATACTAAAATGCCTGTAGCATATAATAGGGCTGGACAATGTGTGATATTAATACAAACATTGCATGTTATGCACGTGCAATTCTTACATCGCTAGTCAGCTAGATTAAGATTAGGCTTTTTCTTACTTCCAATACTGTACGGACATTATAGCACAGAGGGTTTAAGTTTCGCTAAAACATTTGTACTCTGTCATAAAAAAACCTAGCTGGTTTTGCATTTTTTATTATTATTCCTTATTATTCCTTACATATATTACACTATAAGTCATACATTCTCCACATGTAACAAAAAGAAGCAAAAGTGATACAATCGCAGGATGAATAGTAACAGAGAAATATTTTATCTGAAGCTGTTTCATTTCATTTATCCAAAATCTTTCACAATCTTGAATCAAGCCAAAAACAGAGCTCTTCCCACTGCCTCTGTGGCAAAATCTGTATTTGCCTGCCTGGGCTGTCGACTGCCAATCAAATCACCCTGAGTATGAGGACTAAGCAGCAGTGGGCGGGACAAAGTTCAAAGGCACCAGCCAATTGGCTCTGGGCACCAAAGGAATGAATCCCAGGCAATTTTTCTTTCCTCTCATGGCAAAGATACAAGTTATTGTGTTGCGAAGGGTCTCTCAATCCTTGAATGACCCACCGCAGTGTATCGGTTAAGCCATTTCATTCAGTAAGCAGAATAAAAAGTCCCCCAATGAGCCACTTCTAGCTGAAATTTAAATAGTGTTCTGCTTCATTCTCTGTTCCTGCACTGCCTGGTAGTGACAAGGACAAAAGTAGACTTGATTTCTCATGCAGAAATAAGAATCACAACTGCTTATTCACTACTCAGTTTGGTTTGATAGAACCTATACCTAGAAGCACAGGGCATGCAGTGGGGGAGGACCGGTCTGGTACAGGAGGCAATTTACAGACAACTGGTGACCTACTTACCTATCTTTAAGTCCACACAAACATTGGGAGAACATGCAAACTTCACACAGAGAACAGGGGCCCGGATCTGAATCCCCAACACTGGAGGTGAACATTCCACATAGTCTGGAGTTCTTGAATTTGAATTTTTTGTTCAGGGGTGCTGAGAGCTAGGTGGGAACAAAAATGTGGACTGTCTGGGGTTCCCCAAGGACTGGCCTGAGAAACACCGGTCTAGTCTATATGCTTTCATTTTGGTTTTTCTAAGATAAAGTGTTGCAGGCTGTGGTGAACCAATGACGCACAATAAGGCTGCTTTGGTCTGTGGTTTGAGGTTCCTCTCAAACGGGCTCACACTCATTCATCTATGATAAGCATCACTTTTAATAGTGACTCAAGAGCAACGTGGACTTTTCCAACCTGAATCAGTGTTTTAGGAAACAATTGTGTCTAACTTTAAAATGGGGAGAAAATGTCCTTCAAATTAAGGGTGAGACCCAAAGAATATGCAGCTCGTTCCTGACAGACATACAGAGTAGATACTTTTTATTATAAAAACCTTCTTCTTAAATTCAGTCTACCTTAAGGTTATTTAATGGTATAACAGTCTTCTGTAGATTAAATATTGACCTAACAATTATACAATGGATTTACAATTACTACATCATTTCTTGGTTGATATTTTCTTTATTTCTATACTCTAGGAATATTCTTCATAAATGAACATAATATTTAATCAGCATTTCACATGTTGATATCTAATACCACAAATCTATCCCATGGTGTCGTATCAAAACTGGTGATTATATCACTCGCATTGCCAAACTCCCCCATTTCCTATACCACTATAGCACAGGGTCACTGTGTGTCTATCCCAGGAAGAGAAGCCCATGGGGCCCTTGGATGGGATGTCACAGGGTTGGGGCACGTCAGTGACACGACTCACCTTACAGCATGTTTCTGGGACTGCGGGACAACTGGAGTATCTGGAGAAAACCTGCTCAAGTGTGGCTTAACCATGAAAACTACGGTCACACAGAGCTTGGATGCAGGAACTGGAGATCATGATGAGATCAGGCCACAGCACAACTCGGTGAGTAACCATGCAACTCAGCATGAACCACTGTGATGATCACCTTTACCTTCCCAGTGACTTCACCTAAAACAATAGTGTGTTTACCCTATACTAAAATAAAGATTTGATGTGCTTATGGAACATCCATCTGCTTACCAGGACTAATTTTATTTTGTGGTGTGAACCTGCAGGTAACAATCCCTAGAAAAGTATCACCTACACAAGAGCATAGACAGGAAGGTCAGAAACATTAACCCTTCGTAGGTGTGCCCTGTAAGGGATCATGGCTATTAGAGTTGCAGAAAAAATACTGAGGATTTGACCTCGGTGTCCTAGGTATAGGTATGCATGTGCAATAGGAGTGTTAAACGCCTCCAGCAAACGGCCAGTGCTTTGCTTCGTCCTCTGTTCCTGGCTTCAGGTTGTTCTGCACTGCCTCCCTTCGATAAACACAAACCCGGGAAACAACTCTCTTCTCGTCAGGGCCCCAGGTTCGGCCTCCCTTCCCATATGCATGTAGCATAATTTATAATCCAATGTGCAGAACGCTCCAGGTCCCAGATGCAGTATTACTAACAGCTGAAAAAGGAAAGGCTGTATTCCTCCAAGCAGCATTCCGCTGCACTGACTCAGAGCAGCCAGAAGGCCCACGAAGGCTGGAACATGGAGAAAACAAAGAGACATCCCCTGGAAGAGCATCAGTCATCACTTAGGGAGCGAGAGACGTGGGGCCTTGTAAGGACTGCTGGTGGCAGAGGACGCCCAATAATACCACACAGATCACAGCATAACACACCCAGGACAGCACGAAGCGATGGCCTTGGTAATGCATCAGGCAAAGACAGGCAGGAGATTTTCAGCAACCAAAAGAGTTGCGACTAAAAGCACAGTCGATTCATTTCTGGGAACAGTGGTAACAAAATTGCATTTTGCTGTCCTACGTTAAATGTGCTGGGGTTTGGGAGAACTCCAGACTCTGCTTGTTGCTTCACATCATTTAGTGAATTCTGGATGTGTGATGCCTTTTTTTTATTGTGTGCAGGCTAATGAAACATTCGGCCGAGGGCGGCGCCGAACGACGTGGAAATCCTGTTCACCATGAGGCCAGTTCCTTCCAATTCAGGTTAGCCTGTCTGGAGGAACCATGGAGCAAAGAACACACACCTACTCCGCTTAGTAACCTCGACTATGGACACGCAGAAACCCTCAAAGATCCCCTGGTGACTTACCACGTTTTTCCTCCCGTGAGAATCACAGTCCAATCCCTGAAACTCTGTGAAGAAAAAAAAAAAAAAAAAAACGTGCCTGTTTAATTTCAAACAGTTGCTAACCCAAAATCAGAACCAAACTGTATTTCAGCAAGGAGTGATCTGAAAAGAACTGGGTTGGACTTCTCAGCCAGGTCACAGGCTTGCAGGAATCTGCCTGCATTGTCTTGGGGTGCCTGAGATTGCACCCTGCTTTGTGGTTATTGTTGCCTCTGCCATGTACCACGTGTATAACAATAACACAAGCATAGTTATATAGCTATAATTCTTATCATTAATATTATGGCTAGCTTCTAATTTCAGTTGTGTTTCTTGATTATCAGACAGCTTACAACAGAAGAGGGCAATGCTACTGGTGTACTTTCATGTTTGGTGCATATACATTTTTTTATTTTTTTTATTGTTAGGGCGCACACTTAAAATAGGCCAGCAGGATCTGTTCCATTTCGCTCAGTTGTTTGCTTTTCCTTGCAGCTCACCCCCCACCCCAAGTGATACTCCTCAGAAAGCCCTCGTATTGAAAACAGCTGTGCGTCCTGGCTGCATTACCCCTGTCTCGTAAGGTCGGGCCCGCTAACCGGAGCCCAGGGGAGGAACACATCTGGAAAAGAAAACGTGGAAGGAGAGAGCCCAGCAACGGGGTGTGTTGTGCAGTAACAAGGCAGTCAGGCCACCGTCACACACACACACAGACAGACACACACACACACACACACACCGCGTGGGGGGGGTGGCATTTCAGGCCAGCCTGCTGTGTGTGTCTGTGCGTTAGTGTGTCTTTTAAGCTAAACATTGTCTGAACGCAGCTTTCTGTCCTGATTTACTCAGGCTGTGCTTCTCAGCGATGTTACGCCGGTGATGCCGAGCATGTGTGGTTGTTTGGGGGTCGGTGGTTTGGAATTCGTTCTCCCGCACACGCTCTTTGACCTGCTCATATATATCTGTGCTGTCAAGGACACGTTTGTCTGTAGCCCAGCCAGGATCCTCTGAGCAACACATTATCTGTCTTTCAAACCACCCATTTGCCCAATCTCATTCCAATTATGTATAAAATAGTTTATTGGATTCCTTTTCATTACAGCGGGACAATGACAATACGAAAGAGACTAAGATCAAACACATGACTCAGTTCTCTTTTCAGCTACGTACATCATGCATTAATCAAATATTGATTAATTACATATAGTGATTATAGCATACTGCCAAAGGTTACCCCCAGCTTGGCCCCGTGCTTCCTGGGAAAGGCCCCCCGCAACCCTGCCAGGAACATACATTATGCATTATTGTGTCACCCTACTCTTGCAAAGCTAATATAGCAAAGGATAAGAAGGCTGTAATTCTGTATGAGAGCTGTAGCTGTCTGGCAGGCCTGCATGAGGCACACATGCTGCACTTAACCAAGGAGGAACGACAAACGTCGGCCGGACAGCTAATCGCAAAGGACCTGTGTGATACTAAGAATGCAGGCCTCTGTCGTCTTACACCCTATCAAGTAACATCCGATCTGATTTATGTCCGAAGTCCATGGTAAATATTATAGACTGATTGAGAGCTGCCTGAAAGCGGATGTAGCACACTGTCAGTTTGTACCTCAAATTAGACTAAAAAGTACATTTAGCTACAGCCAAGGGTACAATTCACTGACCCTACACTGACAAGCAAAGGTACAAATTGGTATTCTTTTTTTCTGACAGTGTAGGTGTATCACTTTTTATTATAAAGCATTTTGATTTAAGATTATTTATATTATTATTTGCTGTAGAGCAGATGTGTATATTGCAGTACTCCACTTAATGTCTTGCCTCTCTCCTATAACTATTGCGATACGCTCAAATTGACTTGCGTCTGGTGGTGAGTATGACAATGTAGTCCACTTATTTGGTAAGCGATCCTTAGTTAATCTGTTTGATGTTTGCTCCTCTTTGAGAAACCTGACAGTTTTACTTAGATATTTCTGTAATCAGTGGTGTGTGAGTGGTTCTGGTCAGGAGGGGCAGCAGAAGCACATAAGATGTGGAGGGAGGGGTGGTAAGTGGGAAAGCAGGCACCTGGTTTTCCTTACAGGATTATAGGGAGAGGGCAGGAAAGGTTTCAAAAGCCACATAAAAATCAGGAGTCACATCTGTGAGAGAAGAAAGGAAATAGAAATGGAATTATCACCTGGGTGTCTGCAACCATACAAAGGACACAATGTCTCATTATATAGACAGAAAGGAGTTTTTATTATTCATGAAAGCAAACCAGTGGATTTGTTAGTGTTACTGTGGCACCCCCATCATCACTTACACATACATACTGCCAGAATGCCCTCCATCCATCCACACATACACACACTGATACAGGGTATCCACCTTTCTTATATTCATTAAAAGCATAAATAAAATTGGCAGTCTATTTACATCTTATTATATTTATTTTCTTGTGTATTTACTTTGCTTATTTGCTGTGTTGTTATGTGTACTTACTATACTTTGCATTGGCTGAGAGATCCGTACAGGAATTCCAAAGCCTTGTACATCTGTACTTTTGCAAATGGCAAATAAAGTCTGAACTGAGCCCTTATTTTTCCTTGGTGGGACTGGTCCCTTCAGTTCTGGATATCAGCACCAGTCCCTGCCCTATCCTCTCTGTCAGTCCGTCTTGGCCAGCAGGTGGCGCTGGCCATCCCATTCCTAGAGTTTGAGTCCTAAATGTTTAGTGATGATGACCCTCACCTGTGTCTTGTTCCCAGTCGTAGTGTTTAATTAATTACTATGGCCTGCCCCTGCCCTTCAGGTAACTCTAGTTATAAGAGTATAGATGTGCTTGACCTTGCCCAACTTCTTGCTATGTCAGTGTTTTGTGCCTCAGATTCCTGCTTGTTCACTGATTCATAGGTGCTATTAGTTGTCTTAGATGTGTCTAGATGTGTCTGCTCTATAGTTCCTCACTCTGTCTTTGTGCCTCGACTTGATACTGTACACACATTATGCTAATATTCTTCCTTTCGGTTAAATTTAACTGAAGCAAAGTTTATAAGCTGATTAAAGACGCTGTTAAGAAAAATAACAGATGATAAACCACAGACTTTGACTCTATGAATGATTGTACTGCCCTGAGACTGAATATTGCACATAACGCATTAAACGGTACATCAGATACATTTCATAATATCTATTTTTGAATTTTGCTTTCTAGTCACTACTCCCTGAGGCAGTTACAGAAAGTATTTTTAACATTTCATATCAAAAATAACAATAAGAGCATTCTGTTGGAAATTGTACCTTGAATAAATCAGTATCATGTATATTTTTAAATGTAAATACACATTTTAATGACCTCACCTTGAAACTGCTTATCATAAAGTGCTACGGCATTGTAATAAACGCAAACCAGTAAAGTTTTTATGGAGAACATAAGCCAAAAGGGTAATTAATATATTTATAGCAAACAGCACTCCACTGACTCAATAAAATTCACAAAATTCACTTCTTTCACTCAGACTGTTTGTATAAAACGCTGATGAAAACACTGCCGATGTCTAAATCTATTCTTATATTGGTACATTGACCATATGCTTTCTTACGTCTTTGTAGTTACTGGACTGCTGTGAATATGTCTGTGTAAGTACGACATGATAACAGCAATCTAGGAAGTGTTTAGATAGTTTCCAATAGAAAGTACATTTTGGAAATTATATCCATCTACCTTCCTGTCACTGAACCTGGTAAGAGCTGTGGGGTGGGGTTGGCATAAGGCCCAAGGCAGGAGTGGAATCCGTACAAGATGCCAGCCCATCAAAGGGCACACAGACACACACAGAATCAGACCCTACATATCTGAGATTTGGAGATGCCAGTTTGTCCAGTTGCATTCAGACTATGGGATGAACCCAATTTATCCACAGAAAACCTTTATGTTACTAAGGGAACATGCAAACTCAATACACTTGCATACGCAGAACCTGGAGCAGTAATGATTCTAGACCATTTCAACTGGGGGGCCAGACTGGGGCCAGTTGTTCAGTTAGGGGGGGCAGATGCATTTGATCTTAATGTCTTCCAAGTATTACTTACACGAGATGGCCAACATGAAGAAGCAAAAGACAATTTTGAGGACAGGACCTGGATTTTTAATAAGCATACATATTTAGGGGGGGCCATGTGGGGGCCATGCATGTTGTCATGGGGACACTGACCTCCAAACCCCGATGCCCCCCCAGAACCGCCCCTGAACTAGAGGCAGACTGGGCCCTGAATTTGTAAGACAACAGCACTGTCCCCTAAGCCATAGTTAATTTATATAGATAATGAAATAATAATTAGACACTTTTATGAACATGAGTTTTACAACCTATATTAAAATTACTTTGAAAATAACTAAATTAAGTATTTTAAATAGTCTGTACATAACACATCCTGTTTGAGATGGAAAACATTTAGCCATCAAGAAGAAAAAAAATAAAAGTAAAAGATCAGTTGTTATGGTTAAACTTCTTTTGCTGTTAGCTTCTCATTTTTAAACATTTTAATTGTCAGTCTGATTTTTATTTCCCACCCGTTTTACATTTCTGTGCTGTGTTCTGTATTCTCTTTGTTTACAGGAAAAACATCACTAGAAATGCTTACGTCTTAACTGCATCTCTATTCACTCCAACATGTGGTTCTGAGCTTTACAAATATAAAAGATGTTCAACATTTTAAGCCCACTGCCGAAATATTTTGCCAAATTAGATTTTTTTTTAAGTTTCATTTTCATGTAACAAATACTTCATACAGACATATGTATCAACAATATAACACATTTACAAGTTAGAGCAGGGATCTCAAACTCCAGTCCTGGGGAGCCGAAGTTCTTTTCCTGTTCCATCACAAGTGATTCAGCTCAACAGCTGTGTCATAATGAGCACAAGGAGCTGAATCAGGTGTGTTAAATGAGGGGAAACCCAAAAATGTGCAGGGCTCCGGCCCCCCAGGACTGGAGTTTGAGACCACTGAGTTACAGTGTTTGTTTCCCAAAATACGTTCAAGCATGAAAAGTACAATCGGTGCTTAGAAGCTTTTTGACGATAGTATCTGAGCTAGACAGATATCTAAAAAGCAAACCCGTAGAAATCTCAGCACTTGAATTTCCCAAAAAAATACCAACTATAAAACTTTGAACTGTAACTTGAAGTCAGCTTACATGCTAAATTAATAGCTTTTCATATGTCTGACTAAGAGGTTAGAGATAAAGTGGAAAATACTACAGAAATTCTAAGGCAGTGAGAGAGGTTTGGCAACATGCATTCAGACTTATTTAGTGCTGGAAGGCCTTAGTACCCATGTGGATCTAAACACTGTGTTCAAAGATAATGTTCCAGTTATAAGTGAATTTTAATTGAGCATTAGGTCAGTCTCTGACAACAGATGCCAGTGGAAATCTACTGAAGCAGAACTTATAAAACTATGATCAACTAAAGCATTTACATTCCCCAACATTATATAATCACTAGGAAGAGATTCCCATGGTGTACTATTGTTGTTTTTGGAAAAATATAAATAACTGAACCATGCAGTTTTACTACCCTTTCAATTCTGTACATTTTTCAGCATTTCCGGGCTATGAACCAGCAACTGCTGCCACAGCGAACGTGCATTGCTTTAAAGCAGAGAGGACTATGGGCACCTCGTTTGTCTTTAGACATTCTGTGGAATACTATTTGGAAATTGGCACATTGCATCTTGTAATCTGACTGTGTGCTCTCTGCATGTCAGATAAGTCCCCCCTACAGTATATCATTTAAGTGCCTGAGGATTTTCTGTAGTGTTAAATCTTTCTCTAGAATATTCTTTTCACTATCTGTTGGTTTTTGTCATTCTTAAAACTCTTTCTCTGATCCCTTGTTTTTACCTTTGAGCCTTAAATAAACATGTTGAATAAAAATTGCACTTGCTTTTTTTTTGAAGAATGACATCCATACAGATACTGCGATTCAGTGTATTGTTACAAAAAATGCATTGAACACCTGAGGAAAATTGGGATTCTCTAAGTGATGATAATGAGCAGTGATAATCATAATATCTACTTCCTGCATAGGGGGTCATATGCCACGCTAATGGCCTCCTGTCCCCTTCCTCACCTCTTTGGAGAGAGGAGGCAAGAAAGCTGGGGAGGCAGGCAAGGCCAGAAGGCCCAGTCAAGAGTGCTGCTCCCTACAGCCTCTCACAAAGGCGGTACTGTCTGCCTTCACTCCACGGTCGGGCTGCCGATTTCTGCAGGAAATGTCCACTTACCCCTGCATGTCTGAGGTTTCCTGCCTCACTTTTGATTTTGGTTCTCACTCAGTCAGCTGAAAACCTGCTATATAGTCCATCGAAAAAGAGGAGGGGTTAGGACCGTGAGCTCAAACAGTTCAGGCAAACGAATGCACACATGAAGCACAAACTGCTTAAAATACTTTAATGAAGAAAAATTTATTCTGTACTATTCTTCTGTTATTGTTATATTCCAAAGTGATACACTGGAAATTCTTTTTAAAGGCGTGTTGAGTTACAGAGTTTGTTACACATATTTCTGCACTTTCTCCAAACTCCTACATCTGAACATGACATATTTTGGGAGGTATTTGGCAGGAAAAAAACATCTTAATGGTCTCCTTTACAGAGCCCAGAATGCTAAACATCGGTTTTCTCCACCTGGCCCAGTTTATAGACGTGTACATCATTACGGAATCCCTGCTTTCTCTGCTACAGGGATTCTCTCTTTTTTTGGTGAAATAAAGCTCATTTATGTATCACGGTTTGCTGTTCACTAAATTGTCAAAACAATTGATACTTAACTACAACCACATTCGAGAAAATCAAGGCAAATGTATGAAAACATCTATGCATTCATTTATACTAACAATTTAAACCAATGTACACATAAAACTAATATTCAGACAGTGCTACTCAAAAAAAACAGAAGCTGCAATTGAAAGATTTTATTTATTTTTAAAGGAAAAAATCAGGAGATGTATCATTTTGTCCACAGTGGCCCTGTTTTGTGTCCCATATTTCCTTTGAGGCCACATCATTTGTCAGTCTAATTTTGAGGGTCAGTGGTTTTGACAGATGCTACTGTGAAAACTGTTAGTAGCAATTACTTTAGTTTTCTTTAAATGACAATATAGTCACACCACGGGATTGTGTAATTTATTGTTTTTATTTATGTGTTTCTTTGTTTGTATGTTTGGTTGATGCCTTTTTCCAAGGTAGCTTATAATGTCAGTGTTATAGTAAGGGAATTTCAATAATGTTGTGTATGGAAGGCTTCTTTCATTGATCTGAGCAGAAGATAAGGTTGCAGCATGTACAACTGTAGCCAGAACTTTTTTTTTGAGAAAAGACTGTACATTTCACTTAGGCTGCAAACAATGCACATTCAGCATGACCTTAAAAGTAACAACAGCAGTACAGCAGAGTCCCAGACTGTAATTATTACTGCAGTTAACTGACTGCAGTTCATGGGCCTCCTGTCCAGGGTGTACCCCAGCCTTTTTCCATATGCTACACAGGACTGGGTCTGAGCTCCCATAATTCTGAACAGCATAAATTGGGGCCCTCCCCCACAAAGGGTCTACATTGGCCCCCCGATCCCTTCTAAAAAAGGGCTTGGATGGTTACAGTTATACCAGGCAGCAGGTCCTGATGGCATCTGGCCTAGAATGGGAGCAGTTCTGCGACACATGTGTAATCTGTCATTACAGCCACAGAAGGTCCTCCTCTCATGAATGTGCCTAAAAAGGGGTGTGTCTACATTCATGAGGGGCCGAGCAGGCATAGCAACATGGGGGGGTCTGCAAGAAAGTGCAGAGCAGCCTGTTTTTCTGGGAGAGACTCCAACCCTTCAGTGGGCAGAAAACTGCTGCACGATTTGCCAGTCGGTCACAGCCAGCTGCGGTTTGCTATGTGGGTTAATATTAAAGTGATGGAGGCTTTTAAGATAAATGAATTTTTCAGGAAAGCTAAGCTCTATCATAGGTCTGAGTCTGCCCTCTTTAGCAGCAGAGGTGGAGGGAGGAAAGACATGTAAATGGTACTCTCCTAGATGTATGTACCACCTGCACTGTACCATGCACTTTCTTGTTATTAATATTTTTTTTGGGGTAAGAAGAATCTCCTCAGGGGGTCAATATAGTCAGTGTTGGGAATTTCACGTCCAGAAGTTTACAAATCCAGACCAAGATTTTGTTTCTACCAACCAGTTGAGCATAAAGAATCACAGTCACCGAGTACTCACCTGGCTGGTAGAAACAAAATCTTGGTCTGGATTTGTAGCTTCTGGAACTGAAATGTCCAACACTGAACATAGTTCTGTCATGTCTTATTTTACTGTATGTTGTCTTGAATCATATATTAAACCATGTCATCACCCAAGGGATAGACGGAACAATTAGGCCTTGAATTTGCCAGTAAAGACTCTTAGCAAATTAGATGTTCATTTTGTTGGTTCTGGTTCCTCCATTTGAAGGAGGTAAAAGAGGTCTGGCATGAGTGATGGAGAGCATCACAAGGTACCATATGCTTTTTATGGTGGTTGGGGTTTGGGGACGTCCAATAGTAAGTCTGGGCAGGGGCAGAAGGTTCAATGTTGTAAGGACAAGGGTCTTGGTCTTGAACTCAGTGTTGCGCAAAAGGCTCAAAGTGGAGGCAGGGTACGTGTGCAATGGGGAGCTAAGCACATAATTCGGACTTTTCTAACCTAGCAATGAGCATAAACAGCATTAGCTGGGTTGAGGCTACTTGCATGATTCGGTAAACGCAGATGCATTTAATCACAAATTGTAAAATGTAATTCACTATGTGAATAAACTCAAAATTTTAATTTCACAGTAGTAAAACTAGTACTGGAGCTCTGGTTTAGTTGTTTTATGGAATTGTGATCTAAGCAAGTCGTCATAATGAAGAGTTCAGGTTAGCTGTCGAAAAACCACTGTTCTGTTAACCCCTCCCCCCCATTACAATTAAGCTCCCAGGAATCTCACATTATCATCACATAATCCTTTAGCTTTTAAAAACTAGCACATTTTAAGCTTGTTTTTCCCTCTAAATGTCAGTATGTATCTGAATCTGCTTTTTCATTGTCCTCTCGGTGATGTGTGGGTGTGTATCAGCTATGGGGGAAGCTTTGGAAACGGAGAGCACCATGTGACTTGCATAATTGAAACATGATGTTAGCCTGACCTGACTCTGTCAGTGCAGTTATTGGCTTTTCATGCATTTTGTTAACATTTATTAATTATTTGTTAGACATTTTTGCTAATTTTGTTGGACTTTTATGAACATTGAGAGATGTTGAAGTATTCAGCTATGGCGTGTACCGTCTTGGTCATTTTGGTCAATACGCAGAGTTAACTATGAAGCAAAAATGTTGATCCGAGTCAAAAGAAAACAGCTGGTGATATGATCCTAGCTTGGCTCCTCCCACCCACATTCTCCCAGAATGCCTTAGGGTACCTCGCCCCATTCGCAATTCTGTAAATCTGTTCGAAGTTTCCTCATCACCGTGGCCCCTTGATCACCTTGAGAAGGAGAACCGCTGTGTTTTCTATTGTGTACCTTCCAGAAGCAATGTTGAAACAAGAGCGGATCATGCATTTAGCTTAAGAAACTTCCTTAAACACCAGGCAACCATCGTCTGCCTCACTGAGGTGTGCAGGCTGTGTCTTTTGTTAAAGGCTCTTTGTATGTCATTCATATAAAGGTCTCTGCTCAGCAAATGAGTACTAGGGACAAGACCATTACTCACATTGAAGCAGTGTATTCATTTTTCACTAATGCAAGTAGCATTTTTTATGGCAGATTTTCTACATTGTTTGAAGCTCTACATAAACATGTAGCAGCTAATCCCTAATTGCTAGAGATGGGCAGTAATTCACGATGCTAATTATCTGGAGGATGCTTTGATGCCACAAAATAAACATGCGCTTCATCAACTGATGTCATTTTGGACAGCACTAAATTACCCCTGGCTTGGGGGTGAAGTAGCCAAACGCAGAGCCCTTTGCATAGCACTTTATTCAAACTGCCATTGAGAACATCAGGAAAGGTTTTGCATTTTACGGAGATGATTGTCATATCTCAATACAAATTTATTTAGGGAAACTGTGTGACAGTCTACTATTGTAATTCATCTTGTTTCTTTCTCACATAATATTTCTTGCATGATTTGAAAATGTAATGAATTATATTTCTATTATATTAAAGATAATATCAATAGACTGTTATTCACAGCTCTTGCATGTTCTCCTAAAGGAGGTGAATGATTTTGTATTTTCTTATCCATCCACTCATGCATCTTCTAGCTGGTTCCTGATCGGTGTCATGGGGGCCTGGAGCTTATCCAAGGCAGCATAGCAGGGAGTGAGGCTGGGGGACACCTTGGAAGGAATGCCAGTCCACCCCTCCCCCCCACCCCCACACACACACACACACACACACACACACACACGTGAACACCTAGGGGAATTTTGAGGATGGCAAATGGTATTGTACTTTCAAGGTGACCATTTGTGTGTCATTTTGAAACCCCTGCAGAGTCGTGTGGAGTAAAGGGGGGGGGGGGGGGGGGGGTTGGGG
>JAODJW010000094.1:13691095-13709651 GCA_026777045.1 Hyperopisus bebe
GACAAAAAGGGGTTTTAATTTTATTTTTTAATTTTTCACATCTGACTCATACATGAGTGGAAAATTAAAATGCAAATTGCGCCATTTCATTTTAATTTAAATTTTTGCAGGATTTTTGCGAACAGACTTTGGAAACTAAATGGCAAAATGGAGATTGTATTCTCTTTATTCTCTCCATATTACAGTGCTATGATGTGTGAGATACTAGACTGCACTGCTTGCATAAAATATGGACGTAAGGGTACTGATTTAACTTTAACCTACAGCACTAGAGCAAAACGAACCAGTTGGACACATGATCCTGCAGTTGTTAAAAAATCTTTCAGAGGTTGAAAGGGAACCCAAACCTTTGTTTCAAGAGCAGAATCCCAATTAGTTTTAAAGCCACTTTACTTTTAGTCTGGTTCGTTAGACCACCCAGCCTCCCACAAGAACACAAGATTTACTTCTTTCATTACCTCCAGTTTTCCCAGTGCTGCAATGAGTGACAGATATTTGACTGCACAACCTTACAGTATAAACACATGGGCTAAGGTGCACAATTTTATCGTTCTTATGTATTCCTAAATAAAATATAAATAATCAAAACTCAAAGTAAATACTGAAATAATAGAACTTACGATTTCAAAGTCAGTCCAAATGTATTCAGAAAAAAAAATTAATCACGATATCAATTTAATTGCAGGAAACATATTTTTAGATTTTTAATTACAGTTTTTGGAATGTTCTGCAACTGATACCATGCAAAATTTTATATTGCTAACATCGTATAAATCCGATGTTTTCCAATTTGACGCCTGACAGCTTATAGCTCCGGTTCATACAGCCTATGAGAGAAGCAGCATGCCGTTCTTAGAATAACACCTGGTAAACCATTAATTTAATGCATCCATCCCTCCACAACCGGTCACCCAGTATAATACCCAGCACCCTGAAGCAGGTTTTGGACCTACCACCGTACTCCACATTGTACCTATCTCTTCCAGACTCCAGTATACCACGTGGTCTTTTAAAACGCCCACCTGGCTCGGTGACGTCACTCCGCGCCGTCGTCCCTAAAGCAAAAAGGAAACGGAAATTGCACGCAGTGCATTTCCGCTCATAATAGCATGGCTACTTTCAACAGAAAGCAGGTCTTGAGGCTCTTAACCCGCTTCGGGGCGTTTATCCTCACGCGTTTTGGCTTTTGGAATTGCTTCAGTATGCTCATGTTGTTTGCTGAACGAGCGGATATTAAGCGGTAAGTGTTTGGGGAGTTGTTTATATTTTGGAGTCTAGTTGCAATGTTTCTGACGAGTAACTCGGATATCCAGCTTTGCACTTGAAATGCGATTTTTATATCTAGCAGTAAATCTCACATGCGTTGTATTATCGCTATATATCGTTATTGGATTATTACTTGATGAATAATGCTGTCTATATTTCAGTACCAGTTATCTGTTTGCATATTCACTCGTCTATGATTTACAGTGAAATCATTTTGAAAATAGTTCTCTGATGAAGTTAAAGTAGCAGATTTACAGCTCATTGTCTTGGGTTATAACTAAAACCCAGGATGATTATCAAAGCAGATTCACAGCATGCATGTATTTTTTATTTTCTTTATTTCAAAAGTCTTATTTGCATATTGTAATAAGCATAAGCATTGCAATTGTCAGCAAAAGTAAGCTGAATTCTGCTTTCTCTGTCTTATAATATTACATTTAAATGTGTGTGTCTCCAGGAAGCCTGATATTCAGGTGCCGTATTTGTATCTGGACATGGGAGCCGCTGTGCTTTGTGCCAGCTTTATGTCCTTTGGAGTGAAGAGAAGATGGTTTGCACTGGGTGCTGCCCTCCAGCTGGCTATCAGCACATATGTGTCCTATGCGGGAGGGCAGGTGCACTACAGCGACTGGCTGAAGGTATGGCTGTCAGGACCAAACCAACAGACCACTTTAGCCTTTAGGAACCTCAGCTGACCTTCCTCCCTCCCACAGGTGCGGATGTACTCCCGGGCCTTTGCCATCATCGGGGGGTTTCTGGTCCTGGCCAGCGGTGCTGGGGAGGTGTACCGACAGAAACCCCGCACCAGGTCCCTACAGTCCACTGGGCAGGTTTTCCTGGGCATCTACTTGATTTGCATGGTAGGACTGTTTGTGGATCTGTCTGCATTGCATGATTGGGTTCTGTATTGCTGCTGCTGGCTCTGCTGCAATTTTGCATTATGAATGTATGAAAATATAAAATAATAATTATAATAGTAATAAAATAAAAACCATGCATTCCCTATACATGATGACACCTTACACAGCAACAGCATTTTGTGAATGTTTTTACAACAGGGTCGTTATATGGGATGGCTTCATCGCTCAGTGGGTAGCACTGCTGGCTCAGATTTCCAGGACTTGAGGTGTAAATCTCCTCCCCATTTTGTGTGTGAGGTTTGAAAGTTATTAGGACTGTAAATCATCAGCCCCAAGGCAATTTGATTTGATTACAGTAATTTAGGGGATCATCGCATTAACAGGGTTCCACACGGTAGTAAAAGGTAGTAAATGAAATCAAACAAAATTAAGGCCCTTGAAAGGTATGCAGTAGGTAGGCAGTAAATGGAATTTGACTTGGTAGTAAATTTTTCATCATCCACCTCAATATATTATGAGTTTCCCATTTGTGTACGTGTTTTAACTTCATGTAATTAAAAAATATAATATACATGCTAGCAGGACCTGAGTCGGCATTAACAGCCTATCAGAGTGATGCTGACACCATTTCTCCACCTTTTACCTCAATTGAGCCAGGGTGATCTAACGTGTTGATATTAGGAGAGTCTCTGAAATTAGCTAGTAGCCACTTGGCGGTGAAATGTTGAAATGTAAGATGTAAGTTGGCTTGATAACCCATCATTTAAAGACTGGCTTAAGCCGATCATGGGGAATGACCGGAAAACATTCTGCAGTATATGCAAAAATATACTTGACAAAATCAGGTTGTCTCAATTGGTGCTAATCAGTACTACGACACCAGTTAAGAAAGTTGATTTGTTACATCGGTGTTAACTGCATAGGAGTTTGTGCGCGTTCACATAAATGGAGCACGTTCGGCAATGCAAGGCACCATTTGACTCATGGCGCGATCTCCATGTTTCACGGAGGAAGACTGCTTGCTAATTATGCAGGATTATGAGGTGTTTAAATCAATGCTGCAAAGAAAGTCCAATGCCACTGCAGCCAGCAAAAGCAGGCAGGCTTGTTGGCAACGTATTGCCGACCGAGTAAATGCATAAGTACATTTTTAAGTTCTTTTGTGCCTGGGAACTTAACCCTCTGGAGCCTAGGGGTAGGAAACGCACTTTCACTGACTGGGGCATGATCACACATTTCTTCAAATATCATGAACTTAATTGATGGCAAATAAATTATTTCTTATATATTTGTTTTGCCATTACACCCGTCTTTAATTTAATGTATATTGTAAATATGTCAGATTTTTGTTAAGTTTGTAATTTGACATCAAAGTATAGACATTGCAAAATGCAGTTTGGAACACTTGCAGAAACAGTATAAAAGTACATAGTAAGCAATGGTGGCAGTTTGTTTTGATCCCAGATATCTGATCACCCAAGTCTTGGCTACATGAAAATGACTAAATGGTGTAGTTGCAACATTCATTTGGATAAATAAATAAGAAAAACCTAACTCATGTAACTACTTCTGGTTCCTTTCACTGAATATGTAGCAACTTTCATGTGTATGAATGAGCCATTGTCACCTGGTCACGTCCCTACCCCCCTTTTATCGCGCTGATGGGGATGTATCTGGATCGCGTTTCACCGTTGCGCTGTTAATCAAATCAATGCGATTTGAATGTGCGCTAATGCGGCTATTTAGAATGTGAATAGCGATCTTTGGGTGACAGCGATACTACATGCCCCCAATGCAGGTAAAACAAAATAAGATGACATGGTTTATTTTTTGGCGATTTAACCTAATTTAAAAAACTTTAATGCTTCCAACAATGGACATTTTGAAAAGAAGACAGATTATGGATTTAGCCAGCATTTTTTCATGATTCTACATTAAGGTTTCAGCAAGATATAAACTGAAATAGATGCGAAAAGTATGCAATGTCGTCGACGACATACTCGGCCCCAGAGGGTTAAGTTCCCGAGAACTTAAGTGCCTGGGAACTTTTGTGGCTCCTGGTGCCAAGTTCCCAGGAACTTTTGCAGCTCCTGGTGCCAAGTTCTTTTGTGCCTGGGAACTTAATTTAATTCGCACAGTGCTCATATAGGGCTGACTTGCACAGAAACCTCAACTTAACCAAGAACAAAAACTGCTCGGAGCAGGTTTGAGACTTAGCGTAAATTGCAATAGCAGCATGCCTCAGGTAAAACCTACCCACCTCTCATAGTACGGGTTAATCGCGAAGTTACATCACACGTCATCAAGTTGCTCGCAAAGTTACCCCGATAAGCCAATAACCCCCTTTGTAGTACCCTGATCAAAAATCTTTCATTTCTACCATGGTTTGATTTTGATTCATTGATTATTTGATTAATATGAATCTTTTTTCTAACTTCACAGAGAAATATGACCATGGGGAATTAATTATACACTTAATGGGATGCAACAAAGAAAGTAGAATTGCATTGAAACCTTGCCGTTTATTCCATTAATGGAGTGACAATACATAGTTTTTTTTTTTTTTGTGGAAAATGAAAGATCGATCTGTAGGCCAGATTTCATAAGTTATAAACATGCTGTGGGCCGGTACTTTGAGACCTCTTATAAGTAGTGAATGAGCCCATGACATGCCTTGTCCTTCACTAAGGAAAATGCCTGGTTGTCCAACGCAGTCGTCTCCATTATTTTAGTAGTTGTGTCTTTAGCTGTGGTGCAGCTCACAGTGAATATTGATTAAATTTAAATATTGGCCAAGAAAACTGCAAACACAAAAACTGCTGTAAACTAAAGGCAAAGTGTCTGAATAACAAAACCTCAGACACTCGCACATTCCAAAAATAAACATAAAATGCATTTTAAATTCAAAATATGACATCATAATGAACAAAATCAAATCTGAATCCCGTGGTCTCTTCCTTTATGCATATTAATGAGCCTTCCCCTGCTATAATGCCTTTCATAAATTCGTGTGTTAGTGCTGCTTCTTTACACGTCTTCCTGTATCCAGAAGTAGGAGTACCTTTAAAGAGAATTTTGCCCCCAGAAATCAATTATAACACACCCTGACTTAACAGATCAACAAAGTTGAATCGCTACCCCTTCTAATCAGTTCATTGTGATGCATTGATGCACATCTACGTACACCCCTAGTGTGTGAATGTATGTGCCCTGTAGTTGATTAGCATCCTGTCAGGGCTGTTATCTACGTACACCCCTAGTGTGTGAATGTGTGCGCCCTGTAGTTGATTAGCATCCTGTTAGGGCTGTTATCTACGTACACCCCTAGTGTGTGAATGTGTGCGCCCTGTAGTTCATTAGCATCCTGTCAGGGCTGTTATCTACGTACACCCCTAGTGTGTGAATGTGTGCGCCCTGTAGTTCATTAGCATCCTGTCGGGCTGTTTTCCTGCCTAGAATGGCTCCAGGCTCCTTTTTGACCCTGTATTGGATTAGCAGTTGAACGATGGATGACTGTTTTCAAGATAATATACAAACTAAATCAATGAAAGGGCAGCTAATTGGCAATTGGCTTGTGTCACAACTGCTCACATTCAATAATGTTGTTCTCAACAGGCATATTCACTGCAGCACAGCCCAGAGGACAGGCGGGCCTATCTGAACCACATTCCTGGGGGTGAGCTCACCCTGCAGTTGCTGTTCGTGCTGTATGGCGTCTTGGCGCTCTCCTTCCTCTCTGGCTGCTACGTACGCCTTGCTGCGCAGATCCTGGCCACCCTGCTGCCTCTGGTGGTCCTCTTCATTGATGGCAACGTGGGCTATTGGCACCACAACCAGCGTGTGGAGTTCTGGAACCAGATGAAGCTGATCGGGCAGAACGTGGGGGTCTTTGGAGCAGTGCTCATCCTAGCAACCGACTGCTAAGTGCCCCCAAGCGACTCCCCACCCAAAAATTTGCCTGAGACAACAGTCTATTTGGAGGGGAAATGTCACATGGGTTTCTCAGGGGTTGACTGTATCTCCTGTCCTTGTGGCTGGATGGGTACTCCTGCATGTCCAGCATGATAGGTATGAGAGTGGGTACAGGGTCATGTGATCTGGGCTTACATCACTGCAGGCCTTTCACGAATATCTTTCTGTCCACCCACTCTCCTGCAACAGCAGAAAATATCCCTCGATGTTCTCATTATTTTAAAAAAAACTTATTTGTGTTTTGGTTCAAATCATACTATCGTTTTAAATTCTACATTCTACTGTTTAAAATTTTGACTTTATTAGCAAAATTTACTTTTTGGTTTACAAGATACTGGTTTCACCACATTAAGGTGCTCATAATAGACATGCTTGTTTACTACATGGTTTGAATGTTGTATCTGCAGGTGAAATGCCTTAATTTCCTTTGGATTTTCTTTTACATTAATTTGCATTTCTTGTTGCCTTCTACGGCGTTTTTAACCATCATACCTCAGTCCATACGTAGCTGTAATTGTTGAGCCTGTTCCATTTAATTTATTTTATGGATTGAATAATGATTTTTAGTAGGAAATATTTTGGTGTCTTTAATCATCACTAATTCAAAGAGGATTTCTCTTTTTCTCCTTTATATTTACCTTTATCTGTTGTTTTCACACTTTCTTGACTATATGAACAGTGTCCTATGGACAGTGAAGACGGAGGGAATAAACTAGATACAGCCGTAAAGTGTGAACATTATGGCCGGATCTTTAATTTGTTGGAGTGCAGGAGCAACCAAAGAGCCGCTCAGTTTGAGATGTATAGTTAAGGTGTTAAAACATGCTTGACAATGTGTCCTGGGTCATCGCTGATGCAGCTGGGTAATAATGCTCAGAAAGACAATGCTGATGTATTACTTCATCTGCAAGGAAAACCTTAATGTTGGATAAATCTGGTTCCAGATCAGAATGCTCAAAGCAAAAGATTCTTTTCTATGACAGTCTTGGTGTTGTATCTCTCACTCTCGCCCTCTCTCTCTACCCTCTCATGGTGTAATTTGTTGAGAGACTAAAATATTCCCAGTTTTGCTGGATTACAGTTTTCCTGTTAGGATCAATAACCCCAGTCAGTCAGTCTCTTAGTGGCAGAGTGTCCCGTTTACAATATTGAATGGCATTCCTCATACAAAGGAGAATGAATACTGCAGGTAAAGGGGCCATGCTGCAGAATGTTTGGCGGCAGTTAGTTTCCTCATCAAAGATGCTATAAAGAGAGTAGCTGAAATGTACGTTAATAAGATCCATTCATGCTGCTGTAAAGAAGCACACCTATTTAAATATACTTGCTGACAAATTTCCATGCTTATTTACAAAATGTAAGAAATTGTAACTTTTTTTTTTTTTTTTTTTTACCAACTGTGCTTTTGCCATTTAAATAAGCAGTATGGATAGCTAAATTAGGATACACAGTATTCACTGAAAACGGTTGTTTGAAAATAAAAGTACTGTTTGAAATAAGCAAATTATTCATATGTCAATCAAATACTTGTATGTTACTGAAAAGTCGACGGTTTTACAAATGGATCTTATCTTGACCTTTCAAAGGATTCGTTTCCTATAATAAAATTATATTGGTAAATGCAACCTGACATGATTCCAATTTGAAATGAAAATTAAACTATGACAACCTGTTCATTCTGGTAAGAGAAGGTTGGCCGTCAGCCGAAATCCTTACCCAGGGTCAGTGTAACTCCTGCTGGATAATGGATCATCTGAACATGAATCCTCCCTAAATCCAGATATAGGTCATTAAAAGATGACTCATTTCCTTTACAAATGGGGCGTTCATGTAGATAACACGAAAGCATAGCTATGACATTTGTATTAACAGTGGAAATAAGACTAAGTGTATTTTTCATTAATCACTTAGTTGGGACCTATAGCATTGACCTATCAAATTCAAGTCTTTTGTTTGGATGCAAAATATATGAAGATTGTTTGTAATTGGCCTTTTAACTTTCAAACAAGACAAATGTTTACTTTTTAGCTAGGGAAAAATTTTTGGTTATTTGGTGGTTTCTGTTATAGCCGAGGTAGTTGGCGAACTACCGTACCGCAATAGTATATTTTGCCGTGGGTGGGTGAGGCAGGAGTTCTGTTGCGATCAACTAGAAATGTCCAGGTGCAGTTCTCCCTGTGGAATTTGCATGTACTGCCTGGGATTCTGAAAATCAGACAGCCGAGTATAGCTCAGAGGTACGGCTTCCATTCAACCCTGTTTTCCCCTTGTACTCTGTACTGTACAGCATGAATATCACATAGCCGGCTTATGATTTAATTAAATTGCAATCCATTATTGTGTTTGTTTATAAGTGTGAATAATGTATAGTTTATGTGAACCTAGGGGAGTGATATACCCCATTTAGGTGTGCAGGAGAAGCAAAAGACGACATCAAAGGTATTTTTTATTGTCAACTTCAGGCATGAACGTTGACATAGAATAGGCAGGGAGTGCTGTATAAAGAGGCAGCTGTGAAAAACGACACGTATAGGGTCTTTATGAAGCTGCTTTCCGAGTAGCAGAGAGGAATCCAGCCGGGCGGTGAATTTTGAGGCTTCTAACAAGAGCAGATGAGTTTCAGTGAAACTGTGGAACATATGTGAGTGTTACCTCTCTCATGTTGCTCTGCAGGATATCTTCTATTTTTATTTGGTGATAATGGGGGGGGGGAGAGGTGAAGCCCCTTGTACTGGAACTCCATAGCAACAGTAATGTTGAGAGATGGTCTCTGACTTCAGGTTAAGCAGCGATAGAGGGTTAAGCAGGCCTTCGTCACTCATCTCGATATTTCAATACTTGTATCTTCTCTTCGGTTACTGTTGTTAGACACCGGCATTTTCAGTGTCTGATCTGAATTTGAGTTATTTCCCATTTTGCCTTTATCTCCAGCTTCTGGTACGTGACTCACAAACAATGTTAGAGGTGATGCTGATAGCTGTTAGGTAACAGGTTGGCTGGGTTTGCACAACTAATTCCCAAGGCTCAGTAATCCAACACAGCATAGGTTTTATAAGGTGGATGTTAAGCAGGGCAGAATGCAGGTATGCATGTAGGAATGTTGCTTTGGTGAATAATTAAGTATCAGTGTTAGATGTTTAGAAAGTTTTGATTAGGTGACGCTCACAGGGTCACAGGCACCTGGATGAGTACAGTAGCTCACTAATGCTGCCAAATATTTCATTGATGCAGGGGCACACAGTGAGAGAGCTCAACCAGATCCATTCAAATACATGCATTTGTCAAAAAACTTGACAACATAATGTAATTTTATTGAACTTTGTCAAGTTAGGCTACTGTAGTGCTAACCGATAAGCATAACCCTAACCCCTAAAACCTAACCCTAATCCTAAAACGGTGGAACTGCACATGCACAGAAAGGCTCAATAACACATCTCGATAGGTAGCTCAACTCATCAGAACACCGGAAACGTGCTCGTAATCCAACGCACTCGTATAATTTTCCCATTTGAAATAATGGAGACTCAGATTATTCGTTCCACAACCCAAAAATATTAATATAAAAATTATTAATATAAAATTTAAAGTAAAAATAAAAAAAAATAACCTGCACTTTACCTTTGAAAAGAATCGTGGATGTTGTGAGGGAGACGAGAGAGAGGAGAAGAGGAGGGTTATTTATAACTAACGGAATCACTGCTATCTGTTGGCTGGCTGGAGTCTTTTTCTTTTTGTGCGATTTTAACAAGCAACTTATCCAATGACAGCCGCTTAATTCTGCCTCCTTTTCCATTTTCCATATATACATACATACATACAAAAATATTTATTTATTTATTGCAGCTTCTGCCGACTTACCAGGCCCCCAACCCCGTCCAGGATAAACATATGTATAAAATGGGTGGACGATGGATGGATGGATGGTGCATATAACCTACTAATTCTCCTAGTTCTTGCTGGCAGTAGTATTACTGTTTTTTCTGATCTACTTGAACACTTCACTAAACAAATTATTAGACCATTTGAACCAGTTGAACCTCTTGCCCAGCGCTGTGATTGTGAGCAGCACAGGATGACCTGCACAAACAGTGGTCCTCACAGTCAGAATAACCCCCACTTATGCATGTCACATGTTCCCCACACTTATAAAATGGCCTCCTCTGATCTTTTCTCCTACATTTTTCCAGTATCATATTTTAGAAATATCTAGTTCACAGGACTTCCCATCATTGCAAAACACCCACACTAACATGAGAACAGCAGTTTAAGTGCCTCCTGCAATAGGTTGTCAAAGCTGAATCACCCTCTTTGAATGCTTTGTCCATTCACAAAATACAGTATACCTGCAGGAGAGGGCTATTCACTCAATTTCCATCTCACAAACCCCACAAATTAAAATAGGCTTGAATTACCTTAGCCATCTTGCCAAAACAGTTATTATGAAGCACCAAACGCAGACAGCATATATAAATGGTGCTATGATTGGGTCAGAGGGTTAGGATCCCGCATCAGTGATCTGATCATCATTGGTTCAAGTACCAGTGTTTACAGTGTGATCTCAGGCGACTGTCTGATGCTGCTTTCTCAAACAAAGCAAAGATGCACATTACCTTAGATATAAAGAATCTATGAAATAAATCATGTAAAAAGCACATGATGGTGAGGGGTGTCTCCCTGCCAGTTATATTATACAGCCTGTTTCATTATCTAAGTCATAAAACAACACTGTGAGACCTGGCACCATTAGCGCCATAGATTAAAAGAAAGCAAAACTCACATTTAGCAGCTACCTTTGTCTACTTTTACTTTGATAGAATACAGTATGTGTCCCTTTGGACATGATTGGTTATCGAGTGGGTATCATTGATACCTCATGCCTCCTTGCTCCAGGTTCTTCCACAGCCTGAAGGGATCCAGTTGCCGACCTGCTCCCTCCCTGCAGTGGGGGGGGGGGGCACATCCCATCCTGCCTCCAGCTTCACCTCAGTACCCAGTAAGGGGTTGGAGATGTTGAATGGTTTGCAGGCCTTTTTACGCTGAAGAAAATGTCTGTAGTTATTCAGGTTAGATAACTTGACTAAAATGTTGATAAACTGATTCAAACTTGAGATCTTCTAAGACTTTGAACTTTCTATCTTTGCACTTTGTCCTTGAAACTGGCAGCCTTTACATCTGATGTCCGTTGTGGGCACACAAAACCCACCACAGACACACTGCATTCTGCGTTTTCCTAATCGCCTTTAAACACGTGATGAGCATGAAAGCCCCAGGGGGGGGAGTGAACATGGGAAACTATGAACTGCTATGTGAATTTCTTTCCCCCATGTTTTTAATCAGCAATCCCGGGATATGAGCAGCTTGTGGGAGCCATATGGTGTCAGGGTGGGTCCGGATCCCTGCTTTCCTTCCCTGAGAACTCAAAGAGCTGCTGGGCCACAATATGCAGCCCCCACCACAGGACACAGGCCACATGGTGGGCAGTCGGGAGACTCGGGAGAATTCCCAGTGGGCTGCTTAGTTGCTGCACCAGTCAGGAACAAAATTATTTAACAAGTTTAAAATTGGTCCAGTCAGAAACAAAATAACTGTACAACCTTAAAAATCTATGACGTTTCAGACTGTTAACCAGCAAGTTTTCTCGCTCTCTCACATATATACACACACACACACACACACAAAACAGACCATGACTGTTCTGCAGAAAAACTTGCAAATATACATTACTCAAAGTTTATCAGTTCCCCCCGAATGATGACAATGGGCTGGTCTTGGGCATAAAACACCCAGATGGAAAACTGGTCCCACTCTCTGCCTGCCCCCCAACAACTGGCTACCAACTGGTTACCTCCGCTGTCAATCTTGCATTCAGTGACACTATAACGTGCAGGTTCCAAAGTTCTTCTTTATGCGTTGAATACACAATCCATAGCTGCTTATCCAGTACAGGGTGACAGTGGGTCTCGATCCTATCCCAGGAAACACACAGCCCAAGGTGGGAGACAGCCTGGATGGGAGCTCAGCGTACTGAATACAGACACCTAAAGGCTGTACCTGGGTGGTATTTCAGAAATACAGTATACCAGGGTATTTTTGGTATTTTTGTTTGAAAATATTCCATCCCCACCCCCACTCCACGAATTTTACAGGGAAATATCAGAATATCATTGCTTTTAAAAATAACATAGCACCCATGCCTAATGCTGGGGGGGTAAAAATTCTTACTGGCGCATTTTATCCCCAATGAACACCCCAGGAAACACGTGACCTCAACTCTGTGTTAGAGCGAATAAACACTAACCTTAACCTTAACCCTAACCCTAACCGGAGCTCCACTTTACGCCCTTAAAGATCACGTGTTTCCTGTGGAGGTGACGCATTTCCGGTAGAGCTCCACTCTACAGGTGTCTGCAGCTAGACACTCATGAAATATCTTGGAGCAGCACAGAGGATCCCGAGCTCGGAATCCAAGATGGCTGTGTCCTTTATCAACAGAAGTGAAAGTTGTAGTTTTATACTGTTTAAGCACTACTTCTCATTTTTGGCTCATTAAATCGGTCGCACACTATACCGTCCAACTTATCTGTGGACGTGCTGCTACAGAGTTTTATACATAAAGCACCGCGCGTAAAGTGTTATCAACTGATATTGCTAACAATGGCAATTAACCGGGCTAGAATTGGATTTCATGATTAGTCGGATTATTTATCGGATTTACGGTAGTTCGGGCTAATTGTAAGTGAACGAAGATAAAGACCATTTAAACTGAGGTACCTTAAATCCAACAAGTTGTCCAGCTAAGGAAAAAATTTTACACTGGTGCATACCCATAAATTGAGAAATGAGTGAAACTGAAAATTTTGCTGTCTCTTAATTTTTCCAAGAACTGTAGTTGTCTTAATATAACCATGATTATACTTACTAGGATTGCACAACGTATGGAAATGTATCTACCAGTATCTGGAAACCAACCTCATTCTAAATAGAAAATGAAAAATTATTCCATGACCTATTTGCAGACAGCAGTTAAATAATTAAATAGTTAAATAACTCATTTAAATGACATTTTATGGACAGTAAGGTAGGGTTCAACCAACACTTTGTTAATTGAGATTCAATTTTTTTTCCAAATACTTCCAAAAACAGCATAATGCATATCAGCAACAAACTAGAGACTTTACATTTCTGTAGCACTTCTTATTAGTGAGATAAATTAAAGAATACAGCATTGTAAAAGTATTAATTGTCTTCAGTGGAAGCACCGTACGCTTGTGTAGATATAACAACATTATCCAATAACTGAGAGCAAACCAAAGAACATAATCACATATCAAGGGGTGGCTTTTACAGTTTTCACGCACAAAACCACCAACATTGATACTAATGCTGGTATTTTCCGATTTAACCTTGGCCAGCCATAATGCAAGCCTTATCCAGTCATACAGGGGCAGACAGATCATCCCAACAGGCAGGAAAAATCCATTTAATCCCAAATTGAAATAAATGGGATGTCGTTAATTTAGCGGGTGCCTGCATAAGTGAGATGTGTACAGTAATTGGTGTGTCCATTGTGGGTCCTCTGACAGGCCAGGCAAACAAAAAAGGATAAAATATATATGTATATAAATAAAAAAGGGGAAATTCATATACTGAGCATCCCAACTCAGACAGTGAACCCAGGTCTGACCATTGCTACACCACATAAGCCATCTGTGACAAACAGGTCCAGAAAATTAAAAATAATTCGCACTCCACTCTGTATGCTATCTGGATCCCCCTCCCCACCAACACTCCTCAGTGCTCTCCTCCACGTGTGGCATGGAGCAGAAAGGAGCAGGTGGCTGGCAGCACGCACGTCAGAGGAGATATCTGCTGCCCCTTACCTCCTCACGTCCTGTGTTTGGAGGGGAAACCTGGAAGAGGAGACTATTCTGGAGCAATGGTTGGCTCAGGTGTGCTTTGCTTCTCCCAATCCTCTGTCCATCATCCAGGGACTCTTGGCAGCACACCTCAGCTTTCAAGACAAAATGGGTCTGGTCCAAAGAATATTTGGGAAACTACAGAACAAAAGAAGCCATTGGAGATTATGGAGTGGTTGTGATTGGTTCAGCATTGCCCATTGAGCTAATTGGTCCCCTTCCCATAAATCGTCTTGCGATTGCACTCAGCCATGGCCAGTGCAGCAACTATGGTCACCAGCACGGTGATGGTGACGATCAACACTGTGGCAGTCTCTGCCATGCATGGCTGGCTGTCTACTTCAGCCAAGATGCCCCTGCCAGTGATCCGGGGGAGAAGCAGGTGATATTTCGGTAGTCGCTGACGTGCAGATGACGCACACACAGCATCTTGCTGAAGATGCAGTGCAGATCGCTGTCGCAGTTCCAGGGGTTGCCTGCCAGCTGTAGGTGGGTGTTAGGGGTATGCAGGTTGAGGAAAGTTTTGAATTTCAGATGCTCCAACTGGTTGCTCTCCAGACCTATGAGAGATAGGCTTTGCAGGGAGTTGAATGTCTCTGTGTCCATACGGGAGATGTTGTTGTGACCCAGCAGTAGATCTTCAAGACCCTGGAGCATGGTGAACATGCCCTCCTGGAGCACCATCAGTTGGTTGGCTTCCAGACAGAGAAGGGGTACTGAAGAGTGTGTGGCTCCACCCTCACAATGTGGTTGTAGCTCAGGTGTAACTTTTCCAGACTTTCTATTTGCCCAAAGGTGGGAAGGTCCAGGGACTCTAGCATGTTGTGATGCAGAAGTAGCTCACGCAATGAAGACAGTCCCTGAGAGAAATCTGGGGGCAATCAGCATAGTTTGTTGTGACTCAAGTCTAGCTTCTCCAGGAAAAAAAGAGTGGACAATGCCTGGAACAGAATGGGCAGATAAAAGACTGAAGATGATAGATAGATAGAACAGAGAAGGAACGACTTTGCAGTATTTGCATGCTGTTGCCACCCAAGTCCAATAGCCAGGTTCCAGGGGGGACGCCGTGGGGCACATGAGTAAAGCAGCGGCTGCGACAGCCCACCAAGTGCGATGCATCATAACACAGGCAGAGATGAGGGCATCTCTGAGCGTCCAGCCTGAGCAACTACCAGGTCCATCAGGGGAAGAAGACTACGCATGACGGGAGAACCAGGATTTCCAAAGAATAACAACAAGGGATGATGATAGGATCCCCAGGTCTCCAAGTGGGACAGTGTCCACTGACATTCACCAGGGCAGATCTCTGAAAAGAGAGCTATTGCTTATTTGTTTGCTTAATTAATGCACATACAGTGGGATACCCAGTAATTAGCACTGATGCAGTCATCTGATCTTATTTAAATTATAACAGAACATATCCAGTATCTGAATCTCTGGCTCAGTACTATGTCAGAGAATACCAGATTAATAGGATTTTAGAAACCATAAAGAATTTTTTAGAAACCAGAAAGAATGAAAGTGCTGGATAATTCGTATTATGTGACTGAAAAATCACGAGCCAGATCTTTTTAATGGTTTAAGTTTTCATATAGCTTTAAACAGTGCCGTGCAGATACTTGGGGTTGGTGAGGTTGGTGAGGTTGGTCCCTTTCGGTAAATTTCGGCACTCAGAATATCGAAAGTGGGTCAATTGGCCCAACCCCGCCCCTTCCTGCACATACCTTATTTTAAATAATTTAACGTGAAACACGTACATCGGGCATTATGTCGCTCTTAAACAAAAATTTATGGCAGCAAAAAATATATACATTTCTGTCGTAAATTAACGTAATTTAGCTTACAGGTTGCCATAATAAACTGTTATAATTAGGATCAAACATATACATAACCTAGTTCTCAGGAACAATCATAAAAATATCTTAAACGCGAAATACATGTGCAACATTACCGTTCGTCGTTACCTTTGCTAATAAAACTTACTTTATATGGAATTGCTTAATAAAATTTCATGTCAAGAATACACTGTTCATGGTCGTCTCCAGGAACAGGCTCAACATCCAATATCTGTCATTATTTCTGCCTCTCACCAGCTTAGATGCAACACGTAATGCGATCGTTACATCCAACTTTCACAATGTAAAGTTCAGCAAAAATCACCGAGGAACAGCATATATAGAGAGAGGAATGTTACCTTGACTGTTCCATTGCAGGACACCCTCTTCGTGGTTTGAAAGCGTATACCGGAACCTGTCTTAATTCTGCACTAATTTTCCCAGCTCACGCCAGTGTGATTAGATTTGGCAACCATGTAAGTAATCCCCTTCCAAATGTCGTATAATTACCGAATTTGCAGTGTATAACTGCCCCGTATGTCATCAAATTTAAAGCTCTTGCGCATTATCCTGGTGTGCAAAGCCGAGTGTTCTGTGCACCTGTCTGACACGATCAGCACGCAATTTTAAGACAATCGTATAAAACAAACCGGGTGTCACTGCGTAAAGTCTCTTCGTGTTAAAATGTTTATTCATTATAAAATATACAGGCGGCCTTTGGTGCTCCCCTAACAACCATCTGAATATTCTGATTTAAAAACGGAAAATTGAAGAATACCCCCCCCCCCTTTCCTCTAAACGCAGAGCACCGCTTTTCTCTAAAGGCGTCCATGGAAACTGGGGGACAGATGCCAATCTCCAGTTCCCAGGACAGACAGCTGCCCTTCGAGGGTCTCTGCAGGCAGGGCTGCGAGATCCGTCTGTAATTCACCTGCCAATATTACTGCTTTCTTATGCACGTCAGACGTTGAACAGCTCCGACTAATCCAATGGGTTTAACTAGGCATTATTCCTGATCCACCGCCTAACATTTCATATTTTACAGCACATACATTCAGAAAGAGCGCTGTGTTTAGGGTAACACTAATAAATCGGTTCAGAGGGGAAACGTCAAGTTCACGGAGAGAACTCGAGTAACTTCATATGTTTATGGGAAAATCCATTAGCAGAAGATTGAATCATACGGCTGACGACGACGTGTTCAACCAGGTGAATGTGGAGATTATGAATCAGTGTTGCGATGTAATTTTTAATTCAAACCCAGTTTAAATACCAAGGATCATAAATCAAGCACAACCGGAATAAAGAGTATTTTTTCTTTCTCTTTATTCTGATGTCACTTTAAAAAATAAAAATAAAATATCGGGTAGGAAACGGTCCAGTCTTGTCCACATAGCTGGACTGACTGTACAGGTAGCTCATGTCGCTGAAACCGCAAAGGCTGAGCTCAGATGAGGCAGAAAGCCCCAAACATAAATATTAACTACAATTTTATGGAAGGAATCATAACGTTCTCCGAACCAAACACACAGATCTGGCTGAGAATAATCCCGAACAAAGTCAAAACCATCTGGTTAAACAATGAAAACATGGGGGGGATTTACCTGCCTGTTGTAGCCCAATGGGCAGAATGCACAACATCCTAATTGGCTTAAAAAATGTACATAAGAAAACTGTGGTCCCATTTTGTTAGGAGGTATTGTAGTGGAGAATAAGGGACCATTTTAAAACAGATGGAGAAGGAAAAAATGTATCACCATAAGGTCAGTATTATTAAAACCATTTTGTCTCTCCAACTGCTGGTTCCCCCTGGCTTCCAGAAAACCTCTTAGTGGGTTGAAGACCCTGTACAAGGCAGTACCATAAAAAGAAGGAAGGAGACTCGACCAAGAAAGCTACGCTAAGAAGGATAAGAGAATCACTCTCACTTGCACTCATGACAATCCAACAGAAGGTATTCTGAAAGTTCATCAAAAAGAATCTCAAAAGTGACAAAATTAAGCACTGAAATTACACAATTAAAAGCAAAAAAAGCCAGACCTGTTTATCAAAAGGACTTCGGGAAAGTGGAAAAACTGCAGAGGAAGCTGACGATTTCACTGATATTCCCTCGATCTTCAACAAACTTGCCGTCGAAAGCTAACCCTCATTTTCCTTTTAAAGTGTAATTTCAAGTGAAAGATACTTTATGTAATCATTTATTTCACTCTTCACCAGTGGTAAATGTTCTAAAAAATAACATTTTTGTTTTTCCCAAAAAAAGCTTTTAAAATTACAGTATTACAGTCAGAATTTCTGTTACTTTTATTTTAGAAAATGTCCTTTTTCAAGTGTGGTATTTCAAGTCACATTTTGTTCAAAATACAGAAATTTTCGGAACATGGATAAGAACACATAGCTAACATTTCTGAATGGTCTTTCTTTTCTTTGAAGACTGGGCAGGGGAGAGAGCAGAGAACGGGCAGGAAGGTGGCGTTTAGGCCAGGGCAGGACAAAGTTAGTTAAACGTTATGGTTGTTCTCTCTTTAAATTATCTTTTAAAATTCTAATTTGAGAATTTAACTTTATCTGTTTTTTTTGTCTTTTTAATGTTTTCGGTCTTCAAGACCACTGGCCATCCTTACGGCCCCAGGCAGAGACTGAGGAATGCCGGCCTTGTCTGGAAATGGGAGGGGGACTGGGGGGGGGGGGGGGACTGCCTTTGTCA
>JAODJW010000094.1:13709751-13732690 GCA_026777045.1 Hyperopisus bebe
GGGGGGGGGGGGGGGGGGGGGGGGGGGACTGCCTTTGTCATCTTGCTTGGGTTGCCAGGTTGCTACACCAGCTCAGGATGATAAAGCGGAGTCCTTCTGTGTTTGCTGTGCTTGTGAACGCTGCACGGACTTCTGGCTTTCCACATCTCTAAAGTGTTTCTCAACCTAAGAGGACAAAAAAATACAGTTAACTTACAAAAAAGTAAAGCTACAGGAAAGACATCAGAAGGTGTTTAGTGACAACTTTAGCAAAGCCTATTCACAGGGAGCAATAACATTTTAGCCTGATGAATGCAGTAAGGTTTGTACACTACCTCAAGACCACTATATTGTGGACATTTTGGAGTAGGGCAGAAAGCCGTGATGGGGACACTCACTCATTCATTCTGTTCATCATTCCTAAGTTTTGGCTCTCCTGCCTTCAATAAACATACCGAGTCTCACAACTAAAATAACTGACCCCTCCATAACCCAACTACTGCTGACTTTGTGCTTTGCCTCAGCACAGATACTAAACCTGTTACCTTTATTTTCAGTCTATTTTGAAGACCCACCACCAAGCAAACAAAAAAACAGAATAAAATAAAAAGAAAAGTTCAATTCCTTCACCCCCAAACATGAGCTTCTTTTTAATGTCACTCTAACAAGGACCTCAACCAGTGTGGGCACCCAAGGGCAACACATTCCCTGCCCTTTAACTCACCCAGCCAACCATCGTCTGCAACAATAGAGTGTGTGCATAGTGCAAAAGCATCAGTGTCATATGTTAATGCGTAGGTGCAGCAGCATCACCTGTACAGAGCTGCCAATTCTTAGCAAGGTACTTCACCACCCAAATGCAAGAGCCGGTGCATGAGCCAGGCCTGGAACCCACAAAGTCGCAATACACCAAGCAAGAGGTTTAATGGGCTGAGCTAAAGCCCCATCTCCTTGAGCTGGTGACAGACTCACCGATGTTCAGCGAGTTCTACTAAACTAGCTACCTGTTCAATTACTAATCATTAAACATTCATACATTTAAGACAGCACTTTCTGGAAGAGACTGAGAAAGCCATATCTGTTACATCAGGACTTTGATTGAAAAGCCCATATTTTGCATAATTGGACACAAGGCGACATTATTTGCCGCATAATTATATTTACCAACTACTAATTAACTTCAATTCAAAAACTTAAGGGATCGCAAACGTGTCTCATTGCGATGAAGGTCGTCAGGCACTTACTATTTTGCGTACATGACTTAAAGCGCTTCCCTCTTTGCCTTTGCAGTTGTCGACCTGGTAAGGCGGTGAGATAACGACATCATCCATCACAATGATGTTCTTCTCCTGCCATTTACAGTCTTTGATGCTGGAACGAGAGGGGACAAAAAAGGGACAGTGGCATTTACACAGGTGTCCAGAAAAAGTCAGCGCCTGACCCCCTTTTATAGACCACTGTCAGCGAGTTAAGAACAGTAGCTAAATTTGGCGACCTTCAGTTGAGAGAGCCAACATCAACGAAGCAGACTATAGTTTCCAATGAAGACTAAAACACAAGGCAGCTGGAAACACTTACGTTTTATGTATAGTTTGGAAGAGCTGCTGACCCTCCACAGAAACTCCAGCACTAATTGCATAAGCTTGGGACATTTTGTCTTCCTTTTCCATCCGTGCTCGATTTGCAAGCTGCAGAAATCAGATGAAAATTACTAAATTGCCCCTTTTACAGAACAGGCAGGTTACAAAATTTAAACACCGAGGAATGTCTTACCTTGCCAACATTCAATGATGCTAGGGGTGGGGGAGTTTCTGTCCGGTCATTTATTATTTCCACTTCCGAAACATAGGCTAGGTTAATCAGGACTACGTCGCAGAGGTTTGGCTTTCCGCTGGAAGAAGCACATTCTGGGAGGAGGAACAGGAGTCAAGGAGAAAGAGCAACAACAAAACTGCTTAGCTATATGAGGGGGGGGGGGGCAGATTGAAAGCCAAGCATGCCGTTGAAATGGCACTACAGGCAGGGGGCAGCATCCCGCATACATACACACAGATACACTGCCAGCCACACTAATCCAGCATCCAGAGAGTAATCAAACACACAGGATAAACCGAGGCAGAAAATGAATGCATTAGCCCATCAAAAAAACAACGTCCTATTCTATCATGAAAACTCACAAAACAAATTTTCCCCTTTTAAATCATCCAGGTTGGCCACTCATGGCCCTAGAAAAAGCTGGTTAATAAGGTGCTTAACTTTTGAAGGGCAATCAAGATACAAAAGCTCTTCACTAGCCTACTCAAGGTAGAGGTCTTTTAGCACATCACATCTTTCACACACAAACACCATCAGTAGCATGCCAGACCGTAGCCAAGGAAACTTCAGGGATTAACGCTCCTCATGAAAGACGGCATAAAAAAAAAAAAATCAGCCAATTGGGTTCATCTTGGCAAGAAAAGGAGCCCATTTTAACCGCTAAACCCGATTTCGATATTACACTACAAAAATAAGACACTGTATATAGCAATCATTTGGTCCTCAATCCAACTCTTAAGACAAGACAATCTAACAAATCCAAACTGCCACTAAAATCATACTATAAGACAATGCATAATAACAAGAGTAAAAAAAGAGAAAAAACCCAAACTGTCCTTATACACTGAACGTATACTAAAGACATCCTCAAGACAGAAGGAAACAGTGGATTGGCAGCTCCTCAGACCCCCTTAATCAAGTGCCTATGAGGAAACCAGCCGTACCCTGCAGTGAACATGATGATTCCGATTTGATATAGCGAGCAATACACCTGCAGTTCCAGGAGTGGTCACCCAAAGACCAGAAGTCAAGATCCGCACACCCAAAGGGAGAAACGTTTACTGAGAAAGCAGGAGAAGGTCACCAAGGCAAGGTCACTACCCACTTAGTGCTGTAATTTGTCCTCCTCCTCTCATTATGAGCACCACACCTTTAGTGTAAATAGTCAAATTTCCAGCATTGCTGACCGAAAGCAGAGAAGATGGGCTGCTCAGTTAGCAGGGCGGAGCAAGAACGAGCCACAGCAGAGCATCCAGAGGGTCTGACCTGCCAAGCAGCAGAAACCAAGCCAGCAACACCAGACATGAAGGTGCTGAGCCCATTCCAATGCCGCATCAATAAAGCATAAAGGATTAAAATGTGGATAAATGTTCCTCAGACAGTTTACTTCTATATAGATTCAGCATTTTAAGCAGGCCAACCTTGAGCCAATAGGCTACTCAAAAACACAAACATAAAGGACTCAATCACTCTTTTCCAATGGGGTGGGCACGCCATCTTCATGTGCACACAAGGCAGCAGGCAAATAAAAGTTTCATATGCTGCCCCCAGTCAGCACTAAAATTAAGAGTATATCTACAGTTAATCCACTGACAAATATCAACGAAGACACCCATAAAAAGCAATTTTTCCTTTAGCAAGACGGATAAGGTTTCTTATATATTGCAGCATGCAAACAAAGCAGTCTCATACTTTGCAATGGATGGGCAAAATACCATCACAGAGAAATGCATGAAAATGCCCATACGACACACAAAAACGAATCCATGAATGAGAGACCTGCTTTCCTCAACTACACATACTATATACAACACACACTAGCCCGGCCGTTCTAACTGTACACTTTCATTTTCTTATTTGAATTTAAAACCAAATTTCCAGGCTTTAGGTATACCTCATGCCATTGATGCTGATAAGACAACTAACGTTAGAATGACAGGCTGCGATACACCAACACGGGGGGGGGGGCTGCAAAGACACGGCTCGCCTAAATCGCTGGGTTTGACTGGGCTGATGCCGGGATTCCTGCGCAGTCTCGTCCGCTAGGTCACACTGCAACGCCGAGCAACACCCAGCAACACAAGGCGTCGCACAGCGCCAACGGCAAAACCGGCTTGAAATTTAGCCGACACAGATTAGCTGAACCGCACTTAGCACCAACTGTAAATATACAGTTAGTTACTTCTATGCGGCCTTTAGCGGTATATCCTAATAAACACACACGCTAACTATCCAGTTTCAAGGTTAACACAGGCAAACGAATGTCTCTGATCATACACAGAAATGATGCAGCTATCGCCTCTCCCAGCTATTTAGGAACACACTACACTAATAAGTTAAAGGACTGCGGCGGCAGCAGGTAAGAACTTTGAATCCTTCCCACAACAGCTGAACTAAAACTGCAACCCACCAAGAATTACGATCAAACAGCTTCCTCTTTGGCCCCTGTATGTGAAGCATGACCATACTGCCGGTAAAGGCCATGTGACAGATACCACCTATTTCATTAACAGCCTTGCCGGCTTGCTACGAGGCCACCGCTACTGACAAAACCCCAGCGGATCGGCTCCTTATGCGCTAGGAAATGCGCTTCCGTGCTAACGTCAGTCTGTGGAGCCTTACAAACACGGAAAATAATCACAAACACCAGCAACTAGCTAGGTATGAGTACAGTCAGCCATGATGCCCCTTTGAGTTGCCAAATAGCGATCCGCAGCGGGACTGACCACAATGCTTGTTTCATCGCAACGCACAGCATTGACAGACACAGCTCCGAAGCTCGTCTCCCGGACCCAGCGACATCAAGTCACCGTAAAAGGACGCTTTCCTTCGCTAGCAATAGGCCAAAATAGAGTTAGTGAACGAAATCTACAAGGACGCACATCGGCACCTTGGTAGCTAGTATCCTAACTACGCCTGCGCGGATCACTATTTGGCAAGCTTTGGCCGGTTACCCCGCAGGCCCCTCGTACCCGAAAAAAGACCAACGAGACAGCGTCAGATTAGATCGTAAAAAGGATACTCAAAGTCAACATCTTGGACTGATAGTCAAAGGCCACGACCTCCCCTTGCAGGCGCTGCCCTAAGCAGGTGAGACAGGAGACATGGCTCCCAACGCTGAAATACTCCCCCGGTCCAGGAGCCGCCATTTTCTCCGCCAGGAAACCGGAGCGCCAGCTTTACGTAAACTTACGTGCCGACGTCACTGGGACGCGAAGGGGGCGTGTCTGTGACATACGAACGCGTATACTCATTGGTTGTAAGACTTAAACCGTGACTTCGGGTTTGGTTGGTAAGGGAGGCAGACGCTTTATTTCTGAATGAACCGAGCGCTTCACTCCAGTGGACCGTGCTTCCAGACATGCTGGGTAGGCAGCAGCACCGTAATTGAAAAGAAATTCGGAGCTAGTTTGCCTAATAGGATATTTTCGTTATTATTTAAAATGCCTTTGTTTAGCATTGGCATCAAAAAATATTTGTATCAGTTTCATACTTTTGCAACAGAAAAAGAATAAAGGCATTTCACTCAGTTATAAAATTTGTAATATTTCAAAATATAAAGTGAGTCACTGATGGAAAGCAAGTCCAATTTTCTGATTCTAATTCCATTTTCTGGTAATATGCTTGCTTTACCACATGACTTATTTTTGACAAATATTTCATGTAATTTCCAAGCAACTAAACAACTCGCATTATTAATTGTGCAACAGATTCCACAACAAGCTACAGGGCATACTGTGATCTCAAGCAAACCTAATGGACTTGCTCCTTTCAAGGTTGGATGCCTTCATAGTGACTGAGCCATTGAGTATTCTAAAAATCTCTAACCCTTCACTTTTGCTGTTTAACGTTTTGTGTGCCAGTGTGTGCTAGTCTCATAGTTGTGAAATTGTATTGTTACCTAATATATTCATCTATCTACATCAGGTCCCAACCATTTTTCTCCTACAGCCAAACTTCATCAGCAACACAAAGCCAAAGTACACAGTCCACTGGGATGGGGAAGATGAAATGTGCTGAATGGGAATGGGAATCCCTGGTCCCCCTCATATCGCACACAGGGTGCAAACCATGACATGATGATGAGAAAGCATTTAAAGACTTAATAGATTCAACATTAGAAAGGAATGTGTCTATCATATGATATATGATCAGTATTGGGGAAGTTACTAACAAAATTACTCCATTAAAGATAGAGGTGGAAAGTTCAGGTCCAGAAAGTAGAAATCCAGACCAAAGTTTTGTTTCAGCCAACCATTTGCATATAAAAAGTCATAGTCCCAGAGTACTCAACTGGTTGGTTTAAACAAAACTTTGGTTTCTACTTTCTGGACTTGAACTTTCTGTCTCTGCGTGCGGTTTGTGTGTGTCTGTGTGCGCTTTGTGTGAGTCTGTGTGTGGTTTGCGTGTGTCTGCGTGCAGTTTGTATGTCCTCCCCATGTTTACACAAGTTCCTTGAGGTATTCTGGTGTCTTCCCATAGTGTAGTACGTGTGATTCTGTGCCCTGTGATCAAATAGCATACTCTCCAGCGTAATCCCTTTGTGCCCTCATGCTTGCTGATATTTCAGCTTCCAGGGTTATTGTGACTATGTACTGAATAAATGGACAATCACAAAGAATGTACTTGCACTTATTCTGTTAATTTAAAGTAGCATGAGGTGTATGGCAATAATTTTATGAACTTTACATTGTTCCCTACATATGAAAGACATGGAACTTAAGACTGAGAATTCCAATCAATCATGTCTAATCTTATTTTTCACTTTGGAAAACCTGCTGCATTTTACATTCATTTATAGCATCTTAGGATATTCTTTGAGGCAATTCCTTTTATCACATTATGCATCTATTTTCAAAAACCACTTATCCAGTTACAGTCGTGCTGACCTGGAGCTGCACCCAAGCTGGGATGGCAGTTTACTTTAGGTCACTGCCGCACAGATACATTCACACTACAAATAATTCATAGTCCCTAAGGCTGAGTAGCATGTGCATGAAAGGTGTGAGCACCGTTATGAACGTGGGGAGGACACACACTCCAATTTTACAGAGGTGAGAATCGAATCAAAGCCAAGTGTGAGGTGATGGGGGACTACCCGCTGAGTCATTATGCCGCCCTTCTTGACATTAATAAAAAATTTAGTCACATTAGATGGGATTGGTATCAAATGTTGGTTTCTTAAAATATGTTATTGAGGCTGTCCCGGGCAGAGGTTATATTCCCTACGATAAACAGCTGATGCAAATTATATAAATATCACAAAACTGCGCTACATTCGCGTTTTCATCCCCGAGCGATCAAATGTAGCGTAATTTAAATGCGCTTGTTATTGCTATTCTAAGAGCACTTTTTGATTTTGACATTAACAATACAAGCCTAGTCTGCTGGCTGTAGTTACAAGATGTTTTTCACCGTGACTTATATTCGTCATCATTGTATTCCCCATGTCTTCCGATGCTCGTGTTCCCATTTCAGCTCAGTGGCACCATGAGTACACGCAGCAAAAAGCGACTAAGTAGAATTTAAGTTCTGTCACTTTATTAAGTTTGTCCCTCTTCGCTTGCTGTTACCATAAAGGGAAACGCAGTACCCTGGCTAAACATAGATGAAATTAATCTAGGCATCCCGGGCTGTAATTGAAAGAAGACAAAGTGAAAGCCGAGAAAATATCATCTTTATTTTGCTGCGTGAGTTGTGTTGTTTTTCACCTTGCCGTATCTGTGGTTTGTGCGCAATCAAAAGAGAAAAGCACTGTTTTGCTTCCGTGTACATCACCTTTTAGGTAGGCAACGGGCAGGTAACACCATCCTACTCTCTTCCAAGCCTACACGCAGCTAAGTCAGAAGTCTCGTCTCAGGATTGCCGATAGCCACTTTGTATGAGTTTTTAACAAATTAAAAGTTATTTTAAGGTAGTTATCGAAATGAGTAGGCTTCCACAGACCGGGCAGAGTATCAGCTGTGGCACATACTCGCAGGGTACCTATGAGTCATGACGGCAGTTTGATGCTTGTACTTGTGCGGGCAAAAAACTGCTTCTTGGGAACCTTATGTGTTAAAGCACGTATCTGATGCACACATAACCTATTATTTTGTCCCCCCCCCCTCCCCCGCTCTGTAGTTTTGTAATTGACTGTTTATGACCATCACTCATTATGGTATAAATATATATATTGTGAAGAAATATTTACGGGTCTCCCAAGCAGCTCTTTTGATACAACCTTTAGCAGGTGTCCCGGAAGAGCGCCCACTGCGGTTCTTTTTGCATGCCTGCATGGGTCTGTCGCTAAGCGACCTGCTTCTGCACGCAGAGTGCTTAAAACCCCCGCCTCCAAATAAATGTACACTAATTAGTTTAAATAATGTTCTATCACCCCCCCATTTTAATAAATGTCTAGTAACGCTGCTGACAATGCTTCTGCCCGCAAAAATGTTTCTGGAGTCATCACTTTGTCCAAAATTAAGTGAATAGGTGATTCGGCAGCTTTAGTAGGGTATAAACAACGAGCATACTGTAGACTTAACGTTGAGAGTGAAGTCAATGGTATAGGCTGCTGTTGTAGCTTATATTAATGAGAGCCTTATGAATTCTTCCATGTCCTAAAGGCCCATGTTGCACTGCATTCTAAAATTATTATAACAGACTGTATTCAATATAAACATATGAATCTGGCATGCAAAGTAAAAGCAATAAGGAAGTAACAAAGGGCAAGCCAAAGTAACCTTTTATTGATCTTTGAAAATGTTTTACTTTTGATTTACACCACTGATTTTCCAAGTTTATCACTGGCCTCCACTGGACTTCCGTGGTCTGTCCCTGGCCGGTTACTTTGGCATCATTGCTGGCTTTTGTAGGGAAGTTGCAGCCTGCCGCGCTAACAGTCCACCGCCGGCCTTCCGGGATGCAGTCAGTACACACCCAGGGCATCTGGATGGCCGAGGCCCTTCAGAAGACGCTGGCCGACTACGAAGACGTGTGGCTGTTTGTCACCCACATGGGTGACCCGAAAGCTGCCTTCCTCCTCTGCTTCCCCGTGACCTACTACCTCAGCCGGCGGACTGGCATGGCTGTTCTCTGGGTAGCGGCCATCTCAGAATGGCTGAACCTCATGTTTAAATGGTACGAGAGACTCCCGCCTCCTGATACCGTCTGATTATGGGCAGAATGAGGCTGGAGAGAGAAAGTCAGCTGCAGTACAGTGATGTAATTCCGCTTGACGCATGTGTTTGATGTAGCTCTTCCTCATATTACAATGATCTTTTTGTCGTCAGTTATTCTGCTTAATGCTTTTATATCCTACAAGAAAATGATCAAATGAGCTGCATTGGTGGCCTACATCTTTGCGCAGGTCCTGTTGCATTTTGCTGAGCGTGTTGTTTATTCATGTCTAATAATAGGGTGCTGTTTGGGGAGAGGCCTTTTTGGTGGATAGGGGAATCCCGCCTGTTTGGGAAGAACCCCCCCCAGGTGCGGCAGTTCTCTACCACCTGTGAAACGGGGCCAGGTGGGTGAAATGGGACACGAACCGGACGCTGGTATGGCATCTCAGCGCCGCTGATTATCAGCTCCCGCTGTGGCGAGAGGGGCCAGCATGTGTTTGTCTCTCCACACAGGCAGCCCGTCTGGCCACGCCATGGTGACTTCCGCCGTGTGCTGGGTCCTGGCCTCCACTCTTGCCTCCTTCCTGTACCTGCACACACGTAGGTCTGTTTCCAGGCCTCTGTTACGCCAGTCCACAAATGCCTTTCTCTCCTAAAAACTCATCTAACGAATTATTAGCTGAAAAACACATCTCCTCAACTTTAGGAACCATAGACCGTTCATGTTAGTCAGTACAGTAAAGGTTTCCACGTGTTAAAGGTGAAGGAACATGGTAGCTGCCTGTGTATCTTCTGCTTGTTGTAGATGCTCACCGTGTGTCTCCATCGTAGCGTCCTGCTGAAGGCTGCCCCCTACCTGCTGTATGTGGCGGTGCTGGTGGCCGTCGGCATCTCCAGGGTCTTCATTCTGGCTCATTTCCCTCATCAGGTCATCGCTGGGAGCCTGACAGGTCACTGCACTGTCTCCTCTGAACACTGACGTATCACGTCCAATGGGCGGACAGAGAACCCCAGCAAAGTTTAGTTACATCTGGAGTTTGGAAACATTTCCTTTCTGTAGCCCAGGGCTGGGCGATCTTATCCACAAAGGGCCGCTGTGTATGCAGGTTTTTAGGTTAAACTTTAGGCCAGATGTTTAAACCCAGGTGTGAGGACTCTGCAGCCAATCAGACCTCTAATTAGTAATCTAATTAGGGAGTTGCAGCAAAATGCCGCATACACAGTGACCCTTTCTGGGTAAGATTGGCCACCCCTGCTGTAGACAGAGCAGAAACACAAGCAGGATACTAATATTGACGTCAAGTGTCTTGTGACAACCCTCTGCAATGTGTGTGAATTATTATGGATGGTGTATGGCTGCCACTCGCCTTAGAGGGGGGTATCACCATATGAGTGTTGCTGTCCCTTCATTTAATGACAGGCATCATGATAGGAGTGTTCCTGAACCGCCTGGTCCCGGAAGAGCGCCCCCTGCGGTTCTTCTTTCATGTCAGCATGGGTCTGCTGCTAGTTGCCCTGCTTCTGCACGCAGGGCTGGAGTACTTTGGCATCAACCTGTCCTGGTGAGTCCCACCTGAACAGGCACAGGGGGGGTTTGCAGAGTCAGGGCTGTAACACTGTGTTTGGATGCCTTGTCCTCTTACACGTTTGCCTGAGCAGGTGAAGCACGCCGCCTTGTCAGCCTGTCTTCATCTTCATGTTTTCATTGCTGGTGCTAAAAGGTCACGTGAAGTTTAGAGGAACATAAACCGCTACCATGGAGTACAGACTGATCAACTCCAAGGGTCAATACAGCTCAGGGCTAATTTTATAAATGTAAAACTATGCAGTATAACTGATAATTAACCATAACATTAATGGTATTTGAGATTTAATAAAGTAAATAATCACAGGACAGGAATTCACAGACATTTGTGGATTTTAAGCATTTCTTACAATCCAGGATGAGAATAATATGGGGTAAAATCATGTTGGTGATTAGAGGTAAAATACACCCTCTGCCTTCTTAGTTAAAGGCCAGTATTTATTGGCAGATTACTCATAGCTGAAAACTTGCACACAGTCACAAAATGACTTATTTTCTAGAACAATACTTTTCATACTAGGTTAAGGACTGTCAAGGTTAGAGTGGGAAATAAGATTTTTTTTCATTTGCCGTTCTTTGCCACGATGCGTATTATGTAGTCATGCAAAGTCATGGATGTAGTTTGACTCATTTTGATTTTTGCAGAGCCAACAGGGTGGCATTGTCGTGTTTAGGAAGTGTGTTTGCCTCGTGTTGCCAGCACTTGGCACTCGCTCCTCCTCATTGACACTTGAGATATAGGCGTTAGTTGTTAAATTCACACAACTCTGGGTTCGAACCTGCATGCTAGGAGGTGGGTGGCAGCTGCTGCGCTGGCCCTCAGGTGTACATGTCAGATTGAATATACAGGCATTTCTAGCATTACGTTTGCTTCCAAAAATGGATTAGCTCACATGCAGTTGATCATTAGGAGAAAAGACATTTGTATGATGCAAAATTCTGATTGGTTACACGCAGTTTGCTCACAAACATGCTTACGTTTTACACAGCAGAGTAACACACCTGAAGGCGCCGGCCAGTGGAGGAACACAGTCGATACTCCATTAGCTTAATTAGCTTAGTTGCACTGCTTTTTAGGGGTGTGACATACAGCTGATCTAAATTGGAAATCTAGTCCAAGTGTCTGCGATATAGACGCATCGATTCACAACCCAGAGTTCAGTTTGGATTGGCCAGAAACCATTACAGCCGTCACAAATCCATCAAGATGTGCTTTCTCCATCCACCCAGAGCTTTCCTTAAAAGGCTGACAGGTCATTTGTAACAGTGCAGGACAGTTTTCTGTTATTTTCAAGCCTCCTGATCTTGTGTGCCTAGACTGAATAGATCTCCTCTGTTTACCTCTTCCCAGTATGGATAACGCTGCACACAAACCTATATTTTATATGCCAAATGGGTTTTGCACCCACTTTTAACTGATTTTTATGTTTTGCAGGCTGCTGTAGTGGGATTTGTTTAGGCAGGTCTATTGAATCAGTAGTATGTATAAGAATGAGAGGTGGAGTCATGCACAACAGTTAAGCTTTGATGGGAAAATGGTTCACATGTTTGGCATATTAGAGTGTGTCCCCAAGTAGGGAACTGATGCTGTGAAAATGACTAAAATCATAATTATATTCATGTGATTAATAGTTCATACCATTTCCATTTTTGTGAACTACTCATCTACCTACAGTAGACTCAGTGACGGGTTATTCAGAGGCGTCATGTTGGCAGTCCCTGGTAGAGTGAGCCATTCGATTTTGTGTTTTCGATAAATTTATTCATAAATTCATCATCGTTTCGTCACGGTCTTGACCATTGCCGTTAACTATTTTTTTCCCAAGTGAATGAAAAGTCTTTTTCTGAGAGGCAGAAGGCTTAAGCACAGCTTCAGGTGGGCTTGTGGTAACCCTCTGGAGGACAGCAGGGAAGTTTTTTAGGTTGCTGGGAAAACCCGTTGGACCCTTGAGTTGTGTACGCATGTTGAACTGCTTCATTTAAACTGTTAGCTAAATGTAACCCAGTTGTTTATAGCCACAAAGATCATGATTCGGTCCAAGGTGCTGTAGAGGGAGCCGCACTTACGGTGCCCTCTGCTGGCACTGTGAAATCATGCCAGTTTTGTGTTCCTTTGCAGGTCCATTGCACTAGCCATGAAATGGTGCTCGCACCTCGCTTGGATCCGCTTGGACACGGCCCCCTTCTCGTCCCTGACCCGGGACTGTGGTAGCATGCTGGGCCTCGGATTGGCTCAGTACTGGAAGCCCGGTGGGTGGAGCCTCCCCTGGGCACCGCGAGCGCTCTGCGTCGCCCTCTCCTCCATGGCTCTCTACCACATCAACAGAGTGGCCCTGCCTACGTCACCTCCCCTGCTCTTCTACGGCCTCATCTTCATCAGATTCACCCTGGTGCCCCAGGTAGTCATGGTCTTCGTGCCTGGCCTGGTCCACCATCTAACTGCTAAGAAGAAGAAGGACTAACTCTGTTGAGGCAGAATGGGATGGACATTATTGAGACGATGTGCTGCAAAGCAGGGAACGGGCACTGTGCCAAAGGAGAATGCCGTCCTGAGCTGGACTCGGGGTTTGTTGGGAATCATGCATTGGGCATTGCGCACGATCGCTGATATCTGCTTGGCCATTTCGTTCATTTGCCACTACCTAGGGCATCGTCAGACATTTCTCTCCTTCGCTTAACCATTCAACACTCGAGATGTAAAACCAAACAGGCCATCCTCGGGTGGGAGAGCTGTTCTCTGTGAGATTCATTTGTTGTTGTCTGTATTACTGCCTTTGCTTCCCCACTGCTTTGAGGCTCAATATTAAAGCTGGACGTTGTGTCTTTTATCCATTCTGACTTTCTGGAGGGGGGGGGGGGCTTTTCTGACCACAGAAAGCATTTACAATCACAGGAGCCTATTGTCTCAGCAGAAACAATGTCATTTATTTACACAAAGACAAATGTTATAACATGATAAAAAATACTCTGAAACGCTGAAGAGATAGAACCAAGACTGGTAAAAGTTACAAGATTTCTTTTTCTCAAGGAGAATCTCACATTGGTTTCTTTCAAACAGAATAAATAAAAAAAGCAAAGAAAATGACGAAAATGAACATTTTGTACAACACGTTACAGGTCATAAATCCACTGTAAAGGACACACTTGAACATAACAGAGCACTCGACAGCTTGCTATATCCACCAAATGTGTTCTTATACAAAAGTCGATCAGTTCCAAGCAACACAAAACCCGAATGAAACATCTCAGCTGTTCTGCTTTATCCTTGTTTGAAAGAAAAATAAAACAACAGGACAGAAGTGTGCCCTGTTGCCCTTATTGTGAAACTGGCTTTGAAAGTGCCATATCAGTTTATATTACACTGGGGAGAAAAGGGGCGACGATGTTTAACCTCAGTGTGGGAAAAGTCAAAATGACAAGAAAAAGTGCTGCAGACATGGTAACGAGAGAGACCGATAGTATGTAAGTCTGTACAGACTCAGGTGAACTCTACAGCGAGCACAGGGGTGGGGGGCTAGGGGAGGGGGCGACCTCTCAGCATCTCAAACACCCCCGCAGTTCGTATGGCCTCGATATGGCTGAAAGATAGAAAGGGGGATGTACTAGTAAGCAGGATTGGGAGAGGATAGAAGAAAGTGCGAAATGCAACATATCCTTATTACTGCTAGTGTATTAATGCATAATGTAACACTATTTCTGTACAATAACCCCTGCCATTGTCGTATTTGAAAGCGGGCAGATCTCGAGTGCTGTATTGCTTGCCCTAGGCACATCAGAACAGAGGAATTAAAAAAAATAATAATAATAACTACGAGGTTTAAACTGTGCCCGTTGCGTCTGTGGTGAAGGAGAGCGTTGGGTCGTGGGTGTGTCCACCGCACGGGTCACGATTCACTTTGAGGCTAAAAGAGATGCCCATTACAGCCAGAGAGACACGCGGCCCCTTTGTGCACGAGGGATGGCGACACACACAAGACTCCACGCTCGTTAAAGCTTTCGGAGACTCCGCCCTCAGAAGTACAGTTCATTCAACATGATATCATCGTGACATAATTCAACATTTTCATTTAGTATTTAACATCCTTTTGATTTAAAGGTAGCGTTTTTACTATAAAAGGAAGGTTTTCCTCAAGTAGTATTGTAAAAAGAAAATAAAAAAAATTCTACAGAGATGGACTGATTCATCATTACAAATAATTTGTCAGTTACTGTTTCATTTTTACCGATCACCTTATTTCCATGAGACGGGCTGCGAGGAAGGGACAGGTTATGCGTCCCCAAGCTGTTCCGACGGCATGAGACATATGTCATGACCGCTCTCCGTCGGGTAAAACCAAGGACCGCCACTTGGTACGCTTGTCTCTTAACTCGCCTTTTTGAAATGAAAATGAGGCAGGTCTCTTAAAGTCGTGACAGCTCGCATCAGAACGCAATACAAATCCATAGAGGAAACCAGGTACACACTACCTGCCACGCCAATGGAAAACTTTTTCCCAGCCTAACAATATGAGGTAAAAGCAAAATTTAACCAGTGTTTGTCGAATTGGCTCCCAGGGACCCCCAGGCAGCCCATACTTTTGCTCCCTGATACGTCTTGCAAAGGGGACATTATTCAAGACCTACGAACGTTTTTTTTCTTATAGGGAGCAAAAATGTGGACCGTCTGGAGCCCCCCTGAGGACCGGGTTTGGAAACACTAGCTCATACAACTGCAACACCAAGTGTGTGGGATGGTGATGGAGCCGTAAGTCTTGATTAACGACCCATTTGCAAGACCACGGCTCTGAGTTCACATCTGAAAGGTGTAAAACCTGTAAATGAGTTTGAGAAAAAAAAAACCCAAAACAAGAACTATCAAACTATATTGCTATAAATTGTCAGAAGTCCCTCGCATTAGCTGGATTTCAAGCAGCGTCAGTTTGCAGAAGTTGTATGGTCTGTTTCCCTGAAAAACCTACAAGCAACAGCTCATCTGCCCCCCAAAGTTGCCAAGATACCTAGTCACCATACATTGTATTGCAGCGACAAGAGCAGTCTTTGTAGGACATTAATGCATCAGCAATTTCCTGGACAGCTCCATTCAGGTCATCCAAACCACTGAAACCTGGAGATCTCTCATTGTGAAAGCTTCTACCCCTCTCTGTGTATTGTAACTGAATACATGTGTTGAGTTTCAGAAGAAACTAGAGGACCATTGCCTTGAAGAAAAAGAAAAAAAAATCAGGAAAGTGTCTACAATGAGAATCATTTACAAAAAGTTTTTGAGTGTACACCCTAAAATTATTTAAATAACAAGAACGTTCCCTTTAAGATCCGAACTGGTTTTGCACCATTTCACCAGAGGAACACTGCACACAATGCAATCATAAAAATCACATGAAATAAAGAAAAGGGAACAAGGATTTTTCAGTAAGGATATTCACAGTAATAGATTACTCAACTGTGCAATTCAGTACATATGTGTATGTGTAAATATATATGTATATATAGCATATATCTATATATATTCTACACATTCTACAAGAAAGCATTTGAATGAACAGACATCGAGGAATGTGCTTTGATCATTTTGAATGGCTGTGTTTTAATATAACCAAAGATTTTATATACTGAAAATATATGGTAAAAGATGGTCACATATTCAAAATCCAACCACAGCGCATGGAGACCGAACACCCGAGCAGTGGAAGGGGACGACGTGGAAAAACAGACCTCTCTTTCCAAAGTCAAAAAATATACAATTACTCTTTAAGTCTCAACAATCATAGATCACTAATACCAGTATACACAACATATGAAATATCAATAAATATACATATTTACTAAATAGCAAAATAGCATGGGCACAACAATAAAGCTATTTTCAATGGTGAATTATTCATATTATACAAGTATATCTTCCAGTACACGGTCAAAATGACGGAGTCCATCTTTGTCACTGCTCCTACTTCTCATGTAATATGACAGTTTACATTCCTCTAAATAGTCGCACTTCCGTCGTTGGAGCATGAATTATTTTTATTGATTGTGTTGCTGTATCCAGCTGCAACAAACTCTTACAAAAAGGGAACTTGCTCCAGCAAAGAGGTCTTTAGTCATCTCTAACTGCACGTCCGAGAGACACATCCATCCATCTCATCACATTCTTTACTTAAAAAGGGGCTGGGGGGGAACATCAGTCCTCATTTAACAACAACCGCATGGAGATCGTCTGTCGAGACGACTGTGAGAAAACGAGCGAGGATACAGGATGTTAGACGGCCCAAATATAACTCACAGACAGATGTGGCGACTGCGGCATCAGCGGGTCTGAGTTCGGACGTTTGCCAGTCCTGCCTCCTCCAACGGCAGAAAGCTTTGAAAAAGTTTGCCCGTCGAGGCTGTCGTCGACCAACGCGATGAGGCGCACGGGAGTCCCAGGCCAGCAGGGCTGGGGGGAGGCATGGGCGCCGTGCCCACGGGGGCTCCGGCGCCTCGTTTGGGTTGGTGCGTTTCCGGTTGGTGCGAGACGGCGGCTCCTCAGCTGGCGCTGCGCGTTGGCACTGTGTCAGCTGTCCGCGCTCGCTGGCGGGGCCCGACACAGACGCGCCACGTCTTCCACGGGTGTTTTGGCATGCAGAGTCATTTCTTTATTTGACAAGTTGTACATATCCATTCAATTCCCTTTTTCATGAGGGGGTGTAAAATGATGTAGTGTAGATGTGCCTGTCATCACCTCTCTTTACAGAACTGTTTTGACAAAGGTCGCATTGAGTGAGCTAAAAATGGTGGAATTTCTTAAAAAATGTACAGAACCATAAAACAAAATACACTGTACTTATCATTACATAATACTTTCATACTTCATATTTAGGCTTGATGGTTGGATCGATACTGTCTGTTACACTATGATAACAGTGACTGTTTTCTTTCCTCCCTAACCATTGAAAAAAACCAAAACAACCGCTTCAGGTAACAAATGTGTAATGTGAACACTATTTACAAAATAGACATTAAAAGAGTTGGTCGTTATTTTACATATTTCCTCACAAACTGCCACCAAGTGGGCAGTATAAATAAATAATGAGGAAGCAGACAGGGCGGGGCCAGGGACCAGGAGGTGCCCTTTGACCTCATGTAGCACATGATCCCAGGTCCTCAACCAATCACAGTAAAAGATAGGGAAGGGGGGATAGATATAAAGAAAATCATGAACAAGGACAGAGAAAGAGAGAAAATCCTAGCTATCCTGGCTGCAACATCTGCTGAATTGGCGCTTTTTCTTCAGGAAGTTAAGGCATTTCAATAAAAATGAGAGTAACAAGTGTGTGGATTTTTTTTTGTTCCATTTTATTATTATTGTTGTTGTTGTTATTTAAGAAAAGGCACCAAATTCCTCTTGCATTTCAACGCTCACTTTGCTCTGGCAGCCGCAAATACCTCCTCAGACCGAGAAACGCCAGCGTTTATAACGAGCTTGTGTGTCCCTCGTTAACGCTTTGTGGCTGCCCTGGGGGGAGCGTCCAGCAGGTGCAGTGCCAGCGAATGTGCAAGAGCGTGTTAGTTGGACGGAAAGAAACTATATTAAAAAAAAAACAGCTGAATGTGTCATGACCCTATTGAACGTCCGCAAGTGAGGAAATAAATATGTTTTCCGGGCGACCGGCATGAGAACCCGGCTCTGTCCGCGGAAACATCCGGCTGCTACAGGGAGAGTGATCTTTTTTTTTTCCTTTTCGCAGTGCTTTTGGAAAATACAAAAACACAGACAAACCCTGTCCTGACCCAACACACAGAGTAGACAAAATGGATAGAAATATACAGTGTGTGTGCATGTGTGTGTAGTTACTAGTATATATGCCGTTTCATGTTATACGTACAATATATTTGTGCTCTTTTGCACAGTACTGAACAAACAGACAAGTACACTGACGAAATAAAAAAGAAAACAGAGATAAAAGTTACGCACACTCACGAGAATGAGCGCGAGCCCGAGGGCTGGTACACTCCCGAAAACACTCTGGCTCCTCCTCCCAGACGCATGTCAGTGTACGTTAGTCTGTGCTACTGTCTCCTTACTTCATACCATACTGCCAGCTTGGGGAGGAGAAAAGTGCGTTAAAAACGACAAACCGCCTTCTGCGCTGTCCAGTCCTCCGAAGCCCCACGCCGCCCCCACCCCGTTAAAAAAAACACCAGCCTGTTTGCGGGGGACACACCCTATCCGTCTATCCGTCCAACACGTCATGTCGGTCAAGCCCTCCGACAGCATCGGGTGGGATGGGAGGGGCCCCGACAGAAGAACAGGCCTGCGGTATCTGGGGAGGGGGAGGGAGGAGCAGGGGGTGGAAAGTGATGGGTTCCGCGGTTCGCGACGGGCGTCAGCGCCCCCTACAGCACGGGCTCTTCCTCCATTGGCTCCTCCATGGACCTGCGGGTACAGGAAGACCAGACCACTGAAATAGCGGCCTGCTCACGGCCAGCAAATCCACAGCACCGCCCTATAGCCCAGCCCCCCATAACAGACATCTCAATGACGCGCTACAGAAGACAGCAAGCATTAGGGTACATATACAAATGAGGAAGTTAATTATACTCTGTGCCAGATGTGTGTGTCTTTGTCTTTGACAAAGACAGCAGGCGGTGTGACTGTGAAATACAAGAAGGACAGCAGAGTTCAGCTGCTGATCTCACATCACAGCTACAGTAACCGTCTCCCTATGTGACTGTGATAAAACGGCACCTAAAAGCTGCCGCTTTACAGCACAGGTGATGTAACTTCCAGCAGAACAAGTCCCTGTTGGTCTTCTGGTCGGGACCCCAAAACTTCGACCTAATATAACAAAGTATTTCAGTCTAAAAGCACTAACTGTGTCAAAAAGTAACACTTAGTTGTTAGTGATGTACCTCTGAAATTTAATACAATGACGACAAAGTGAACGACATGCATTCTGAAACGCAGATGGAAATTTCCGGAAGCAATGACACTCTAGATGGGGGTGTGGTGCACATACCTGCTGGAGTCCTGGATTACGCCCTGCTCGGCGTCCACGGTGAGCGAGGCCATGGCCGAGACTGTGTCGGCCTCCTCCTTCTCCCTGCGCTGAGCCTCCAGCAGCGACAGGCCAGCTGCAGTGCTGAAGCGCTGCACTGAGCTCCAGTGCTTGCCTGCGGGGCAGAGGAGGCTGTCACTAGCTTGCCCTCCCCCCTTCATAAGGAGGATCCTCCCCCATGCACAGACGGCAGCCCCGCATGTCTGCTGGCCACGTGGGCCTGTCCCTCGAAGGGCTCCACGGGTCCCAGCACTCACTCTGGATCTCGATGACCTTTTCCAGCGAGGTGACGGCTTTAGGACACGGTTTCTGCTGCATCACGCTCTGGGGCAGGGGATCCAGCTGCAAGAGGTGACAACCAGGGGCAGCCTTGAGGACACCGGCTGGGCACACCTATGACAGGATGATGGCAGCGCGGACGGGGCGTACCTCCTCCCCCAGCAAGGCGGACACGCACGACTCTGAGGCGTCGCAGATCGCCGTGAGGTCGTGACCCCCCTCCAGTGCCAGGACGACACGCCCGCCCGCCAACTTCATCAGCTGTTTGGTCAGGTGACCGAAACCTGATAGGTATCATCAGTCAGAAACACTTATAAAGCACTTAATTATTTATTATAATTAATTATAAAGGCTTAATTAAACAATTGAGGGGCATGGGGCAACCAGTAAATGTGCAGCATATAAAGGTCAGACCTCTGGTGAGCCTGCAGGTCACATGCAGCCTGAACAGCACCTCCTGCAGGCACACACAGTAACGGCGATGTTCACTCACATTTGGCTGTGACAGAGTACCCCCCCAGCGGGGACTGATGGCCCTCAACGGCGTCGAATCCAGCTGACACCAGCACAACGTCCGGGGAGAACTCATTGGCGATGGGCATCACCACAGTCCTAGACGAGGTGAGATAAGAAAGGAAGAGAAAGAGAACGAGAGGAGAGAAAGAGAGAGAGAGCATTAGGCAGAAGCCCGCCACAGGGTGGCAGCGTGGGCCAGCGGCTGAGGCAGCCCACACAGCCCGCATGCCAGTGGGGACGGTGGGAGGGGTGTTAACACTCCACGGTCGACTGGCGGTCTTCACCTGCATTGCGACAGGCGAGGCAGTTTCAGACGGCATCCACGGTGCGCAGAACCCCCCCCACACACATACCAGACTCACACCGCCCGCGTCACCGCTACAGCGCCCGTCCCTCAGCCGGATCTGTACCTGAAGGCGGTCAGATACTCCACATCTCCCATGGGAGGGTCCACGCCGCCCGTCCACGCGATGTTCACGTTGTAGCCCACTCCCGGGCCGGTCCCCACCTGCGGGCGCAGACACAGAAGTGGAGCTGGTCAGTGTCGCTCCGGGGGGTCGGGAAGGGTGACGTACTGGAGAACTGCAGCGATTCTCCTCAAACTTCTGAGTGACTGATGCTCAAGAACAGAACAGAAGAGATTTCTGCACTGCAACAGAGACATCTCAAGTATCGAAATAGTGCAAGTGAAAAGAAAAGAAACAAATAAAGACACACACACAAATCATCGGGATTTGGAAATTCTGAGAAGTAGGCAGGTCACAGTGGAAACACAGAAGATTCTCAGGACTGAATGATTGAAACAGATTCAAAATATCCTATCAATTGCCATATATATATATAGTTTGTGTGTGTGTGTGCGTGTGTGTGAGGATTTATTAGCCGGTAATGGTAATTATGGAAGTATGGAAGTTATGGACCGGCAGTCAGAATCTGGCTGATATTTTCTCAATACCCTACCCCATAGCAGCAAGTTGGAAATGACGCACAAACAAACACAAACAAATTAGGGCAGAAAAACCAGAGGGAGGGACAGTGAGACAGGGGGACAGTGGGACAGTGAGACAGGGGGACATAGAGTGGACCAAGAAAATGAAGGACAACCTCCTCAGGGGCCCCGCTGCCGGGGAAGAAGTTGCCGTCGTCGTAGCGATGCAGGGAGATATAGAGCACATTGGGGTCGCTGTAGAAGGCCTGCTGGCTGCCATTGCCATGATGGATGTCCTGCAGGAGAGGAAGACTCCGTCAGACACGCCGACACGCCCATCCCCACCCGCGCAAGGGCGCCCCCTGCAGTCCGAGGGGCCGGTACACTCACCCAGTCCACGATGAGGATCTTCCCCACGTTCAACTTCTGCTGAAGCAGCTTGGCAGCGATGGCCACCGAGTTGAAGAAGCAGAAGCCCCTGTATGTGTGAGGGTGACAGAAAGGGACAGGTCAGACTGCCGATACGCGGCACAGGCAGGCCCCCCCGATGAGCAATACGTACATAGCTGTGGACTCCTCTGCGTGGTGACCGGGGGGACGCACCACCGCAAAGCCGTTCTGTTTGGGAGATGGGGAGGGGGGGGGACAGAAGTCATTCAATATCTCTCAGTTCCTCCATTGCAAAAAGTACGAGGTAGCCTCTGGGGACTCGACAGGGATGTAGGTGAATAGGCAGGCTGGCTAGCGGGTGGGTAGGCTGGCGGGTAGGCTGGCTAGCGGGCGGGTAGGCTGGCGGGTAGGCTGGCTAGCGGGTGGGTAGGCTGGCGGATAGGCTGGCTAGCGGGTGGGTAGGCTGGCAGGTAGGCTGGCTAGCGGGCGGGTAGGTTGGTAGATTTGCTAGCTAGCGAGTAGGCATGCAGGCAAGCGGGTGGGTAGGTGGGCAGATAGGCTGGCTAGCAGGCAGGCAGGTGGGCGGGTGGGTAGGCAGGCAGGTAGGCGGACAGATAGGCAAGCGGGTGAATAGGCAGGCAGGCAGGTAGGCGGTCGTATAGGCTGGCTAGGGGCGAGTAGGTAGGCAGGGAGGTGGGTAGGCGGGCAGGGAGGTGGGCAAACGGGCAGGCAGGCGGGTGGACACATGGGCACCGGGTGCATTTACCTTGAGCTCTCCAGCAGCCACCTTGAAGGCCAGCTCAATGACGCAGCCCACCGCCATGCGCACTGCGCTGGAAGAGTGCATCTCATTCCACACTGTGTCACTGTCCACCTGCAGGGGGCAGCAGCCAGATACCACAGGGCATTCAGCACTACTTAGAGGCAATTTCCCTCATACTATAAAAGCTTCTACGTTTCAGTAATGACACATTCCTATATTAAAATTCTTGAAAACACAGTTAATATTAAAGTAGTATAATTGCTACACACTGCCAATTTTTTTTGCATCATATTGAAGGAAAAAGGGCAAAACAAATGGAATACCTTTCTGTATATACCTATATAATTTAACTTTTAAGGGAGGTAAGTAAATTTTCTGCAGTTATGCTTGTTATGAAAAACTGCATTACTGCCACCGCGCTGCACTGCAGTGTAAAAGCAGATCTGCGTCACAGTCAGGAAGGAGCCAATGGTCAGGGCTAAAACCATGGCTGGGTGTGGACGCCACGGCAACCCCAAAGCACGTAACCCTCAGGCTTCAACCGCCCCC
>JAODJW010000094.1:13735756-13748112 GCA_026777045.1 Hyperopisus bebe
AAACTTGACCCCTTCCTGGATTCAGATCATGTGTTGAGGATTGGTGGCCGCGTGTCATTAGCCACAATCTCATGGGACACAGGTAACAGACACGCGACACAGGTAACAGACACGCGACACAGGTAACAGACACGCGACACGTGCACGTTACTGTTTTAAAAGTGTGGCTGTGAAGCCCTCGAATCCTGGTGGGCTAATATTGGGGGAGGGGAGAGCAAGGAGATGGGGGTTTGTGCGTGTGTGGGGGCAGAGCATTAGTCATCCAGAGATGAGTCAGAGATGAGCCCATTCACAGTCCTGTACTCACTGAGAAGGGAAAGGGAGGTGGGAGGGGCCAGTGTGTGCGCGTGAGAAAGAGAGAGTGACCAAGTGGGGGGGCTCACACCCCCCCCCCCCAGACCCTCCTCTGACATTTCGCTGGCTGACAGTGGCACTGCTGAAGGGCTCACTGCGCCTACGATGTCCACACGCTCACCACCTTGCGCCTCATCTTGCGGTAACACAACACAACAGTCGTCTATGCCGACTTGCCCCATTTGCTCATTTTTATTGACAGTCCCGCTGGCTTACACACACACACGCACGCACGCACGCACGCACGCACGCACGCACGCTGCATTAATGCACCTGTGATTCCAGCCTTGGAGAGATAAGCACCCCCCCCCCCCCCCCCCCTCGGCCGGCGTGGCCCACCCTTCCCGAGCAGAACTGAACTGAGCTGAGCTGTCTGTCACTTTTTCATTAGCGGGACAAACAGCACCGTGGCCACTGGGGGGAGACCAGCACAGCCGCCGCACATCCAGCCGCACTCTGACTCATGGGGATGAGTCACCTGAAGGCGGGGGAATCTGAACAACCCCCCCCCACCACCGCCCCGCTATCGAACCTCTTCACTATTGTCTGTACATATTCAATGGACGAGGTTGGCTCGTTTCAGGAGACCCGACCCCACACCCCATGTGATTCACTGCTACTGCTGCTCACCTTTCCTCATCTGTGGGGTGCATACAAGCAGGGACTGGGCCAATCTCAGATCCCCTGACTGTACTTCCTGCTAAGCAATCTTCAAGGACATTGAAATGCAAACGCCTGTGTGCAGGAGAGGCTGTCCCACAGAGAGCCTGATCACCGATGCCCTGCTGGCTTTCAAATTCCATGAATTATTTCTTTCTAACACCTAAGTTTGCGGATCCGGATTTCGCCGGAGTCACACGCCACCAAAGCCCGAGCTAAACGGGCAGATTAGCATAAACACAATAAGAGCGCAGGCATCTCGACGGACGCCCGCAGCGCTCCAGCCCACGCGTGTCACATTTGGGCCCCTGGCTCCTTCCGCTATTTTTATCGCTCTGACGTGCCTTTTTAAAAATACGAACGTGAGGCGGATCTCGCCACGTGTTCGGGAAGTGCCGAGGTGCAGCTCCGTGTCCTGGAGAAGAGATCCGCGATAAACAGTGCGGAGAAATAACCGATAACTGGGCACCAGAAGAGAAAAAGTTTTTATGGTGATCATATAAACTCATCACCTGGGTGTAGGGGATGCCGTGCTCATCATCCTCACGCAGCTCGTCCTCGTCCTCATCTTCCTCCACGTCGCTCTCCGTGTTCTCGTCCTTCAGCGTGATTGGCTCTGAGAGAGATGAGACTTCACCCTGCCTATCCGATGGCAGTTCCTGGCCCTCCCTCATCAGCTCCAGGCCCTCGATCCGGTCCTCCTGCATCTCGGCCGTCTCCGTCAGTTCCTCCTCCGTCTCTTCCGGGTGGCTTGGGGGCTGACGAGGTAGCTCCGTGCCTTTGGAGAGCATCTTTGGGGAGGGAAGGGAGGGAGGGAAGGGAGGGAGGGGGGGTCGTTTTAGCCTTGGCTGCCTGCGAAATCACTGCAAGGTCATGGCACCCCACAGTTAGTCATCAGGCAGTGCCGAATAAACAAGTCCGAGGATAGCAGTATGACCATGTCAGATATTACAGCTGTCACAAACTCAGTGTACATGCTTGTAATCAGATCAGATGTCAGCACGCCCAAGCTAAGACCTCACCTGTACCGAAATAATTAAAGAGAGAAAGATACTAACTACAGGCAGACAATAAGAGGCGAAAATAAGCACAAACACGCAGGCAACACACGTGGAATGCACGCTCCTAAGGCCCACCTTGTTGAGCTGGATCTGCTGCTGGTACTGCTTCTGCTTCTCCAGGAAGTGCTGGTGCTGCTGTTGCATGACCAGGTGCTGCAGGGCCTGTGGACTCTGGGGCAGAGGCGCTGACTGCGTGCGGCTCAGTGGTCGGTGCCGCGGCAGCTTGTTGACCGTCCGCATACCGGACGACGTCCGCTCGCCACCCACCAGGGGCGACTGCCCGTAGATCGGGACTGCAGAGGGGATACACATAATGGGAATGTCACACGCTGGACATCTCATACTGCGACTAACAGATGGTCCACGGGGCGTCAGCATCCGTGTGTGTCGGCCTGTGACAGCTGGTTGCCAGTGCACTAGTATGTGTGGGGGAGGACCTGGGGGGGGGCTTCCAGGTCTGTGGGGCACCAGGGACACAGGGATCATGAGGGTGCTGTCAGAAGGGAAGGTGTGTGCAGACAGGGAACAGGTGTGAGAGACGAGTGGTGTGCAGGTGTGGCTATGGAGCACAGGTGCAGACAGGTGAGAGGATGTGCAGGTGTGACTATGGAGCACAGGTGCAGACAGGTGAGAGGATGTGCAGGTGTGGCTATGGAGCACAGGTGCGTACAGGTGAAGGGATGAGAGAGAGAGAACAGGTGCTGAACAGGTGTTTTCGAATAAGAGAGAGCAAACAGGTACAGAAAGAGAGAGCAGGCCGGTACACAGGTGCGGGCAGCCGAAGGGGGCACCTGCAAGCAGCGCACTCTGTTGGCGGGCCTGTTCCAGCAGTAACACGTGTTGCAGCAGGGATGAGTGGCCATGGCTGTTGGCCGGCGCCGGCTCAGCGTCATGGGGCACGCCGGGTGGCAGGCACGCGGGCAGGGATGAGGCGCTGACAAAGGCCCCTGTCAGGGCGCCCCCCTGCCGCATGGTCTGGATGGCCTGGCGCTCCGCCTCCTGCTGGGCGGACAGTTTCTGTGGGGGCTGGAAGAAAGGAGGACATGCTAAATGGTCAAAACACCCTCTGAGCAAAGTACCACCAAAAGAAGTAGGTGTCACATGATCGGAAGCTAATGACACTTCTGCTAGAGGTAGATGAAGCAAACGGCACGTCAGCTCGATGTGTGACCAGGCGTCTTCCTGCCTCTCAGTGGCGTTACTGTTGTCTGAACCAACTAAGCTGGTGATCCGGAAGCCGCTGACTGTGTGAAGTAATTATGTGGAATTCAAGCTTACGGATGGACAGCCGCAAAGTGCTGACAGCTCCCAGGGGGACGGACACACTTACGATACCAAGAAGCCGCCATGTCACTGAGAACTCCCTGGAGAAATTCAGGGGGCAGCCGGGGCAGTACTCACAGCGATGCTGGAGCTGGCGGCCGTCACAGAGGCTGGGAGGCCCAGGGAGATGTTGGGCAGCGAGGGGGAGGTGTACAGGCTGAGCTGGCTGGCAGATCCATCCACGCTCATGGTCTGGTGCTGGGAGCGTAGGTGCTGTGGGGAGGGGGGGGCAAGCAATCTTTTGGCATAAACTCAATGCTCAATGAAAAAGCCTCCTTTTTGCGTCATCATTTACACAAAAAAAAGCTGAGCACCTTACTGGGCAATAAACGGCTCAGTATTCAGTGTCTCATTACGTGACCACCCCCCCCGCCTAGGGTGATGTGACCTCCTCTTCCTATAAACAGTGCTTTGCATTTTCTTATGATCTTTTCTGATGATTTCTGAGGATGATTTCACCCCTGGAATTGTCACAGGCCAGCGGCCCCACTGAAAGCACTCCATAGGTGTGAAACAAGCCTGGTTGACATGAATCACATCAAACCTGCTGGTCTGTACAGCTAAAGAACATGGTAACTCGGTTTGTCTTTTAGTGTGGAGTCTCAGACACACCTCCTGATACCGGAGGAGGAAAATGCAGCGGCAGAAAATCGCCACACTGAAAAGCAAGCAAACAAAATGAACCGACCGGCCAAGTGAATTAGGTTACCAGCCTGAGAAGGGGAAGTATTAGGCAGGCAGGTGGCTCCGCCCTCCCACTGACATGGTGCCCACGCGGGGCTCGCCGCTGAACTCATCGTCATCCCGACAAGACGGAGAAGCCAATTAAAAGGCATCAGGGGCTGGTCGCGGCAGTGCCACACAGCTGTCACTGATATCACTGTCACACCCTGAACTCACAATGACTGCGGCAACAATAGTATTTCAGCCCGGACCTGCCGGAGATGGATTATTTGTTTGTTTTCTTCCCGCCGAGCGCCTTCATATTCAGCCGTGGTCGAGGAAGCGGATCGTTAGGAATAAATACTCAAAACGCAAGTCGTCTCCAAAAAGGCCGAAATGACTCATGCAGTTAATTGCAGCCAATCAGGATCCGATTGCAGGTAATTTCTCGCAATCAGTCTGAAACTGTACTTGAAGCGCGTTTATGGCGGCTGGGTGTAAGCGCGAAGCCCTGCAATCTGCGGCCGTTCACTGAATGGGATGCATTCAGCCCCAAACCAAGAAAACAATAACACTATTCTTACAGCAGCGATTTATTCATAAGCCCCTTCTAGATGTTCCTACCCCGCTGAGGCCGCGGAGAACGAGGCGTTCGAGCTCAGAGACACCCTCCTCATTCAGCTTGGAGGCAGAAAGTCGCTACGCTCGTGTATGAAGCAGGTCCAAATAGGCAGAACCACTCGGAAAGAGCACCACCAGCAGACCCCGGGGGAAATAACAGGTACTGGTCTGCCCCCCAAAGTGGGGAACATGTGACTTCACAACCCAGCATGGGGCCATGGAGCCAGAGGCACTGCTGCACATGTGGTTTCACCCATTTTTGAGTCGTGATAAAAGCAGTGTGAGGCAGTGTGTACACAAACGTGCCACAAAGCAACACCTGTGCTTCCCCATTGCAGTTAGGGTGACTAGATAATCCATGTCAGGGGGGACACTTCAGCTAGGACAGGATTTGTAAACGACCATTTCAATCAAAAGGACCCGGATTTCACTTAAATGTGTGCTGATTGGTCAGTCTCCTATAATCATGCATGTGCCACTAATGTTAATTTGAAACAGCTGGATGAGTCTTTCAATCACGGAAACAAACCAAAGCGCGTGAAGAACTGAACTATTTAGCCAAGCACAGGAGCCTTTCAGTTTCATAGTAGTTTGTAAAACCTGAAGTAGCTCAAAGTGTCTGCCTTGACATGGAAGCCATGATGGTCATCCTAACTGCAGTACACATGGGCACAATGTTTACCGATGGACAATAATAGCCACAACAGAAACGGTAACAACAATAATGGTAAAACCACAACAAAGTTAGCATTATCAACATAATCATTAATAATTACAGCTAAGCAACAAAATTATTTAAAGCAACTTACACAGTTAATTACCCATTTTAAAATAATTACCCAAATATGGTACCCTCATATGATAATTAATAATAATTACCCTAATGTTATTACTGAAGCGGTTCTTTGGTCGCTCAGCCTGCCGGCCTATGAAGCGGGAGGGTGGGGGGTGGAGCCTCCCTTACCTTGTTGTGGATGTTGGGCACAGAGCCGCTGGACCCGTTCTCGGCGATGGCGCTGTTGGAGCTGTTGGGGGAACTAGGCCCAGAGCCAGGGGCGCTGCTGCACATGGAGGACACTGCAAGGACACGAACACAGGCCTCAGAAACCGCCCCCCCCCCCTCCAATGTCACGTGGTACCTCCTCCCAGGGGGGGGGGGGGGGGGGGACGTCAACATGTGGTGCTACGAGCAGCTTGTTTGATGCTGTTAAATTAGCAGCATCCGGGGGGGATGGCGGCGCCCCCGTCAGGGTCCGCGTGCCACCGAGATACAAGCGCTTCCTAGAAATGTTGGTGTTTTTTCTCTGTAAATGTGCTTGGAAGCCCTAAAAGAGGAAGCTCGCTTTCATACGCGGCTTCTCACATCTCCCTACAGCTGGGCACCACGGGTCATCCTGCGCGGATCAGTCTGTACTTGGCAGCATCTCATGGTGGCAACTGAGCGTTCTGTGCCTGCCTCGTATATATATATTTATATACACACGCACACGCACACACACACATTAAATTCAGGTGCTGAAACCCCAGACTGAATTCAGAGGGGGAAATTCCAAAGGTGCTGCTGAATTTCCCCGTCCTTCACCGAACATTAACCCCCCCCACCCTGCCCACACGCTCCTCTGCCCCAGTCCCTCAGCTGACCCTCTCCCCTTCCAGGGGGATTATTTTAGTAATCCTCAGCGTCCTCCCTGAAAATGAAAAAAATGTAAACCATCTGCTTGTTTTCCAAAACTTCAACAAACGCGGCCCTGTGGCCCCAGTGGCCCCGCCGGGCCCCTAATAGCCAGGGTTATTTTTATCCACAGCCTCTGGCCTCATTAGGGACACAGCAACAAAACGATGGCCTAACACATTAAATGCTACCACCCTCCCTGTATGTGCGGCAAGACTAACTCCCCCCACAACGCTTTGGGTACAGTTCAGTTTTTACAGTCTATGGTTTTCATATGGACATTTTTTTTTAGTTTGTGTGGGTTTATAAAAATCTCAGTGCTGGGTAATTATTATCCAGAACCGATATAATCAGAATGCTATAGTTAACTTTACAGCCCAGCAAATTGTTAAAACGATTAGCCACATTCTGGGGACCTCTCAAGTGTCACATGGTCGGGGGTCTCTCTACACAATGCTGCGATAATGCAGCTTGACTCACTGATAAACATGTAATGATAAAATTTAACTAAAAGCAGGGGATTACCAAAAAAACACCTTCATATGTTACTTCACTCACTGGATGCTGATGAGGTATTTAGGGAACTCACAGCTCCTTAGGAGAGCAAAAAACCAAAAAGAGCTACAACTTATTGATTTGACTTAATTGTCTTAAAGACCAATGTAACTAACTTTTGTTTGTAGGAGAGCCATTTGCAGTGCTTTGAACAATAAGATATCATCAAAAAATGTGGTGACTGAAGACGTTTTCATCTTAATGAAGTGGCGAACGTGGACGGCGAGCAGCGAGACGCTGCTGGCCCTCAGCTGCATGTGGGCTGCACCTGTGATCTCGATGGCTCTCTTCTTGAAGGTGCTGATGACGGTGCCGTCCTTGCGTCTGAGGAGGGGGCTGCTGCGCCGCTCGGCCACCTTCTGTTTTAACCGGGAGCGCACCTTCAGGTTGGGCTCGGAAGCTGGGGGTGGAGTGCAGGGAGAGGGCCCATCAGCATCACTTACACTGTGACGGTGCAGCCCGAGCCAGGAGCCTACCCCGTCTGCTCGTCATCAGAGAGTGCGACTGGTCTGGACTGAAGCAGCTCTTGGCAGGAGCCCTAATGTGGAGGTTTCGTCATCAGGATTATGAAGTGCCTGTCATCTAAAGCCCCCCTACCCCCCAGCCATTCACATTTAAAGACATTATCACTCACCCCCAACACACACATACTGCACCCCCTAACATAAAATCACCAAAACCGCAGATGTCACCTGCTCAAAGGTGCGACACCCATTCACCGGGCGAGCCTGGGCATCCTGCTGCTCTTTGGTCTGTTTTAGCTCTGCTGTAGCTCTGCTGTCACCCCCACCTGGATTTACCTCCAGGATCATGCAGAAAGGCCTTACTTCACATCCATTTAAAGGGTTTAAAGACGTAGCGGACAAACAAGATAATTCCTAGTTAAGGCCAGGCTGCCAATCGCACTATTTCTGGTTATGTCATTTGCCATATTCTGCAGCCAAACTTTTACGTAGGAATGTAATCGTGAAGTTTCCTGGCTCCGACTCGAACTGTGTACGAATATGTCTAAAGAGAAGCAGGAATGCCACATTTTTTTGTCTCATTTCCATTTTTAAAATAAGAATCGCCTCGCGTCCTCCCACCACTGTACCGGCAAGTGTACGGCAGTGATACCGGTTCAGACAGGCTGAGGCGAGGGCTGCTGGGAGCCGCCATCATCGCCCGATGGCTGCCAGTCCTTGCGGACTGCCGTCGATTCCGGGTGAGCGGCGAAACAGCCAGGGAGCGCGGCAGCCACAAGCGCCGCACGTAACAAGCTTTTGAGCCAGGAATCATTAACGAGAGGGCCGTCCGGCATCTGGCCGCTGCACCCCCACTCCGAACAGCAGAAACAGAGCTCTGTTTTGCGGACAGATTTTCACCGGTTTCTTTCCGGAAAGCTGGAGGAGAACTTGGACCACACCTTGAAGCCAAGCACACCGGTATGGACTGCAATGGCACCAAACTCCTTGCATTCCCATGCATACCATGTGAGACATCATTAGCCCACCAACTGCGGTAATAACACAGGCAGTGTTACCGGCCTTCAAGAACCATCAGGAAAAGATCCATAACAGTGGCGAGAATCATTGACAGCACAGGGCACCATTCAGCTAAACATGGGCAAGGAGGCAGCAAAACTCAACAGCAACCAGCTCCATCAAAGCCCCAGACTGGCAGGGAACCTGTCCCAATACCCAGCTTGCACTGTGGACAAAGTACTAAAATAAAACCAACCAAATCACAAGAAAAATGGGATCAGAAACAACTAGAACAATTATACAAAAGGCTCAGTTTAATTTGGCAAAATTTGCCACCTTTCGGGTGACCAGGGAGTGATGAGGAATGAGGTGTGAAGAAAGATGGTGGTGGGATCAACAAAAGGAAGGAGGTGCGGCAGGGCGTGGGGTGTGGCAGGGAAGGGGGCAAGGAGGGGGTGTGGCAGGGAAGGGGGCGTGTCAGGGGGGGATGTGACAGGGAAGGGGGCAAGGAGGGGGCGTGACAGGGAAGGGGGCGTATCAGGGAGGGGGGGGCAAGGCGGGGCGTGGCAGGGAAGGGGCGTGTCAGGGAGGGGGGGCATGGCAGGAAGGCAGGGCTCACCGGTCTTGCGAAGTGGGAAGTCATCTTTGCCATCGTAGGTCCCGAGCAGGGGGGGCAACTTATAAGAGGGTGGTGTCCCAGGGGTATTGCTCTGGGGAGGTGAGCTCTGGTCCAGAGATGTATGGTGGGCCCCCCTGAAATCCATAGAACATGATATACAGTCATCAAAATTCACTAGTAGAATTATTACAACCCCCCACCCCCCACAACAATGCAATTCATCTGCATGTTATCTAATGTCATTGTATCATTTATAATTAATGCAGCTGAAAGTCATGTTTTTCTGTATTTTAATGGATGTGAGCCCTCCAGCCCCCCACCCACTCACCAGCATTTCGAAGGGAAGGAATGGTTCAGCCCGCCGGGGGTGGGGTCTTTTTTACTGCGCAAGAACTCCTGCAGCTTCAGCTTTACCTCTGTGCTGGCGATGGCACCTGTGGGGAAATGAAACAGCACCCACACTGTGTGATGGTACAGTCCAGCTTTCAAAGGAACCCGCACAATTTCGGCAGCATTTGTAACTGACTGGGGTCATATTTATTCCAGTTATCCATTACCAATGATGAAATATTGCTCTCGTCCCACCTCATTTTGGATGTTGTGTTCATTATGCAGTTGCTCAAGCTGTTCTGGCTGCGGTACATCATGACACTGTGTGCGTGTATGTCAGTATCTGTGCATGTGAGTGTCCCCCCTCCCCAGTCACTCACTCTCCTTGCCCTTCTCCTTGTTCCTGAGCATGACCAGCTGCTGCTCCAGACGCTGCTTCTCCAGCTCCTCATGTCTCTGCTGCTCCAGCTTCCGCTTCTGCTCCAGCTCCTGCTGCCGCTTGGCGGCCAGGATCTCCTGCTGCTGCTGTACAAGAGGCACACACACATGGGGTAACACAAAGAGTCACACACACATGGGGTCACACACAGTGTCACACACACATGGGGTCACACACAGTGTCACACACACATGGGGTCACACAAAGAGTCACACACACATGGGGTCACACAAAGAGTCACACACACAGTCACACACACATGGGGTCAGATACAGAGTCACACACGGGGTCACACACAGAATCACACACACATGGGGTCACACACAGAATCACACACACACGGGGTCACACAGAGAGTCACACACACATGGGGTCACACAGGATGCCCATTCCCCTGCAGCCCACACCCCATAATGAGCCCTAGGACCCAGGAAGCTGGTTTTAACTTGGGCTGCTTCATCTTTAATGGCTGGCAAGAGACGAGGTTACAGACCGGTAAATTCTAACACAAAACAACCTGCTCTTTCACTCTCTGCTGTACACAGCTTATGCTGTGATCTTGCTGTTACATGCAGGGAAAGGCCATGTGCAGCACGGGGACTGAAGCAGGCAGACACTGCACATGTGAAAGGGTGCGGCGTGAGCATCACGCTGAGCGACAGAGGCGGTCTGAGAGCGAAAATGACCACAGCAGGTCTCACTGACTGACTAGCCCCCCCCCCAAGAGAACACGGGGCACTTCATGAAGCTGCCGTAAAATGGAATGGGAGGCTGGTCCCAAACGGTCGCATGAGACAGAAATACCTCCTGCGGTCAGGGAGAACCGGCATGAGGCCTGAGGGGCCAGAACTGAGGCTACAACGCAGGGGGGCGGGGGGGCCCACCTTGAGGTGCTCCTGGAGCTGCACCTCATGCTGCCGGGTGAGGACCTCGTGCTGCTTCTGGAACTCGGCGAAGAGCAGCTGCTTCTGCAGCTCCTGCTGCTGCTTGAGGAGGAGAAGCTCATGCTGCAGCTGCTGCTCCCTCAGTGTGGGGTCCATCGGCGGTGGGGGCGGAGGCGCGTGGCCCAGCCGGGGCTCCGTGCGTAGGTCCACCGGGCCGCTGCCCTGGTCCCCGCCACCACCGGGGCTCTGCATCCCCACCGGGAGGGAAGTCTTTACCTCCACTGCTGGGTGAGGAGAGAGGGAGAGGGAGAGAGGCAGAGAGAGAGAGGGAGAGGGGTAGAGAGAGGGATGCTGGTTAATAACAGAACGCGCCGGATAAAACCTCTATAGCACATACCTAAAATAAAAAGGTGTTGAAGGGGAAGTCCAGGAATGGGCTCAGGTTAATTCTGGGACGGGGGGGGGGGGTTTCGCCAGACCATGTCCTAACGATCCAAGGGACACGGGATCATAAACACGATGAACACGGAGGGGGGGGGGGAAACAAATGAGTCACTGGTGTCCTTGGGAGGCACTTGGATTCCCAGTCTGCGTCGGAAGTCCACGGGGAGCAAGATCCGTGCAGCGGATCAGCGCTGCTGTTGTCTTGTCAACACCGTCATCTGCCATACGTATTAATCGCCGCGTTCAGCTTATTAAAGCAACACCCACGCTGTCATATAAGCATTAAAGGGGGGTTATAACCAGCATTTTATAGCAGGCAGTGTCCCATAAATCCTCATTATTATGAAAGCCTTTAAATATATACACTTAAGGAACAGTATGATTGACAAAAAGTGGCTGGGATCCAGCTAACTGAGACAGTGCTCATTTTATTACAGATTAAAAAAAAGAGCTTATGATTTAGAATCCAGCTGTGGTAAGAAGTTACCATATATGAAGGTAAATTTGAAGTATGACTTTAAGGCGAACAGGAGACTCTGATACTTCAAAAGTACACCCACACATATGTCCATATCACACATACCGACACATTAAAACGTCTCTTACATACATACACATATATGTGTGCACACACATTAATGTCTCCCATACAAACACACACACACACAGGCGTGCGCGCGTGCACGCACACATACACAGAGTGCCTGTGACACATTACACCTCATTTAAATCAATGCAGGTGACCTGACTTCCATAGAGCATTCCGGATGTATGGTGGGAACCGAGGCCTCGGTGCTTCTCTAAAGCAGCCGTTAGCAGACCGGGCATTCAGAACAGCCTGCTTAGGCGTCGCAGACTCTCCGCATCGCACAGCTGGTTCATTCAGTGGTAGCGGCGCAGAGCCCTGTTCCCGGCAGGGTGGGCAGTGCGGTTCTGAGCAGAGGTGCACACTGGATTAGTCACCCCCAGTCAGAGGCCCCTCTGGTCTGCGAGGTCCTTGCTGGCCATGGGGTGACTCACCGGCACCGGCCCCGTCTGTATCTCGGGGGCCCAGCCAGCAGTCACTCAGGTACATTTAACAAAAAAGACACAGATCTCAGGCTGCCGTCACCCACACGCAACCTGCAGTGATGCACACAATGCCCCCCCTCCCACCGTGTTTCCCCCAGGAGACCATGTACCCAAGGTGTGGATAGAACTGGTGAATGGACATATTTACACATCCTTAACAGCATCATCAGCAGATGGGGTACAGCTCCCACTGGGGG
>JAODJW010000094.1:13764589-13782133 GCA_026777045.1 Hyperopisus bebe
GCCGGGGGTTGGGGGGGGGGGAGGTGTGGGGGGAGGGCCAGACTATTAATAGAAAAGAGCCAAGCATGCTGATAGCACGCCTGGGGAGGGAGGCTTGTACATGCAAACGGCAGCAGCCAATCAAGATCACAGTCGCTCCGCAGCCCTGGGGACCGCAAGCTCTGTGAGAGGCAGGCAATGCGACTGCTACACAAGGAGACACACACACACACACACACGCAGAGACAGACAGACACACACGCAGAGACAGACACACACGCAGAGACAGACACACACGCAGAGACAGACAGACACACACGCAGAGACAGACACACACACAGCCGCTGAGACAGACAGACAGACACACACACACACATACACACGCTGAGACAGAGACACACACACACACACACACTCTTATGCTGCCCAGCAAACACTGGAAATGACGCACTGACATCTCTAGCAATACGCATATGAATTGAGCCTCACAGACACAAAAATAAACCCAAAGAACATGATAATCGGACTAAAAAAAAGGAAAAAGGGACACCCACACACCACCCAGGGGAGGAAAAAAAGAAAATTGATTAAGCAAGTTTTTGCCTTAGGTCTGCATGCAATCCCCCCCCCCCCAAATACATTCAAATAGGCAAGGTGTGCATCTTCAGCTTTTCACTTCCTGCACTCAAAATGAATCTGGCACCACAACCCAAAAATCTTTCCACATTCAGAACCACACTACAAAGATGCACTTGGCTTTCACACACCGGACTATAAAAACAGCCACGCCGGGATGAAATCCTTTCACAACTGAAGGAAAAACCCATTACACCGAGAAAAGGGCGACAGCATGAATGACTCTGCCGCTGCCCTGAGTGCAGGATGAGTACGGACACGACAGACATGTCTACAGGTGTGTGTGTGTGTGTGTGTGTGTGTGTGTGTGTGTGTGTGTGCAGGACCACATGGGATTTGAAGGAGGTCCAACCTTGCAGGTCCTTCAATCGGACCCTAGGTGCCACCTTCTCCACATAAAGGAGTCTCCTCTAAATACACCTTAAATCCAAAGCACTCTGAAACCCAATTCACTCATTCATATAACAAGACTTACAGAGGCACCACAACAATGAAGGTTAAGTCTCCCCAAGCCCAGAAGTATCAATTCAAAAACCCATCACCAAGTTTCCTGAACCACCCTCCCCCCAGTCCTAGAAAGATGGTAGCTCCAGAGGTGCCCTGACCTTCGTCAGAGGGTGGAGTCCGTACCACTAGGTTTTGTTGCGCAAATGCGGGGGTGGGGGTAAACAAGGCTGCTGAGGAACCTGTGTGACATCCGGCCCGCTTGTGTGCTGTCCATCCCCCCACTTTCCCTCAGCCTCCTCCACCCCCCCCCACCTCTGCCTCCTCCCCCTTGGCATAACTTTACAACAGCTCCTGTTATTTATAAGTGGACGTACTTTTCTCATTGCGTGACGTCGGTCGGGTTTATGTTTAGCCCCGAGATGAAGGTGAGAGGCCGCCGCTTGGGTCTGCATGGGTGAACTCTTCCAAGTTAATGTCAAGGACTTTGGCTTGTCAAAAAAATAAAAGAAAAGCCGGGAAAAAGACACGAGAAGGAAAAATGAAACAACACAAGCTGCTCTCCCATATTAAGTGAAGTACAACCCAGAAACAACCAGCTAAAAACCAAGGTCCTGTTTCTGTGACCTGATTGGCTGCAAAGCCCCTAAGGACCTTTCCACAAGGTGAGAGTTGTCCCACCTTGGATGATAGCCACTCCTTTGTGGGTCAGTGCCACGCGATAAATGGGCGTGTCTTACCATCCAGATCTGAGAAACTGTCCCCAGGGTAACGGACATGGCAACAGCGACTGCGGTGGCACATTTGTAGGACATCTGACGACTGTCGCCCTCAGCCCAAGATTAAACCCGCAACCCACATCTTCTCATCAGTTCTGTTCCAGCACCTACATGCCTGATTTTACCTGTTAGTTAACTGTAAAACCCTTCATTACCAGGCTTAGCCACCTAGGGGGTCGGCTAGGACTAACATGTAGATGGGTGAGCCACGCTGTGACTGAAATTCATCCTAATATTGTCATGTTCTTCAAGGATCTGAGGGTAGTTTAATTGACAAGCTTTGGACATGAGGAATTACAGTGGGTAGCACCTTGATTTCCAGAGTGCTAGACTTCAGCTACCAAACCATTTCACAAGCTCCCTGAAGGAGGATGAGCCAGAAGGTGAGGAACATTTGAGCCTAGAGGCCGTGCAAACTCGCCTCACCGAGGCCTGGATGAAGGTTCTGTAAACTGGAGACGACCCCGAAGACACCTAGCACGGCTCCCACGACCGACGGGCTTAGCCGCTCTCCTGCGGCCGCATCCAGGACGTTCTCACGTCGACGCACGGAAGGACCTCCCCCTGACCGGGAGCCGATAAAACCACACAAGAGCTAACAGACGTGGTAGACGTCTACGCGCAGAGACAAAGGAAAGAGGACAGGCCCCATAAATACTCGCAGTTATTTTTTATCTCGCCCTTGAGCCAGGGAGAAAATCTCTCAGCTTGCCGTTTTAAGGGACCATGCAAAAAAACAACAGATGATCCAGATCTAAATATACCTACTATAGCTTCAGGAGAAGGCTGCCATTGAAGCTGCCCAGTGAAAGAGAAGCAGGGGGAGATGCCAGTCCGAGAGCCAGCACTTTTAGGTGCCTAATCCTTATTAAAAAGATGCCTTTCAAAGGCTTTATTCCTTCCACGGCCATAAACACCTTCAAAAGGTGACAGATTATGCTGCCCGGGACTGCAGAATATCATACACTCTTAAAATAAAACCGTAACCCACACAAAACAGGAGCACATCACGCTTAATGGGAAACTGCCTTCTTCCACACTAGACTAAACCTTCCGCACACATCTACAGCCACATGTGGTGCCTCTGGATTAAAAGCAACTCGGGGAGCATTAGAGAAGAAAGAAAAAAAAAACCCTTTAGTTCTAACAATTACATGAAAACAGCATTTGTATATGAAACATATGAACAAGCTTTAAGATGAATTAAAGCTCACTTCAGGACAAGAGTGCATACAGATACAAAGAAGGGGAAGGGGATAGGGAATGAGGGAGAGCAGAGAGAGAAAGGACTCAGAGAGCTATTTTCCTCAAACGAAATATGGCCAATGACTCATAGCTTGTTCTGCCCCCCAACTGCGATTTAATGCCCCAACACAAATCGACTTCTCTTTGTTATATTTCATAAATAAATATCCGAGGGACATGTCAATCACCTGGGGAGGGAAACGGATTGGAGCCGTCCCTCCCCAGGTACGAGGGGGAGGTGTGCGGCTCCAGTGCCGCCATTGGAGCGGCACAGCCAGCGGACCCCGCGTCTACCGCATGGCATTGCCCCGCAACGGGCCCATCGCTGGGCGGGGGACTGTCCGTCACACCAACACGCGGAGGAGCCCCTTCAGCGTTGGAAGTGACTGAGCCTCATCGCTCAGAGAGCAGACACTGATCAGACCAGCCAGACACATTAGAAGAAAAACAGGAAACAGATTGATCTTTTGCTTTGGTATTACTGGTATTAAATGTAAGATCTGTTGGTCCTAAATAAATGAAATCTTATTTTTTATTTACCAAAGCATACATTTTTCAGAAAGCAGGGTTAGACAGGCCCTGGAGCGACTGGGCTTAAGGGCCTTGCTCAGGGGCCCAACGGTGACATCACTCAGCTGACAAGGGATTTGAACCAGTGACCTTCCGACCAGAGGCACAGCATCCTTTTGAGCTACTCACAGCCCCCTCCGAAAGGCCAAGCATCCCGCATGTCTTAACACCCTCGAGTCAACTGATAAGGCTCTGGATGCTGATATACACCAATACCTGATACCCCAGACAGCACCTCTCTCATGCTTATGACCCACATGGAGCTACACCTTAGCCAAGAGGGGATGCATTTCCCAGGGGGTCCCTCAGAATGAGAGGTATTAGGAGGATGATGATGATGCTCATGATGGTATTCATTGATGGAAACCCATAGATACAGGCAAAAGAAACGATAATATAATCTAGCACTTAATTTATGTTTCCAAGCGACGGGACACCCTCCGAGGAATTAGCACACGAAAATAAATAAATGAGATAGACGGCCCCATTGACTCTTTGACCGATTAACCCATTGGCCCACAATCCTTCAGGAGAAAAGCTTGATGTACGTCACGAACGGCAAGGACGCCAGATTCCCAGCCACGCTGTGGCGCACATATTACACTCCAGTAAAAAGACAGGGACCAGGGCACCAGCAATCCTTGGAGCGCAAAGCCCCAGTTGGAACACTACCATTAACAACTTGCCCATGTCCGCCGCCTGTTCGAATTTGTCCGAATTTGAGGCTGTAGCAGTGACAGCCGTCACCGAGACCCAGGTCCTCTGCTTAATCCCTCTTTTGTTCATCATGTGTATCGTGATGGGAGAACCTGTCCTGAAAAACGGCCCACATGACCCCAAAGTCGCAGGATTCCCTCTCTGCCGAACGCACCCAGACCCGAGTCACAGGCCAGCACTCATGGCAACCTGTCACATGGACCCTGTGCCTCCAGTGAAATATACTGACTGCAACCCCCCCCCCCCCATCTCCTTGCTACTTTTTTGCAAACTTACAAATGGGGGGGGGGGGGTCACATTTCCCTTCTGCAACAATTGATTAGAGGATCAGAAATTTCCCTCGGTCATTTACCGGGGAACAACACCTCAGCACAATGCTGAAAAACGCATTGAAACTGTATTACAAAACATATAAGAAGGGCGTATTTTATACATAATGGGCAGTCTGACCGCCACAGGGTGTCTCTGGGGGTCAGACAGCAGGCCTCGCTGTGGATCTGACCCATGGCCCACTTCAGTGTGCATGAAGGTATGCATGTTCTCCATGTTCATGTTGAGTTCTCACTGGCATGTGCGTGTGCTCAGCCTGCGATGGCCTGGTGTCTCGTGTTCCCCGTCCTAGCAGGCACTGCTAACCTGTACTCCATAGTTTATGGTTTTACGCATTTATTGAAAACGGACAGATATGTATATGGAAATGTAACAATTACACAACACTTAACTTGCATACATACTGCGTGTAAACGTCTGGCTGGAGCAGATGATTTACAGCTGCAGAGGGGGAGTTTGAAAAAACACATTTTTATTATCAGCCAAAAAGAGGGATAATGTGCTGGCATTTTTAATAGTTACATACGCTTAGGTTGTGTACAGAATGTATTCTTTGATACTGCTGGAAAAAAAAAGATAGGGCTGCTTAGCGAAGTGTACTTCCTGTTGAACAAAAATTACAGCAAATAAAAAGTACTGAATGAAACAGCTACATAACTCTTTCCAGCAGCTTCCATCTCGACACATCAAAGCATCTTTCATTTCGGTTCACGCAATATTTCCTCTTTATTGGCTTCCTCGTTTCCACAGCCTTCCGAAAGGAGCCTTCCTGCATCCCTAATTTCAGTGTGAAACGGCAGCTATTTCATACAAACAGATATACACGGAAAAAATAATAAAAAAGGGCTCATTGGTAAAATGAAAAAACAGTCTATGAATAGGAACGACTCTCTGGGAGCTCAAATCAGAGACGCGAAAACAGTGCAAAGGTTGCCACGGTGCCCAACGACTGGCAAAGACGTCATACAGAAAGGAGAGGTTAGAAAAGGTCTGGGTGGTCGTCACTGGGTCTAATTATAACCGCGAGAGACGGGGGTGAGCGCGGGGAGACGGGAAGATGGACCGCCGGAGAGGAAAGCGAGAGACGGAGGGAGGGGAGACTAATCAGAGACCCGTCTCTAATAAAAACAGACCACGGCGCCCGTCCACAAGCAGCGGGATCAGACTGCCACGCAGGGAGGAGGCGTATGGACGATCCGAATGACAGCTAGAGGAAGGTCATGCTTAAAGCATGGGATCTGACCTCAGATCGGTCCGCGGGATGACCATGCTTACGTAACCGGCCAGACAGCGGCTATGTCGATCAAGATCGTCCCGCAAACAGCGCGCGGGACGGTGTCAACAGCCAGGCGCGGCGAGGAAAGCACACGGCATAAGACAACGATAAACTCAATTTTAAATGTATATAATATGCTAGCGAAACTGCCCATTTAATATCCTCTCCCGAAAGACCTGACAAATCAAACATCCGGTACGAATAGGTGCGCAGTGAGTCTCAGACACCCGCAACAGATGGTACCTCCGAAGTCCGGTGCTATCCCCGCTAAGGGGGCGCGCATTAGCTAACATTTATAAGCTAGATTTTTCATGCTGCTGTCATGACTTGTTTGTTGTTGCTATTCTGAATTATAACACTTGAGAAAGGACGCACAGAGAGCCAGCTACAACAAACCCAGTAGGAAAACAAAGTAACGAGGGGGGGGAAATTAAACGCTAAATGATTTCATGGAAATCACACGATTGAGACAGCAGAAACAGCTCAACTTACGCTGATTATTCTCAAAATGATTACTGGTACTACTAAGATAATTACTGATTATTAAAATTACAAATACTGCACGATAACTTTATGCGTTTAGAGATTTCGTAATTGTTGACTAATGGGAGCCGTGGCCTCCGCGGCACAGCCCCGGCCCGGCGGTGTGTAAAGCGACAGGCGGCTTGGCAGGGCGCCTTTCGGAAAGCAGCCCCGAAAACGCAGCCTGACACAGAGTCCTAAAGCACCGAACGGAGGCGGAAGTGAGAAAAGATCGTTTTATTAATTCTGCCTCCTTTCCAAAGGGCAATGGGCTTTTCCTGGGCGCCGGCCAATGCGAAAAAGGAATCAGCATCACTGCTGTTGAGGTGTTTATTTTAAAAGACTCTTTGATTTTTTTTTCTGAATTAAGTTTTCAGCGGTTTTACTGACTAATGACTGGCGTCGACACAGACGACCCGCAAGCCAGCGATGTCACCCGTTCAGGTCACCGGTGCTGTTGTCCCAGTCACTGATTAACATGCATTACGCGCCTAGATCGTGATGCCCAGTTCCGTACTCAGACCCGGCCCTCTTGGCTCCCACATCCCCGTTTGTTTTCCTGCATTTCCCTTCACCCTGATGCCAAAATGGCTGTCTTTTGTTTTCATCACACCCCACAGTTTTTAAGACCATCTCCACTCCAGTTCCAAAGTCCCTGATCCTTCCGCCCAACTCACAAAGATCTATTCACTGTTAATCTTACGACAAGATAAAAAAAAAATCAAATTAGACTAGAATGAAAACACGAACCACCTTTAAAATGTATTTGAATAGTCACATCAGGTGCATTTTAACCACAGGCTCTGAAAAGTGACCTTAGTGTAACAGGCCCAGTATCTAACGCCCTCTATAGGGCTGTATGCTTATTACACCCTATCTGAATTCCCTCACTGCAGAAAGGTCAGTACTTCACCTTTAGCAGCAACCATCATTTGAGGAGCAGCCAGTGAAGTTACACTGTTCTTCCCCCTCAAGCTGGAGGCACATGACAATCAATGGTACACAAGACAACACCCGCATGCAAGCATGCTGTTCAGGGAGAGCACTGAACGTACAAGCCTGGGGTGCCTGTGCCCAGCATAGAGGTCAGGGGTTCAGTACAGGACATAAGCACAAGTATTGGTCAGAAATAACCATGCAGAGATCAACTGAGATACCACATATAATGATATCTTACTGGATAATCTACTGAGCTTTTCTTTACCACGTTCTAAGGTAATGAACCTGTGCGTTTGTAGGACCACTACGGCTTCTAGCACCAAAAAGTTCTACCAAATCTATAGTGACTAAAATGTCCTTGGCTCGACTTGAGCAGACTTATCATTAAAGAGTTGAGGTACAGCACTGTGCTGCCACCACCTTAAGTCACCGCCTGCTTCTTGCAATTGGCCATCTCTTCCTTGCAAGGTAGGCTGACTCCCAGGACAATAAAGGGCCAGCCAGTCTGTAGGAGTGATGTGAGGAGTGAAGAGGCAAAGTCACTCACCGAGTAGGCCCCTCTGTCCACAAAGACCCACAGAGCATAGACACCACTGACCACAGCGATCTAGGGAATTCCCTCCAGAGCAGTCCTGGATTCAAACAGCGCCATTTCCAACCCTTGTGGTCTAAATGCTAGGCCTCATCCTAACTACCTGTCTACTCACAATAGCCCAAAAGCTAAAATCATTCCCATTTTTGGGGGATTTTAGTCATCTACAGTAAAGGCAGCGGGCAGAACATGCAGAATTTCCCAGACACACATGGTCCACACATTAGGAGCTGATGGAAAAAGTTTAAGCCAGGTGCTTATAAAAGGATTAGAGCAAACTTTTCAATGAAGACAAAAATGTCATTTTAATAAGCCCTAGATTTGAAAGGCCTCTCGAATAAATCACCCACACATGCTCACATCAAGGTAAGAGGTATTCCCAATTCACAAACTTGCCTGGTTGTTAGCTGATCAACAGCTTGCTATTCTGAACGGCACCATTTTTCTGAGAAATTTTGCTGAATAAAACACTTACCGCTTAAACACTAACCTTAACCCTCCAGCAAGCATTCTAAGATTCAGTTCCAAGAATTAAACAAGCAACAACACTTCACATTATATAACTGGATTAATAAAGTAAATAGAGAAAAGACACAGCAGTCAAACTATAAAAACATTTTTTTACTATCCAATTACTAAACAATTACTACCCATCACCTTTTAAGATGCATGTTTTTCCAGTTAAGAGCGATGCAAATTAGAGCCAGCTAAACCTCCATCAGATAAACAGTCAGCAGATGCATGACAAGAGATAATACAACCACGATCAATACTGACACAGATGAAACGACATCAAAGACGCAGCTTCAGAAGTTGACCTTTCCACCCTGTGAAACTTTCACCTGCTATTAAACGCTTGCCTACACAGCCTGGTCTGATCACACGTGGAACAGAAAGACGGTTGACTCCGACTTTCAAGGTTGTCAGAGGACAGAGTCGACCATGCGGCACGCGACATCCCGGGTGGTCTTGGTGTCAACAAACGGCAACGTCAAATACAGTGTGGAGAAACATCCTTTTCTGCGTGACAATCTTCCGCAACAAGAAAGCAGGTGGAATGAAAAAAGGTTTCTTTCCTCTGTTCTCATTTGGTTCCTCATTTGCAATGACAAGATTCTTCGTCGAACCAAAACTCCTTACTTCGAGAGCATATTTTTAGTATAATAAAATTAACACTGGTAACAGGATGAGGTGATGGTTACTACACCCTTCCAGTGATGCGACTGTCCCTGCTGCCTATCCCAGGAAGGACAGGTTACAAGGCAGGAAAAATTCCAGCAGAAAGGCCAGAGCATCAAAAGTCACAGGCTAACACGTAGTCTAGAGGCTCCAAGTGATCTAATTTGATGTTTTTGGATGGACAAGTGAAAATCCATGTAATTACAGGGATGGCAAGAGAATTCCACACACAGTCCAAGCTGGGTGTGAGGCTGGGATTCAAACCTACAACCTTGGGGATGTGAAGCCACAACACTAACCATCATGTGACTGATGAGAACACCAAGCAGAGAAAAGTGAATTCAAGCGTAATTCTCGTGCAGGCCTTACCTGGAATATTAGAAGAGCTCATAGGCTAACGACACAAACTTGCTGTTGCTCTCGCTGGTGTCGAGCTGTCTGTGAGCGGGGAGTGGCGGTAATGAACGGGGCCGTGCGAGAGCGCTCACAGTGCAGCGGTGCGAGTTGGACTTGGCGAAGGGGACGACTGCGGGCTCTAAAGCGGGTCTTCCGAGTCGGCCATGTCCTCACGGGGCTGCCAGGTCGCCACCGTCGCCGTCCCACTGCAATGGCCACGAAACAAATGAGTCATCAGACATGCTTTCTGGCATACGACAGTTCAGCCAGTCCGCCGACATTTTCATCAGAGAAAGCATAGAAGTTCCAGTGCGGAAGGTACTCATGAGTAGGGATGCTCCCACCACCTTAAGAAGCAGATACGAAATGTGAGACAGGGCCCATCGAATAATCCATTTCCGTGAAGAGCAGTCTAGGGTCGGGGTGTTTTACAGAGAGGCACTCAGAGCTCTGTGGCCATTGCAGCCGCCTCCGACAGGCAAAAGCACAAGCACCCTGCCGGAAGTGGAGATGAAGAGGATGCTGGGATTAACTGGGGGCGTAAAGCACAGCTCAATGGGAGACCACAGAAGTCATGAGGAGGAACCAGAGAAAAGGGCCTTCAGCTGGCAGTGCAAAGCAGTGAAAGAGAGAGGAGCAGGAAACATCTCAGGAGGCACGGTACGGTAACGAGAACATGCAGAGAGCTGTGTGTGTGTGTGTGTGTGTGTGTGTGTGTGTGTTTGAGTGAGAGAGAGAACCCCTCAGGTCAGGACACTCAACAGAACCATGTGACAATGAGAAAAACTAAGGATGCAGGATTCTCTGATTTCCTGAATTATGGGACAGCCCATGGACTCATTCGCAGCAGCCCAGAAGCGGAAAAACTGAAGCAGTTTCAGCAGGTGAGAAGACAAACGAGAGACCGAAAATAGCAACACGTGCCTGGGTGGTGGCACGGAAAACAATGCAGAGACCGAGTGAGTAAGAAGAAACCAAAGACAGCAAGCTAATCTATTCTTTTAGTTGGAATGATGGACAGTTGGCACCACCCAGGCCAGCCGGCTGACGCTCTCTCCCATAACAGCCACATCCCTTGAGGTTCCACTGGCTATTTCAAAGTGTTTCCAAGGCCACCCAACCCAAGCCCTCAAAGGACCGGAGCCTGAAGGAGCTGCCAGGGTGGCTTGCAAGTCAGCTACTGCACCAAAAGCGGTTAATAGGCTGAAAGACCTGGTCAAGCATCCTGTGTGCCCCCCCCCCCCCCCGAAACCACAGGGGCTCCCAGTGGCATGGACCAAAGCTCGCTCATACAGCACCAGACTCTGATAACCGATTTCACAGCGACACATGACTGGCATTTAACCAGCAGGTCTGCAAGACCGACCCAGTAAATTATTCAGTAAATGGGCTCAGCATGATAGCTAAGTTTTCAGTTTGGATACTCATTTAATAACTTTTTTTAAGGTGGCATCTTCAGGTGTCTGATGATTTACTCTTTGCCCAAATCCCTTATTGTGCTGTTTCCCACTGGGTCTGGAATGCAATACCACCCAAAGCCAGGGATCTACCCGCTCCAGAACCAAAAACCCACTATCTATACCGGTGTCATTAGCATCTGCACTTAAGCACTTAGCACATCAGGCTGAAAGCGACACCACGTTCATCTTGGCAGCGGAGGAGGAGGTCAGTGATGCCAGCCTGTTACCATGTCCCCCACAAAATAAAGAAATATCCTCAGAAACAGTACAATTCATGACTGGATAAAGCTATTAAAAAAAGTTTCAGAATAAACAAGAAACTAAACAAGAAATTAAAAAAAAAAACTCCAACAACTACTATAAACAGCATTAGAAGGGAAAGAGATGTCGAGCAGGAGAAATAATTGCTTTGCCTCAGCCAAAACACTTCTCTCATGATTAATGTGATGACTCACACATCTTCCTCTCGGCTGTGCGGGGCTGGGAGACGCGGCACTGCTGCTGCAGGTACACATCAGGCCGCCCACGCTGCCCTCGAACCACCATCCAACCCGAGCCAGCCCTCCTGGGGCCGCGGCAACCGCGAGAGCCGGGACTGTAAGCACACGGCTCACAAATTCTCTGTGAGCTTGATGAAGTATACCACCGGCACTGTAGCCTTTAAAACGCCATGAAAGGAAGGAAGGGGTAGCCAGCGGAATGCAGTGATGGAGCGTAGTGTCAGTGTAGTGTAATGAAAAAGCACTGCGCCAGTACAGTGTACTGAAGCAGCTTAGAGCTGGTATAGTGTAATGAAGGTGCATCATGCCAGTACAGTGTACTGAAGCAGCTTAAAGCTGGTATAGTGTAATGAAGGTGCATCATGTATAACCCACTGACAGTACCAGTACAATCCACTGACGCGGCACGGTACCAGTATAACCCACTGACGGGGCACGGTACCAGTATAACCCACTGACGGGGCATGGTACCAGTATAACCCACTGACAGCACCAGTGTAACCCCCTTTACGGGGCACGGTACCAGTATAACCCACTGACGGGGCACGGTACCAGTACAACCCACTGACGGGACATGGTACCAGTATAACCCACTGACAGCACCAGTGTAACCCACTGACGGGGCACGGTACCAGCATAACCCACTGACGGGGCACGGTACCAGTATAACCCACTGACAGCACCAGTGTATCCCACTGACGGGGAACGGTACCAGTGTAACCCACTGACAGTACCGATATAACCCACAGATGGAGTACAGTACCAGTATAACCCACTGATGGGGCACGGTACCAGTATAACCCGCAGATGGGGCACGGTACCAGTATAACCCTCTGAGAGAACACGGTGGCAGTCAGCGGTGCCAGGCATAGGGTCACTGCAGGCTGTAAAACCTGCCCATACAACTGCCAGAGAGAACATCTTCCACAGGGATCAATGGAAAAGTAAACTCAACCGGCACCAGATTCAGTTCCAAACATCACGGCGCACAGCACACCTCCGTCAGCTCACGGTGTGTAAACACTGGGAACTAATTAAGACCCAACACTGGAATTCAAAGTGAGAAACTTTTTCCCCTCCTTATGTTCAGTCAACACGCCATCAGGTTTGCTTTATGCTGCGCGCCGTTCTTATCGACTAACCGATTTCTTGCGTAAATTAGCTGATTTGCCTGAGAATCCTAGTGCTAGAAAACTGCTGCCAGTAAAATCTAATTTTGGTCATATAAAAAAAAATTGTATCACCTCTCAAAACAATGCTGGTCAGGATTTCCCTGCTGACAGACAACAACGGTTTCAAGAGCTAAAACAGCAGCAATACGCTCACATCATTTCTCCCGTTGCGGCAGGCAGCTAAAAAAAAGCGCATCAGACCATGCTGTTCTACCTTGAAGGCCAGAGATTCACCTGAACTGCTGCAGTAAAAACATAAATGAAGGGAGAAATATAAGCTACTTATTAGGGAAAAGAACGGGGTCTGCAAAGCCACTGAACTCCAGCCTCCTGACACCTGACAGTGTTTCTCAAACATTCCCTCTGGGACCCCCAGATGGTCCATGTTTTATAGACTGTCTGGCAGGGAGCTGGGAGGGAGCAAAAATGTGGATCTTCTGGGGGGGGGGGGTCCCCAAGGACCGCTTTGAGAAACACTGTCTTAAGACATCACTTATGGATAGACCAGCATCACTGAGACCATTCCTCTGCCGCTTCTGATTCCCAACGACCATCCCTATACAAGAAACTAAAACTAAATCAAAAAAAGAACAATCACAAGTAAATTCTGCCAGGTGTGGCTACAGCTTCTTCCCTGAGGCTGTCAGGATACCCAGAACCTTGCAGGCCCCTTTAGCTCCTACCTCAGCCTATAAATACCAATAAGCCCCTCCCTCACTGGCCCTGGGCACTTTACTTTATCTTGCTGGCTTACTGACATGATTGTAGTTATTTTACTGTGCTCTGCCGATGCATTATTTATCATCGTATATGCACATTCAGGCACTGTGTATATAGACTTAAGCCCAGCCTCCTTGTCCTGCACTTCTTAAAATCATTGTGAATCCCTCCGTTCATATTACTTGCTCTTGGTCCTTGGTCTTGTCATCATATCCCTGCTATGGATGGATGGTGTGACAATAAAGCCCACTTGACTTGATCGGCGGGCACGAGGACCGTCCAGCTCCGTGTCACGCATACAGCGACCCCTAGGTCACCCCGCTCTTCAGTTCCTGCTGTGAGGAAAGGCGCGTTACAAGCTGGCCAAAAATACCTGTATCCTGGGAGCCAACAGAGGTGGCACAGAGAAGCCTTATACCATCCACTGTGGGGGTGGCAGGGGGGACATCTGAGGTGTGATTAAGAGCTAGACGCTCGCCAATAGTTATGTTGATTCATTTATAGCTGCCTGAGAGCTCCGCTGCCATTCAGAGGCACGACAAAGCCGTCACTGAAGCAACATAAACTCAACAAACATCCCTCCCCTGAAGGAGCACACGGCAGACCCCCAGAAGCAGACATCACCTACTTGTACGAGGGTCAGGCAGGCCGCACCAGAGCTGCAGTCGGGCGCTCTGCGACCAAAAAAAAAAAACACTTCACCACTGGCAACTTCCGCAACGTCAAGGCCAAGTTCCTTCTGACACGAAGCCCCAGGTCCTCACAACAACCTGACACAACAAAGTGCGGCAGAGCTGGACGCCTCAACCTCACAGGCAATCAACACGGCCACCCGAGGGCTGTCGCTCTGGAGAGGCGCTACTGTAATGACGTGCAAACAGGGACCGGGAGAGCCAAGTACCACAGAGGGGCGACAAATCTGGGAAAGGGAATGTCATCGAGCAAAATGGAGGGTGCTTCTTTAAAAAAAAAAAAATTAAAAATCAAAGAAACAATCTGTACGCGAGAGAAGCGGCCCTCCTCGTCATGCTAATTCACCCAGATTAGTAAATGACACAACATGTTTCGATGTGATAATTCGGTAACGAACATTACACCAACCTGGCTACCCGTATAACATTTTAATGTTATCTTGCCGCATCCCTGACACCAGCAGAGATGGCAGAAAAATCATGCCATTAGGCACACAGCTCAACACACCCTGAGCGCGTGGCACCTTACAGCTTTCTGTGCGTCTCCAAAACATGTACTGCTGCAGAATCTGACACCGAGCACCGCAATTCCTCATGAAGGCAGCGCCAACATGTCTTAGTGTAAATGTTTCCAGTCCCTAAACCAGTTTTTTCTGGGCACCTGAGCTAAGTATTCTGTACATCTGTATAGTCACCTGGTGCTGTTTTAGAAAGGATCTATAAAATCTATGTCCTGTGGCAACATTCCCCCCTAATATAATGAGCAGGGCAAAATGCACACAATGGAAGGCAGTCTGGTTTTCTGAGGATACCGTGCCGATGAAACACACTGTCCATTCATGAACTTGGACTCCCATTCATGCAGCAAACACCACTCACATGGACAATGCCACCACCTTCCCAGAAACAGCCAGGCTATCCACACATTTCCGGTCTGCATCACCTTCCGATTTTAGGAAGCATCACGGTCGGCAGAAGGGAGATGACTTTAAAAAGGACACGTTTATATAGTTGGAGTCGGTATTTTGCCGCCTGTCCTAACACTCTGTAGCCCAAATCTAGCAACTACACACCCTGGGCTAATAGAAGCTCATGGATTTATTTCTGTCTTTTATTTAGGATGATGTTTCTTTGACCGCACTGCAGGAGCATCAGGAATAAACAGACCCAATATAAATGTTACCTTCTACAGCTATTATATATAAATGATTATTCGGACACTTGTTTAACTGTATCCACATTGATTTTTACAGCATCCATAAATGGCAGACAGCCCTGAGGACGACATCTTTGCCTCATCGACTATTATTCTGCCAACTCCTGTGGTACTCAAGCTCCTGGCGGCTGCATCTCTTCAGCCTTCTCCAAAGATCCGGAGACGCCCATCTCTGGATTGGAGGGCCCGCAGCCACAGCCGCGTTCAGCCCTCCCGCTGCTCCACGCCGCTCTGGACGGTGACCGCTGACAGCTTCCCGGGACGGGCACAGCCGGATCGCGGGGACGGCGTTCGAGCTGCAAAGTCACGGCAGCGCGCCGAGTCTCCCGCTACGTAAGCTGCTCCGAGCTCTGCTGCAGTCCCGGCTTTCAAGGTTAAATGAGCGCGCCGTACGGCAGAGGAGCTGCAGGTTGGGCGCCCGCCCTCCCGAATCATCCCCGGGAGCGATGTTATCTCCCGCTCTACACTAAGTAATGTTACCTCACCAGCAGAACAGAAGAGTGCCAAAAGCTTACGCCATTCTGCTCATCTGGTAACATCTATATGCCGTACCCCCTCAAATTTGTCTCCATGGCCCAGAGTTCCGGATGATAAGATGTGAATAAACACTTCACGCTGCATTAACAGCCCAGGCAGCCTACCAGGGAGGGCCCAGATTCTAGGCTTTTTTCCCCCTGTACATCCTATTTAGAAACACCCAGGTAACCTGCTTAACCGGTTCCAGAATTATGAAATTCAGTTGCACTGCAAGTTGCACGCCACACCGTTGCAATTCCCCCACCCACAATATTCTTCATGCAATCAAGTCTCGATGGAAGGCCTTGAATATACCTCCCCTATTCTGTAATATGACCAGTGTACATACTCAGTAGATGCAGACCTTTCAGTTTTAAGCATACTGATGTATGACATAATGCTGAAAATCGCCAAGTAAAAGTTCCTCCTTTGTTGGTCAAAGGCACCTCGGCTTTCGTCCGCAGTCCAAAGCATTCCTGCGTTACACAGGTGTGTTCTGACAGTCAGGAGAAGGAGAGAAGGCAGGCCTTCCAAGTTAATCCAACTACAACAGCGAAATGAATCCTCTTAAACTAGAGAACTCCACTGCCAGGGATTTATAATTAATATTAAGATTGTCAAAACTTTATTTTTCATCCTGAATGTGCATTTTCCAATTCCCTTATCAAATGAAGGTATAACTGAGGACAATGCTTTTCAATAATTGCTTTGATATAACCAGACGGTAGTGCAGCAGAGTGCTAGAAATATTTGTCATTTCCAAATCTGAGCGCCAAATTCACCGTTTAATAATGCTTAAAAGGCGGGGACAGTCTATCCAGGCTAATCCTAAATCTAAACGTATCTACGCCAGCTGCTGCCTTTCACTTGATGGGCAAATAGACGCACGTGTGACGCCTTTTGCCAGAGGAGTTGTTCACACAAAGCTGAGGAGGCGCAATATCCAGACCTCTGCTACATCACCGTGGCGTTAAAATAAAAAGGCAAACGAAAAGATCACAAACATATCTTGCTTTCACATACAGCACTGGAAAGTATAATTTATAAAAATCGTAATAAAGGCGTTTATCCTCATCTGCTCTCTCGTTGGGCACAAACACAAATACGCTTCTTCGACAGCAGAAAAAATACAACACCGGGCATCACTTCTGATCGATAATCAAGACATATTCAGCATCATCATATCTTCAGTGACATCCGAGATACCAAAAACAGATCTGCCGTGCAATTCGCACTCTAAACACCATCTCTGTATCTCTCCCCTCTCGACATGCCTAGTAATTTAATTGAATTACGTTGACAGCGATCTGCACATTTGAAAACGTTGGAAAAATATGTCAGGCTGATATTAAATAATCTAACTAAATAATTTCACTGATCTATAAACCGTGTTCTTGAAGGTTATGAACACATCTTCAGCATCTGACCACGCGAGTAAATAATAGTGTTATAAAGCAACCCGAGTTTTCGTTTTCCGCGCTTATTTTTGATAAAACACTGACGATGTACAAATATTTGACTGAAACAGAAAATCCGAAGGCGTGATGCGTGCATTTTCCTGCCAAAGTGTAAACTCGGTCGGATACTTAAAAACACAGATGTTTTATTACAATTTTCAACCTCTAAGCAAAATAATACAGTATATTTCAAATACACGCCAGTAA
>JAODJW010000094.1:13782233-13797085 GCA_026777045.1 Hyperopisus bebe
CCCCCCCCCCCCCCCAGAGAAAAAAGCAAGATGAGTGTTAAAAACACCAGAGCCCCCAGTGGCGGCTGGAACATCCACACACTCATAATAGTTTAATTACAGCCACCTACGCACAGAGGCAGACACAAACACGCAGACTTACACACTGGGAGAGACAGCGTGCGCACACACACACACACACACACACCTTTGTGGGGACCTCCATTCATTTCTAATCCCAACATGACGACCTTAACCATATGTAACCAAACAAAATACGAGACTTTTGGCATTTTTACTTTTTTCACTGTACTCCCTGATCTTTGTGGGGACCTGAAAAATGGTCCTCATATCGTGAAAATAACAGGTTATTATAACATTGTGGGGAACATTTGGTAATATAAACATAATCCACACACACACAGTACTGGAATTCCATCGACTTCAATGGTGGGTCCTAATCGTCTTGCCATGTAAAATACACTCACTTGTTTGTCAGGAACAGTCACCGCACATTAACGCTCTAGGCTTTCATCCATCCCGGGTGATTAATTAATCATGCACGCTCACATTCTCCAGCACGAGAAATGGGTCTTCCAAGCGCAAACAGAGCCCAATATTATTTCCCGTCATGAAGGGACGCTATTATCAGGGGCAGCGGCATGAAGCTCACGTCGATAAAAGCTACCGGACTGAAACCCACGGACAGAACTTTCTGGAATCCTTTGCCCATTTCTCAAGAGTATCAGAAGTTCACCCGGGCACTGCTGATGGCATCGAAAAGAAGGACACGTCTCTTTTTTTTGTCAGATGCACATGAACCACGCGTTCAGGAGACCCAGAGAGTCAGGGACAGACAAACGGCAGGGTTGGACGCTACAAACCACGGTCAGGGGATGAAAAGGACCACGACAGCGTTGGCCAGCCGCTGTAGGCTATAAGCCACGGAAAAATCCAGACCAAGATTTTGTTTCAACTAGCCAGTTGAGTATAAAGAGTCACAGTCACAGAGTACTCAACTGGTTGGTTGAAACAAAACCTTGGTCTGGATTTTTTTCTTTCTGGACTTGAACTCTCCACCCCTGTATGCGGAACTGACTGGAAGCCTCGCCAGATCCACTGTGACTGTGAGCCTCAAAGTCTGCACGCTCATCTTCTGAAGAGCTGCTTAGGTAGACTGAGCAGTGTCAAGCCCTCTGCCCCGAGTCTCGGCACATGCTGGCGGCAGGAGGTGAAGGAGCTTCTACCAAAGCCCTTAATGACTGGCCCTTTATGGCATTACATTCTCCATTTAATTACAGGGTCAGGGGATGACAAACTACAGTGACGGCAGATTTTTTCCACAAAACAATTAACGATCTGTAGAACGCTGCGGGCATGGCAGTGGGCGGTGCCTGGCTCATAAAGCACATGACAGCACAGCAGGAATCAATTAAGGGACTCACTTTGATGATGTCATTGACAAGCGTTCTGCCGGTAGAGCGACTTCCGCCGGGGGGTGACCGCAGGATTTTGCGACGGACCCGTTCGTAACCGGATCTTCGCCCCCACAAGGCCCGGCTGTGCATCCCATTAAGGGCAGGGGCTCACGATGAACTCATTAAGCGCACAATGCCCCTCCCCCCCCCCCCACCACACCACACCAGGTTCACCACGCCCGGCACTAGCTGGACTCCCGGCAGACGGAGACATTCTGGAATCCAGTGCCGAATCATTTGGATGTGCATGGCGAGGACAAAGGTTCCATGTCAGGGGTGGCGGGGGGGGGTGAGTAAAGTGGTAATCACATCTGATCCCGATTTCACTTCCTTAAATAACTTGTCAACAACAGCGGGCAAAATTAAAGCCCTTCGCTGCCGCCTGAATTTTACTCCTCTCTGGTGGAGCTGGCGCCAAACAGCTGACAGCGTCTTTGTGATCCACAGCCCTTCATGAATATGAAAGTGCATTCCTGCAGTCGGCTGTGCAGAACACGCACACGCACGCACACACACACACACACACACACACACACAGGCACCTCAGCCCCAAGCTCCCGGGAACAAGCTTTAACACAAAACTATTAACTCCAATTCCTGTGGTGACGCCTTAGACTGCAGCCGTTTTCATAATCAACTCATTTACTTACTCTGCCCCAGCATATCTGCCCCAAGCAAACATTCTTACACAAAGACGGAGTGAGATTTATAGCGGTAGTGGGGGAAGACAAAAAAAAAAAAAAAAAAAACTAAATACCAACAGGAGATTTAGCATAACAGATATCAAGTTTGCGTTTTTCATATCAAGAATAATATTCAACAAGTCTTTAGTGGTGCTGCCCCTGTTATTTGCGTCCATTTTTGTCCTCTTTATTGAACATAAACATTCACGACGCCACCAGCTTCATGCCTGGCCAATATCAATAGCAGCAGCCGTTGCCGTTTCAGCGCGGGGGACGCGACCCAAGTTTTTGGCGTCGACATTTACGCTATATTCGTCATAGTGTCTTCTGTAATTCCCTACAGTTCACAAAATGTGTTTTAACCGGATGGAACAACAGCCAATTAATTTCGGTGATGTTAGTTTGTGAGCATTTGTAAGTGTTTGTAAAGGATCGTTTAGCACGACACATTGACAAGTAGTTTGTCAGAGTTGAGCGTAATCACATCGGCTGCGGGTACTTCTGCTTTAAAACAGGTAGGCCTATTAATGTCGTTTAAGAGAGCAGATCTTGTTGACATCTGAATAATTTATACGGAAAGCAAAAACTAATGTCAGTATTTATATGTGTATATGAATGCATGCATATTTACTATCATGTAAAACGACTATAATAGTTCAGGTCTTGGTCTATTTAATATAGTATATTTAAGCATGCTTCCATGGCAGTATGTTTGAAGTTCAAGACCACAATGAAACAAACATTCATCGCTTACTGCATTTTGCTTATCGCATCCTCCATACATGATTGTCATGTTACATGAAAGAGATTTCATTAATCTAGGTAAAAACTTACATAAAACGTGCATAAACCGGAATCTTATTGTCAGTCAGACAGATAACTAACACGCCTTACTTTTTCAAGGTAAAGCTATTTATACGTTTTACTTATTCTTGTGCATTGCACCCCCTTCCTCTTGATGCAGTCGTATTCTGAATCGCCACTTATACCCAGGTATATATCGGTAACTCCGAAAAAACTATTAGTTATTAATAAAGTTTTAATGTACCCTTCATCACAACTATGGCATCAGTGCGGGTAAAAATGCGGGTAAAATAAACGATGTGATGCACAGCTGCCCCACCGTGTACCATCAAATATTTTGGTCGGTTTCTACGAAAACCATCGCAACTACAGTGGATCGCTTTCGCACTGCAACGGGCAAACTCGGGTAAATCAGACCGCCGGGAAGTGTTCGTTGGAAATCGGACGTGTATATTGTAAAGTTAATTGCTGCTGCCGATGTTTAGCCAAGAAAAATAGTCCGTATCTTCAGCATAAATCTTACAAGCGTCCGTGAAAGCAAGCCAGTGCATCCGGCAGAGGTTTCGGTTAACTAGGTAAGAAGTGAGTGGATGGATGTTTTATTGGATGCAAGCATTTTTTAGGAGAGACTGACTGCTACTACTACTAACATTAACCAGTTGAAAGGATCGGGATTTAAAAAATGAAAGCGCTTAAACAACAGTTACCATTTGAGCTACCTGATATTCGTGAATATCCGCTAGCCTGTCCAGAAGGTGAAGAACGCTTCTTCGACAGTCGGTCCGTCTGCTGGATGGCTTAATATTATTTTTCCCCCGATGGTATGAAGCAGTAATTTTCCCGTCACAGCTCTCTTTCCTCCATATTTGCGGCTCCTCCACCAACAACAACATTTACAGTGACGTCATTGGCGGCGTCACGTGACACTCCCCCCGGAGGGGGTGAGTCCTAAAAATAGACGGCACAACCACCGAGTAACCTACGGCGGGGCGCGCAACCCACACCTCAGCGTGATGGCACACCGGTTGGAAAGCCTTGAGCGCCGTGCACTCTATTTACTCTCCGCGAGATGCATATAAAGTCTGGCACAACTGAATCTGCTAGCGGATAACAGATTGCGAACGATCATACAGCGATTCACCCTGTTTTATGGCTGAATGCGCAAAAAACATAGATATCTGATAATTGAAAAGAGCGTCGCCGTGGCCTCCTACAGTTAAGGATGACATTATTCATTGTCGGTATAATTATTTTTTCTTCAACCTGGCATGATTTATAAATGTATGCCTTAACTATATTTTCTGGTTTTAATCAAAGTGACATAATGCATGTTTTGCATATACAGTTGAATATTTTGCTACTTTGATACAGGTTAAAAACTTGCTCAAGGTTAATACAGCCGAGCTTTTCTTTGATGTAAAGTGACAGCTTACAGTCCGCAAGTCAATGTATTTCCTCAGTGTGATTTCCGCTGGCCCCATTTAATTGAACAGAACGGTGGGGTTTGCCCTTCATGGGCACTTACAACCGGGGGGCTTACTAAGGTATTGTCTTGATGTTTAATTATTATTCTTAGATTATTTTTGGCCCATTCGTGTGCCTAAAAATATTTACCTTATACTTAAACTTTTTTATAACTTTCATCACAAAATATTTATTAATCGCAAATCCACAAACGTTCATGCCATTGTATAAATATGGAATGTTGGCACATTTTGAATATTCCTACTGTACTCATCAACAGATATTGCTCTAGAACAGCACGTTGGACGCCATTTAAACACCAGATTACCTATATGTTCTAAAACGTATGTACTGTACTGTGTAATTCATGTTAAACATTTTACTTCATCTGACCCTTAATGCACATTCTTTGTTAAAACGACTGCATAATACATTACATATACATATTTAGTCCTTTATTATTTTACTCCGTTATTTAGGTTCATGTCCACTGATCAGTAGTAAGTAAATCATACCACTGGTCAATTAAAAATAGACCCATTCTTAAAGATAGGTAACCACAAGTCAGCCAAGAAGAACCTGCTGAACAAGCCCTGCATGCTCATGTTACAGACTTTACGTTAACTAGACCGCAAAACCCACTTTAGTTTACAGTCAAATAATATTGTGGTGACTGCACCCTAAGGGGATAAAGATTAATTTTATTTTGATATTACTATATGTTAAATGTGCTGTCTCTGCAAAATCATTATAAGGATTCTCTCTGGCGTAGCTTACTGTCAAAGTTCTTTTTTCATACATTATTATGCCTGGTCTGAAATAATATAATACGACCTGTCACTAATATATTTCTCTGATTCACACATATCCCTTTACTTACTGTTATTTAACTACGGTTAAGTAACCGAGTCCCATAACAGCAGCTATTGTAAATACGTTGTAAATAACGCGATATTTGCAGTCCGACGCCTAGTTACCTTAACTTCTCATTAATTACAAATAACAAAATACGTTACTACTTTTTATATTGTTCTAATTAGCACTATCTAAACGTATGTTTCAGAATATAATGATTTTTAGAAAGAAAAAATAAGCACGTGATATTTCTAATAAACTATAACACTTTCAGCACAATTAAGATGATTTCTGTCAGTGCTTCTAAATTCCCACCAATCAGATACCAAGTATCTGACATAATGGATGAATAAAGGATTTTCATTCAGAGTATTTCCTTCTATCAAACTGTAGTAGCCCGTAGAAGTTTCGTCTATTTTCACTTCAGTGATTTTGTAGTTTCTACGCGCAATGACAGACCGTAAAACACAAGTTCCGGTTTTTTGAGTTGAGGTCATGTGATCAACCAAGGTTGCGGCTCCGACTGTAATTGGATATCTGAATTCTTTTTGGTTTGAACAAGGGCACGTGATACACAATCAGACTGTCAGTCGAACTGTTATTGGCCACTGTCACTGCCCTTCGTTGGTGTGATCACGTGATGCTGCTCAGGGCTCCGCCCTGTATTTTAGTATATTATATTACTACGCCCCTTTTCTTTTATGGGCGTGGTGACACAGTACGCGTCTTAGACCGCGGAGTCTCACGGGCTTAATGCTTATGGCAGCAAGTTCTGTTCATGTTGTCTGTGATTTTCAACTAGTCATCACCGTGAAATTTCACTGATTAGAACTGGCAGCAATATTTCCAGCCGCTGTTGCAAAAATAGGCAATATCTTTATTTTTACCGACCAGATTCTTTATGGAGAAATACAGATGGCAGTATAGTCTGAAGTTTTATTGCAGCTTTAAATTTATCCCCACTTATATAAATATACCCATTGATTAGTCAATACATGAGAGTGTAATTCTGTAACCTCGAAATCTGTTTAGCCGCATTTCCAAAATGCAGTTGATAGTAGCGGTAATCTCTGACTTCCCATTGAAAAGACTTAAGACCCTGACATAAGATAAGACGTTGTGGAGAAACGCCGCCTACATAGGTGCCAGTAGCCGGCTAATAGTAAAGCCATATAATACACACACAAAAGCATTTATCCAGTCCAAACAAATATTACAAATACTGTTATGTATTTTATTAAAGTTGTACTGATGAAGTGTCCGAAAGGGATAAAGATAACAGCCACGGCTGTTTGCTTGCCAGCACCAGTGGTGTCAGGGTCTTGGTGGTTGCCATGGTTTCCGCCGGTTGCGCGCCTGAACGGCATGTTAAGTAGCACGGCTGTGCATGACCAAACGCGCTAATATTACATACTATTCCTTCCTGCGCTTAAAAGGGTGAGCTCTCAGGAAGAGGATAAGCGCATAAAAAGACGTCATTCCTCTCCTTAAAGCGAATGAGAACACTAGTATAGTTACGTCAAGAGTTCCTAAGCTAGCTTACTGCAGTTAAGGGAGCCTGCCAAGAATGACGCACTGGTCACTTTAAATAACAAATGACATCTTGCTTGGTGCCATATTTTCGAATCCAAAACTAATATGCTTGTCTTCGGGTTTGTCGATACAGGCTAATTGAAGGTCGGGATTAAATACCAGACAGTCTTCCACCATTTCATCGCATGTTTGATAATGACATAACAGCAATAATGTTATGGTTCACAAATATAACCATGCAAACGTGTATCTAAAAGCGCCCAATTTGATTTACATAACCGATTACTCTAGCACATAAGCATGATCTGGTGGTTCAGTGTGTTGTGCTGTTGCCTTGCGCCTCCAGGGTTGTGGTTTCGAAGGCCTTCTGTGTGATGACCGCGTGTCCTTCGTGTTTCACGGATTCTCCGCCGTCCAAAGCAATGCACTTAGCCTAACTGACGTCTTTATAATGCCCATAGTGGGTGTGCGTGTATGTGCCCAGAATCAGCGGTGAGGCAACAGACGAACGAATGTGTTGAATGCGTTTTTTCTTTTGTTGTTGTTGTTTTGTTTTGTACTGATTGAAAATACGTATTGTAAGGAAAGCGTATAATTCCATATTAAATATTCTTGTAATACATGGCGACTATCCTTCAGAGTATCCCGTTAACATTTTTAATGTTTAAGGATAACATTTTCTCAGATGTTCCCGAATCTGGTATTTGTCAGCCGTGCAAATCATTACACGAAATATGAACAAATAGCCTACCTGCCCCGTTAACTACAACTCGTACTCGCTATTTGATCAAGCAAACAGATTTTTAGACGTGCAAGCAAAACTTAAATAAAAATTGGAATGTCTGTCTCAGATTTTGATATTGATATTGGGTGAATTTAGATATTATATAACATATTTTAGCTATGCAGTGGGGGCTTTAAATATGAGTAGTGGCTTGCACTTTAATAAACCCATCGGATCATATAACTGATAAGTGCTGTCAGATTGTGAGGACAAGTACTAATCATAACATTGCTAGATCAGTTGTCAGTTGGTAATATAGTCTTCGACAGGGGTTCAATAGCAACATATGATAGAAACTTACCGTATTTTCAGTTGTTCTCGTATAAGTGACCCCTGAAACTGTCTTGCGGATCTGATTCCTCTACGGAGAAAATATAAGCGTGTTTCCATAGCGACGCAGTTCTTTTTTTAATGTTGAGGATTTATCCTCAGTTGGGAGACGGATTCGGTGCCACCTTGCCTAAATCTCATCCTGAAGAAAAATATTTCCAAAAAAAAATTCGAAGATCTCATATTTTACCCCAATAAGATTTTTAAGCATACTATTGCAATTATATTAACGAAATTTAATGACCTTAGTAGATGTTCATTAATTTAAGTAATTTATTATAAGCCACTATCATGACAAAACATCATCATCAAACGCAGGTGAATTGTACTGTGCTATATTATACAACTTACGGTACCTAATCTCTGAGGCCATCTATTTAAAAAAATGGTTAAAAATTTGGTTTGAATGTATGAATAGCCCAAATTCAACAGCGTGACATGTGATACTCTATACAGACAGGCGTCATGTAACAAGGCAATTACCTAAATGTGTCCCAATACACAACGGGACAATTAGTCGTAAGGATATATTCAAGCATGACAAAGTTTTTAAGTTTTTTTTTTCTCGTTAGGAGACATTCGATATCGCCTGAAATTAATGCGTATCCGACGCAACTTTTGAACTTGCATTAACATTTGCCTCCCTCTAGTGGTTAAGATATAATTAAGTCATCATAAATGAGACAGAACAGAATAACATAACGTTATTTCCACGTAGATTTCCTTTTGCTTACCAATTCATCCATCCTTGAAAAAACTGGAGAGAAAAGAAACCCTTATGGGTCTGTGAAAACGGGGCAAAAAATATTCTAAGTACTTCAAATAAGCCTACAGGGGAATCTTTAAAAAATTATTTCCATCCGTATATGATTATTTGCATTTGTACAATTCCTACTGCGGGTACAGTGCTTCTGTAATAATATTTGTAAGTTAACTATCCTTATACAGACACTCAGTCCAGCTTCACAAATATTAATATTACTGGCCTCACTTACTGTATATAGAGCTTTGGCCTTTAATTGTCTTAGCAAGGATCACAGCTGATGGCCCATCTCAGCAGTCAGCAATGTAACCCATAGGTTCACTTTTGCTAAATTCTGCGTCTCGTGTCCATCCTGTTAAACTGCCGAAACGTGAGATGGAAATCAGAAGTCATATGTTATAGGTCTTACTGAAAAAGCAGAAAACTCCTCCACGCACATGCGCTGTTTTCCCACAGAGGCTCCTTATGAATTAGGGTTTGGATTTGCTAGCACGAAATCTAGTGGCCCTTTAACTCCGTAGTTGATTGTATACATTGTTTTCGTAATGTAGTCAGTGTTGCTAACTGTCAAGAAGAAAGCCGTTCTCTAAATTATTACATTACCGTTTTATATTGCCACAACACAATATAATTTCTGCTGCCATTACACCGATAGTAATTGCTGCGAAAATATCTGAAAAGATACAGTCGTAATTCCAAACGCAGGTGACGCAGACTGTAATATGTGGAGACTGTATTCAGTCGGGACAAGAACTACATTCGATCAATTCAAACGACTAAGATAACGATTAAGGAAAAAGCGAACAAATTAAGTTTAAAAGGCACTCCATCCTCTACGTGGCACGAATTGGGATAACAGTTGGACGATGGAAGGATGATTTATGAATTCAAAGTCTAAAAAACAGTAAACTATTTCGGTTTTTTAAAATCTGAATTATAAATAGTGAATTTCACCTGCATTTTTAAATTTCCTAAATAACGAAATTTAAGTATACCAATTGGATGTTAACACTTCTAAAAGAAAATTCAGTCGTTACATTCAATTCAGTACCCCCAGTTGAAACAGAAATCAATTACCAGAGCTCAACAATGACGTTTTTTTCCGTGCAAGTGACAGAAAGTGGTATCTACAATAAAATATCTCCAGGGGAGAAGTCCTTTATGAACATTTATGAATTCATTTACAAGAAAGGGAAAAACGAAATTGGCTATTACCTTCAAAACTGCTAATAATAATCACCTATACACAATTAGCAAATTAAATATAAAATATTATAATGGGATATTTCGCCATCTTCAGTTAAATACAGATGTTTACGTGCGTGTGTGGATGCGTGTGTGCCTGCATACACACACACACACACACACACGCACACACATACGCCACATACATACAGGTATAGATATATTTGTTTTCTGAGTGAACAGAATGGCTGTCACTATTACACACGTCACAAAGAGGGATAATCAGTCCAGCTCACTTCAACAGGAAAGCAACCTGTGAGCAAATCATCCTGCCCTCTAGGTCTCCATAGAAACCAGGGTGGGCTCAATGTTCTCTGCTAGCCAATAAGCTCTGACAACACTGCCTAGAATATCTAGCCACTCCCTCCTTCCAGACGAGCCACAGTATTGACTAAGGGGAGTGTCCTCTTCTCTTCTGTCAATGTTAAACTGTGCCACTGTGTCGCAAAAAGAAATATTTGTCTCTCTGGTGCTCAGGCCAGGATCCAGTGTCTAAGATTCCCAGGGAGGGGGGGGAAGCTTAGTACTGCTTCCTTTCCATACTCTGATCACTGTAAAAGCTTTTAAGGTTGTAGTGCGAACGGGGCCTAAATAAATAGGAAGGGGAGAAACGGGACAAGGCACCTCTGCGAAGGCCTGCCGGGCCGGTGTTGATCCTGGGATCCTCCTCCTAAAACAAACAGGTGCTGCCAAGAATTACAGGTAGGTAATTTGAATGCACTGTATGTTCCATACCCTGTCACAGTACTGCGAGGTGTAGGCTGGCCAGTCCGTCTGTGAACAGGCTCATTATGGACCGCATTGCCTGGACTGAATAGCTGTATTTCCTGGGGTGTGGGTATTAATTTGTGCTGAGACACACAGTGTGTGTTTTGCCAGAGTGCCTTTTATAGCAAGTAGTGTTTGTGCAAGCACTCGGTCTCCAGCGATACCAAGGAGGTCGTTTCCAGCCTCCTGCGGTGCAAGCGGGCCAGTAATTGACCAAATCTCAGGCCCCTGCAACGACGCTGCAGTCTAAGTGATGACCACACCGGGCCGATGATGGTCTGCCTGGCGATGATTGTACAGACTGCATGATCGTTACATTCGAAAATGACTATTACAGCGAGCCACTTGTTGCCTGCAGTGAAAAAGTTACATCGAACATCAAATGCTAAACTTGGGTGAACCAGTTTATAGTACATATTTGAATTTATATATTTATAAAATATGTATCAGGTGTGAAATAACAAAGCTCACCCAAGTAAAGTATAAACATATTATTTATTAGTCTTTAGGAAAAATGCATTGAAAATGTTTTATTTTCTCAGCATCCATATGGTTGAATTTGTGAAAGCAATGGTTTGCGGTGTTTTAAAAGGAGTTTTATGCTTTTTCAGTAAGACCTATAACCTCTGTCTTCATATATGTGTTTTGTGTGCTATTTTAATTTATATTTTGTGTTATACATTTAATAAATGAGTAATCCATGAAAATTCTGTTGTTTTATATGTCTACTCCTCTTTTCCCCTCTTTATCGCCATGGTCCATGAACCCTGATCATAAAGGCTTCTTCAGAGTTGTATTTAATACACCATCCAAGGGCCAAAAACTCATCAGTTTGGAAAGTAGTCATGCCTCAGAACTACCAAAAAAGAAAGTTCACTTAGGTTGCATCTTTTGGTTTTTTTTTTAGGATGAGGTAATTTGTATTCCAATAACAAGCTTAGAACTTTCGTCTTCATAAATGAAATGGCTGGCATAGATTGGTATTAGAGGAGACGTGACAATGTACTGTAATAAATTAACGACTTTGATGTTTGAATTCTCCTTGATTGTCAGGATCTGTTTAAATGATGTGCGCAACAAGGATAGTGGTGTAATGAGCTGTGAACTTTCTGCCCCTGTCTCTCTAGGCCCATGGCAGACAGCCCAATGACAGAAGCCAGTCCCCCGGGGCTCCCCTGGTATGTGGCTGGCTCCCAGCTCCTTGGACTGGCCTGTGTAGTTATCACTGGTGTGTGGATGGGACACTACCGGGGTGGCTATGCCTGGGACGGCACTACCCACGAGTTTAACGTGCACCCTCTCTGCATGGTCCTGGGCCTGGTCTTCCTGTACGGAGATGGTCAGTAGGAGCGCCGTCGCTAGCACCGTATCCCTGTAGCTTTCTAGACCCAACACCCAACACTGGTCGCCCGCATGGTTACGACACCACTCTCGGTGCAGATGTGTAGCTCAGCTCACCCCGAGGGCTCAAATTCCTCTCAGTTGGTCTTCAGATCCAGACAATCTAATAAAAAGTCCATTTTCCGAAACAGCACTCTTAAAAAAAAAAGCTAACTAAATTAGCTCTTTGTGCTTCTGACCTTTACCCAGCCTGATCTGTAACATGCAATTTGCTGTAACAGTCAAATTGTTCAAGCTCCCAGTGCCAGGACTTCGCTACATGACCAAACGTAGAAGCTAATACTTATGCTTTATCTGTACATTAACAATAAAGGATTCCAGAGACTCTAATTAACATGTATTTAACTCCTGCTTTTTGTAAACTTGTGTCCATTGCTATCCTTCAGAAAAATGGAGCATTCAGGTACCACCATCATCCCGGCTGCTAAAAAACATCCAGCGGTTGGGTTTGACGTTGACGTAGTTATGATTCATGCATTGTGACTCACTCTGGGAAGGTGACGTGGCTGGGGGGGAGGGGGGGTGGTGGTGGCCCGGTCTGCTTGTTGCTTCTGAAAGTCTTTTCAGAAATGGTTTCCCTTTTCTCAGTAAGATGCTGAGACCTCAGTCACAGTCAAGCTGCTTTGCAGGCTGCAGCTTGGAGTTAATAGAAGCGGCGAGGCAATTAGTGGGCGGTTCCATCGCGCCGAGCCATTTGAAATAAATGTCTTTGGTGATCAGAGGGTTTGCACTGATAGGATCAAAGCCTGGGCTTTTGGGGGGGGGGGACGGCCCGGTAGCAGCCAAAATAACATGCACAGCAACAGGAAGTGGCTGGTAATAATGTTACCAAGGCTGGAGACGAAGAGATTTCATTAAGTTCTGTTCAGGTTACCAGTGTGTGTAGGAGAACCCTGAGAGGAACTGGGGGAGCTGACCAATGTTAAGGTTTTTTATACAAAACAAGCAATTCACCTGAGCTCCATTTCCCATTGAGGATGGTTCAGTGAAGTTCAGTGGACTCGTATGGGATGGTTCTCATAGTGGTGCAATTCTTTACGAAAGAGAACCTCTGGTCACATATTGCCTTTTACAAATAGAAGCTGTATCTGTATCTGTGTTGTGTTGTCGTCCTTCATATCAAAATACGTCAAGTCTAATTGGCTGGAATATGATCAAGGTTGTGTTAGTAATTGATTTAGTGATGATGACTTTTCACCTCTTTGCTGTATGGCAACCCTTGTAGCGATGATTCAACCTATTTGTGACCATATTTATAACTTAGCAACGGTCTCTTGAATCTTATTGGTTAAATAGATAGACAAATAAATGAGTACCACAGCTGTCCTCAATAAAGCACCTCACAGTGAGCCTTGAGCGAGTATTTATATTTATAATGAAATCTGCTTCTCTTATCTGAATGGCCATTACTAGAAAATGTGTTTACATGTCAAATGAAAAGCCCAACAGTGGCCAATTAAGAAAATCGTTTGCGGCAATTGGGTTGATTGCATCAGTCAAAACTCATGGTTCTGCAGCTCTGTCTCTCTAATCCTATTGTAGAGTTAACCTTTAAAGGGCGCAGGGTCATCCACGCCTCACGCTTAGACAATCTGGACAAACAGATGACATTAGCAGTGGCCCCCAGGCATAGGGATGTAGCACGAATACACCATTATCTCAGCGTCCCATTGGGGTGCTGTCCTCAAACTAACCAGTGGTCATCTGTCAGTCCAAGATCTGCTATTTGAATAGAAATAACCTTTTTCTAGGCCTTGCAGCACACTGTGTATTTCAAGCCTTTCTTTCCTATTTCTCAGAAAGGATACTTTAACCTTGTGTGCCACTAATGTTTCTGGGAATTTCTTGTTTTAGAGTCAATAATACCTGAGGTTTTTATTTAACCCAGATTCTTCCCAATGTACAGATGAGCAGAAGGTAAATATCATGTGCAGATACAGGTATAATTAAGCTGTAGGTTCTATATGTAGGTTCCCATTTGTTCTGCAAGTGTTTTTTAATATAATTCTGCTGACCCCTTTGATCCAGCAGTGTCCCCGGTAACTGTGTTAGAAACAGAACAGATTCCTGGTCCTGAGGGCAGCTCCCATGCTGCAAAGCAGGGACCCTGAGTGTGATCTGCTCTTTTACTCCAGCTATCATGGTGTACCGGGTGTTCCGGAACGAGGCCAAGCGCAGCGTTAAGGTTCTGCATGCTGCTCTCCACCTCATCGCCCTCGTCATCAGCATCGTGGGTAAGCCGGAATGCCAGCGCTACTGTGGGGTGGATGCCACTCTGCAAGCCGTCTTCACCTGGCTGCTCTTTGTTGACTGAGTCACGCTTGATCTGCTTGGGTCATGTCTGGAGGTGTCTGACACACATGGTCTGAGGTCTCTAATCATTATCTCTGCACCATATCCGCAAGAGATCAGTGATTTTTCAGAAATAACATATACAAATGTTGTTTTCCCTCTTGAAGCACGTTGGCCCTGCATTTTTTGTTATATTTTCATATTTTTTGCTAATAATACTTCTAGGCTATTTTGCTTAAGTACCTTACAGTATGTATATATAGTAATTATAGTATGTAGTTCAGGAATCACCCACTACAATAATACGTTTACCTATAATATGTAAATGTTCCCTAAACATGCTGCAGTATTCCATAAGAGCAATTACTTTCTTTACCTTTTTTATTTTTTATATATATATATATATATATATATATATTTTTTTTTTTTTTTTCCCTCCACCACCCCCCCTCTGAGGAGGACTGCTTTATTTC
>JAODJW010000094.1:13814836-13831530 GCA_026777045.1 Hyperopisus bebe
TCAACAGGAAGGGCAGACCCTCTAGCCTGGCGGGGGGGGGCAGCCAGCTTGCTTTCTAGCAGAAAAAGATGCGATCAGGTGCTGGAGTGGGCAAACCCATCTGCTGGGAAGGAACCAGAACCAAGCAGCTACTGGATCTGCACCATTTACTCAAATGATTTTTTTCCAAATACACGATCCAACAGAAAATAAATCTTTTTACTGTCTCTGTATACAATTTATATATTACTTACAAAGGAAACAATGAAATATACATTTGTAAAATTTTTCATATCCTCTACTTTTCCCCTGTTTAAGCAACCATTCTGTATACAGTAATTGGTGTAATACTGCTCTGCCGCATACTCTTCCCAGGTACCTTGGAGCGACTGTTTTGAAAGGCGCTACAAAAAATAAACTGAATTACAACTAAATATCCATGAAAAGGATTTCTCCTGAAATCTGGCAATGGTATGAAACAAAAGCGGTTTGCTGCCTATTGCCTTTTGATTTCCCATCGTATTGCCCACCCCCCCCACCACCATTCTCCTCAAGTCACCAGGACAGCTGCCGCGGTACAGAGAGACTACAACTTCAGGGCAGAAGAGGCCAGAAAGGACCGCAATTTCAAGCAGGCTTACAGTATGCAGGCTTGTTAATGACCAGATTAAAGGTGGCCCAAACACTTCCACTAAACAGCAAAACCACCCCACGTGTGGTATCACAGGTCATGTTTGCACAGAATAACAATGTTGCAGGTTTCGATAAATTAGTAAATAATTGAAAGATATGGTAAAACTGAACAAAGGTACACCCCTCAATCCAAGATGGCCCTCTAGGTGAATAAAATGTAGCAGAAATTGGGGGGCGGGGCGGAGCTCACCTTGTAGAAGGCATCCCCCTCCTCGATGAGCTTGCTCAGCAGAATGATCATTATATCAGGCTTGGAGGTGGCCATCGCCCACGTGGCGGGACCTGAGGTGTACAGGGTGCATGATGTGTAAAGGAAACAAAAAACAAACAAGCAAACAAAACAAAAACAGAACAAAAGAAGAGAGATACAAGACAACACAAGAGAGATCGGATGCAGGGTGTCTTACAAGGCACAGTGTGGACGACGACTACGAGAAAGAACCTGCAAGCAGACCACACCGAACGATGATGACAATGACCTGCGGTGGAAGGAAGGTGGGGGCAGGACATGGAGCTGCTGCAGAGAAGCGTGCTCTCCTACGTCTACCTGACACCCCCATCGGGAGGTGACCGGCGACAGGCTTTGGCGCAGGGCTGCGCCTACCTGTGGTGTCGGCCAGCACCCCTCCCCCCCCCGGTGTACAAACAAGGCGACTCGATTTCCTCCTAATTCATTACTAAGATCCTAACACACCTGTCTCCACTCCCCGTTCTGTCACGGAATGAGTCACGCCTTTGATACGGACACAATTTGTCCTTCTGAAAAAAACTGCACCTATTTCCTTCCCCCCCGCCACACACAGAAACTTTCAGTGGCTTTGGATTTATGATGCAATTTATTACGAAAAAAGGGCCACAGTTTCATCAAGTTCAAAATCATTCCATTTTTTAAGCAAAATCAAACACAAAATACGGCCTTTTTCTGATAACTCATAAGTCATTGGATTGGCCGGTATTCCTCACCAATCAGAAGGTGCAACAGGGTATGGTCAGACTCAGTAGCAAGTCCTTACTATAGTGGGTTGTTGTCCCCCCTCCATCACTTGTTTATATATGCAGATCAGAGCTCTACTATACTGCATCCCCCCTAATCCCCCCCAACCTCAAACCAGCCAATCAACTGACACTACAATCACACCTCTGATCTGATTCAAGATTCAAGATCTTTATGGGATCTGATATGGGGAGAATGCCGAATATACTACTGCATTGTTTTAAAATGGACTTTACTGTAGGGGGGTGTAGGAGGCCGGGAGGTGGGGGGGATTCAGAGAAATCTGACCGCAGTTTCTGCGCTAAGTATCACAGGGTTCAGCCTGGTGCATTACAGCAGATTACATTACCTCATTACCAGCATGGCAGAAGAAGATCTAATATAATTCAGCTCATTTCAGCAAAAGCAGGAAAAATCCAGCTTTAATCAATAAAAGCATCCCGGAGGAGGTTATTAAACATCCCAAAATGAAATTACTTACAGCAACTGAACTGAAACTTCTTCATCTGAAAGGGCCATGAATGCTGATACGCACATGCTGTTTCTCTGGACACTAACCTTGGTTTCACTGGGAACCAGTGCTGGTTCACCTAAAGGGCACCTTTCTCTGCAACAAAGATGTCTGACAGATGTTCACACCGAGAGAGGAAATCGACCGCCGGACGAAAGGCGTGGCAAGGTGGCAAACATGACACAGTGCAGGCTGAGCTAAGGTCTGTTTACAGGGGAACAACATCTCTGGCTGTATCTGTTCGTGCCCCCAGGCATTAGCGGAAACCTTGGCCAATAGAGTGAGTCCGCCAGACGTCGTAGAATTCATGCAGATCAGGCTGAGCGGAATGCTGGCCGCCGGGAATTCTTATTCCATGCAATCCCACCGAGCGCCAGCAGGGGGGAGTGCAGGGGAGGAAGTCATGCACTTAGAGGCTGATGACACAGAGATCAGGAATACGCCATCTAAACTGGAGGCTGTGCCCCCCCGAAATAGATGCTGCACAAGGTTCAGTGCTAATACCTGGAGGGGTGGACAGCTATGGGGATGGGGGGGGGCAAGTGTGTTTGTTTGCAAAGCCTGCCTGCCTTTGAGGAGCACCACAACACAAAGAAAGGAGAGAGAGCCTTTGAAACGCCTGACGGGGGGGTGGGGGGCCCACGCGGCCTCAAGTTTACCTCGCGGCCGACTGGGAAGCGTCTGACATCCTGGTGCCACAGGGACAGGCGGGGGCCGGGGAGGGGCGGAGTCATGAGGAAGCAAGGGGGGAGGGTGTCACCGTGGTAACAATAACCAAACAAAACAGAAAAGGTACGTGTGCAAAAGAGAATGTGGAGGAGGAGGCGGAATGAGGAAAAGAACAGACAGAAGCAGCCGTGAGAAGCAGGGCAGAGGGGCATCAGCGGAAGGAGAAGGAGAAACAACAGCACCAACAACCCGCTGCCACCAGGGGGCGCCAGAGCCACGGCAGCAGTCGCAAAGAAGGACACGGAGTACAGCCGGGAAAAGCGGCAGGGAGGGGGGATGGCAGGCTGGGAGGGTAGCTGTATACTATAGGAAACGGGGGCCATAGTGTGACACTAATGGGGATCTTGCTTTGCTGAAGAGGGGTGACCATACGCCCCCCTCAGTATTAAGCCGAAACATCCTCAGCAGCACTGCTGTGTTAGAACAGGCAGGTGTGCGATTTGGGCCAAGATGAAAGTCCAACACAATGTGCACCTGTGCCCAGCCCCAGGGCGCCCGATGGCATGCTGGGAATTCACGTTACGAGCAGGTCAGTATCGCATGGCTTCTGCCTGCCGCCGCTCCCGAGCTCAGCGCAGCGTCCGCTAACCAGAACGTGTTTTCCGAAGTGAAAACCGAATGAGTGCAGCTGGAGTATCCGGGGAACACGGGTGTCGCCCCGTCTGGGGACAGTTATCAGGGGTCTCTGGGACACAGCACCCCCTGAGAGTTCGCCGAGTGAATACAGTCCATCCCTCAGACTGCTGGGACATTAAATCTGACATGACATATTGGCTAGGCAGCCTGTCTGCTTGCTAATCTCTCCTTACATGACACCCCACCCACACCAGCTATCCCCAACAAATGCACATTAACTTCATATTCTCATTATCCATGTCTCTCAGCAGAACCTCTCACCCTGAGTCACCTGTGCCCCCCCACCTCGCACCTTCAGCCCCCCACTATGTCCCTGTGTCCCACACCATGAGTCCCCCTCACTTCACTCCTGTACCCTGCATGCAAATCCCACCCGTCCCATCCCTGTCCCCCGCCCCCGGTCTGCCCCAGTACCCCGCACCCTGAATCTCCTCGCCCCATCCCTGCACCCCCCCCTTCCCTGCACTCCTTGCCCCAGCACCACGCCTCATCCCTGCACTGGTCCTTGCACCTGACATCCCCCGGCCCGGTCCCTACGCCCCGCTGGCGGTCTCTGGCTACCCTACCGATCTTGGCTCCCTTCTTGAGCAGTGCCACCACCACCGAGGTGTTGCGGCAGCCCACGGCACGGTCCAGGGGGCGCATGCCGCTGTAGTCCACGTGCTCGATCATCGCCCCATGGTCCACGAGGAACTGAACCTGGATTGGATGGGGGAGGTGAACACATCTGTACCTTAAACCACAGATTTATCTTGACCTTCAAGCACGTTTATAGGAAGACAAGCTTCACAGTCTGTGAAGGCTGAAGGCTTCCGGAAGGAGGCCACTCACCACTTCAGCGTCTCCATAAAAGGCCGCCAAGTCCAAGGGGGTGCGGCCGTTCTTGTCTGCGTGATCCGTCGCCGCCCCCCGCTCCACCAGAGAGCGAACTACGGGAAGGTGACCCTTGAGACACGACCAGCTCAGGGCCGTCAGACCCTCCTTGTCCATGAGTGACAGAGACGCACCTGTTCAGAATGACTAAGTCAGCCATTACATCCCAACTCGCATATGAGAGAACCAGAAAAAGCCAGCATACAGCCTGTTGGAGTTACACTTCTACAAAAATGTTCTGAGGACAAATGAAAAATGTTTGGTTCAGAGAGACAACCTATCAGATTGTAGAGGAGGTGGATCCAAGCAACTGAGGTGGGACAAAGACATCTCGTTGGTTAATCAATCAGGTTCTCTCTCTGAACCAATCATTTTTGCTGGGCTCTCAGAACATTTTTGCATAAATAAAACTCCCATGAGGTAGAACAGAACTTTCTTTTCCAGTTGGAGAGCAAATAACAGATCAGGCTTGTTTTGTCTTAATGGATAATTATCAAAAGTATCATGCCAGGTTGCTGTCATCAAGGAGGACGTAGGAGCGTGACTCCCCCTGTCCTGCGGAGGTCAGCATCTTAATTCCTGCATCGATCTCATCTAGGTGACACCGTGCTCCTCACCCTGGGCAAGCAGAAACTCCACGGTGCCCAGGTGGCCCTCGGACGCAGCCATCATCAGCGGGGTGCGACCTTGCCTGTCCGCCATGTTGACATCAGAGCCATGAGTCAGCAGCAGGTCCACAATCTGGGTGACAGACACATGCAGCACATGGGGAGATGACATCACCGCAGAGAGCGCTGGCAGCTTATGGGGAAATGTCCCCACAGCATGAAGGATTTAACAAAATGATCTACTGACAGGTGAATATTCTACTGAAATCATTGATTGTCTGTATTATAGCCTCACACCACGAGGTGTTGGGGTTTGAGTCCCTGTGTGAGAAGTCTGCATGCTCCCTGTGTTTGTACCGGCTTTTCTCTGTCTGTGTTCTATGTGTATTCTCCTGTAGTCCACTAGCTTGCAGGTAGACACACTGTTGACTTTAAGCTACCCATACTGTGCGTGACTCTTTGCTCTGAAATGTCCTTTGCCTCGTGTCTGGTGCTTGCTAGAATACACCTCAAACGTATCCCTGCACTGAATAAGCAGTTAGGGACGGATGTACTGAGGATAATGTAACAGACCCCACCCTGGGACTCGAACCCATAGCCTTCTGGTTTCCCTTCCAGACCCACGGCCCCCCGCGTCACCCACCTGCCAGTGGCCTTGCCGCACAGCGCTGAAGAGGGGCACGATTCCACGCCGGTTGGGCTGTGCCACAGCGGCCCCCTGCTCCAGAAGCAGCCGGCACACTTCCAGCTTGCCCCTGCCCGCTGCCGCCGTCAGGGCTGGGGGGCGGGGAGTGTAAATGGAGGGCAGATTTATTAGTGTTCGAATTTTTATGTCGTTTTACGTAGTTTTATATTGCTTTTAACTTTAACTTGAAATCCATTTTAGTTTTAATTTTCTGTATGGTTTTATTGGCTTTTATTTTAAAGATAAATTTCTATTTAATTTTTATATATTTTAGTTTCAGTTTAAGTTTTAGTCATTTTATTTCTAAGCATAAACTGAAAGTTATACAGCTGGACAGTGTAACTGAAACCCCTGGTTTTAGACCGCAATCATTTATTAGTATGGTGTAGGGCCTCCTTTTATGGTCAATACAACATCAGTTAGTCCTGGGAATGACAGATACAGCTCCTGCACAGTGGCCAGAGGGGTTTTCAGCCATTCCTCTTGCAGAACAGTGGCCAGTTCGCTATGTGATGCTGGTGGAGGAAAACAGTGGTCCTCCAAAACACCCCGAAGTAACTCAATAATATTCAGATCTGGTGATTGTGCAGGCCATGGGAGATGTTCACCTCCACTTTCATGTTCATCAAACCACTGTCATCAGTTTTGCTGTGTATACTGGTGCATTATCATCCTGATACATGGCACCACCTTCAGGGTACAATATTTGAACCACTGGGTGACCATGGTCCTCCAGAATGATTGGTAGTCCTTGGCAGTGATGCGCCCATCTAGAACAAGTAGTTTGGGCAAGGGAATGGCATAATTTTGCCAGCCCAAATCATCACTGATCCACTGACCCACCCCTGTGCTGCACTCTTTTAAGTTTCTCCACACCATAACTCAGATGTGGGGAAAGACAGTGAAGGTGGACTCATCAGAGAACAATACATGGTTCATACTGTCCACAGCACAAGATATGCTCTCTGGGCACCGTCTGGCACTGGCACGAGTGACTAAAGGTTTGACTACAGCAGCCCGACCATGAATATTGACCCTGTGGAGACCCAATGAACAGTTTTGTGGAAACAGGAGAGTCGAGGTGTGCATTTAACTCTGCAGTGATTTGGGCAGCTGTGGTTTTATGTTTCTTGGATATAATTTGGGTTAGTACCCGGATGTCCTAAGCTTCCTACTCCTGTTGGATGTGGTTCGTCCTTTGAGGTGGTGTGACCAATGTTACCCTGGATATACTGTGGCTCTCGAGATGCCACAAAGACCTGCTCACAGATGCAGCAGCGAGACACACACCGACAACGTGTCCTCTTTTGAACTCTGACATGTCTCCATTATGTTGTGTGGATTGCAATACTTTTTGTTGAGTCTGATCTTTAGAGAATCCTACATTCAAGATTCAAGATTCTTTATTTGTCACATGTAGTTATAGCTGGTACAACATACAGTGAAATGTTTTTCCCTGGCTGAAAAAGTACTCTCCGACTGTGCTAGACATACTAAAAAATGAGAGATAAGAAATAAGTACTCAACAGAGGATAAGTATAAAATAAATATAAAATAAATACAACCGAGGTATGTAAGGTATTGAAGAAGAAAAAAAAAAAAACGAATTTATATACATGAATACCAGGGCACAGTAATTTGACGTCAGGGGCAATGTATACAGTTTTTGTTCAGCTGTAGTTTTTAGTTGCAGTTCTTTAAAATAGTTTTTTCATTAATGATAAAAGCCCTGAATTTGGGGGGGGTTCACACATCAACACGACACTAAGAGCATCATCAGTAGAGAGACTCCATGCCATAGCACTGGTACACCAATGAAACCTGAAAGGTACCTGAGGGGGTTTTTCTGGAAGATTCCCATTTCACCGAGTGAAAATGATACATGTGAACAATTACATCACACAGAGAGCAGCAGGGATTTCACACACGACTGTTCATCCACAAGCCCCAGCCACTCTCTCGGCCTCCCTGCATACTGAGTGCTTTTTTAGAGTTGCACACTAATCTGGCAAAAGATACTGAGTGTGAGATAAATCAGAAGCGACTGTCAGGGGAGGGCGCTCCAGGGGCCCCTGGCTCTCTCAGCGCCCCTCCTATCTGCAATGCAGTGGACCGCGTGTCGCCACGCCCTGACAGAAGGGGAAACTCCAGCACATGGCCCAGGAAACTGAGCCAGGACACTGCTCTGACGGTTTGAGAACGTTCTGTGTTTCCAGAACCAGTCAGCTACACACATTTCGGACTCATTTTCATCCTTCATCACGCAGCTGTCACTCGAGTTCAGAGGAGTTTTCGACAACAGAACCACTGCCAAGATATGAAGAACCAGAAGAGCTCCTCCAGCAATATTTATAGTTTAAAAGCCGCATTTGCCACAGCGTGACATTGCTAATATGCAAAACATCCATTTCCACGGTTAAGCAAGATCAGTCTATCAAAAATAACAGCGAGAAGATGCACTGTAATTACAGCACTCGCACCTCTATAAACTGGCATTTAAAAAATTCATTAAAAAATTAATTTCAAATTAAAAAAATCGATACTCTAAATAGAATTTTTAAACATGCATGTACAGACTGTGAAGTCAGGTCAGGAAACGTTTATTTAGGTACGCCATCTACAGACACTCCATCACTATAGCTGCAACCCCCACTCGTGTTTTATGACTAGGCAGTATTTCCATCTCATTTTATGCATGAAAAGCAATCATCAGGTTTGCAGACATTAAGAGGTACATTTTAAATCCTTAAGATGCACCTTTTTTTAATCCTTCATCAATCATACCGCCCTATGACGTAATGTACCAGTTTCGGGAAGGTATATTTTATCTGAAATTAAATTAGGAAGGCCTGTCCTTTTAAGAACACGATTCCATCAGGGGTGCGAGCTCTGCATCAGCCTCAACCCCCCCTCCCACCCCCGCTGCCCTTCCCGAGCGCGCTGCCCCTCTCCAGTGATCCCAAGAAATAAACAATCAAGTGGTAAACAATCAGCAATTATACTGTAAACAAAGCCTCTTCTGCTATGCGGGTGCTGTGGATGCATATCGCTCTGCTGAGATCGTGAGCTATTGGATGCACGGGTCATACCTGCCGCAGAACAAGTAGGGGCCTTGGGCCCCATGGGGCCACATTGGCCCCGCCCAGCGCAGACAGGCAGCATCGCCACTTCCTAAGTATTCCTAAGTATTTTTGCAGTGAAATTCACCTCGTGTTGCTTTATTACTTTTTATCACTTACTGCACAGAAGCTGAACCCTTTGAGAGAGATCAGCATTTCAGGGACCTTTGTCAGTAATGCCGTGGATCATACCTGTCTCCCCCCACAGCGTGTCGAAGCTGTTGATCTGAGCACGCTCCACTTCCTCCTCGTCCTTCTCTGGCAAGTCAAGCAGGTAGGACACAATCTGGGTGGGGTACAAACACACACTTTTACATGAAACTCCTGGGTGACGCAGAACAGCTGAAGGACAAATCCACAAGGCCTAAGTTAAGCCCAAGATGGATGTGTTATAGTACAGGCCCACAAGGCCTAAGTTAAGCCCAAGATGGATGTGTTATAGTACAGGCCCACAAGGCCTAAGTTAAGCCCAGGATAGGTGTGTTATAGTACAGGCCCACAAGGCCTAAGTTAAGCCCAAGATGGATGTGTTATAGTACAGGCCCACAAGGACTAAGTTAAGCCCAAGATGGATGTGTTATAGTACAGGCCCACAAGGCCTAAGTTAAGCCCAGGATAGGTGTGTTGTAGTACAGGCCCACAAGGCCTAAGTTAAGCCCAGGATGGGTGTGTTGTAGTACAGGCCCACAAGGCCTAAGTTAAGCCCAGGATGGGTGTGTTATACTGTAGATTCGAAAAACATACCTCAGTGAAGCCCATGCTGGCTGCGGCGATGAGGGCCTGTTGGACAGCATGGCTCTTGTTGAAGACCCCTTGTTGCTGGCCTCCCATGGTCCAGTCACACTGGATGAGGAACTTCACCACCTCCATGTGGCCCCTGAGGGCAGCATGTACCAGGGCACACTGGCCATTCTTGTCTAGGTGATCCACCTGCAGAAAGGAGGTGGTCAGGCCCACTATGAGCTTCGACCAGGTTTGTAAATGACCACTTCAACCATTTCAATTAAAAGGACCTGGATTTCACGCATGCATGTGTGCTGATTGGTCAGTCTCCTACAATCATGCATGAGTCGCTAATGTTAACGTGAAACAGCTGGATGAGTTTTTTAACTTGGGAAACAAACCAGTAAAAGTACAAGGCAACCTGAATGATTTAGCTGAGCACTGGTGCCTTAAGTGGCTTGTAAAACCTGAAATAGCTCATAGTGTCCCATAGATTAGGTGGTGTCACAGACCTGAAATCCATTAAGTGACCCGTACTTAAGAATCAAACAAGTTATGCCCTTTTGCTATACTTGACAACAAAATGTATGTCCTGATTCATTCTCAGCCCGATATCAATCTCTACAGCTAAGGTGCCCCCTGTATGATTCTGTCAGCATTACTATTGTGATGTCATCACAAAGCAGAGGCCCTCCTTCAGGCGGCGAGACTCACCTTGGCTCTTTTGCGGCACAGAGCGGTGACGATGGCCAGATGGCCGGAGGAGGCGGCATAGGCCAAAGCGGTGAGGCCGCTCTCGGAGGCGGCGTCCACGGAGGCCCCGAATTCCAGCAGCAGGGACACTGTGTCCATGTAGCCCAAGTGGGCGTGGACGCACAGGATGGGCGCATTGTTCAGCACCTCTGTGCGGTAGTTCACGTTGGCCCCACCCAGCATCAGGAGGCGGCTAACCTGGGAGGGGGAGGGGATGACATGTATATCAGGCAGAATTTACATCAGCATTTGCTTCAATCGAGAATAAGGCTCAATAGTGAAATCGTTCTGCTAACCTTGGGATTTGAACTAACAACCTTCCGATCACAAGCAGTGTCCCGACCCACTGAACCACAAAAAAGCCCCCAGATGACACACTCAAACGTCACTTGGGTTCTCATGGGACACAAAGCGCATGTCACTCTCCGGGCCACCAGATCTAGATTTCAGGGACCCACTCTACCTCCCCGTCACTGGAGCCCCATCATTCTGCTGTGCGCAGCTCAAATGTGGCGCTTATTATCATCCCATAAATAAAACAAATTACTGTGATGGATAAATTGCCATAACGGATATTCATCTGGGGAAAACTGTACAGCAAATAACCTGAACACACTGGCTTTACAAAAAGCCTTTCTTATTATAACAGTGTGTTTTCGGAATTTACCAGATGGGAAGATTCACGTCTCCCTATGTTAGAGTACCTTAATATTTGGTGTGTAGAGGTTTCGAAGTGAGGCCAGGGCAGTGGAAAGGCCTTCTGTACTGTAGGACACCCAAAGTCCCTGCAAGATGGACGAGGAAACCCCAACTTTCTTGCTTAGGCCCTGTAACATAAAAGGTAACTAGAGTAAGACTAACAAATAAGCATGTAACACTGCTTTAATCAGAACAGGTCACCTCACCTGTTTAATAGTACAGGGGTATTACTCTAGGAGATTAATATCAAATACAATAAGCAGGGAGAGAAGCTACACAGCATGGGTGCATTTGGCGTTCCAGACTCAGTGCTGGTTGTGATCCAAGATGGCTACCTTGAAAATATGTGCTTTGAGGATATGGTGACCTAGCTCGATGGTCTGCTGCCGGTTCAGCTTGCCTTCCTGGCGCGAAAACCAGAAAGCCAGGAGCGTGTGACCACTCCTGTGATGGGGGGGAGGGGGGGGGCAGAGAAATAGCAATTTGGGGCTTTGGTTAGAGCAATTTCAGAACACATATCACATTTATTCCACAATATGAGGCACATTTACCAAAAAAATATGATTTTACACACTTAGCCTTATCATTAACAAAGGCTACAGTCCTGAATGCAGAACTAATATTATTCATTTTCTATAATAAGCTCTCCCTTAACCATAAAGTTCATCCAATGACCATAAAGTCCCTCAATGATAATAACCAAGATTCAATTTCCTCTACTAAAAAATAATTAAGAAAATGCCAAGTATTCATCAAAATATGCTATTAGTGGTTAGTACTTATTATTGTAACCTGTTTTCCTACTGTAAGTTCATAAGTAATTTTGAGACACTCAGTATGTGAATATCTTGAATTTGTAATGTTAATGAAAACTATCCTAATGTTTCTGGCAGCTTCCATATCTCTTGGGAAGCTCACTGCTAATAGACTTGAGGCTTAATTACTAAACTACTGAAGTGTCCTCCAGCTAGTGGAAGTCCCACAGAAACCTGTAGCCCAAGTAAAAGTGTTCACTGTGAGCTTAGAGACCCAACGGCGACGGCCGGCCTCACCTGGGGTCGCACAGGAACTTGGTCTTCTCGCCCTCTTCCCGCCAGATGAGCCACTCACGGAAGGACGGGTGCACGAACATGCGTGTGCCATCCCGCCGTTTCACCAGGAACATGGCCAGGTTGTCCATGCGCTGTTGGAAGTCCTCCCAGTCCAGTGTGCCCTGCACCGAGCCAGCGTTGACAGCCTGGTGGATCTGCTCGTCCGTCAGCGGGTGCAGCGATGCCACGGCCACGTTGAGCAGCGGCAGTGCACGCTCAAAGGACGACTGCGTGGGGAAGCGCATGTTGCACTGCAGCAGGTAGACCTCGGCCAGGTTCACCGGCACCACCTTGTAGCTGGAGCTCTTCAGCACCAGGTAGCCCTTCTCGATGAGGTCAAAGGTCAGCTTGAGGTACAGGTAGGAGCCCTGGCTGAGGGCCTTCAGGTGGGCGCTCAGCTTGCCGAAGGTGGTGTTGTCCATTTTGCCATTGAGCGAGATGTTGTTCTGAATCTCAGAGCTGCTGTGAATGCGGTGCAGGATGTAGCCCTGGAGATCCTGGTCGATGGCCTCGTTCTCCTCCAGACGGTCCAGGGAGATACGGTGGAAGGGGAGCTGCTTGGTGATCTCCTGCAGCAGGAGATGGGATGTTAGAAAAACAGGAAAAGATCCACGAGAAGAAAGATGACAACGAGCATTGAGGGAATGAGGAATGACTAATAGTAATTGCTGCTTTTCCTGCTGCATTAATTATTAAAGGTTCTCTTTGCCATCGATCAGCAAACCCAGTCTTATGAAAGCCTGGATGGATATCGACCCACTGGAAGATGTTCTCTGTGCAATCGCGGCTCTTCCAGCACCATGTAGGAGCTGAGCGTCACGTTTACCCATAATGCACTACGGCTTAACGCACGGCAAATCCCCCCACCTGCAGTGTGGTCCTGACGGTGACCACCAGCTTCAGCCATGGCGGGAACTTGCTGATGGTTTTGTTCAGGAAGGAGACGATGGTGTCCCCATAGTCGGGCTTGTGGAACTCGGCCTCGTTGAGCCCGTCGATGAGGATGAGGAGGTCTTCGTCAGTGGTGATCTTCCTCTCTGAAGCACAGAAGTTGGCGTCAGCTTTGTGGAAAAACCTTGAGAGAGGTCCCTAAAGGCCCATTGCTAGATAGCAAGCTGGTATTGTATTTTCGCGGCCATTAGGAGCATGACGAAATTTTTGAAAAGGGGGGCTACAAGGCGGGTTTGACTTTAATCAAAATCAAGGACAACACAATAATCAATATAAATACCACCCTAGTGACACCCCCTGATTGTCATTATGATATACAGTGTAACGTTAACGCTCCTTGTCTTTGATGCGCGTTAACCGGCCAAAGCATGACAGTGAGCAAATGTGCCAACTCTGTTCAGCCAGCTACATATCCTTCTAGGGCAGCGTTTCTGAACCCAGTCCCACGGACCCACAGACAGTCCACATTTTTGCTCCTTCCCAGCTCCAAAAAGACCTACACCAGGTATTCATTGTTCTTGATTGTTAAGGAGTACTAGGAGGGAGCAAAAATGTGGACTGTCTGGGGGGGGGGTAGCCGAGGATTGGGTTTAGAAACACTGTTCCAGCGCCAGGAAGAAAACGGCGTTCCGTCGACACGCTGGGGACGGGGCTGACCTTTGTAGAGGGCGTCCAGGGGCTCCAGCACGCCCCTCTTGAAGGACGCCAGGGGGTCCTGCACGCAGGAGCGCAGGCTGAGCACGCTCTGAAGGTGCGGCTCCCGCAGCAGCTGCTCCCGGTATGCGATGAGCTGCGGCGAGCGGCACAGCAGCGCCGCCACGTTGTGCACGAACTCGGGCACCAGGCAGGTGTAGGCGTTGTCTGCCTGGCAGTAGTGGTACGCCACCACCTGGCGGGGTGGAAGGGCAGCGAGAGAGAAGGGATCCAGAAATGTGACTTTTTTTTTTTCATAAAAGTAAAGGGTATTTTTCACTCTTTTTGGTTATTTCATTTAAACAAATACACTGAAATTGTCAACTGAAATGCAAGAACTTTTCAACAAATGTTACTCAATTTTCTCAGAAACACCAATAAAAAAGACCCAGCTCAACTTTCCTCAAGAGATTTGTAGCAAAATTACACAATGAATGACAGAAATCCACCGTGGAAATGAACATGAGGTCATCAGGCTGGGGGTTCCCCAATATCCCAACAATCAGGTAATGACTTTTGTGTCTTTTTGTGGTATCCAAACAAAACATTCTAACTTAAAACTAACTTGGGCCAATTTTCAATTTTTACCTGCCAGTACCTGATGAAATAATAACCTTTGGGAGTTTTTTGGGAAGAACATGAAGGAGACCCAGTTTATCTTTAAGGGAAAGGGAGCGAGAGGTTACTGGAAGCTGCGGGTGCCTGGCTGCTTATCCGACAGAACCAGTAACCGTAAAGAAACCGCAATCTACAGAAGGGTGTGGAGCGGGCAGGCGTAATGGGCAGAACACAGACCCACATGGTGACAGCCGTCAACCTGGCATGGGCTAATGGCGTGACGATGGATTTGTGTGTGTAGGTGGATTGGGGGGGGGGGATGAATTACAACTCAATGCTAATTTTAAAAACCGAGCGATAGAGACACTAAGCATTGGGGACACCGGGATTAAAAAGGGGGATTGGCCTTCATTATTAATGCACTGAGCTACAGGGACCTGTAAAATTGCCTCTTGCATGTATAAATATTTCATTACGCTTCTGAGCAAAGTTGTTTTTCCTTTTTAAATACATCTGCATAATGTGGCCTCGAGATCACTGGGAGGTATTTAGGAAGCTAACTGGGGGGGCTGCTCCGCAGGACAGGGCACCACAGCCAATGGGAGCAGCGACGGTGAGACGGAGAGACGGACAGGGCCGCACAGCCAATGGGAGCAGCGACGGTGAGACGGACAGGGCCGCACAGCCAATGGGAGCAGCGACGGTGTGACGGAGAGACAGGGTCGCGTACCTGGGACGCCAACCTCCTCATGGCCTCCTCCTGCCGGCGCCTCATCTCGGGGGTGCCAGGGCAGCTGCCTCCCCCCAGGGTACCATGGGATGGCTGGGGTTGACTGAGGGGCAGACTCTCCCCATCTAGTGGTGACAAATATCGAAAGTTAGCCCCCTTATGACACCCACCCCTTATGTAATCTACCACAGTTTTATAACTCGTAAGATAATACAAAATTATAAGCACTCATGTGGGAGGATAAGCCCCCCCCTCCCCCATTTAGTGGTAAATCGTCAATAATCATCAGTGTCAGCGCATCAGAACATTAGACCATAGTATGTATGGAGTGGCAGAAGAGAAAGTTTATTTTGGGGAGCACAATAACAATTTACATACAAAGGTCTATTTATCGAGAGGATAAATGAATCCAAATTAAACACTGGGGGGTACACGTGCCCCCGCCCCCCATATCCTATGCCCCTGATAGTATGTATTATAGTTATACTGACTCTGTTACAATAATATGTGGAAATATTCATCCACATATCATCAAACAACATGCATTGATTCAGAGTGATATGCTCCCCCCCTCGCTGACGGAAGCTTACGTTTGGGCGAAGCGTGTGGGCTGTCAGAGGCGATCTGGCGCATGCGGGTGCCATGGCAACTGAGCGCCACCAGGCGTGAGATGATGGCGGTCTTGCCGTAGCCGATGTTGCCCACCAGCACCACCCCGCGGTTGGTGCCGCAGTTGGTGCTCCTCAGCTGCACGTCGACCTCCTGGAAGAGCCAGTCGCGGCCCGTGAAGACAGAGTCCACTGTGATGCTGGGCACTTCGAAGAGAAGGGGCTTGAGGGAGATGTCCGGGGGCCGGTAGGGGGCAAAGCGCACTGGGGGAAGGCAGAGGGGAAGTCAGCAAGAGGGCGTACACACAGCGGGCACCGCGGTACAGGTCCGACTCCAGCTCATCACAGGACAGGAAGTCAAGCAGGCAGCTTCTCTGTGACTCCCAGTCCGTGTGCTGTAATATTCATAGTTTTTCCTACAAAGCCAGTTACCTGCTTCCATACAGAATATACCCAACCTCCCCTTTGAATCTTCCAGCACATTCTGACACCAGTGTACCCTGAATTCATTCCTGAGACTTTATTATCATTAATATAAATCTGGGGCACAAAAAATACTGTCCTGACTGCAGAGTGAGCACACTGGCCTTGTACAGAACCCGGCACAAAGATTTGATTTACGCAAATATCCGTCCACAAGTTTTTATTAATAAACTGTAATGCAGTCTAAGACCTGGAGCTACGTAAGCGATGAGGTAGGATATATGTCCCTAAAAGGATTTTGGCATTTCATAATTTCTAAACTGATCATATTTATGCCTGCTGACATATTTATTATGAGTGTTCCCCCCTTCACCAGCAGGGGCAGTATTCCTTAGGAAAACACCTCAGAGTCCTATAACTAGCTGCTGTAGGTCTGAAGCTGCAAAATAAATCAGCATTAGATGCAGTCCCCTGTGTGATCTAACCATCAGGGCAGAAAGAAAACTCACATAAGCTCTTAATTAGCTAATGGATGCCGATTAGGATCACGTATGGGTTTTAAATGGAGGAAATCTCAAGATCAAAGATAAAAAGCAAAATTACAATGTTAAAAAAATTAATACAGCCTCCAGTGTAAA
>JAODJW010000094.1:13903682-13919042 GCA_026777045.1 Hyperopisus bebe
CCCCCCCCCCCCCCCCCCCAGATTGCCGAGATGCACGGGGCTGCGCTTATAATTGCCGTGGGGAGGAACAGATGTTGCCGGTTACGTGCGGATGACTCAGCAGCTCACAGGCAGGAATCGGGGGGGCGGGGGCGCCGAGCGTCCATTTCGGACTCTGACGAACACAGACAAGAGAGCAACAGGAAGGCCCCCTAACCCTGAACTCCACCCCCAAACACAGAAAAGCCTGTGTGCCCCTCTGCAGTCACGTTATAAGGCAGAACAGGAACCGCCTGCACCATGTCCCCAGCACCCCTGTGCTGCGATTGTGACAACGTCTAAAGGATCAGCGGGACACTCTCCACCTGACCCCCCCCAGCCCCCTTCAGAGGACGCTCCATGCTCTCGTAAATGCAGAGCGGGGCACCAGCAGAGGCCCACTCCTGTAGGAGCTGGGATGTTGTGCCAACACACATGCATGTGCGCCCCCGCCTCCCCCGATATAGCCGAAGGTCGGGGGGGGGGGGGGCACATCACCCTGCATACGCAATAAAACACCCGCAGGAAACAATCATAAAACCACTACAGCAGGAGGGAAAAAACAATGTGCAGATATTACAGTCTCAGCGGAGAGTCATGAAACCGAAAAGAGGCAAGCAGACTGGTCAACGGGCAGGGAAAATGCCGGAAGAAGGAGGTGGGCTGACGAGGAGAAGAGGACAGGAGGAGAACATCACACTCCGGGAGCAGAAGAGGTGCTGCAGGGCTCCTGAAGCTAAGGGTGTAGCTTCAGCTCCCTGCGAGCCTGTGAACCAAAGAATCAGAGCCTTGGATGTAACCTATAGGTCGAGAAGACGTTTAACACGGCAGCGGCGTGGACGTCGCTCGGGGACTGGGCCATTGCAGTGTAACCCAACGCCTGGGAACCAGCTACGCAGTAAAGATCCGCTTGGCTGTAACTGGCCCAGAGGTCACCGGCGAGCACAGAAATGCCGTGAGGAGAGAGGATGGAGGATGTCGATAGAGGGGCATCCTGTGGCGGGGGCCGGGCAGGTCTGCCCCACGTGGATAAAGGCTGTAGCCTTGGTCATCGGTAACCAGCTAAACACAGTACTGCTTCCCGTTCACCAAGAAAAGCAGAAAGCAAGTCCAGGGAACTCCCATTAACAGCGCATCTGGCGTGACGCTCACGCTTTCAGACTCTCACGCTCATGCAAGAAATCTTACGGCAAATCTATATTATTAGATTATAAACCTAAAATTAGCTATATCAAAAGTGTTGGGGTGGTTTGCAAACCCTACAGATTATTTACAAGGTAATAAAACAGTTACATACATGTATATGCGTGTGTGCATGTGTGTGCAAACTTCTCTCAAATTAAAAATCTCATTAGCCAGCTGACCAGCCCTGCATTTACCTTCTGAGATGACCTTTGCGGAAATGGGTGACAGAACAACTGAGCATTAATCTCACAGTGAGACGTGAGAGGCACAGAAGAGGTAGAACATCGTACACGCAAAGGTTACATAGAATTTTGAGTTTAGCAGGAAAAGTCCTCTCCCTAATTAAGAGTTACAGATTTCGGCCAGATGCTGCAGCCCAATCACCATTTCTGCATTTTACATGAATATTGTATTTTGTGCAGCTTGTTATTAGGGAGCATAAACATTCCCACCAAGCTGCATGATTGCTGTGGTTTTCATTAACATGATAAATATGATAGCTGGGATTAATTTGCTTGCATTCATGTTTTGATTTTTCGATTGCTTTGTTCCTCCCATTATTAAAGTTCACTGTCGACTTGAAAATGTTCTTGCTGCCCGTGTTCCAATAAATGTTCCGAGAGCGGCTAGGAAGAGGATTGGTATTTATCGCCATGAAGTGGAAGCATAGCAGTTACGGCAGAGGACTCTTGAGCTGAAGGTCACCCCTCTGATCCCGTGAGAGCTTCTGCTGCGGCACCTAAGCCAAGGCACTCGACCTGAGACATACACAGCGGAACAAACACGCATCATACATGTCAATGTATTACATCTCATCTGATAATCGCAAGAAATTCCTCATAACTCAGCCGATCCATGATTTATCTTGCCTTACGCGGCAGGGAGGCCATTTCAAGTGATCTTATAAATAATTACACATCTTTTATCATTCATACAATAGGGCTGCTTTGGATGTTATCATTATGTTATATTGCTATTAACCGTTACAGCTGGAGAGCATAAACCAGACCGGGCTTGTGGCTTGGAGATCACGGTCAGCTAGGAAATCAGTCAGTGTTCGGATCCTGGCATCTAATTATGTGACCCGTTTCAGGGAGGATGTGGGGGGCTTCATACACAAGCCCTTGACGTGACCTCTACCGTTCAGGCGTTCACCTTGCCCGTCGGAGAGCCGGGATGTATGACGATGTCACGCCAAGGGGGCTGGGGGGAGGCAACGTAAGCTGAGACGGCACATTGGTGATGTCAGCCTCTTGGCCTGGCTAATCGGCGAGCACATGGAGGCCATCTGGCCAGAAGCAGTGGCTTCAATAATTCAGGCCCGTGTCTCTGCTTTTGTAAGCGAGTGTCCCCCCAGGACGCCTCTGACACGCAGGCCGGGGGGGTAATACAGCAGCCTTCCCCACCAAGGAGCGTGCGTGTGCTCTGCGCTGAGGTCCAGGCGCCCGCTCGGCCTCCCTGTGCCGTGCCGCCTAGATGCCAGGCCTATCTTCCGGACAGTTTAACTACGTTCATATGCTATATAGCCTGGTCATGGCCACACCCGGCAGCAGGGCAGCCTGACAGCGGACGGCCCGCTTCGGTAAAAGCTCTTCATCAGCATGCACAGATGCCAGGACATACTGCTCATTAACCTTCATTTTTTTTTTTTAATATCAGTGGCTGGATGTTGTCAGGTGGATCTACTATATGGGATAATGAACAAAATAATTTCAGCCAGAAGGACCAGCGGGGAAGGGCATGAGGAATAAATTAGCGGGTTTTTGAGGGAGTTGGGGGGGAGGCGTGGTGTATTAAATAAGACGTTCAGATAAATCAGGCATGGGAAGGGGACACGCGAGGCCACCTTCCAAGCCTCCGTAGGGGAGGGGGGGTCCCGCCCCGCCCCGCCCACCACACATTCTCCATATCAGAGCCCAGCTCTTCTGGGAGCTGCTCAGCCTGTAATAAAGCATGAGGATGCACAGTGAATACGCAGTCAGAGAGCTTTTCTCATGGCTAACCTACTGCCTGCCATCTCCAGGGTTGTGGGTTCGAGTCCTACGCAGCGTATGAGAAGCTCGCCCATCTTCCCACCGGCCCAAGGCCTACCTCCCAATGGTGGACAGACAAATATGAGACCTGCCGTCTCTACAAAGGACTTGGGCAGCTGTGAGCCCTGTGATGCACTGGTACCCCACCCAGGCTGTCTTCTGCCTCATGCCCTGAGCGGACAGGGAGAAGCCCCAGCCTCACCAAGGCCCTCTACTGGATAATTGGTCAGATGATGGATGGAAATGTTTGTAATAAGCCCCCTACCGACACAGCGACGATTCCTAACACCCACGTTTAGCCCTTCCTGTCTGAAACGCAGCCAGACGCGGCCGGTTAATAGCCCAACCCCTGGAAACGGTAAACACGGAAAGGAAGCTAATAAGGACGCTGCGTGCAGCATGTGCGGAAACTACCCACAGGGGGACGATCGGCACATAGCTGAATAGTCTGCGGAGGTCTGCAGTGAGGAGCGCGTGAGGAGCCAGCAGATGGAGCCCTTTGTGCTGATCGCCGCCTTCCCGTCTCCAGCTTGCGGGAGACATTCAGCGCGGGTCCAAGCTGAAGGAATGCGGTGCCAGAGCAGGGACAGGACGCCGTCTCCAATGCTAGGCAGTGGCCATCTTTGTTATGGGTCATGTGACCCAAGATCACACTCCCTGACGGAACTAGAGACACCGCAGGATGTCCTTAATAGAGGAACGGGGACCTGGAAGTGTATGTGGAAACGCTGAACGAGGCCTGGTTTCTGGCAGCATGTGCCATTAGCGAATATCCAGACGAACAAAATGCTTTGGATCCAGACATCTGGAACTATAAATATCATGGTGTAACAGTATTTTCTGGTTCTTTCTAATGTACCATAGCGGCCGCAGAGATATGAGAGGACAGGGTGAAGCAGCCGACGGACACATACCATCTGCCCCATTTGGGGCAAAGAAGCAGCCTCTGTTCAGCTAGACGGGTCTGGCAAAGGCCTCTCATCGCAACCTGACTGATTGACTCAGAGAAGCCTCTCTCAGGTCACCATGACTATCACTGTCATTGAGGAGGCACATCCCAGGTGCTCCATCTCTGGGCTGAGAGGACCCCTCCCCCCAAGAGTGCTATGAGGGGCCCGCCCCCCCCCCTCACACTCAGCACCCAACACCAGTGGCAGGTGATGGATGCCAAATGGAAGTCAGACCAGAACCCAGCATGTGTAAAACAGCAGGTCTGGCTGCATTTAGAACAGGTTCAATGCTGCATTTCATCCTAAAACCCAACTGATCCATGCACCTTCTTCTATAGCACGTATCCACAGTTATTCATCAATACCATCTATACCTACACAATGCAACCTTCTGTTAATAATCAGATCTGTTATCATCACCTTGACCACAGGCGACAAGACTCAGACGCTCCTTCTAAGGAAAAGAGGTTAAAACAGGACCCCCCTGCTTCTGCATGAAGTGGTACATGCCTGCCAGAAGACCCCCCCAGATCAGTTAGTGGTGCCGGCACTGGAAGCAGCCAGGACTCACGTACTATGAGTGCTTGGCATAGCTTCCCCCCACCGAAAGGGAGAGAGTCGGCTCAGCCGTAAGGCGACCACACCTGTGAGGGGTCACAAAGCCTCCAGACCTCTGGCTGCCCCAGTGAGGGGGGATCACATGGGCATAACCCTCCCCTAAAGCCTCACTGTCTGCTCTCGCGTTCCTCAGTCTCAGTTGGGCACCCTTAAAAATGACGCCCGCTTTTGCATCGTCATAGCAACAGCTCGCACTCGAAATAGAGAGTGCCACGAGGTGAGATCACAGTCGTCAGCGGAAGCACGGAGGGGATCCGTCTGCGGCGTGTCTGAGCGTCCGCGTCTTCGCTCTCCGTCGCTCGCCCTACTTCCTGCATGCAGGATGAAGGCTTCTACCTGCCTCCCCCGATTCACAACATCGCACGTCCTCCGTCTGTCCTTAAGGGAGGAGCTCAGCTAGCCAGGCATGTCAGGAAACGGATAAGACAGGAGGAACGGATCGCTCACAGCCATCTGCCTGAACCGCTTTCCCTCTAGCTGACATGTGACGCCTCTCGATGAGGATAAGGAGACACGACAAAACGCTCACAATACATGTTAAACAAAGGTCACGGAGGAAAATAAGTAAGATACCAGAAAAAAACAGCTTAAAACAAGGAAGCTACAGTTGTAAACCTGTCTGAAATGATCATCCTGAACCGTCATGGAGCCTAACAGGCAGATAAAAAGTCACCTATTTCATTTTGGAAGCACACCAGACTTTCTAAGTGCACCCCTTATAGGGAACCCGCAAGGTTCTGGATGTTAACGGAAGCCGTCAGGCAAAGGACCAAACCTGAGGACAGAAGCGTATGAAATCTAGGCAATTTGTCCAAAATAATTGTTTGTCATCAACCAGCCATGTCTGTGTACTATTCAGGATTATTCCAGAAACAATTCATGATTAAACATTCACAGACAGACAAATTTGTGTTTTTCACTCGTTGAATTGTCTTTGTTATTAGATATTATAAAGGAGACAGATTCATCATATTTTAGGTCATAATAAGGCAGGGAGAGAGCAAATGGAAAATTCCGCCCAGCACCGCGTCACTGTCACACATCGATGTGACAGTGCAGCCCCCCCACAGGTAAAATGAAAAGTATGCAGTAGGACACAGGATTCTGGATGCCGTCCCTGAACCAGGCCGCCTCCATCTGCCACCTCACAGCAACGTAATTACTCAACAATTAATGACACTTCACCCATTTCCTGTTCATGCTTATGGTTCTGAATCACCCCTAAAAATGATTTTAAGCACGAGCGTGACCGTGAAAAGGCGAGTTTATTCTAACGCCATTCGGTTGCTGGCTGGGACGGCATGGAGCCGATCTCTGTCCACAAAGGAGAAGCTGAAGATAAGCTGTCTGAGACGACAGCACTTGGAGAAATGGCAGCTTGTCAGCGTGAAAGAACCTTCGGGCGAGATGAAGACAGCGAGGTGAAGGAGGCACCTCACGGATGTGTGACCAGGACCCAAATAACCTAACTCGACTGACAGCAGTGGGCCTGTATGAGGCTGTGGACCAACTGACTAGTGAAGCCTCATGAACCATTTGCTGTATTTTTTAACCCCACTAGATGGCGCTCTTGGCTTATTTTGGGACATTCTTTGAGCCCTTTTTTGCACAGACCACACCATCTAGTGGGGTCAAAAAATACAGCAAGTGGTTCATGGGGGTTCCTTCGGCCACCGCAAGGATACTGAAACATCTCCATTAGCAAGGTCAGGACTATACTAATAACACTAAGACATGTCCTATCTGATGTACTGGTGGTAGTGGAAGGAAGGCCCTGGCACCCCTATCTGAGCTGTACACTGGGGTGACAGTTGAAGTCTGTGACATCTTTGAAATGTGCATCTCAGGACTAGTCACATAGGCTAACCAGCTAACCGTCTGACACAAACCCTGAAGCAACAGGACGGGCACATACAGCAGTCGCATTCATCACTGGGGGGCCCTGATCACACCAGCAGGGTAAACTCTGAACTGAGGACACATTCAGGCATTCATAGGTACAAAAGGTACTGATAAGGAATCTTTGTTGAAATGTAAACAGAGGGACAGCGCAGCAGTGGATGAATGGATATAGGAGCAAAAAGAGTCGGCGGGTGACAGGGCCAGACTCGTGCCTCACTTCAGAGTAATCCCCCCCCCAAACCCCCCCACGCCATGTGAGGGCTCGGGCTTGCCTGAAGCTGTCAGCTTCAATCGGGCCCAGGGAGGGTATCTGGGTACGACACTGAGTGTTGGGGAGTTGCTGTCTTGTTGGAACAGGAAGCTGCTGCTTTAGTGTATGTCCCACTCAGACACACAGACACCCACACACACACACACACACACACACACACATAACATACAACGTGAGGCTCTCACACTCACACAAAATATGTGTGAGGAACTCTCTTATAAGTAACCCAAAACACCAACATACAAAAGCATAAACAATAAGACAACTAAAAAGGTGCATTTTTGTGATAATGTCCCCAGGGTAACACAGGTTTTATCCCTAAAAGAGAGCAAAATGTGTCCATACAGACATACAGACAGACAGAGAGAGACAGGCACAGAGCTCCATCACTGAGTCACGCACATGTCCCGGCATGGCCCCTAAAGTCCAGACAGACATAGTCAGGTTTACAAGAAATATGGCTGTAACTGCAGCCACACACTCATCATTGGCTAATCTGATTTCTCACAGGAGCATCATCATTGTTCCCGCATTGCTCCATGTGTTTCTGCAAAACATCTCACAAAATGAAGGACTAGGGAAACACACAAAATATAGCCAGTCCAAGACGCAAGTGATCAGCTGGTCCCCTCACAGGGAGGAGACGACCACAATCTCAAACAGAAGCTTGAGGAAACGGATTCACCCTTCAGTGTTACTGCACACATAAGGCGCAGCAGCAATGCAGGTTCTATGCTGCTGAGCCACACAAGCCTGGTTTGTTGGTGTGGTTTGTTCCCTGTATAATACAGGCCTCCTCCTCTTCATTCTGCTTTTTTCACCTTCCCTGCTCTCTCACTCTCTAATACAGGCCTCCTCCTCTTCATTCTGCTTTTTCCACCTTCCCCGCTCTCTCACTCTCTAATACAGGCCTCCTCCTCTTCATTCTGCTTTTTCCACCTTCCCTGCTCTCTCACTCTCTAATACAGGCCTCCTCCTCTTCATTCTGCATCCTCCTCCTTCACTGCTCTCTCTCTTTAATAAAGGCCTCCTCCACCTCATGCACATCACTCTGCTGTCTTCCCCGCCTCTCTTTGACACACACTCTCTCGTCCAGGTGGGCTGTTCTCCACACACCAGCAGAAACACAGGCCCTTATAAAGGAAACATGAAGTGGAGTCTCTTTCCGTAGGATGCTGAACGGCTGTGATCTAGACTAGCACGGCACACCGGGCCCCCAGCCCTCACGAGAGCCAGGAAGCTGAGACCTGCAGGCTCACACACGTAACAGTACAGAAACAGAAAATAACAAAGCCATTTTCACCTCTCACCAGCCAGGTAACAGAATCCAGAGGTGTGTAACTCTACTAGGCAATGGTGTATATTAATGATAAATAGTATTACACCAGTCCATTTAGAAACAAAAAGGTTCTCTCACGAACTACGGCCCACTGTAAGTGGTGGTAGAATATCCAAAGGTCCAAGATGGAAATAATGATCGATTCCCTTCCACCATTTGATCAGTCGGGGGCCTCAAACAAGCCAATAAACATTTGCAAATCCTTCTACCCATGTCCTAACAGTATTGATCTAAGGGGGTGGGGGGTCAGAGGTCGGGATAGGCCAATGCCATTAGTGTTCATTTAGGCTGCAGCTGGGGACGATCATCTTTAAAATGTGCCTAACACTCGTGAGCAGGGAGCCATCGCATTTAAGTGTGGAAGAGGCCATTTGTCTCGAAGGCTGTTGTGAATGAGACAGTGAGGAAATGGGAAGGGGGACATGCAGAGGATCCAGAAGGGATTTCCGAGCACGAGGGGCGGAGAGGGTCCACATTCCAGGCACAATCCACATGCCGATCACCCATCTGCTTTGCGAGATACCAGGCGTATATTTCATGCCGGGGGAGACTCCCCATTCCCCAGGCATGGCCAAATCTAACCCGGAGTTAAGCACTGAACTGCAATGCAATCACTGAACCCGTGTCTGATATGACAGGAGACGGCAAGAGTGGGCAGCATAACGCAAGGCGTGCGTGTTTAAAGCTGCCCCCCCCCGGTGAGCAAACACACAGCCGGTAAGTGTAATTACATGGGGGGCACGCCTGAAGGTGTGGGTGTGCCTGGATTACGGGTAATTACCCTCGCTGTCACCTCCGGAAAAGCACACGCTCTTACACACATATAGCGCTCCACACGTACACGCCCGGCACAGACAGCAACTCCCTACTGTACACAAGTCTGGCAACTACAGCCCCAGAACTCAGTCTGTTGCTACGTAAATGCAGTGCAGGATTCTTTGAAATCCTTTCATCTCTCACACAGAATTGCAGATCGGTTCTTTGAGGCCGTTTGTTAAAGTTTGTAGGGGGAAGATTGGGAGAGCTTAAGTCGCACAGAAGGATGGCGTGACGGCACAGCGACAGCACACAGAGACAGCACACAGAGACAGCACACAGAGACAGCACACAGAGACAGCACACAGAGACAGCACACAGAGACAGCACAGCTAACCGGCAGGCAAACGGTGATGACGAGGTGGAGGATGCAGAGCGGGTAGGAAGGGACGCTACCCTACAGCATCAGCTTGCCCCATCCAGGTGGGTATGAGCGAAACAGGGGCGCTCCTCATTAAACAGATAATCTGCCACCCTTCCCCCCATCTGCAGAATACCCCCCCACCCGATATATCTCATCCATCTTAGGGTTAGGAAGCGCCAGTTAGACGTGGCCCCATAAATCATAGTAATATCAATAATGGCAAGTGCTATGGGGGGTGGGGGGGTGGAATCATTGGTGTGTGGGCCGCATTTAAACCATTTATGGTGACCGGCAACAAAGTTTCACTGCTGACGACTCTTCAATCACTAATTAATCAAGAGGGATTCCGGGCCGCCTGCCAGCCCATCTGTGTAGGCCGGGTGAGCAGAACACAAACAGCATCATCGCCATCACACGGGACAGAGGTGGAGGTGTCTCAGGGAGCCACATGGGCAGCACACGGGCCCGCAACTCTATCCAGACCGGCGCCGTGGACCCACAGAGAAGCCGTGATCAAAGCGCGCCAGAACACCCCCCGTCTGCGGAACGTCACCGTCACACTTCAAAGGCTTTTGTTCGCATGATCAGGACACGCGCCTCCTGCCTTCACCTCCCTGCTCTTCCTCCCTCCTCCCTGGGGCCTCCTTTCCAGCAGGGCCGCCTCTTTTATTCCATCTGAAGAGTAATTGCCAGCTTTACCACCACCGTCTCATACGGGACGACCCAGGCTCTCCAAGTCAGACAGAAAGGTAAGCTACAGCATTGATGATGTTTTTTCTAGGCTGGACAAAGATGGCCGCGTCGGCTTTTGAAGGTTAGATCGCCTGATCACACGCATCGGCTCCCAAACAAACCTCCCCCCTATTTACATTCCTCTCACCGCCTTGCAGGCCGGCAGCATCACATCTGATCGTTATGTAGATCTGACACGGGGGGGCCGAGCCAACACGGACACACACGCGACACTGTGGGTTGGTGCGTCACTACCTAGAAAGCTGAAGCTCCGCAGTAGAGAGGGAGTGGGGGAGACAGGAGGGAGAGACTTGCAGGGGCAGCGTGGAGACGGTGCCGGTCAAGGCTGTTCTACACTGCAATCCAGCTAACACGGTCCCTCACTGGGGGTTCACTGATCCTCCCCACGCTCAGACTCAGATTCCAGTACATTATTATGGCATGTGTCTGGGTACTAGACAGCAGGATGTGATACAGTCATGGTACACACCAATAACAACTGACAGCCCTCAAACACACACACACACACACACACACACAGGTTTGTAATTATATCTTTGTGGGGACTCCCCATTCATTTCTCTGGGGATAACTCTAATCCAACAATGACGACCCTAACCCCTACCCAGGCCTAACCTTAACCATAAATAACCAAACAAAATACGAGACTTCTTAGTTTTTTTGATTGCATTCACAGATTTTTATAAAAATGAGTTTCCCCTCATGGGGAATGAAAAGGAGGTCCCTACAATGTCAAAATAACAGGTTTTTATCACATTGTGGGGGACATTTGGTCCCCCATAATATAATATAAACATAATCCCCTCCCCACACACACACACGCACACACATAAACACACACGCAAACACCAATCAGATGTATGATCACAGACAACAGGCACACAACACTCAGGCAGGGTGACTCACAGACAGGACAGCTGGGTTAAGATGCCACATAGGCGGATGCTGGGTCACACGGCCAGGTCCCATATTAAGGTGCTGATGGATGAAGCGCCAACAGCCCCCTGCAGCCCCCCCGCCCCTAAGACTCTTAAAGGGCGTTAACTGCGGAGCCAAATGCTCTGAACACTGGTGTGTTCTGCTCCATTACATGCATAAGCCTCAGTATGACAGTGATGTTAAAGATGCGTTAGGGACACCGGACGGGCGGGGGGGTGCAGGACCTTAGTGACAACAATCACAGGGCAGGACACTGCAGGAGAGCCAAGGACGGAGAAAGGGGCATGAGACAGACACAGTACTGGCCTATCACTAAGAGCCTTGTGTGACCGGAGCGTGTACACACGCGAACACACAGATACAGAAACACACATACATACATACAAACATACATACATACACACAGAGATACATATAAACATACAGACGTAAACACATAAAGACACGAGAAAAAACAGACGCCCACATACATGAATATGCAAACAGATACACAAACACCAGAGAAGCAAGCACAGAAACAGCTCTGCATACAAAAAAGTAAGTATAAAAACAGATATGGAAGCAGGGTAAGAGACTAATAGGCAGGCAAACAGCCTCACACAGAGACCCACACACAGACAGCCTCATGCCCTGAGACACAAACAGCTTCGCACACTGAGACACAGTCTCACACACTGAGACACACATGCAAATAGCCTCACAGACTGAGACACACAAACAGCCTCACAGACTGAGACACACAAACAGCCTCACAGACTGAGACACACAAACAGCCCACAGACTGAGACACACAAACAGCCTCACACACAGACACACAAACAGCCTCAAACTGAGACACACACAAACAGCCTCACACACTGAGACACAAACACCCTTACACACTGAGACACAAACAGCTTCACACTGAGACACAAACAGCCTCACACACAGCCTCACACACTGAGATACACAGCTTCACACACTGAGACACACATGCAAACAGCGTCACACACTGAGACACAAACAGCCTCACACACTGAGACACAAACAGCCTCAAACACTGAGACACACACACAAACAGCCTCACACACAAAGACACACACACAAACAGCATCACGCACTGAGCCACAAACACACACAGCCTCACACACTGACACACAAACACACACAGCCTCACACACTGAGGCACAAACACACACAGCCTCACACACTGAGACACACACACACAGGCATCAAAGGGCAGGAGCTGAGCGTGTAACCGTACCACATGGAGAAAGCTAATTAATCTCAGTACTGCGGGTAACACCTCTCCATACCTCCTCTCTCCTCCCTCCCTTCTTCCTCTCTCCATTTCTCTCCTCCCGCTCTCCTTCCCTCCCTCCCACAGCTCTCCTTCTCCCTCTCTGTCTCTTGCTGTGATTTTCTAACACACACTCTGCAGGTGGCTTCTGGCGCCCCATGTGGCTGATGATGAAGCCGCGGCTCCCACACACACACACACACACACACACACACACACACACAAACGCTCACACACACATAACACGTTCGCGCACACACACATACACGCACACACCCACACGCACGTCGGGTATACCTATCCTTATGGGGACCGCTCGTTCACTTCTATGGGAAAAATGCTAACGCTAACTATGACAACCTTAACCCCCATCCTGCCATAACCATAACCATAAGCAAAATACAAGAGCTTTTGCATTTTTAGTTTTTTCATAGCAGTTACCGATTTTTATAAAATAGAGTTTTCCCTTATGGGGACCAGGAAACCGGTCCCCATAAGGGAAAAAAACGGATATTTATCACGTTATGGGGACATTGTGTCCCCATAAGGATAGGTACACCCACTCAAACACACACACACATCAAGAGCATGTAGCCAATGTCTATGGCAGCACACAGTCACTCGTGCTTCATATCTCAGAGGCACATAAGAACTGGTCTGGAGTTGCTGTGAACTACCAATACACTCTGAAGATAAAAAAAAATAATAATTAAAAACAGAGGTGGCGACAGTAAGGAGTAAGGGATTAGATTATGGCCTTTATACTGTGCTAACGGCGCAGACGGTGGGTGTGGGGGGGGGGGGATGCTGGGGGTCAGATTGTTAATGCTGAGCTGATCAGGTGTATTTGCCTCTTATGTCCCTCCCCCTCTATTTCTTTTCCTCTTCTCCATTTCTCTCCTCCCCTGGTTACACTGTAGAAAGGGCGTGAATAAGACCCCCACCTTTTCTGCTCCCCCCCCTTATAGAACTTTGCATGTAACTAGATATGAAGGTGGTATAGGCTGGTTAGCGCCGCAAGTCTGCAAATACAGGCTTATGCAGTGATACCAAGCCCGTAGGGACAAGCACTCAAAACCCAATAAATGAAGATGGGGAGGCCGACAGGAGGGGGGAGGGACGAGCACAGCCCAGACCCCACCACCCCGACCCTCACCCCCACCGTCAGCGGTTTGGGGAAAGTGAGCAGGCCACAACCACTATTCAACCTTCACGGCGGCGAGCAAAGCGGGTAAGAAGATGCTGAGTGTGTGATACATGCAGAGAGGAGAGCACCGGGGGTGGTCTGCGTTACAGGTCGCTGTCCCATCCCCGGAGCCCCTGCTAACATCCCAGTGCTGAAGCTACCATTACAAACAGCCAGGCTCCAACACCCTCCCAAACACACAGACCCAGAGGCACAGATATGTACATAAATACATACAGCTCACGCACATACACCTACATACACACGATTACATAGATACATGCACAGGCACATACATAAACATAAATACATACATACACAGGCACATTCATGAACAAAAATACAAACATACATACACAGGAACATATATAAATATTAACATACATACACGCACAGGAACATGCATACACATAAATACACGGACCGGCACATGCATACACACACACACACACACAGGCACATAAATACACTTAAATACACACATACACGCAGAGGCACATACATAAAAACATACATTCATGCACAGAACCATGCACACACATAAATACATACAGAAACGCACAGGCACATACATACATATACACAAACACTGTTGCTAACGCGCCTGGTGCCCGATTGCAACATCATCATTTTCATGCTGCCAAGGAAACCTGGCATCCACGGTCCTGATGGCACTGAGGAAGTGATACCTCACCAAACACAGATACGTACCTTAAGCCCCTCCCACCCAATGGAGGGGGAGGGAGATAATGCTGTTTTCAAGATGGGGGAGATATTGAAACTTGATATGCTGAGCTCACGTAGTGCCCAGTTCGTTGTTTGGGGGGGGGGGGGCTAATTTGGATTGTTCCGCCGACTGAAATCCAGCCGAGTTGCTAATTAACCCATCCCGCTGTTTCCGGCGATTTCCTTAAAGAGACTGTTAAGAATTCCAGCTTAGCACTAGAGGGCATAAGAAAAACCTGCAAAGGATCCTACTTTGATGCTGATAGCGCCATTTGTGCACGTGCTAATACACGCTGGGAGGCGACGGACACACAATAATGTTAAGTCAATTAGACAGCTAATTGTCCAGCTAACAGCCTCAGTAATAATGTGCTGGCAGTGCTGGTCTTAGAGTACACCAGTATGGGCGCCTGACACCTGCTGGTGAGAAACCAGCACTGAGTGCAAGTCATCAAGGGTCTGGTGTTAAGGACTTCTGACAGCAACAGATGAGTATCTGGAGTTAAGGGCCTTGCACATCCACCAGTGAGACACCGGCATTAAGGAGAGCCCACATCCCACAAAAACCCAAAATCAAGGGCTAGTGACTCAAAACTCAGCATCTTCTCGTCACATTATGGGTATTGAAGAAGACAACAGGGAGAGAAATCGAGTCAAATTCATTCAGTCTTTTGGCAAAAAGAGGAGAAAAGAAAAACACCTTGGAAACAAAGACAACATAATGAGATGTCCGCAGATCCGGTCGTTCGCTATGGCTAATGATAAAGACCCCGTGTAGCATGAGCTCCCATTTACTTTTTACTGGGCCACCGGAACAGAACAATGATGAAAACAGGATGTAGAAAAAACGCAGAAGCCGGTTCATGACTAAGAGCGCTGGTGTTTAGGTAATTTCCATCTCAGCTGTTCCGTAATGCTGGGCCGGGGGTGCTGCCTGTACGCTCCTTTGTACGAGGAAATTACTCGCTCAGAGTAAGGCTT
>JAODJW010000094.1:13936829-13951890 GCA_026777045.1 Hyperopisus bebe
GGGCCGTTACATTACAGGCGAGAGGGCGCCGAACATCACAGGCGAGAGGGCCGTTACATCACAGGCGAGAGGGCCGTTACATCACAGGCGAGAGGGCGGCGAACATCACAGGCGAGAGCGCCGTTACATCACAGGCGAGTGCAGCGTTAGGTCACAGGCAAGAGCGACGTTACATCACAGGCAAGAGGGCAGCGAGCATCACAGGCGAGAGGGCGGCGAACATCACAGGCAAGAGGGCAGCGAGCATCACTGGCCGGCGTGTCCTCCGCAGTCTGGGCTTCCTGTTTGCTGACGTCCACCCCGGCAGTGTGAATTTGGAGACGCCCTGCATGGTTGCCAGTCTCCCCCCCAGCAGCTGTGCGGTGAAGCCAGATCCACTGCATGGTCCTCCTTAAGATTACCATGGCAGCTGACAGTGGCCATCACCATCACCTTCTAGGCAGTGCTCACAAAGGTAATCAATTACAGACAGAGGTGGAAACTTCACATGCAGAAAGTACAAATACAGACTAACTAGTTGAGTATAAAGTCACAATCACAGAGTACTCAATTGGTTGGTTGAAACAAACCATCGGTCTGGATTTGTACTTTCTGGACCTCGACTTTCCACCTCTTTGGCTCAGAAAGCTGCTCCAGCAGCCACTTAAGCAAAACCTTACTGGAAATTCGCCAAAGCTCTTCATTGGAGATCTTCATTGGTCGCATTAAAATGGATCTTCCCTAAAGCCTCTTGCGGTCTCATCTCCATACTTCACTTTAATGGAGCTCTTCCCTTTTGTTCAGCTCTTCACTGAAGCCCCAAGATATTTCACTGCAGCCCGTTGCTGGAGATCATCTGAGCTCTTCACTGGAGGCCTTCACCAAAGCCTTTTCAAGCAGCTGTCCCTCTGAGCTCTTCTCTTGAATGAGAACCATCTACACACCTATACTCAGCTATACAGACTGTTAGACCCCTAATTCTCATAGAGGGAAGCAGAACATCAACACATTTTAGTGGACACCCCCAACAAGATTACACTTTTGCTCTTGTACACTGACGTTAAAATGTGTTCATGCAGCGCACGCATTTTTTTGTCCAAAGCAATTTGTGCAAACCATGTTGAAGCTGTACAGCTCACATTTCTAGGCATAGCTGTGCATTTATAAGAACGCTGCCTGAAAGCCATCTTTACTGCAGGATAAATCACACTAGCCTTCGCTGTGCTCAGTGTGACCTTCAGCGTGGTATCTGCAGCCTCCTCTGCATCCTTTAAGAGACCCATCTTGCTGGGCCCTAACATGCAAATATTCCTCATTGGAACAGGCGATACGGTAGAGAGAACTGGGGTGCAAAGTAGGGGCAATGCTGCCGAGCAGTGTTTGGCCCAAAAACGAGAAAACAATAACAAACCAAAAACATGCTAATGTTAGTAAAAGCGAACGTGCGAGAATTTCCAGGAAACACGTGTGTGGTTCTCACAAGCAGCAGGAAAGTGTGCAAAAGCACTTGGAGGCATGGTGTTAAATTAACTCTGAGAGAAGCTGGTTTATTACCAAAAATGTGGATGTTGTCTACGGAGACATTCAGAGATACCCTGAGGACAAACACGGAACCAACAGAGGAGTGTAGAGGTTAATGGTGGTGGTGGTGGGGGGGGGGGGTATCTCTGGAGACTTCTCCCCTCACCAATTCCCCTTAGCCCCCCCCCCCAGCAATTCTATCACTTATGATGCAGTCTGATGGGTCTATGCCAAGTGGGGAACACAGAACCCGTTGAAAGATCCCCCTTCTTGAGATCTGCTATATGCCACAGGGGGCCCAGGGATGGGCGTATGTACTTGTGTGCGCCCGCATTCGCCGCATTCACACATTTGTGTCTGTGCATTGGGTACATCAATGAAGCCCTTTCAGCACCAACATGTGTGCCGCGGTACCGACGAGAACAGAAGCACCTATTCAAACACGACCGTCGCCGATCAAAATTCCAGTCTCGTAATTTGACAAAAGATTACAGTCTGTAATCTCAGATCAGCTCTGGCCGTTAGCCAGCGTTCTGCAGCCCCGCCCCCCCCCCGAAACGGCTTACGCCTGGGGGCCGCACAAAATGCATCCGTTGCCGATGTTTCCAAATGCCCCAGCCTGACCATAAAGATGACATGGCATGTAATTACAGCCCCCCCCCCCACCTCCATCTCCGCTGTGCGGCCCATTCTGTAATTCCTGGATCTCGGAGGAGGAATGCAGGCTGGTGTCACAGGGTCACATGGCAATTCATCCAGAAGACATTGGAGTCAGCCCCTTTCGCACGCGTGCAGACGATGGGGAGGTTTAACAGACAGCAGCTTCCAGACCGGATGGAGGAAACAGAAGCATGCATGAAAACAATAAGACCATCAAAGTAGTCAAGACCATTTAAAAACAAGGTCATAATCAGCCAGCAGAGTGGTGATTACGTGAGGCTTGGAAGATGGGCTGTACACACGGGTACTACTGATACTACTGCTCTTAATGACATGGTAATATGCACAGAGGCCCCAGCCACTCCAGAGGGGAACATCGTATCCGCCGGACAGCAGAAGCAGCTTCCCGGGGCTTAAGTGCTTCCACAGGCTCCAGTGAGGAGGGCATGGAGAACTGGAGTTTTACTGTCTCCCTAAGGGTTAAACTGGTCAGGCTGCATCCAGCCACTGAGGGCTGCCTGAATGGACACATTATATAAGTGCTTGCACAGCCTACTGGTCTCCCACTTCAATAAAAGTCAAAAAAACACTCAAAAGCAGAATACATGTTAAAACAATTTGACCAGAGCGGAACCTTTAATGGGCGCCGATGAAACAAAATATTAAAAATTCACCTAAATGTTTTGAGTAGGGCACAGCTGCGACCGTGTCAACCTGCAAAATGCAGAGTGTGCGCTTTAAAAAAATTAATAAAAGATTGACGTCTGTGATTCCTATGTTAAGTCCTAAGCTTCCGGTGGCCTGTACTGGATAGATGGTTTTACAAGAGAGATGGGTATATGTTACATTATACAGAGCATTTACATCCATTCACACTAATTTGGACTGGTTCTGATGTCACGTCCTGATTCCATGTGCATTCTGTGTGAAACACACACAGGCACGTTTGTAGAGACTCAGGCCAGCCATGCTCACCGTCCCCCCCACCTCCTGAGCCTCCCTCGCAGTATAGCAGGGGTGCAACCTGGATGGGGTGCACTTTCATCGCAGGGCACATACACTTCGGGAAACGTAGAGTCACAAAACTGCACGACTTTGGACTGATGAAGAACACTGGAGTAACCACAAGAAGCTTGCGCGACACGGGGAGAACGCGCCAAGCCAACGCATACGACGGTAAGCGAGGATTCGAACCCATAACCCTCGAGGCATGCGGCAGCAGTGCTAGCCGCTGCATCACTATATTAGCATTCAACGTCGGTAGCTCCACTTTTACTGAGGCAGCAAGAAAACCAAAACCCCAGCATTAAAAACCCAAAGAAAATACATTAAACCAGAAATAAAGAAAAATGGAAAGCAGTTAAATATATTTCATAGGGCTTGACATTTTACACAGCCCATAAATCACCTGGATGAAAAAGGAGTCATGAGTATCCCAATATACACAAAACGGAAAATACAGATTAATCTGATGTAGGAGACATTGTCCATCATAACGCTTAATGCACACTGTAAATACTTTCCTAGAAATTAATGGATTACTAACAATGTGTAATTTCAATCAATGACATCATGACTTCAAAAGGCAACGTATGCATCATCACTACTGGGCAGACAATCAGTCTCTAGTCTGCTGCGCACACAGATATATTATTGATCTGCAGATCATTAGAAGGACGTTGCAGTACTGGTAGCAGTCAGTAAGCTGGGGCTGGGGATGGGGAACAGGATAATTATCCTTTTAATGCACTGATATAGCAAGACAAGCTGGGGGTTGGTGTTACAAATATCCAAATTAAAAAAACAGCAGGTGGGGGCTTTGGGCGGGGCCTCCTTGTCCCTCAGGGCTGTCACCCTGCCAAGGGCCGGAAGACACAGAAGCAGAAGCGGAACCCAACAGGCAGCCAATGTGACACGTGAGTCTCACACAAATTCAGAAACACTCAATCAGGAAGCAATCAAATTGGAAGCATCTGTGAAATACGTGCAAAATAACAAACATGCAAGGCATTTGGATTTACTTTGGATCCAGGTCACAGTCCTGAATAGACATACAAGACCTGGTTTAAGCCCACTAAGAAATACTGACACCAATGCAGGAGAAAGCATGGTTATGGGCAGTGGAGAACTTCTACAACTCTCATCCATCCATTTTCAGTAAGTAACTCACCGGTCAATATGCTTAGGTTATCAGCAGGGTACAGATGGGGCAGGACCCTTAGACAGCCCACACAGTCCATGTCAGAGCATATTCTTACTGACCCACCCACCGTAATGTGCCCTGTAAGGGAGACGGGATACCCAGAGGCAGTCCACGTGAACATGGGGAGAACATGCTTACAGACAGGGGACCAATGACATCTAACAGGCACGGGGACTTGGAGAGAGCTTTCAGATTCCACATATACACACACAAACACACAGGAGGCATGAAGCATCAGTGTTACCAGCTGATCCACCACGCCACCCAAATACAACATTAACACAAAATACTTAAAAAGCAAGTGAAGGAGAGTCAGAGGAATCTGTACCTTGCTGCACAAACTGCCTGCCCCAAACCCAGGCGGGAGGTTTTTTTCAGCTTTTCCAGCTGACTTAGCAACAAGAAAAGCGTAATATGTAGGAGTCAGGCTTTGTGGAAGTGGGAACAAAAGTCAGTCAGATGTGAAAGGGAATTGACTCGGGGTTCAAAGCTAAATTAAGCTTTGCTGTGACTCACTGGCAGGACTCACTGCACTTAAAAAGAATGAATTATATTCAGACTCCTCAGTGAGTCTAGCAGAGAGAGAGAAAAGAATGACAGAGGAAAAAAAGGAGAGCATGAGAGAGAGAGAGAGAGGGAAGACAACACGAAAGATGAGATAGCATTGTGACATTGACAAACTCTTATCACAGTGTTTTTCAGAATGTATCTAATTTTAGCAACCTGCCTCACAAGGTGGAAATTACAGCGTAAGTGGTGAAACGCTACAACGATCGCCACAAAGCTATTTACCTCACCTCTAAACTCCGTGTCAAAGCACTGTTACATTTCCATTACTTCGTTATTCGCTTTATTAAAACACCAAATCAAAATACACAACCCCCAGGCAACAACAAAAAATTCACATTTACACAAGGACATCTTCAATAAGTTAGTCTTATGTGGCCTGACATAACCAGGTCAGATCAGGGGTAGTTTTTATCATATTGTGGGGGGTGGCTTTGTCTCTTGTAAATCAAATCCGATAATCTGCTAATCGCCACTGCTGTGATCATTGTCGTTGCCATGGCGTGTTCAGTGGAAGGCTTCTGGCTCCCACCTGGCGGTCTGATATGGGCGTCCTGTAGACACACAACATCTGACCTCTGACGATCACAGAGTAATTTCAGAACCCACAGATGCTCACCCTCCTTTCAGAACCCTTCAGCCCTGTTCCAACTAGTTTATATAAACTTAGTAGCAATACAAGGATCCAGTCCATCTGATCAGGCAGCATTGATACCTGAGGTCAGACTTCCTTTCCACTTATATCTTCTGCAACTTGAGGAGTTTTAATGAAGTTGTGTATAGTTCAGCATTATCGGTATCTCCTACCCACCCAAAATGAAGGCAGCAATCAATCACGTACAAAGCTCAGTGTATCTGTCCGAAGGCCTTTGACGGACCAAATGGCACGTGTTTCCCCTGCAGCTGAGCCGCCACACTGACAGTCACTGGTTGGTCTGTATCACGATCCCCGAGAGTAAAGGTCAGGCCAGGGTCTCAGTCTCTGACCCTCTGGGCCTTGCGGCCCAGTCAACGCAGCCATAATACCCAACTGTCAACAAATACCGAAGGTTCCCAGAAGAGCGAGTCTGCATGGATGAGCTTAACTACTCCTAACTAGGGGGTCCTACGGGTTCTATTGATGTAAAACCCAACTTAAAACAGATGGAGAGAGACACAGAGGGAGCCGGCTCTGAACAAAAGCCATCCAGATGAGGAAGGCAGCTACCCGCAGCAGTGACCACTGTCCCATGAAGAGTGTGAGGGACAAGGTAAAAGTCTGCAAACAAACTGGAATAATCTGAACCACCATCCAGCATGGTTCATCCACAATGAAGAGCCCCACAACCGATTCACCAACAAAGACCCCACTGACCAACCACATCTGCAAGGCCATCATTCAAGAGCTCTCCATGCACCATGTGAAAGTATGACCTATCGGCATTCTGCTTCCCTCAGTCCTGAATGGCAGTAGGAGGAAAGACTCACCTTCGGTGGGCAATGGCACGTGGTCCTCACGGGCACAGGCACTGCTGCTGGAGCAGAGTGTGGCGTTCCTCTCTGGTGGGCCACAGGCCCGGTCCCATCCCGATCCCAAAGGGAGCCTCTGCAAAAGAAGAAATGGGCAGGATTGACACATATGGTCCTGAGCAAGTGGCAAACTCATGGGAGTAAGGACACCATCCAGGGCTGGGTTCAGCGAAAAGGCAGGGCTACAAAAATATCAAATGGGAGCCATCTGCTGATATCGCCCCCACTTGTCATTGCCAAGAGTGCACCTTGACCCGAGCCACACCGAGTTGCCTGCCGGGTAGGTTCCGAGTGCAGCTGAGTCATGGGGGAGCGAGAAACCCTGCTGTCAAAAACGACCAATCGGTATACTCCAGGGAAAGGGAACCTCTTTCACACTTTGGGCTGTGTGGAATTAATATATCACCAAAACACCAGGTGTCACCGAAGTCGAACCGAAGGTGAGTTGTAAATGATGGCAGACTTAATTTTGCTGCAAGGACGAAAATCACACCATCTGCACTCTGTCGCCGAATTGAGTGGTACTTTTTACCAAGTATCACAGCTTCATCTCCAGGGCACTGAATGAGCAGCAGCTAAAGGACTGACGGGAAATTGGCTACTCGCTCACAGAGTTTGTTTGCGGCTCATCTGTAGCGCTTAGAAGATGCAGACACCAGATAAGCCGTGGACAAAAGGAGCTGAAGGACACACGAGAGATTTAAGGCACCGCCAGGAAGTCTGGCCCTGCAGCTTTTGTAGCTATAAACACACCAAATTTTCCCAAAGAGACTACTTAAAAGGCAAAGGGGTGGACAGGCCAGGGTTAATGGTTTACTTTAGAGCAAAACCTCTGGTTTCTAAGTATTGCTAGAGTCCCCCAGCTCTCTGTACTGTATCTATGATGGAAGGATCCCAGCCAAAGAAAAACTGAGTTAGCCGCGTCATTGCGGCCGTAAAAGAATACACATAAGCAGCAAGGGACTATGGGTATCTGAGTTGAATAAATAACAATAATTTTTAAAAACCCAAAAACAAAGATTCTTGTGAAAATTAGTATGAGAGAAATTAATCTGAGGTGCACAAGACCAGCATATTTGAGAGGTAGGTAGGTAGCATCAATATGACATTTACACAGTGTGCTGGAAAGGTTCAGGGGTGAGACCCACCGAAATCAGGAGCAGTCTCATGTCATCACGATTACAGCGAATATTTTTCCACCAATGTGACAGACTGCACCCTCACCACTGCAGCATAGTGGGCTTGCATTAATGAAGTCACCCTGCAGGCGATGCACCAAATGCACTGGATCTAGAAAGTCCCAGGGAAACTGAGGTGTAACTGAGCCCCGCATTAGGGTGTGCCAACCTCCATGACGTCATATGCTATCGTTCTGTCAAATGTCAATGATACCCGCTTATGGATTTGTGGGGTCTGAGATGCTACATGATCTGGCCGCCACTTCATTTGAAAAGCTGTGCCTCTTTCTCTTACATTTCATTTAAGGAAAGAGGAAGACCGAAGCACAGTCATATCTATCCTTCAGTGTCCAGGAGCATCACGGCTTATGCTAGGCAGAGATACCACGGCCAATGAGCATCTATGCGATGCGTGTTAAGACAGTACAGGTGCTACACTCCTGTTCTCTGTACACAAGGTGTTTTGAGGTGTTTACAACCACAGCAGGTCAGAACCACTGCTGTCAATTCAGTAGGTTCAACTAAGATAACACAAAATGATCTGAAAATGAGGTGGAAGGTTTTCACCTGTAATCTGGGGCTAGAAGCCGCTCCAGAGGCAATTTTAGCACTGTTTGAATAACGGTGAAACCAAATACGGCTGTTAAACAAGCACACAGCCTTAGGGCCAAATGTCATTAACGGATGTGTCTACATGAGGTCTCCTGCTCATCAAAAAACGAAGGTCGGTTAGAAGAGACACTTCATTTGCACAGCGGGTGGAACTCCCATCCAACATGGCTGTTCAGCACTACATTGCTTCAATTCCGATCAAAGATCCCTGGCCACTAACAATGTTCTAAAGGTCTGCTGGAGCTCCTCTCCACTTCCACCTTCCAGTAGTTATTCTGCTAAACAGAAAACAGCAGGGCTCAACCCCTTGAAGTCCTTATTCTTCTCTGTTTGAACTGCATCAGAATAATAACCGCACCATAAAAATTATAGCATGGCTATATCGGAAGGCAACTGCCCTGACAGGGATTTGTGTTTACCACACATCTCAGGTGTCCACACAGCCAACAGGGTGAGAAAGCTGCTCCCTCAACTTTCTTCCATGAGAAGCCAAAGGTATAATAAAATGATCACATAAATAAAAAAAAACAGGCACTCTGGACAGTCTGGACAACGTGCAGATTTTCTCACAATCCGACAAACAACCTGCCACTAGCCAATCAAATTGAAGACAGCTGACTGAAAGCAAGGCTCTCGATCAAGGGGGCCGTCTACTCCTCCTCACATCGCCTGGGAGAAACTGTTCATCAGCCAGGGAGCGACATGACACATGCAAATCTGCATATTAAAGTCGCTCGGCACTCCAAACAGACCTGCTTTTATACCCGGGGAGTTTCATATGAATCCTGACAGCACGGACAGCCAGCGCCCTGGGGGCAAGAACAAAAGGGGGACATTGTCTGCCGAGAGGCTCTGTCCTGGTCACCGCCGGCCAGACTTCCTCCTCTCTCCTAACAGCTGCGTCACTGACGTCATCGGCAGGCTTTGTGGAGGAACTAGATTACCTTTCAGAACGTGTCTCGTGAACATCAGCGCATTTCCCAGCGAGCGTCTGATGCTTTTTGGCAAGCAACCTTCTGCCGAAACCAACACCGGATCACGAAAAGCAGGAAGGAGTGAAAACATGTGCTGCACATCAAAAAATTTCAAGCTTGGAGATTTCAAGACTGATGGACACGGGGATCCATCAGCACACCCCCCAGCCAAAGACAGCGGAGCACAGGTAAAACCACAACCAGAACCAGCACCAGACACCTGGCGGCAGTGTCCACTAAACCAGCCAACGAGAACTTGCAGGCCAGTGGTCCGTGACAGATGCCTGCATGGCTCCTGCCACCTTACGTGGGGATTAGGGATGGGAGAGCAGGGATTTCCACGCTAACAAACCCACAGGAGTTTGTCCCCCCTGCACCCCTCCCACTCAGGCTACCACGTGCTGGAATTTCATTACAATGGAACAAGGTGCCGCCTGGGGCTTCCTTAATTCCCCTCGATAAGGCTTAGGCCAGACCCTCCGCCAGGCCCGATTCCCTGGTCTCCCAGGCCAGATGCCCAGAGATCCTCTTCAGTCCACGGCCACGTTCGTTTGCCTTCGTTCCGTTCAGTGTTGTATGGCGTGGGTGCTCATGTGGGTTGCGAGCCACGGGGACTCGGCCACAAAGCAAAACCCCAGAACAGATCTGCTGCTGCGAAACGAGTCAAGAGCATTCGGTTATTCCCGGGGGCCAAACGGAGACATCCACAAAACAGCCAGCGGGCAGCAGCTGGGCCTTTAACTGTTTAGCTGTACGGCACACAGCCTCGTGTTTGCCGGCACCTGTTAACAGCAGCGTGCGAGACAAAAGCTGGATCTCAAAATGCCACTGAAAAGAGTTTAGAAGGAGTGTGACTTAGTTAAAGACAAGCACCCGAGGATGTCTCACCATCTTTCTGATACCTCTAAAAGAGGCTCTCTCCAGTGACACCAGCTTTCTGATACCTCTAAAAGAGGCTCTCTCCAGTGACACCAGCTTTCTGATACCTCTAAAAGAGGCACTCTCCAGTGACACTAGTCTTCTGATACCTCTAAAAGAGGCTCTCTCCAGTGACACTAGTCTTCTGATACCTCTAAAAGAGGCTCTCTCCTGTGTCTGATGTGGGGGGTGGGGGTAAAAACAAAGGGATGGGCGTGAGGTTACACCAAGGACACGTAAGTGCTGCTAACGTCAGTGTTCCTGTAAAATGGCATGGGCCTTTGTGGGGCAGTGTGCATGTCTGACAGCAGTGTATTACTGCAGAGAGAGTCCTAATGCCCAGTTCAGACAGATTGGGGGGAGAAGGAACAGGGGAGGGGTACCTGCACCCAGCTTGCACCTCCCCCACCCTCCCTGCTATTGTGGTGCTCGATCTCAGACAAATTTAATTTAGCCGCACCGCGTATTCCCCAGTGAGGGCCTTGGGACTTGGGAGTGGGGGGGGTATGCATCTCAGCTCCACACTGAGGGACACTCTCAGACTGTCACTGAGGGGGGAGGATCTGCAGCCTCAAGGCACGAGACACCACTTAACATTAGCAAATATGGACAGCGTGAGAGTAATCTGTGCCTGGCGACTACGCACCCCACCAAATGCCAATCAAGCCGCCACGGGGGTGGGGGAGGGGGAATGAGATCGGGTCTGAGCCATGATGGGGCTTCTGATTGGGTCTGAAGCCTTAGGACATGCCAGGTTTGGGCCCCGTCATTTGAAATCACTTGTATACTTTGAATGTGTTTCCATCAAGGCCCCATTCCTACTACAATGCCAGCCATGCCAGTCATTCCTCAGCATTTCCTACCAACAGCACACATTTTGCAGCACACGCTGGAATTTGAATTTGAGGATAGAGAAATTTAAATGGCAAATCGCTTTAACAATTCCCATTGTTCCTAACCACCTGTTCGAATACATATCTTTAATAATTCATTTAAAGAAATTTACACAAATCCCCTTGCCTGGTTTCCCAGGTGCACAGCAGTTTTTTTTTTGAAGAGCAGCCGCCCCCTCAGCACAGGACCAGCCGTCGCACACGGCAAGGAAACGCCGCCATTGCCACGATCTTCAGAAGTCGCTCAGGAGCTCGGATACGCTCCTGTCCTGATAATCCCCACAAAACACATGGAGCACAATACAGGAGGTCCCCCAGACAAGAAAGAGGACACCAGCGCATCCTTCTTTAGATTTTTTTTCTTTTAAGAACAGCTGCCTGATTTCAGAGATAACATCTCACAGCTGAAAGGAGATAACTGAAAGCAGCAGGCTGGAAAACAGGAAAACAGCTGTAAGGAGCGGCCATCTTTGTTAGGAGTGTGACGGAGACAGAGGCAGAGCGTATGGCAGTGCTGTTGCACGCTGCAAACTCTGGCAAGGAGTACAGCAGCAAAGGAAGCATGTGGCGTAAAGGGGGACTGGGGGGCAGTTTCAGAAATCCAGAAATCCTACCTGGAAAATAAGGTCCCATCATTTTAAAGTGTGCTGGGAAAATGAACAACTGGGGGGGGGGGGGCTCAGAAATGCACAGCCACCATCAGCATGTCTGAATGCACCTCCTCCATGTAGTTTAAGGAGGTGGGCCCAGGTGTGCGGGGTCAGGTGGCCCGCATGGGAAAACTCCTTCACGCTCCATCAATAAATGACATGCAGGGGATGGCAAATCCCCCCCTCTTATCACGAGTCAAACACGTCCGTTGCGATCTGTAAACACTGCATTAATGCTCCGGGGCCAGAGCTGTTTAGACAGGCTGCAGCGAACCCAAGGCACAACAATAATGCAAAATCAGACTGCAAAAGAATTCGACAGAGCCATTCCTGTAAAAAGACAACTAAAGGCGGTGTGTGAGTGTGTGTGTGACATGACATTCTCTCCCTACCTACATTATTACTAATGCAGAGGGAATTTGAGAGATCCAGAAGCCAGGAAGCAGCAATAAGCCAAAAAAGTCAGGGACAATGAGATTAAGGTCTTCCCCAGGAGGGTGGGCGTGCAGCCCCGTTTAAAATTAGCCTCTCCCAAATTCCCTCTCATTATATCAATTACACAGCGGGGCAGGCCGGGGAAAAATTGGAATTTCACAGGCAGCCCCTGGGAACAGGAGCCAGGCGCGCGTGCAGCCCCAGGTCAGAGGTCAAGGGCTCTGGAGGTGGCGACACGTCTTTTAGAGCCCAGCGGGGGTAGAGCAGCCCGACCCGGGAGGAGATCCATCTGAAAATCAGTCTGCAGGGAGACATCCGACATTCAGGCAGGATAATGGTCGACAAGGTGGCATCCCCGTTCCTGCCGGAGCACACAGCTGTAGTGACACCACCTGACTGTCTGAGAAACATGTCTGGAAAAATGCAAAAAAAAAAAAAAAAACTGAGCGGTGCTTAGAAACACAAAGACGATAAACCTTGTGACTAAGGCACAGTGAAGGCTGCTTCTGTGCTCTGTAATCTGCATGTATTATTTCAGAACACCCTGTACATCTGTTCTGGGGGGATCCACGCGTTTATTCCGTGCCCGGCTAAAAAAAAAAAAAAAACGTCCATTTGGGATAAAAACGAACCTTCCCGTTAAATTCATTCACTGAACTGGAAACTCAGAGGTCAAGGAAAATCCCATTAAAGCTACCTGTAATTTTAAAAAATGACAGGCCCATCCAAAGGAGCAGCCATTTTCGGGCCTAATAAGCATAATCCAATAATGCATTGTCTGAACACAGCTTTAACACACACTTACGTGCATTAACCTACGTCTGTTTATGTTGAACAAAATCCAGTTTCATTCAAAGGAGAAAAAAATACTGCAAAACAAGAGTTATTTGGAGGTTATGCATTTTCCCAAAACGCTTATCCAGTACAGGGTCTGGGTGAGTATTGTGTCCATGGCAGTCAGCACCACGTACCATGGAGGGGACACTCAGGCCAGGATGTAAACGTGGGGGGGGGGCAAGTACCACCCATGAGCCACCATGGCACCATTGTACTTCCCGTTTAGAAGCCATAAACCAACAAAGCTATGAGGAAGCACGCCAAAATGTACCGTTTCACGCTACATTAACGGAGGTCAAGCCAACTCCCCATGAGGCGGGGAGGGGGGGCAGACAGGAGCGCATGTTTTGTCCGGCTCCTCGGAGAGCCCCAAACTCTTTTATCACCACCCTGGCACAGAGCCAAGGCCAGAACACGTGACAGGGAGGGAGACCGTGTTCCACCCGCAGCGATTTACAAACAATCACTTCACCCCCACCAGGACGAACATGAAAAACTGACCGGGCTTCTCGGGAACGCAAAGCGAAGGGCAGTGCAGGAATCGCGAGCGTCGCGACGCGGACGCGGTGCAGAATCTTGGGTTCCGCATCACTCGCGAAGCTCTAGCGCGAGCTGGAACGGAGTCTCCTTATTGGCTGGGCCGGCCAATCACAGCAGGTGGCAGGGGAGGGGCACGGAGCTGGGACGCCACCCACATGCCTGTGACTCTCGGTCTTGACTCTCCACACCTGTTCTGACTCATAGATTCCAAAAAAGCCAACAAAATGAGTCCCAGTCACTGACACTCAGGTAAAAATGGATGGGAGGAGGATATAAAGATGACCCAGCATACACCCCCTCCCCCTTGCACCCTTCAGGCAAACACCCCCTTCGCTATGGGAGAGCTATGAGAAAAATCTGCCTGTTCAGGGTACAGACCCCACACGCGGCATCACACCAGAGCAGGAAATGCAAGGCCATTACTGCTTCAGCCAACAACCCAAAAGCCCCCCTTCGTTTTCCGGGGCAGATAGTGGCTGCCGGGGAGGGGGGGAGGATTGAGCTGGTGTACGAAGCTGTATGTGTCAAACCTGCAACGAACAGGTTTTGATAAAACTGCATGAGGACGAGATGCACCAAGAACATCTGCTGCCGTCAGACTGCGGCTCAGCACGAATCCAGCTGGAGAATCATTTAACACGGAGATTAATGTCCACACCGGACACCAGGCTACAAAGTGGGCACCCGAAATAAACAGCGGCCTCCATGTGGCTGGATACGTACACACTGCATGCTATCCCTGAACCTGCATGGGGGAGGGGCAGTTCCCACACTCTCCATGACCAGGACCAAGAAATCACTGGATGGAGGTCATTTGGGATAAATGATGAAGGTGATTTCCCTGGGAGTCAGTGAGAGACACCGGGAATGGCTTGGGGGGTGGGGGGCCGGAGGGTCCGCTGGATTTCAATTAGGAGCTCATTAGGTATGCATGAAGGACGGACCCTCCCAAGGCCTCTCCTGGGGTGTGGTCAAGTGACCCTGACCTTGAAAGAGTGCTCCCCCCCCAAACCAGCCCTGAAAACAAATCTCACTGCTTCCCTCCCACTGAAAGGGGGGGGGGTTGCTCTCTTCCTGTCTCATTGTCCTGATTGCCCTGAAGCTAAACTGGAAGATTAGGGTCCGCAAAGCCTGACAATAAAGGGGACATGTTTCCATGTTTCCACAGAGAACGGGGCCTGGACTGGTCAGCATCCAACACTAAAGACAGCCGGAGCCATCCATTCCCTCACCAGCATTAAAAATCACAAGGATTATGCAGTGACTGACGCAAAATGTTATTATTAAACTCGCAAGCCAGGCTCAACTTTCACATTACTTAAAAACCATAAAAACTAAAGGGGAAATTTCGGTAAACATTATGGCCCTCTGCTGTCCCATAGTACAACCTCTGTATCGATGTTAGGCAGTTGTAAACACACACAGATACATTACAGTATGTACGGTATACACAGCCATACAGCCCATACACAGTCATACAGCCCATACACAGCCATACAGTCTATACTCAGCCATACAGCCCATACACAGTCATACAGCCCATACACAGCCATACAGTCTATACTCAGCCATACAGCCCATACAC
>JAODJW010000094.1:13963738-13998900 GCA_026777045.1 Hyperopisus bebe
GGGGGGTGAGCACTCATAAAAAAAACACCAGAGGCATTGGCAAGATGGCACTATATTTATATATGTATTGCTTTTGGAACCCCCCCCTAATAGTATGTCAACTGCATTTTAACCACAAAATCGGTCGACATTTAGGAAACAGCAGACGTGCTGCCGCATCCACTGCAAGCTGCAGTCAGTAATACTAATTAGATCATAAATGTTACGGTCGGTGACAAACCATGGATCAAGCGCTTTCTTCTCTAGAATATCCCCTCTAATACCCGTAACATACTGTCTACCTGATTCCATTTTCGACGGCCCTTCCTACATATGCCTTAATGCGTCGATTACTCCCCAATAGTATTCACGACTTGTTCACAATTCACCGTGCATCGACTGTAATCCCCCAAACACCTTGCGTGCATTATTTCGACTTCAATCAATACGGCTTTCCAACACACTGTCGTAGTGAAATAATGCAGGAATAAATTGACTGACACCGCGTGTTGTGAAAGGCGTTAACTCCGGCATCATCCAGACAACGACCTTCAATGGCCGGAGCGATGGGCTGCCGAGGGCGCCACGCACCGGTCCCGGTGCCTCCTTGGGCACGGGAGGCGGTGAATTATGCAATGCACCGTATCATTTCCTTTTAAAGGGAAAATTACTGCACCCCTCATTTGATCCAGTCAGCGTACTACCCAAAGGGCGCCCCGTAAACATTTAATGCATGGCATCCACATATACACGTCTTACTGTACTGTACTTCACAATTCGTTGGACGCAGCCTTTAAATTCCCCCGAAACGCTTCACACGTTCTCGCAACTATTTAAATACCCGCTTAATAGAGCCGGACGCGAGTGCCCGTTTGTCATCAGATAGTCGGTATTATCATAATGAATATTTAATCCGATTGTCTTTTATCGGCGCGGTTAGCCGTGCATTTGCCATATGGTTACCGTATGGTGGAAAGAGGGCACAGCACACCTCCTGAAATGTGCTGTTTACAGGCTGTGATCACCATACCCACACTGTAGCCTGAACTGAATGCCGTTAAGTTTATTCTTATTATTAATCGCAGGCATTTTCAGCAACGTTACACACCGGACTGAAATAGGCGCGTGAACTGATATCCGTGATACTGAATAATTCGCAATACCTGCAGTCCGACATTTATTAGGGTTACATGGGTATTAGGACGGACATGCAATTCACCGTGATGGCCACCTGAAGCCCGACTACAGGATGAATAAAATCATAATGGAAACAATAATGTCAGTGCCGTGCTTGACGGTGACTTCATAGCGCATATTTGAAGAGCAATCTAATTAATCAAGCGATAGAAAAAAATTACACCATGTCCGTAAGAAAAAAAAACAATGTCAGTAAGAAATGCCTAGCTAGTTACAGAAATAATGTGTCTTAAAAGTAGGCCAACACGTTTTGTGGGTTTCGTTGAGCAAGCGATGGAAATGAAGCCTGATAAGAGCCTTTGAGGTTTCGGAGGTGTTTATGGCATTTGTGTAAATAAAGGCTAGGAAACGCTAAGATCTGTGCATCCACGTATTTTTGGTAAACCCTACCTCTTCCTTGCTTGTGCCCCGTTCAGCCAATGCAGGAGCGGTCTTCTACCGTATTCTGCACGATCGATCTTGACTTTTCGCTTCTTCTCAGCTGTAATTATATCACAAGAGCGCCCAACTATCTCCCCTCTTTCCCCGTGTCTCTCTCTCCCTCCCTCTCTCTCTCTCTCCGCGTCCTCTATCAGCCCAGCCAGCGGTCTTTGTTTGCGGCGTGTGACAACATATGCGAGGTGGTTTTTTTTGTTAAACAGATGCCGCGCGTTGTAAGGTGAGCCGGGCCCTGTCTACAGCGCCAGTCCCGTCCCCGGACCCCCGGACGTGCAGGACGGACAGTGTGCGCCGATTCATAACAAAAAGCAGGGTTCTCTGCCAGTGAGACGCCGTCCGCAGCCCGAGCACGCCTATCGCCACCTCCGCTACCCCCGCCAGCCAGCGGAGCTCGGCTCGTCGCCGCTCAATTATTCATGAGGGTGGGTGTATGCGCCGGTCGGCGCCGCGCACTGCGTGAAATTATTCAACAGGGGGCAGAGTCCGAGCGTCTTACGGTAATACTGCGATTTTTAAGCAGACGGGATGAAGGGGGCATAAGGGTGGTGTACTGGCGTCACCTGGGACATGCTTCGGTCAGCCCCGTGATTCATTAATATATACCGATGTCGGGTTTCCAACTCAGATTCCATGTACAGTACATATACACAAAAACACAATATAGCGTAACATATGACGTGAACATCTTATTATATGCTGAAAGTTATATATCACGCAGCGTGGTTAAGTCAGCCAGACATTGGGAATTTGTAGTCTTGCCAGTACAGGTCAGGTCAGTACAGTAGTTTTGTAATTCTCCGATTAGTTTTAGGCCTATCTAATTCTAGAAGCTCCTCTACTCAAAAAGTAAACACTGTGTTTTATTCACTCAATATTGGTCATAGATTTGTACGAAAATATTTGTTATATTTTTCTCGGAGTTAGGCGTATAAAGTAATTATTAATGAGCATTCATTCCTGAATAATTCTAAAAACATTTTAAAACCAGATTGATCGATATAAGTAAAATTATATTCAGTGTAATTTAATAGTGAGGGTAGCCTACTTTCAATTTTTATGCTAGTTTATATCTGTATGGTAAAGTCAATTTCCTTATCTTGCATTCTCGCTGGGGAGCTAATATGCCAAAGAAATTCATAAGGGTGGACAAAAGTCATAGCAATCAAAGCAATCAAAAAGGGAAAATTTAATTCTGCGCCTCGACACCAACTAGCTTTCTAACTAATTTGCAACTGGAGTTTTTTTTCTAAATGGAAAACAGTTCACTCATTTCTATAAGTGATATTTATCTTCATGTTTCAAATTCTGGCACATGGATGGTATGCCTAGCCCGTTCCAGCGAATGTGTTCTTTCGGGTTTAGGACTGACCTCAGCTATTTTATGAAAAATGGGGTTGCTCACATGACAGGGCTGGAAAGAATAGCTACATGTACAGATCTAGTAGCAGACCTTCAGCTTGCAGAACAAAGAGGGGTCGTTTTTAAAATGCTTTAAATATTGTATTACAATGGTGCAGAAAAAAACAGAACTTTCAGTGCAGAAATCATCACCTGATATTAATTTACACTTCTTCGTCGTTGACGCTTAATTTAACACAATCAAACGCTGCCGCCCGATGACTAACTTGGCTTGAATTTGCTAGTACAGTATAAAATTATCAGCAGCATTTATAAAGCAGCAGCGTCAGGTGGTGAGACACTGACTGAATGTACAAGCATGCCGTTGGAGGAACTGACGCGTTTCGAAATAATTCCTTAATTGAAGATTACATGAATATTTCAGGGTTCAACCACATTTCACTTTTCTCTGGTTTCATGTTAGACACCAAAACCAGTAAGGCATGATTCGTTCAATTACTGACAGTAGTTAGTACACTGTGAGCAACTACTCCATGAATCTTAACCAGGAGTTTTCTATTACAAAATCGACGCGTTCCCAATAAAAATAATTCTGGCCTCCAGTAGACTGCAGTGTGTCTGATTTGCATACTGATGAAACGCTGATGTTTCACTACCAATCCTGAGGAAGGCAATGGGCATTTGTTCATTTTAAACTGTGCATCTCCAGGACAGGGACAGAGTGATAGTGTAGCCATTGCAATACATTTATTTAAATTAGCAGATAGCATTAGCACCCGGCTATACATTCAATCTGAGCAATTTCTGATGCTATGTGTTTTACCCAAGGCTTGTCAAACAATAATATAAGCTTCCATTTTTACTGATAATCAGCAGGATAGGTGATTTCCAGCATCATTTTTCCTTGTCCATTTCTGAAGGGTGAGTATCAGCTATAGCAGCAGAAGTCTCATAAACAGCCCACGTATAAAGATTACTTTTTAATGCCTCGTGAATAAAAAGATAGCAAATAAAGGCTGTGTGTTTGGTTCTGAATGGATGTGGCTGGCTTTCTTCGTGGCTCTGTGGTCCTAGCTGACCTTGAACCAGCTTTCTGGAACTTCAGACCAGGTCTCTGGGGGCGTCCAATGCCTGGGACCCAAAATGTCATGTTAAATAACAACTAGGAAAAGCAGAATCCATCACTGTGCTTCTGACGTTCTGAATCTATACTCTCACACTGTTACCAGCTCCACCACTCCCCTGCACTGCTTACGTTGTGCACATTCATATTTAAGATGAGTCAGTTAGCTTGCTGCCCTTTTTTCATCTTGACTTGTCAAACAAGATATGAAGCCTTCTATGCAAAATGTGTGGGCAGGAGTCTCAAAGTCATTATACGTATGTTTTAATTGTACAATCCTTAATCATCTACCCACATTCTGAATGCTTATTCGGTACAAGGTAACAGAGAAGCTGGAGCTAATCGCAGGAATCTCAGGGCCCGGGAGCCAATCATAGGAAGCTCAGGGCCTGGGAGCCAATTGTGGGAAGCTCAGGGAACCAATCCTAGGAAGCTCAGGGCCCGGGAGCCAATTGTAGGAAGCTCAGGGCCCAGGAGCCAATCGTAGGAAGCTCAGGGCATGGGAGCCAATCGCAGAAAGCTCAAGGCACAGGAAACCTAGGATGGGATGCAACAAATAGGAAATTTCACTACAGTAGTTCACCTACGTTTATGTTTTTGGACTGTGGACAGAAAACTTGTACAACACAAGTAGGACACACAAACTCTAAACACACATAGCAGGGGCAGTGTTTAAACCCAGAGCCCTGGGGGGGTGAAGCTGTAGCGCTACCCATTGCCCCCACCCCCACCAGAGTGCACCTAAATATATCTAAAATTCATTTGTTGTACAAGGTGCAATTCACGTTAACCTGTTATATATGGTTATGGATGTCAAAGCTGAATTTTAGGCAGTAGTGTATATTTCCAAGTATCTATATATAATATGCCTATTATATCTGCTCAGGCTCATTTTTGACTATAATCTTAAGGACAGGAAGTAGAACCATTGTCTAGTGGGGATTTTAAATGGCTCAGTTGCAGTCCAATAAACAGGGCTATATTTTGATCTCATCACATGAACTCTCACCACATCATTTCAATTTGACCTTTTGTTTGTTTCAAGGGGTGCAGGTCAAACTTGTGCCAATGACTCCCATCCCCAAGTGCTCAGTCCTGCCCCAGACCAGACTAAACCAGAACTGCAATGCCTTTGTATACTGGTCTTCAGGGCAAACTGGGAAAATTGGTCCTAACAGAGCGGCAACGATCAGACCCAGAGATCAGGAAAATGATAAGCCAGCTGTCAAAACAGGCAATCAAAAAGTTTATTTTACACTGGAAAAAAACATTAGCGGACTTGGCAGCACCAGAATCGCTGCTCCTGAACTAGAAGACACTCATCTTACGTAGTCGTCAGCTTGGAATGTGCCACTTCTACAAAGCTGAAGTGATGCCTGCTAATATTAAACCGATATTGCGGTGCACTGGCTCAGCTGACTGCAGCATTAAACATAGTAAGGTTTAGAGGGGAGCTAGCAGCCTCAGTGATGCCTGGCTCCTAGATCCTCTATAAAGCCAACATAACTCTGGCAACCCACTGCCAAGCATTGTCAATCTGCCCCCTCAGTACACCTACTGCACTGGCAGCCTTTATGCCTCACGCTGCTCTCAGACATTCTTCTGGAAATGTGAGAAGAAATAAGATTGGAGGGGGGGGGGGTCCAGTTTTCCTGAGTGGCACCGGCTCATCTCTCGCATTTATAAGCCGACGTTCATATCAAGCCGTATTATTTTGTATTGCTTGTCTCTCATATCACTGACTACTTTATTCCCCTGAAAGCCTGACTGTGTCCACTTTAATTTTCAAGCGATGATGCCAACACTGATACCGCTGATGGTTTCCAGCGGATCAGGCTCATTCTATGTAGGTTTTAATTATTTTCCATAATAGTCAATCTGTATGGTGATGAATGAAGCAGTAGCAGAGGTGGGAAGCAGTGTGAGGACTAGGCCCTGTGTATTTTTTCTTCCTGGCTATGATTGGCTCAGCCGTAGCGACCATATAAGGAAATCTACTCTGTCAGATTGAAGAGGATGCTGTATTGTGGATGAGCAAGATAGCAGAGTAATCTCCTGCCAAAATGTGGAGCTCGCCTACCCGACCCAAGCTAGTGGTAATCAACACCCAAACCTACGGACATCTCCACACTCTCTTTATGAGCCAAGCTAAATGTGAACGGACAAGCTGGAGGGAAGAGATACACATTTAGCTATTTTTGTAAAAGCTCAAAATGGGAAAAGCATCTCTAAATGCCAAATCTGACACTGTCATTCCTCCGGAAGCTGAAGACTAATATCCAATTATTCTGAACATGGATTCTTCTTTTAAGTGTGTGTAATGTTTTAGGATTATTTCTTATTTTTCTGCAAGCAGTTTGAAAGGTCAAAGCTTTTTGACACTTCATTCTCCCTGATAAGGTGCACGGTGAGAAAGGGTCGATTTGTTATGAATCTCACACACACATCGCATGGCAACAGTGGCAGCATAGCAACCAGTTGCTAGGGAGAAGGAAAAGAAAGGCCCCCATAGAGTCGACATGCTTATTTGGCAAGTGAGCAGCAAAGAGGAAGGAATTCCCCGGTGACTAGTACCACTGCCTGGTTTCCATAGTGACCATATGGAGGTGAGGGAATGGAAAATGTTGGGGCGCTGGTTTCACCATGTGCTTCTTCACAAGGTGAGATGCCAGTGGACTCAACTTCAGAAAACAGAGCTGATGCTCACCCAGTGCACTAATGCAAATATAGGCATGACAACCAACCCACTCCTATGTACAGTATACAGTATATGTGGAGTTGCCCTGCTACCATTCCATATTCTGGACTAGCATTCCAGGGAATAGGCACTTCTCCTAAAGACAGACACAGCTGCAAAGTAAACATCCACCCAAAGGCACGAATATCTGCATAGTAACTGCTGGCACTCTGTCCTGACCCCTAACGCTCGCAGTGGAGTTGTGAAGATTGTATGGTATGGGGGCCCAACATAATATGCTTTCATGGAGCCCAAAATCTTTAATGGCACCCCCCCCTGTTCAGAGTTCTGGTATTTATATTATGTAGGTATTTTTTTAACTGTGATAATGTATGTAGAAATTGTGATTTAAATGTAGGGTGTGGAACTTTAGTGTGAAGAAAATGTGCTTGTATGAGTTTCACTGAATTACTGGGAGGTTCGTTTTTTGTCCAATTTAGCAACTGTTACATCAGATATGAAATAATTATAAACACATGTAAACAGGCAACATGCTTCAATATTAAATGTGAAAAAAGAAATATTTTTATTGCGTACGTAATCTGATCAGATTAGCAGACCTTTGCCTTTGTCAGCTGAGGAAAACTGGTCAAGTGATGGATTTGAGCATTTCAGAAGTCTTACAAAACATCTGGCTTTAGGAGAAAAAGATGTTTTATGTAAAATACTCATAGAAAGCGACATGTCTGACATCAACATTTGTTGACATAATCATTGCTCTTTGCTCAGTCCTGTACGTGGCTGATGGTTAAAATGTATTCCATGAGTTACAATTAATGGTGCTCCTCCATCTCACTTCGCGATAAGACGCAAACACAGCGCAGGAACGGGTGAGGGAAAAGTATTACTGAATGTATCCAATTGACAGTCTTGCTGTTCATTAAGATAAGACCTCCACTGCACACCCTTGTACATTTGCTCTCCAGAGTTTGATGAGGCCAGGAGACGCTTAATCATCTAGCAAGCCAAGGACAAGGAAGGTCCTGCATCTCAGTATAAGATTTTCCTGAAACACATTTTATTTATTTTTCCAATTCGTAACTACTCCCTAGCTGGGAAAAAAATACATTCGATTTGCAATATTTTACTGTGCAGAAGTCTCAACTGCAAATGGCAAGAAATGTCAAACGTCAACATTAATGATTGAAGTTCATAGCAGGCAATAAAAATGCCGTTAGTTTATAGAGACCGTGGCTTATGAAATATAGAGTGCTAAAAAGGTATTACTTTTCCTGATAGGTAATTAAAGTTTGATTTTAAAATATTATAACAAAAATATTTACCACATAAAATAATAGGATTTCTTTTGACCCTGGCCAGGATAAGCATTTAGAAGATGGGCAATTTCGATTTATGATGAATAATATATCAGTATTTCACATCTAATTAATTATTGGATCCTCTATAATGGTAAATATTATTGAACATTCACTATACAATATCTAGGTTGTAATATGACGATTTGTAGGTTATTTTTTATGTTCCTACAGAAAAAACAAAAAACGGAGAAATGTTGTGTCATATCTCTGGAGTTGCAGTTTGCAGTCCCGCCCCCGCTCTGCACGTGCTCAGTGCATGTTGCCATGGGTTTCCTCCCATATCAATCAGAGGATCCCACTCTCAGTTTATCAACATACAGTTCCAGTATCCATCAACAGTCCGAGTCAGAAGAAAAAAAATCCTAGAAACTAAAATATATATAGCTATTTGTTTTTTATGAATATACTATTCAGTGTAGTTGAATTGTGGCTGTTCTCTAACTGTAAGCAGACCCTGCTTACAAAATGTACTGAAAAGTGTAACTAAATTTATTTTTTCAATACACAGACATGAGTGGCTCAGTGGGCAGCACTTTTCCTTCACAGCTTTAGGGTTGGAGGTTTGAATGCTGCTCTCTGCTCTGTATGTGTGAAGCCTGCATGTTCTCTGTGTCTATATGGGTTTCTGCTAGGTACTTCAAAAAAAAAACATGCAGTTAGGCCAGTGTTGCCAGTGTTTTTCAAACCAGTCCTCAGGGACCCCCAGAGAGTCCACATTTTTGCTCCCTCTCAGCTCCCAGCCCACCTGTACTGGGTACTTGGTGTTCTTGACTGTTTGGTTCACATGTGCTGAGAGATGGGAGAAAGCAAAAGTGTGGTCTGTCTGGGGCTCGCGAGGACTGGGTTGAGAAACACTTACTAGCTATTCGGAATCTCGAAATTGTCTGTAGTATGTGAGAGTGTGTGCATGTGTCCTGCACTGGATGAGTGTTTACAGAAAATCAACAGATAAACCAAAATGTGTCTAGAATTTTATTGGTAAATGCTAATCACTCAATCTCAATAGAAGTGCCCTAAACAAAGAGCATGAGCACTGTGTAACATTAGTGTTTCTTAAAGATGGTCACTTAATACTGCTGAACAACAGGAAGTATTTAAGATTGGGGAAGGGTCTGAATGGTTTGGAGTAGAGCAAACACAGAGGATGAGCCTTTTCATTCATTTGAAGCCAATTGCCGAAGATACTGTATAAAACAGTCTTCTTTCTCTCTCAACCCTGACAGACCAGATCACACCAGTTTTGTTTTCTGTTTCCCCTATTCCCAAAGCCAAAGCAATGTTCTTTGTGTTCTTTCCTCTTCCTCAGTTTGTTGAACTCCCAACATCCTAATAACGTCTGTGTCCCCTCCTACCGTTTTTGTGTCACTTAGATTAGTTTGCTGTCCAGCCCCATGTAAATCATATGCAGAGCTGAGCAGCATACAGCTGTATGACTGCAGCAGGCACGCAGGAGGTCGGAAAAAGGTTAGACATGAAATATCTGCTATTCTACCATAATACTTCAAAGGCTCTTGATTACAAGGCCAAAGGTGTTCTGGAGAGATACTGCTGAATTTATCCAGGACCACGTTCAGCTCTTTTCATAATGGATTCTTTTTCAACACTGATCTCACTTGCTCGCAGCTGCCAGTCCAACCCGGCAGGAAATACTGCCATACATTGTTAATCTGTACCAAACTTGTGCTTATTCCAGCTGGGTGCTTGAATAGAAGAAGCCTGGGCTGAGGTGAGTGCACCAGGCAGATCACTGCTGCTATGATGGAGAACTGACTTTTGAGGCATGACAAGATTCCAGGAGTTCAGATCGGGACCTGAGCTGCTTGCAAATTCCGCTGACTAAACCAGGCTTAGTGGTGTGTCATCCTTCTTTTGAAGCATCCTGTCAAGTGCTCCATGAGGATCTGGGCTTTCAAAATCCCTGCACCTCACCAGACTCTGGCCCCTCCCTCTTCTTGTCAGATGTAGCAAACTGGGTTTCATGTACACGACTGCTGCCGTTCAAGTCTTAACATCACAAATGAACGCCAGCGATGTTTAATGATCCCCCTTTTCCCCCGAAAGCTGCCGTATTCTGTGCATGTATTATAGGAAAGTTCTTGAAGATGTACTAACATCTTAAAAGTACTTGTTTGAAGTAACCCAGCTTCGCGGTTCATTGACTTCCCAGTGGGTGATGCTTCATTTGAGCCCAGCAGACCTGCAGACACAGGCTGGGGTGATGGTGCTGTTGTTGCAACAGCTTGAAGTGACAGACATGAGTAGGAGAGGGCAGGGGTAGGGGCGTGGCAGGAAATACACTGAAGAAAAGTACACACTCCTCCATCCACTCTGAAACAGCAGGGGACGAAAAATACACTGGCAATAGCACAAAGAGGTAGAAGGTTGATCTTATAGAATAGACTCTGTAAACAGAGCAATTTGAGTGCATTATTTGTAGGGTTTAGGCTGGGCGAGCCCAACCTGTTCCTGTGTGTAGATAGTTAAGCTCCTTTTTCGTATTTTGTCCCACTCATGTTTAAATCCAGAGTAAACATTCACCATTTGCCCACTGACAGTACACCTCCTGTCCATTCTTATCCTCTGTTCCCAAATCTATACTCCCATAACCTTGGACACCTCTGTGTATCAAAATAGTTCCAGAATATGACACTTATCAAATTAAAGTTCAGCTCTCTTCTTTGGTGGAGTTCAGACAGGCCCACAGGAACTGGCTGTCACTTCAAAGCATTTGAGATCACAATGCACTTTAACAAACCTCAGTAAGCTTTCCAGAATGCTCTCTCTAAACTTCTCTAAGCATCTTTCTACCATCTGCATGCAGGTTATTATTCTATATGTCTACATGCTTGTCAACCTCTCACAGGCTTCAGTCTTTCCCAGACACTATTTTAATTGCTACCCCTTCCTAGAATATAGGACAATTCTTTTCACTGATCTTTTCACCCCTATACCTTCACCGTAGCTCTGAAATTTCTTGTTCCTGAACTACAGAATAGGTCCAGTTTTATGGTGTTCCCATGTATGACTTTCCTTTAGTGTATTCTGCCTATGATTTTTGGGCTACCCTTCATTGTCCTTTTTCAGCCAAATTGATCTTTCCATGATTACTGACTTTGAACAGTGAATTTGTGTTTTGGACAGAGGAAAATAAACTTTGCCCCTGGAAATCTGCTGTTACAATGCTGGAATTCTTGTTTGACAGATTAATGTCCATCTTTATACAAGTAACAATGAAAGCTAATGATACAGAATGATAATACGGAAGTACTGAAATAGCTTTGACCTCCGGTAACAGAACACCAGGACAGGCTGCAGTTTGCCAACCGGACACACACAGGTATGGATGATGCTCTGATCCAATTCCTTCACAGAGCTTACTCCCAATAAGACATGGCTGGCATCACAGTTAGGATCATGTTCCCTGACTCCTCCAGTGCCTTTAACACCATCCAGCCTCTCTGATTGGAGAAGAAGCTCAGGACAATGCAGTTTGACACCCCACAGTCTCCTAGATTATGGCCACAGTCTACCTACCTGACTAATAGACTGCAGTTTGTGATGCACCAGGACTGTGCATTGGAGATGGTGGTGAGCAACACTGGGGCACCTTAGGAAACAGTCCTGCCCACTTCCTGTTTACCTTCTACGTCTTGGACTTCCAGTACAGCACCAGCTGTTGCCATTTACAGAAGCTCTCTGATGACTCCTTTATTGTAGGATGCATCAGCAATGGAGATGAGTCAGAGTACAAGTAGAGGACTTTGCCTTGTGGTGCAGGGAGAACAACCTGCAGCTCAACATCAGCAAGACAAAGGAGCTGGTGGTGGACTTCTGGGAGCCCCTAAGACCAATCACCATCAAGGGGGAAGAAGTAGAGGTGGTGCGGTCTTACAAATACCTGGGGAACCAGATGAACAACAGATTGTACTGGGCGAACAACACCGGGGTACTGTACAAGAAAGGCCAGAGCAGATTTTATTTTCTGAGGAGGCTCAAGTCTCCTGATGTATGTAGCAAGCTGCTAAGGATGTTTTATCAGTACGTAGTGGCCAGTGTGCTTTTCTCCACTGGGACCTGCTGGGGAAGCAGCATCAGTTCAGGGGATGCTACACACCTGAACAAACTCATCAGGAAGGTCAGCTCACAGAACCGACCCTGGACCCACTGGAGGCAGAAGCAGAAAAGAGGATGCTGGAAAAGTTGAACAATATAATAAACAAATCTGCCCATTTGCTTTGGAGGGTGTTATCCTACGACAGATTTGGCAACCAGCTCATTCCACCACGCCGTGCTAAAAAAACGCTACTGGGGTCGTTCCTGCCTACTGCCATCAGACAGAACTGCGCCTCCCCCTGACGTGCTATTTCCCACCCCAGCCATAACACACCAGGAAGCAGCCCATAGTTGTAATAATACAAATCTGGTGTACTTTTTAAATTTGTTTATGCCACATTTACTTGTTTGCATTATATGCACCGTCTTTGCATTTTGCATATCTGTTTTGCACCATACGTATGTTCACTGGTACATTATGTTCTTGCTGCTGCATGCACTGGAATTACCCCCTTGGAACTATAAAGTTAATCTTAATGTTAAATACTGCTTTGGGTTGGCACCCTGTCTTGGGTTGTTCTCTGCCTTGTGCCTGTAGCTTCCAGGACAGACTTTGGACCCCTGTAACCCTGCTTAGGACAAGCGGATATAGAAAATGGAAGGATGCTCCTTGGATCTACAACAGGGCTCCTCTGTCTGCACCAGCTCCAATGTACAGTACCAGTTCCATAGCCTCAGAATCCACCACAATGTTTCTTGACAAACTTCCACCGTCCTTCAACCTTATATCTGAAGTGAAAATGAACTTGACCAGGTAACTGTGAACATGGAGCAATTGATTCACAGCATTCTTGACCTTGTGGCTCCACTTAAGAAGACAAAGCTTAGAAATAAGTAACCTGCCCTCGGTACACTGATCAAACATGTGAAGTTAAGCAGGCTTCCAGCTAAAGCACAAATGGCGCTCAACCAAACTAGAAGTTTTCAGATCCGCCTGGAAAGAGAGGCTCTCTAAGTACAGGCAAGCACTAATGACTGCTAGATTTGTGTATCTCTCCAGACTAATAGAATAGTACAAAAACAATCCTAAATTACACCTGTTCTCAAGAAACCTAATCTCACCGTGTTTTAGAAAATTAAACGCCTATCTCAAATCTTCCTTTCATTTCAAAGATTCTGGAGAAAGTTATTCATCAGCTGTCTTCCTTCCTACAGAAAAATAGTTAACACTTTACTTAACGGGGCACAAAGGATATAGTATTAAACTATTATTTATGTATTAATTAATTGCAAACTAAGTCTTAGTTACTTACTTATCTCATGTTAATGCGTCATTAATGAACCATGATGCATAGTTTATCCCAAGCAGTTACTATATATTATATACTTCGGTTAATTCTGTAAACTTTTCTGAATTCTGAAGGAACTACTGAAGGAACAAGTCATGAATAAAGACTGATCTGATATTCATTTATCATTAATAAATCATGATGCATCTTTTATCTCAAGTAGCGACTATCATTGTTCAGGATTTGTTCATGGTTTGTATTTTAGTAGTAACCAAATTATTACTAAGTATTTCTAAGTATTTGTGCCCTGTCAAGTAAAGTGTTACTGAAACATAGTACTAATGAACTATTTCTGTCTGGTTTCAGACCAAACCATAACACAGAAACAGCCATAGTAAAAGTAATGAATGATTTGCTTATGGTTTCCGATCATAGCTGTATCTTTGTTGCTGGTACTAGATCTAGCAGCAGCATTTGATTCTGTGGACCATGATATTCTCTTGGACTGGCTAGAATCTGTGGTTGGCGTTATTAGAAATCATGATGCTGTGTTCCATTGTTATGCTGATGATACACAGTTACGTATATCTTTCAAACCAGATGATGCCCCCTAGCTCTCTGGGTTAGAAGACTGTCTGCTAGACATCCGGTGTTGGATAGCTAAAGATTAGGTCTATGTTTCAATGCTCATATAAGAAGTATTGCTAGACTACCATCTACGGAACATAGCCAAGCTTTGGATGATGCTCTCCTTCCATGACGCAGAAAAATGAATACATGCCTTTATAACTTCCAAGCTGGATTACTGTATTGCCCTCCTTTCTTATTGTCCATCTGGATCTTTAAATAAATTTCAGCTGGTACAAAACGCAGCAGCCAGACAAAAACAAAAAATATGATCATATTAGCCCTGTTTTATATGCTATTCACTGGTTTCCAGTTAAATCCCTGATTGATTACAAGATATTGCTATTAACTTTTAAAGCACTGAATGGGCTTGCACCAGAATATCTTGAAGATCTACTGGTCTTTTATATCCGTCCTTGCCTGCTTTATACTTAAAGAGCAGTATATCCATAAGTACTTAGAGTAGAAATAACTATGGCAGACTGCAGAGTGTTCTCCTATAGAGCTCAGTAGCTGTGGAATAGTCTTCCCGCAGATGTGCGACATTCAAGCTCACTCTCAATATTCAAGTCTAGACTAAAAACACCTGTTTAGTCTATCTTATAGAGACTCTACTTCTAGCTCTAAGCCTCAGTTAGGCCTTCAGTGTGAGGTGCAGAGTTGGGTGGGGATCAGAGCCATTGGCATTGGATGAACCGTATTGTAAATCTCTCTAACTTTACACCCTTTTTGTGGAATTAAAGTGCTGACATTCAGGCATTCCCACTTGCCTCTCCCTCCTGTTGATGCTGCCATAGCCATACCTGCTGAAGCTTGCATATTATGTTCCCCTGTTCGCAGGGTTGGGGCCATTCTGGAATGCATTCATAAGTTCCAGTGCATTTCCTGATTTGAACTGGAATTGACAAATGCATTTCGGAATGGCCCCAACCTTGCCTGTTTGTACCACCTCTAGTCTCCCCTACTTTGGTTAATGCATTTTTTGTCCCCCACACCCCTCCTGAGATGTGCCTGGAGACCCAAAAATCAAGATATTCTCCCTACCTTGTCATCTGTGGCATCCCTATTACCTGTGATGTCTTTCCAGCCTGCCCCCTTGTCCCTCTCACGTCTCTCCTGCTTGCCCTGCTGCTGAATCACTGTTCATCCTACTGTCAAAAGCACCTGCGTCCCCTATGCATTTAGACTCAAATCTTAATCTACAGTTTAGGATTTTGTTATTTTGTTCATTTGACTTCCTCTGCTGGCCCCTGGAGGATGCCCCCCCCCCCCACTTTGAGTCTGGTTCCTCCCAAGGCTTCTTCCTTCTAGGGAATTTGTCACTGTCACCTCTGGCTTGCTCTCTGGGGGCTTTGGGCAGGTATAATGTAAAGCACTTTGAGACAATGTAATGTTGTAAAAATGTGCTATACAAATAAAATTGAATGAATGGATGTATTTGGAAATAAAAATGTTTCAAGCAAGGCATGGACAGAACACCACCCCAATGGGCTGCAGTGTGACCTCAGACAACTGGCGTTGTAGCCTTGATTCCTGCTTCTTGTCTTGTGTGTCTTGAGTTTGCATGTTCTTCTCACATTCATCTAAGTTTCCTCTAGGTAACTCCTACAGTTCAAAAACATGATTAAGGAGGAAGGGTGTTTCTGGTGTGTTGGTATGTCATCTTGCATAGGCCTTGCACCGTGCATTTTCAGCTCCAGGCTTGCTGTAATGAATAACTTATGGAAGATGGATGGATGATACACATGTTAAGATATTTCAGGGTGAAAGTAATTGGTTGATTGATGTTTCATGTAAGACTAAATTAAAATGTATGTATGACATGCATGTCTCGTGCTTTTGAATGGAAAAATATTCTGCCCTTCACACCACAGACTGAAACAAATGAATACATAAGAGAGCTTGTCGGTTGATATCATGTGGTGTTTTACTCCGTGGACACAGTACAGAAAACTAATAGAAATGTGACATGAAGGAAGAGCCCAGAACAAAAATCCTTTTTGAAAGGCAGAATTTATTGCTAATACCTGAACAACAAACATCTGTACAGTGTCTGTCTGTCCGTTTATCCATCCATCCATTTCTGTACCTGCTTGTGCTAATCAGGGTTGCACAGGTCTGGAGCCTATCCCAGAAGCTACTGGCACAAGGAAATCTGTACAGTGTTAGGACAACGGTTGTGTTCTACTTTCCCTGTTATGTTAGATGCAATATCGGGTTTCCTTCTTGTGTCCATGCATTTCAACCAGCCAGGTGGTGGTGATGTGGTGATGCAACGAGCTTGGTTTAGTCACATTTCTTGTGAACAACATTTCAACGTGGGTACGGCTCAGGTATGGCTCACATAATTTACAATGGAAAACCATCTCTTTGTTGTTCGGTTCGGGTACGGATCAGTTCTTGGTGGCAGTGGAAAAGCTCCAAAACATACAGACTCCAAAAGCGAGTCTCTACTCAAGCTAAATGCAGACACCAAAACTGGTGTATGTTGATATGTATCAGCAATCCCAGTAGGTATCTCCACCCGGAAGAGAGTGGATGGCACACCTGTGGGTAGAAGCTGCTTTCCAGTACCTGATTAGTAGACATCGTAATGACATCACTGGTAGTTTTTCATGATATTCCTAAAGAACTGGTAGACAACATTTAAGCAGAGGTACAATGTGACTAAGGGCAAAATGGCCACCCATGAATCCCTGGGCAGGATTGCGAAAAACCTGCTGAAATGGAGCCTATGTACCCAAGAACTCAGTGCTACCAGTGCTAGTGCTCTGCAGTGCATGACCCCCTTAAGAAGCGAATCCTGACTAAAACTCAGGCAGATTGGTGGGGATCCCCTGCTAAGATACAAATGCCAGCCAGTGCATTAAATATGCAGAAGGTCTCACTCCACATGTTTACTTCGCAACCCTTTAATCCTTGAGAATTTTATCCTAGATTACTGGAAGGAGATTCTCTTCTGAGATTTGCAATTTACTTATACACCATGAAGTCAATGGAGGGTTAACTGAGGTTGCGGGATTAACATTGAGCACCACTTGTGTTGCATGACTAACAGCTGTTATGGACATTTTGAAATTGCCGTTGCTTTCAATAATTTTGGCATTAGATAGCATAATAGCTGTTTGAAAACTAGTTCCACGTGTGGAATCCTAAAACAAGCTTAACTGTCCGGAATGTACTCCCTGAAAGCCAGCCTACTGCATGTACTTACAGGCTCAAAACTGACAGATTTTAAATGTTTTCAGCAATGCAAGGAAACCCTTACTGTACATTTTCAAGGCTTTGAGGCAGAAGAGAATTTCTGCCAAAGCCATCAGACATGAATAGGAGACAATATGTAGGCCCATCCCTAAACCGTTTCATTTTTGGCTTGATGCATACTGCTGTAGCTGGAATTGACAGGCTTACTTGTCTGATGTTGTCTGAGCTTCTTCATGTGACAGAACCTTGCACTTTCAATGGCAAGACTACCTGTGCTAAAACATCCCAGGCTTGGAGTCTGGAAGAACAAGTGTGCGAAAATGTTGCAAAGGCTCTACAGCTAGAGGGATTTTCTTTCATTAATATGCCATCTCCCAAAAGATATAACCCATGGCAATTATCCATTGTACCACACGGGAATGTGGGAAACTACGTCATGTACAGCTAATGTAATGCCAGGTGTCCTTTACCTTTTCTCACAATTGTTATGATGTGATGACAATATAAAATATTTACACAGCTGGGATTTATCAGAAGAGCCTCAGGTAACTCCTGAGAAGGTAATAATTTTATTCATAGATTGCTTAAACACATTTCTGTGTTCTAAGTGTAGTTGTATGTATTATATTTGTGGATGTGCAGAAACTAATCATGATCTGGAAAAGGCAATGACTGATGCAAGAAAATCCTCCTGGTTAGTTCACGCCTAATGATGGCAGGTAGCATAACTAAAACTAATTAATGGTCAGTGAAATTTTCAGGGATCATGACAAATTCAACTGCAGGTACTTCTGAACAAACAGCCTACATCACAAACAATAACACTACTAGAGACTGATTAAGTAGGTGGCACCACATTTTCAGGATGCTGCTGGTGGAGGCATGGTTGATAAGTTAATTATGACTGTAATAATAAATATGAATTTATCTATTATGGGGTACCACCAACACAACACTCCTTAAATCATGCTGTAAGAGTAACAAGTTGACAACTAGTGATTTCATGATAAAGTGTATTTCTAATTTTAGGAAACATCTTTTCTGTCTCCCTAAGATATTGGGTGGAATCATTTCCATAACCAGGGGCACAGTGATATTGGGACACAGGGAACAGTGTGGGGACACCCGGTCATGCCAGTCCATTGCAACGCACACATTCACACTCGTGTGCGTTGGAACGTTTCAGCATGGAATCTGGAGCATCCACAGGAACACCACACAACACAGAAAGAACATGCTCCATAGAGATGCAAATAACTGTGGTGGGAACTGCACGAAAAACCCAGGAGCTGAGAGCGCATACTACTACCCGCTGAGGTCCCAGGCAGCACAGGGCACAATACAGGAGAAACCCTGGATGGAGTCCCAGTCCACTGCAGTGTGACCACTGAGCTCCATCAATTTACAGTGTAGATGTATTACAATTGCAAATACACATACAGTATAGGGGCTAGACCGTAGCAGTATAGTTTCAGAACTTCGTTATGTATGTTTGCATGTTCTCCTCATTTTGTCCAGGTTACTTCTGGGTTTTCTTGTTCCTTCCATAGTCCAAAAACAGGCGAGGAGGAAAACTGGCATCTCTGAATTGCCCATAATATGTGATTGTCAGGATGTGCACTATGATGGATTGCCGTTCCATCCCAGGTGACTCCTACACTGAGCCATGCATTCCTTGAGATACACTTCAGGTTTTCCACAATGCTGTACTAAATAAAAGGGAAGAAAATTTGAAGGATAGATAATATATATTCAAATATGTGTCAACTTATTTCAGATGTAACACCGAATGCATGTCAAATTGATGTAGTTAAGACAAAGTTCCCATATTCCATCCACCTCTCATCAAACCACTTATCCTGATGAAGGTCACAGGAGGGCCTAGAGCGTATCCCCGTCAACATAGTGCACAAAGCACAGGAACGCCATGAATGGGATGCCAGTCCATCACTGGAAACACACTGCACACATCTTACAAATGTCTTAACGTATCGGCGCATTCTACGGCTACAGCTAATATTAACTGCAAGAGAATATACCAGAACATTATTTTAAACATGTCACAACATACTGGTACACAGGGGTGCTGCTAGAGACTTTGGGTTCCATGAAAGGATATATTGGGCCCCCAAACCAAACCAATCCAATTATGATCCAAATTTTTGAGAACTCCTGCTGCTCAGGGGCCCTTGGAATTGTCCTAATTTCCCCCCCTCCCCCTTACAGCGTCTCTGGATACGCCCACTATTCTTTCAGCGGATAAAATTAATTTATTGGCTTACTGAAGATACTCTGATAATGTAAGATTTGATCATTTATCTTAAAGGCCTTTAAGGGGTCAGAATTTCCATCCATCTTCTGCCACTTATCCGGGGTCAGGTTGCGAGAGCAGCAATCTCAGCAGGGATGCCCAGATCTCCTCCAGCTCCTCTGGGGGAATACCAAGGTGTTCCAAGGCCAGCTGTGAGATATTATCTCTCCAGCGTGTTCTGGGTCTGCCCCCGGGGTCTTCCCATTGGACATGCCTGAAACACCTCCGCAGGGAACAGTCCAGGAAATATTCTAGACAGATGCCCAAACCACCTCAACTGGCTCCTTTCATTGCGGAAGAGCAACGGCTCTACTTTGAGCCCCTCCTGAATGTCCGAGCTCCTCACCCTGTCTCTAAGGCTAAGCCCAGATACCCCACGAAGGAAACTCAATTCTGCTGCTTGTATCTGCAATCTCATTCTTTTGGTCACTACCAAGAGCTCATAACCATGGGTGAGCGTAGGAACGTAGATCGACTGGTTCGCCTTCCAGCTCAGCTCCCTCTTGACACAACGATCCACCTTTTTCTGGTTGTGAACCATGGCCTCAGACTCGGAGGTGCTAATCCGTATCCCGGCAGCTTCACGCTCAGCTGCAAACCCCCAAACCCAACCCCCTCTGTCCCTTGGCTACGCCTAGAAATTCTGCCCATAAAAGTTATGAACAGAATCGGTGACAAAGGGCAGCCCTGATGGAGTCCAACACTCACTGGGAACGAGTCTGACTTACTGCTGACAATGCAAACAAAACTATTGCTCCGCTTGTACAGGGACCTGATGGCCCGCAACAACAGACCCCCCCACATCCCATACTCCCGAAGCACCCCCCATAGGACCCCCTGATTGTATGCCTTTTCCAAGTCCAGAAAACACAAATAGACACATGTGGTCAAACTCCCATGAACCATCCAGTATCTGTGGGAAGGTGAAGAGCTGATCCAGTGTTCCGTGGCCAGTACGGAATCCCTTACTGAATGTGATCCCTTTATTTCTTAGGGAATGTTAAGACTTAACATTCAAAGTTTTATTTATGGAATTGATATACAGTGCTCACAGAAAGTCTTGGGAAGCTCGCTTAATTCTGTAAAAATGTAGTCCTCTGACAAGCAATGTTTAACATATCTGCACAGACATTTTCTTTTTATTAAGTGTCATAATTTGTTTAACTGACTCATTCAGTTCTGTTCTTGCCATTTTGCTATTAATTGCAATTGTAGTCATTGGATACTAAACACAAACGTTTGACATTTTATGTTATTGCAAAGGTGTTACCAACTGAAAAGCACCCAGTGATGCTGACTGTCAATGAAGTTTTTAATTCAGAACAGCTCTTTTAGAACTATAATTTGGGTTTCAATTTACTACTACTTGAAATTGATGTTTTACTGGTTGTTTCTAAAATGATGCATTTTGTGTAAACAAATGAATAAACTAATGATTTTTCTAATAAAACCAATAAATTTGCAATATGTTTACTGAATTTAGCAAGTGTTCCAAGACTTTTTGTGTGTACTGTATTTGCACATTTAAGTAGGCTCAGACATGATGAAAATTATGCATGGAAAACAATACTACTCCTGCTGCCTGTATACTTGGTTTCTGCATTGAAAAATATTAACTACATTTCGCAGCTTACCAGTCTCACTGTGGTATCAAACACGGCCAACCAATGCACACACCTGAGAAACATCCTGACTGTCACGTTTCCCATGTTCTCTCACATACCATAGACAGTTTTTAAACACAAAATGTTAAGCAAAAGTAACGAATCTATAATATTTAAATTAATACCATGTGGTTTTAGTCAATTTCAGGTCTTTATTTCCATAAATGAATGATGGTATTGAAGATTACATTTGAATACTTTAACAAAACAAAATTATAGCTATTCTTTCCTAAAGTTTTGGGATTTAAGGGTGATGCAAACCAGTCAAAAAAACAAACACAAAAAAGTTGGGTCATTACTGATAATGTTTACTTGTCTTATTAAAAACTATTATTATACAAGGGTTATTAAACACTAAAACAAAGTTTGTAATTTTACCTTGAAGCACCAGGAGCACATTTGTGTGGAGTTTCATTGTTTACAATGTGCAGTAAGATTACATGTGTGAAGTCCATAATACTCCGTGCAGAAATTCCTGTTATATGACAGAGTTCTTCCACTACCTAAGATGCAACAATTACAAACATCTGAAACAGGCTACCCAGCATTTTCCAATTAAATTTACAGTGAGAGAAAAGAAATTTGCCAGAAATGCCCTGCTTTATTAGTAGTATATTAAAAAATGACCAATAAAAATAAACTTTAGGGTTCTTCTTTGGCCTAGGAAAAATGGCATAAACAGGCAAGCTTCCCACTCTGAGCTCTTTGCCAGTTCTTTGGCATTTATGTGTAGAATATTAACAAGCAATTTATTTACCTAAACTCTAATTAGGGAAGTGATCAGAAGGTCAGAAAGCACTGATTAAATGTTTAAATGAGAGTAGTACAAAGTTTCAAGTTGGACAAACCAAATACTTAAATACACACACATACATAAAGATGTGTGAATGTGTTTATAGATGGACAGATAGAGATGAAACATAAAAAGGGTTGAATGAAACAGAAGACAAGCAGGCGGTTACCTCTGTCCAAATGGCAAAGTTAAGGATGAAAGCACCTGTGGCAATGACCCCCACGCCTAAGAGCATATAGTCTTCCTTCACGGAAACAAATTTCACTCTGCATATCCAGAGAAAACCCAGGGGAGGGAGAGTTAGCAAGTCCATTAAAGAAGAATACAGTTCAGTATGCATCAGACATAACAGTTTACACTCTCAGAGGAGTGTTTAGTTTACCTCTGCTCTTGGCATGGACTGGGACACCCAGTGGTGGCCACCAGCAAGGAGTGATAAATGGGGCTTCTTTGCAAGTAGACAAACTGCAGCACCCGCTTGCATAGAGTGTACAGGTTTGGGATGGACAACATTGTGGCATTGTAATCTTTCGCAGAAAAACAAAAGTAAACATCAAGGTTTATTTTTGGGATAGACCTGCTACACTGTGTTTATCAGTGTTGGGAAGGTTACTTTTGAAAGGGAATAGGATACACATTACTACTGACCCCGTTTAAAAAGTGTTAAGTAATATAACTATTTTAATTGTCACCTAAGTAATGTAACTTATTATATTTGATTACTTTTTGAATACATTTCTAACAAATATTTTAAACTGGACAATAAAGTTCAAAACTCCCAACGGTTTTGCTGAGAGGCATTTCTGCCAGAGCATAAAATGCAAAGCAACAAAATGAATGTTATACTCTACAAGCTTTTTACCAAAAAGAATATATTCGAATATAACCCCATTGTGATTAACATTTTGATTAGGAAATGGAATAATTACATTTTCGTCCTCAGTAACTATAACTGATTACAATTACATTTGTTTTGCAATTTACGCAACACCATTACAGGTAATTAGTTACTCCCAAACACTGGTCATTACCTAAACCAGAGCTTTCAAATCCACAGAAAACGTCTTTTTCACTTCTCTGGCCTAATTGGCCAATTAGTGCTTAATCACAAACAATACTAATAATGCATTTATGCAAAATTGCTGAATGAAATAAACTTAAGCATCATGAAGATCTGCAAAAACTGTTGAGAAACTAACAGTTGTTGGATCAATTAAAGATCTTGATACAGCAGACTAGAGTGTCTAAGGCACTGCAATATGTGAACAGTGCATGTATTCAGTGACAAAAAAATGTCTTTCGGGTCCATTAACCACAAAGTTTACAGCTCTATATAATTTGATAATTTATCATTCCCTTCTGGATCCACAGAAGGACAGTGGGTTGCAAAATTTAATAAATTTTCCCTGAACTACTATTTGGGTTAGTTCATAATGCCTCAGTCAATTTCAAGTATGAGCACAACAGAAAAAACTAATCCAGATTAAGATAACTTACTCAGTGCTTCTAGCAGTGTCTCGACATATGTAAGAGGATTAGGAACATTGATGCAGAATTCCAGGGTTCCTAAGATGAGAAGCTCGAACTCAAGAAGTGTCTTTTTAGAACAGGAGAAGCCCATGGAGTGCAAGAAATTCACTGCAGTGCTGCTGTCAATCACCTAAAATAAAGTCCTGTGTCATCCGCTTTTCCAAAGCTGAAGCGTTTTCTAAACGTCTCAGCATACTATAAATTTCAGACTGCACTAAATGATGAAGGCCGTATACATACACAAAGATGCTGTGCCATCTTGCTCGCTAGTTGAACACAGGTGAACACCAACACGTTTATTTTGTCTTTCAGCTTGTAAAAAACCGCGTTTTCAGCCGTGCCCCTAACACATCCCAGGCCGTGAAACAGGTCTTGAACATGTTTGACCATGAACCTTATGAAGATGGAAAAGACACAACGTAACTTTAAGTGCACGGTACCCTTCTACGATGCATTATGAAGAAAAAAAAACTGAATTCAAGACTGCGGCATGTAGTCTAACTTAGGGGCAACCAAATTCAGTACCTCTCCAGTATCTCGACGGCTTGATATCCAACAAACGGATCCAGCTTCAACTCCTCACATATAAGGAAAACACACTCTAAAAAGTAAAACGCGACGATCATGAAAGATGTGAAAACTGTGTTTTGTTTGTTTAAGATGTAATACAAATTACATTCATTTCAAATTACTATGTTAAAGGCCCACATCACTCAGCACCCATTAAGTTATCTTAAGGTAACTTTCATTTGTCACTTAATACCCGTGTATGCCGCTTACCCACTATGCTGCTCTCTTTAAAACTACCGCACTCCTCTGAAACATTTTTTAAGTTCTCTCTGTTTTTGTTGTTAAGATCATTGAGCGAATCCAGGAGAATATCGAACGAGGTCTGGCCAAACTGCAAGCTGAAATAGTCGTCGAGTAACGACTTTGGCGGAATAGCTTGGTTAAGAGAATGGGTAACGACGTGCTTCGTATCCATAACAAATGACAAGTTATAAACTATAACCTAAAGTAAAAGTACAAAAAGACCCACGACAAAATTCAAACAGGAGTACAAGGTGTGTGAATAACACCCACGCGAGCCAGTCGCGTGACGGTCACAAACCCCGCGCTATTTGGCAAAAAGCGCCAGCAGGCGGCGGTGTCGCCATGGCGACGCGGGCGGCGATGAAAAAACACGGAACCGTCAGGCAGCCGCGTGATCCAGTGCGCACTGCATCCTGACAGGAGGGAACCTTTTATCTGACGTACCCACTTCCGGCGAATTCGGTCAGTCTTAGAAATGAGTTTTGAGTGGCCTTGGCAGTATAATTTTCCTCCCTTTTTTACGTGAGTGCCATTTTTTTAAAATCTTTGCGTTTTTGGGTTATGGGGTTGCATAAATGCTGTAGTTTTTTGCTGCCTGTTACCTGGAGAGTTGTCTTTTGAACTCTGTAGCTAGCCGGCTAGGGAAGTAGCTTAATCGCTAATAAGGGGGGATCGGTACTATTATAATATGTTTTGTACCAACATCATAATTTTTAATAACCGTATGACACTGCTGACCATTGCAACTGATCTTTATCCGTAAGGGTAAGCACTTTTAGGGGAAAGCTGTCTGGACGTTTAGTTTGTCAGCGACAAGTAAATACAGTAGGAGTAAATCTTTTTCAATGAGCTGTTATTGTAGTTACAATGCTACAGTGACATGCGGGTGATTATATTAATACGTATCAGTAGTTGATGAGGCCGTGGGGATTAATTTTACCGACATGGCTCAATGACACGTGATCAGTTTTGTTATATGCAGGACAGTGTTGAGTGTGGTATATATAAAATGCTACTGAATCGGATTATTGACAGGTTACAGCCAAATGTGGACACGAGACAGAAACAGCTGGCGGCGTGGTGCTCGCTGGTGTTGTCTTACTGTCGACATCGTAAACTCTACACCTTGGATGTTATGGAGGCTCAAGAAAGCCCCGTTTTTAACAACAAGAAAATATCAAGTATCCTTCCTGTTGTCTGTGTTGCTGTAATATGTTCACCGGCTACTGTTAGACACATATGCAGATGTATACAACATTACCATACGTGAAATTAAGTCTTCCTGGAAAAGTTTTGGAACAGTGAGAATTTTTTTGAGAATGATCTCAAAGTTTTAAACAAATGACACAGTTAGTAACTCTGGTTGTGAGGAATCTCTTGTTTCTGTTATGAATGACCAAGGATGCAAAATATAGTATGCAGTATAATTTAGTATAAAATTATGTGTTCTTCATAACCTTAGAAGACTGAATGTCTACCCAGTTAATTACATTCTGTACCTGTTTTAAGTATATTGTCGTTGTCCAATGAAAAATAGGTATCTCCAAAAATTCATTATTTATAAGTTATGCTTAAAAATATAGTCGGCCCCCCCCCCCCCCCGAAACTAACTTACAAGATAAACCTAAAAACATAATGAGACACCTTAGCACCACAAATATAAAGCTATCTTTACACAAGCATCAGTGAACGGCTTAATGTTTTAAAGGAATTTATGTGAATTGTTGTCAGCGAGGTAAATTTCAGCGTCAACAAGATACAAACTATAATCTTTTTTTATATTCAGTCAACAGTGTTAGTTAACTAGCTATCTAGCTGTTTGTCATTAAAATTAACAATATAAAGTCCAACTAGTACAAACATGACTACTAGCTAAATAGATGACTTCATAAAACATCTTTTTAGTTAATTAGATGTCAAACGCTATCAGTAGAGTTTTCATTGGGCAGAGATTACATACATTTTTTAAAATTTACATTCCTTAATGTTAAACACAGGAAAGCTCTCAGTAGAGGCCATCCAGGTTGTCTTTGAAGAATTAAGGAAAAAAGGTGGGCTTGGCAAACAATGACTTTTATTTGGAAAAGCATGCTTTTGAATTGATTATTCAGCTTGACTGTTAACTTGAAAATGTGCCATCTTAGCAAAAGTTTTCCATATTAACATTTGAAACTGTTGCTGTTAATTTTTGCTAATCTGCTCGCCTCCCTGTAGTACTAATAGAAAACCAAAATGTGTCTAAAATGTCAGGGAACCTGGAGTGGATGGACAAGAACAAAACACGCTGTCTGATAATGTGGAGGCGGCCTGAGGAATGGGGAAAGCTCATATACCAGTGGGTGAGCTGTTGCCTTGGCGCTCTGTGGGTCTCCATTACTGGGGGGGGGGTTGAAGGTTAATTAACACCGGATGACAAATTAGCCTTAGAAATCATACATTGTCACCCCTTAGAGGGGATTTAATATATAGAAGCTGAAGAACAGGACTTTGTAACAGGCTCTGAGGTCATTCTTTACTGACTTGGAGACTCAAATTCCACAATTGTGTGTGTTTACTTGGATTGAAGTGGCCTTTAGGGCAAGTGCCTCGCACGGGATAATGTCCTTACTCTTACCTGGCTAATTTGGCCACAGTTCTTTTACTACTATTGCATACTAGTCAGTTTTTAAAGCTCATTTTTATTACTGTAACAATAAGGTAAATAAAAGTCCTTATGATGAAAATACCATGTGTAAATAGCTGAAATGTTTTATTCCCAAAATGCATTACTTAGTAAACATTCATAGCGATGCAAAACAGTTTAGCTACTTTCCATCGTGACTGAGGAAGCTCGATTCAATTAAATACAGTGTTGCCTTTCTGTTTCCGAGCATTATTTTTTAATGTTTAAAGTGATGCAACCCAAATAATTGCCACCAGATATATTAAAAAAACAATTAAAATCCTGTTTCACTAAATCAGACCACAGCATACTGTGTTACTCACTGGCTGTAGTGCTTCCACCCACTTCAACTCTAGAGCTCATTGGTCATTGCCTTGCTTCCAAACAAGTCACAGTGCAACCACACAAATGTTCATCTGGCATAATTGGCAGCGGGGAGATGCTTAATGGGAACTGAACCAGCCCTATATGTCGAATGGCTTTTAGTTGCCGTAATACTGCAGAAACCCTAAGCTTAATTACTCCCATATGGCGAGATAGGAGCTTTGGCAGTGAAGCATGCTTTTCCCCAAAGTGTAGTGATTAACGTAATAAACATAATCATCGCATTCAGCATCTTGAGATCTCTAAAATGGACACATGACTTTGAGAGAAAAATGTCATGAGTCATAGACCTTCTTTTGTTTACTGTGGCAGCTTTGGATATTTAAAATTGTGGTTATTATGCAGATAAAAGTAAGGTACATTATGGCTGTTTGACTGAGTGTTTTCCCAGATGGGTTGGACATCCTGAAGGGTTTGAGCAAAGTATGATGTAGGCCCCTTTGAAATTTAGTTGAACTGTCTGATTGTCCTTCCGGATCAGCCTTTGGTCTTGGTCATCATGGGGCTATAGTGCAAGAAACTGGAATTTCTCCTGGGTGTTTTCTCTGTTGAGATCAGTAGGCCTAACTGACAGAGCAGTCTTTTCTCCTCCTGGGTCACTGTTCTGTGCGGGAAAAAAAGATGACAGCTTACAGTAGATCAACACAATAAGATATGTAAGAATGATGATTTTCCATGAGTGAGGTCAGGGGAAATGGTTTGTAATCAGGCAGCATTGTGTAATAGTTTTTTAATTTTTATTTCTACTTATTTCAATAGGTATCCAGAAATGGGATGAACAATTCAGTATTTACACTCTACGAGCTCTCTAACGGGGATGACACAGAAAGTGAAGGTATTGAGTCTGCAGTACTGTGAGAGGAATCATTCCCTTGTACCATGTTAATCATTATATCTAAATAATATGGATCTTGGTTATAAAACTGTCTTCATTCATAAAACTGTTGAAATGATTTACTTACATTAAAATCCTGTCCATCCTGTGCTGAAGTCTTGGGCCAGCTCTGTTGATAAGCACTTTATATCAGTAACCCATTCACAATTTTCCTTTTTACTCGCAGAATTCCATGGGTTGGAAGAGTGGATGCTGGTCCGCTCCTTGCAGGCTCTACAGGCGGAGGGCAAGGCAGAGATCATCACCATGGATGATGGGAAGGGTGTCAAATTTTTTTGAGCCCGGGAAGGTGGGGCACATCTCGGTGCTGTGGGGGACTGTGTAGATTGCTCTCTGCTAGGAGGACCCTAGAAAAAAGGTGTGTCTTCCACTGAAAAAAGTAGGATATGGGCCTCTTTGTCTCTTCCATCGGTCACACTGACCACTGAGGGTATATCAGGAAAGCTGTTCTATTTGTCCGTCACTTTGATTTTCTTAAGGACATTTGTTTTATGTTCTGGAGGTCTTTCCTATATAGTTTAGGCGTAGACTATTTTCTTTAAATCATTTCAAACATCATATAGGCAGAAATGCTTCTGGTTACTGTCGTAATTTACGGATCCCAGAGGCAGCCTCTGAAATGTCTGAGATTGGGGTCATTTCCTATCAGAGAGAGCATAGGGAGGGCCTCCTGAGCTGGAGTAAAAGCCAGGGGGCATCCTCTTTCTGCATACTGATGAAACCATTTATTCTTCTGTACTGATTTCTGCATTTTTTTTTTGTTCTCCTTTTATATCAACGTCATGCTGTAAAATAAAAAGGAAGTGAAATTAGGTGTGTTTCAGCACTTCACCATGTGGCGTTATTTATTATTAGGGAATGAACTTAACCTGGGCTAGGCTGACAACCAGCTGTTAAACTATATTTCAACGTGCAGTGACACTCAAGGCAGTGATAAAGGAAGCTAATGGTCACTTGTAGGTTCATTCATTTTCAGTAAAATTGCATGATTTTTATTGCGCAAATTTTGTCATAGTATCACTAAAAAATGACTTGCTAATTGTTTGCAGAATGGTCCAGTTAAGCATACAGGTTCTGGAAAATATGTTAACACACTGGAAGTCAGACAGGCAGGGCAGCGACTCTGTGTATATTAGAAACGTCAAACTGCAGACCTGGGGGGCCGGAGCCCTGTGCAGCTTAGTTCTTTCCCTGTTCCACCACAAATGATTCAGTTCAAGAGCTGTGTGGTAATTAGCACAAGGAGCTGAATCAGGTGTGTTAAATGAGGGGAAACCCAAAACCTGTGCAGGGCTCCGGTCCTCCAGGACTGGAGTTTGACACCCCTGGTGTAAATAGTGTTCAAAACTTGTCAAGTTAAACCAATGGTAATACATGTGGTTCTCCCTGCATCCTTAAGGTGCTCACTGGATGTCATGAACTGGAGAGCAGTATTCATTACATATGGGCTTGTATGGACATTACATATGGGCTTACATAAGTTTACAATGTGGTTTACCTCCTTCCTGTTTTAGTGTTAGATGTTTTTTACCACTAGGTGGCAGAATTACTGTAATTTATTCTCAAAGGCTTATCTGTTCCTACTAAATAGTTAATCCTGAGCCAAAACTCATTGTACATCTGTGTACGCAGTACCTGCATTCTTGTATTATTTTGTTTGTAAAGTTATTTGATCTTTTTGAAACTATATACAGATGTCTTCCGGAAACAATTGGTTGCATTTTTGCCCAACTGGAATCCAGTTGCTTAGAAAAAAATGATCAGTGCTTTTGGTATATAACTACAGAACAAAAATGCACACTTGCTGCTTCTTTAGTAACTGAACTCCAAACCTATATGTTTGTCTAGATTGTTTTTCCAGGATAAATGCTTCAAATAACTTGTAGGAATATATTTAGAAGTTGTTCCTTATTCACATTGTTGGCATTTTAGCTATGTTTCTACCTAGAGGAATGTTTTACTTTGCTGTGCCGCATTAAATTCCAACAGACAACTGACCCAAAGCTAAATATAGGTTAAATGTCATTGACTTCATTTTTAGAAGTATGACACAATGGGGATGCTACAGGTTTAATTAAAATGTTTATGAATCATGTGACACATTGAAAGTGCTGAAGCATGATTTATATGATTATATATATTATATGACTGTGGTCAAGCTTAGTAATAAATTCCTATTTTCATTGATTAAGCAAAACAGAGTAATAAAAGTTCAGTTTATTAATTTCTCTGTTCTCGACAGCCTTGTGCTGCATAACATTTGTAAGACGAGAACAGCAGTGTTGTTCCAGTAAGTAGAACATGTTGCCACGAAGACATCAATTAGTTGTGTTGGTTGTGCTGTTGACAGGCAATCATGAAAGAAATTAGGATAAACACCATAAAGCCAATACAAAAAGCTGTAAAGAACTTGGAGCTGGATATTATTGATGTGTCGTAGATACTGAGTTCTGTGGAAGAGGGTGTTGACGTGCTGAAGGCTTCCTAATCGAGTGGCACATCTACTGGGGCCTGGAGCAGCTGTGAGACTTGTATGTTTTTTGCAGATAACCCTTGTGTACTAACATGACTGGTTGGTTTTCCTTGTGGCCCGAGATGATAATAGGGCTTCAATGCAGTTTCAACTCGGCTGGAACCTGCTGTATCGTAACTTAAATACCTTCTTTTTCGTCATCTTGGGAGGGTGCCATAAGATAGCCAGCCTTTTTGGACAATCCTTTAACCTATCTGGACCAAACTGATTTTAGCCAGTTCTACCTGGTACTGGGCTGCTGGTGACTGAAGTGACTGCTGTCTCTCCCCCCCCAGCCTGTGTTTGTGTGCCTACAGTCTCCCATCAAATGTTACTGGCATCCTAGAATTAAAATAACATTGTCCAGAAAGTTTTCATTTTCCCACACCTGTTTTATAACATGCCATGAATTTGGATTAAAGTAGACAATTAAGTATGACACAACGGGTTAAATTAAAATGTTTATGAAACATAGTATGTTGAAAGTGCTCAAGTGTGATTTATATGATTGCAAATATTACATAGTTGTAGTTGACCATAGTAACAACAACGACAACTTCTCAGAGTTTAGATACATTTTATTAGATACCTTTCAAAGCTATTTTGAAGTACAAAAAAAAAATAATCATAAAAGGCACCAGTTTGCATATGGGGAGAGTATCACCACATCCCTTGCTCGATGGGGATAAATCTGTGTTTGGTAACAAAACACCCACAATGCAGTGCAGGTGTGCCAGATGTGGGTAAGACAGCCAGGCTGACAGCTGGCAGTAAAATAAGGGACATGCCAGGGTAACCTCTTCTCACTCAGGTGCCTAGCTGAGCTCTTCCTGCTTTCACGTGTCAAGACCACAGATATTAAGTTGCTTCTGGAATCTCGGTGTGCCTGGGGGGAAAGCAGGGACATTCCGAAAATTACATTCTTCGGTTCTGTTCAGGGGGTTTATCTCATGCTGGGGGTCGTCGCTCACTGAAGGCTCCATTTTGCCACAGCTTGCTTGGGTGACCTTGGGTCATTTCTCTCTCCAGTCTCCTCTCCTGATGTACTGTCATTCATTGGGCTTGGTTCTAGTTCATTGTGAGGAATTTTTATTTATATATTTATTTAGCAGATTCTAACAACACTGTGAAAGAAGCATAGCATTTCATACTTATTATAATAATACATTTCATTTGTAATGTGCATTTATCATACCCAATGCACTACACAGTAAAATAAAAACAGCTAGAATGAGACAGCAGAAGTAAAATAGCCAAAAGATTATGCAGGCACTAAAGCAATACAGAAACCACTGAGGGAACGAGATAGAGGTTAATAGCATTAGAGGGGAAAAGGTATAATTAAATAATGATAAAAAAAATGATGCCAATTAATCCCCATATATTTTAGTTGCTTTTTCCAAGCTTGCTTCAGTTGCGCTTGATCATTCTTGAAACTGCAAGTCTGCAATTTCCTGTTACATTGTACCGATTTTAGTCTTGTGCAAATGATACAAGCATTGTGTGAAAGCTTTTCCTCACATAAATGGGGTGTATGCAATAGTTTCAGCTGCTGATACTTTGAATTATTTATGTTTAAGCCCAGCGTGGAACTTCTTTTTTCAACACATTGCTTGTTAGGTAGTTAAGGCAACACAAGTAGTTAATAATTTATTTAGAACACTCAAAAGGATAGAACACTCAATTTGTTGATCTTCAATAACAAAGGTGATGTATTTGCTTAGGATATAATTTGAAATGGGTCTAAATCTATGTTTTTTGTGTATCTAATCTGCATTGCTATATCCATGTTCAAATTGAAAGCAAATTTCAAAGCCCATAAGTAAACAAATTAAATATAATCAATGAAGTCTATTTCATTGGATTCACGTTTTATTTTTCAGAAATTTTCCTTCAAATGTTGAAACGAATGCTGCACATTTTCATGAGTTCTCTTCAACTTCTTAAATTATCATTAGAAATTATGATTATGGTATATTTCAGCTAGAGGTAGTCTTCATTATCCACCAGTAACACATGACTGTTGCATTGATAGGAACTGTACTGTATTAGTTACATTACCAATATACACTGTTTGGTAATGAGTGATCCAGACCATTCCAGCGGTCGTTTTTGAACCGGGTGTTCTGGTCAGCTGGTTTCCACTGAAATAGTACTCGGGTCAGTTAGTTTTGTCTTTGTGTTGTTTATTTTATTTTCAGTAAAGAAAAAAACAAGTATCCAATATTTTTGCGAGGCGTTTTTACAACCAGAACACACACAGTTTACCTGCGTCAGACTGTAAATTGTTATAATCTGGTGCAACTGAAATATTAAATGCAGTAGGAAAATATTCGCGGTTGACTCTCACGTGTTTTTAATTATATATGTCCGATGTAGAATATCAGCGCGGTGGCCCGTAGCTGCATGAACGTGAGCTCCGTGTCAGTAATTGGCATTGGATTCAGGTAGGAGGAGGAGCCGCGTGCGGGAGAACATAGACTGCTGACACCGGAGCGTCGTCAATATGCCTGCAGAGGCTACGCGTTTAGGACGCTTCACTTAGGAAATTCACCGATCAGTCCTGGCGTCGACATTGCTGTGTTTTACAAGTAAAGATCATCTACTTTCGGCTGTTTAAAGTGTCTCTGCAACAAGTACGCCGTCGAGCACGACCTTCATGTATCCGCTCCGTGAGTACAGTGTAGCCTAGGTCAAATGTAATGTAGATTCGCTTTGGGACGTCGCTATTTCCCGGCGATATTTATGCGCTTTTATTTTTTAATAGGCAACGGTAAAGCCAATAACAGCGCTACTACGCTTAAGTTACGTCTCTGGTCGCTTAAGGTTGTAAAAAACGCGCAGACCCAAGGCTCGAGGAAGGACAAAAAACTATTCTTGTCTTACTGAACCATTTATAGCTCATGTAAACCTTTTTATAGGCTGCTAATTATTTATTTAGTCGCAGTTGCTTACGAAATACGAGAGATATTGGGGGGTGGCCATGTCAAGGTCCGAAAAGTAAGAACTTATCTCAAATTCTTTTTTAAAAGAAAACTGCTAATAATTAAAGAAGTAAATATTATCAAATATATTGGGGTATATTCAGAATGTCTCATGCAGAAGTTGACTTGGGAGGGCGCGGATTTCCAAATTTAACAGCGGGGCTGGATGACAGCCTGTCTGGCCAAATCGAGCCGCTGCTTCGGAGACACTCAATAAGCGCGCGCAGGAACTCCTACATCCTGCACAGGCTCAGCCCGGAGCCCAAACTGTACGACGGGACGCTGCCCTGGTCCTCCGGCAGCATTTTCCCAGAAAGCAATAAGGAAGATGGAAACATGGGCTCCCTGCCTCCCGCATCCCCCAGCAACCCCCCCAGCGCAGAAACCACGGAGCCCGTCTCATCCCATGATAAGTGGGACGTCAGGGTCCCCGGTACCAGCACCCTGGATGCCAGTACGGACTCCGAAGACGAACTCGCCTCCACTAAAAACCAGAAAGTTGTTCTGTCGACCGCACCATTTGAAAGTAAATGGGAGCAAGAGGAAAAAGAGGAGATTGAAACAAAAGCCGTTGCCACTTCGCCCGACGGCAGGTATCTGAAATTCAACATAGAAATCGGAAGGGGTTCCTTCAAGACCGTCTATAAAGGTCTGGACACGGAGACTACAGTGGAGGTGGCATGGTGCGAGTTGCAGGTAACTAGCTATTTATCAGTATGCATGCAAAGAAGTTTATTTAGCAGTAGGTTATAAAATGACACAAAATAGAAACTGTAGGTGAAGGCTTTCATTTATATCTCAATATGTAAAGGATAACTGAACAATACAAGAAGTAAAGAATGGAATGAATATGTGCGCCTTTGAATGAATAAAATTGTTTTGGCACTCCAACAAGATGGGAAACTGGAAAATATGGTAGGCATATGTATTGAACACTGTTGTTGTAAGCAGCATGTGTGTTCTTGCTTCCAGAACACATTAGTGTATAGTTTTTAGGACATTACAATGTAAACGTAGACCTGCTCATCCACTTGTCACACTTTAGCTGAATCTACGTGTCGTCTATTTGTTGGATACCTTTAAATATAGAAGTGTGGCGCTGTGCTGCCTTTCAATATGTTTCTGCTCCTGTTTTGCATGCACCGTGATATTCACGTACTTAAAGAGCAATCCTCTGATCAACTGCGTAAGAGAGAGCTTGATAATGATGTGGGGGACACAACTTAATAATTCATATACAAAGATTTTATTGTGAGGGATGAATGAAGCCAAATTAAATATGGGGGGGG
>JAODJW010000094.1:13999000-14013235 GCA_026777045.1 Hyperopisus bebe
ATTTAAGCACACGTCCCACTGTCCTCCAGGTTCCTATGACATTGCTTCTGATAACCACATACTTTTTATCCAAAGACACTTTTATCTAATAGTGAGTTAAGATATCCGGAACATTCTTTGGGTCGTCCTTGTGAATCCCAAACTGATTGGTGGTGGTATCCTAGCAGCCGCGACTGGAGGCGGGGACACGGGCGGTGGAGAGGTGGGAGGGGTCGGAGCGCAACTAAGTAAGTTTTTAATTTAAGGTGCATTATGGTTGGTAAATGAGCAGCAGACAGCACAGAAGCAGCACAAAACTGAATGGCATCCAGGACTCGATGTCTGGTTTATTGTTCATTTGTTCTACATACTGTTTTTGTGCATTGATTACTTGTCAGGCTTGTCGGACAGCTCACTGAGCACCGAATGGCTTCAACCAAGATTTGGTGCAGAACAGCTTGTGTTTATACAACTTGCTTGTGTTTGCTTCTGATATAAATGCTGCAAAAATGCCACATCTACTAGGAAGGACGATTCTGAGACTAATGCACACCACAGCTGGATTTGAAGCAGGCTGTCAGAACAGCAAGTGCTGTAGCTGGAGTACTGAGGCAGAATGGTCGCACACACAAATCTGGCTTAATCTCTGTTTTCATTAAGAACCGATGGCAGCAGCACTCATTTCCTCACGTTAGGCCAGAACCAACATAGTACCGCTCGTTTTGAGAGGCTTCGACTTGCATCATTTCTCGAGACAGTGGGTTTTCCAAGGAAAACGTTAACTTATTTTCTAGCGATTAGGCCTGCATCCTCAAAGCTTCAGTGAGGAGTCACGGTTGTTAAGGGCATCACACGGCCTTCTGTTTATTAGTAGAGGGGAGGTGAAGCTGTTGAAGCTTCTGTCATGATACTAGTCTGAGGGTTAAAGTTTAATCAGCTTAGTCTTCTTCCTTTTGTTATTCCCCAGGAGGACCACAGCTAACCGGGTGCTTAGCATGCTTATACTGCTACCCGTTTGCGTAACAACAACCTTTATTCATTTTAAATTTGGATGTTGGAGCAAAATGAGAATATGGAGGTGTCACCCCGCCCCTCCCCCCCCCCAACAGGGTGTTACACTTTGATCGTATACTTTGTCCTCAAGTTTACCAGCAGCTCAGGACTAAATCCACACCGCAGTAGACAGGAAGTCTTATGACCATTATCAAGCCGCGACCCAAACCCCTAAAAGATGTGTCTGTTCACAAATGAGACAGAAGTCCAGTATATATTGATGGTTTTATCTTGCAGTTGAGCCCCAATGATGTGGGCTTCTTAAACACTGTGTGTTTTCTAGATGCTGCCTCTCTGGGTGATTTCTTAATTTGGATGGCAGGCAAGCATACTAAGTTATCCTTCGTGGTACAATTCCATAGGGAGGATAAGAGAGCTGGATCTGATTCTGGACACTCCAGTGTGCTGAATGTCTGTAAACTTTAGAGGCTATCCAGCTGTCTTTCATGAGAATATCCAAAGAGAGTGTAGAGCAAGGTAAGGTCATGCAGCCCAAACTGTATTCTCCACAGAAATGTTTCCCATTCTGGTCCTCAGGGACCGGCAACAATGTGGACTGTCTGGCAGGGAGCTCGGAAGGAGCAAAAATATGGACCGGCTGTGGGTCCCCAGGAATCGGATTGGGAAACACTGTTGTACAGTTTATAGGCAGCACTTTTGTTTAGTACTGTGGAGAACCACTTTGAGTTCCTATAGGGCTACTCTTTATCATAGGGGGGGTTCATGACATTGATGTGCGTCTACTAGGGATGGTAAGATTCACCGATTCGCATCAGTGCACCCGCATAAAAGTTCATGATGCGACTGCCCTGATTAAAAAAGTGTGTGCCAGATGCAATTTGGGATGAACTCGGGATGCATCGCTTCCAACGTCTTTGCCTCTGTAAAATCCTATTGTTATCGTTTAGTATAGTGAGTTAAATCATTTTGCTTTATTAATTTCATATTATTTATTTAGCTCACAACTGGTGTTATTAATGTTTTCGGGGGTCTTCATGCTTCCAGGCCACAGGAGGGCATGCCTTTTATTGCAAACCTGCTTGCATTTGTCATTTGCTGTGTGCAAAAAGTTTTCTTTTGTTTCTGTGTTTGTGAAGGTAAACTGTGTAAACTGTTACTTGCAAAAGCAAGCTTGCTTTCATGTCTGTGAAGTGGAGAAGAATCATTAACTCGTTATGTTTATGGGAAAGTGAGGAAGAATCTGTCATGTGCGAAGTTAGTTTTTTTGTTTGCTTTGTTGCTTCATATGTATCGGATTCATTAATGTATCAGATTGTTGGCAGTATGTCGAGATGTGTTTCTCATCACCTCAGTGATGGAGATGCACATCCCTAGCATCTGCATAAATATTTAAATATTGCCTAGATCAGAATCAGTAACTGATTGTTATTGGTGTTTGCCAGTATCCAGCAAGGTAGGCCAGTCGTCTACAAACAAGTCCTCTAGTGGTTTATGCTTACTTTTGTTCTGTGAATAACATACTTATGTGATGATGGCTTCTTCCATTTTTCCACTCTCATGGACTAATCCTCACTCCTTCAGTATTTACCCACAATGCCTAGTTTAATAAGCCTGACAAATCACCTGTGTGCTGAGCTTGTGTGCGGTTCTCTGGTGGTTTGGCTTAATTGCTGTGTAAAGTAAACCAATGGCGCTCAGCACTCGGCCCTAGTCAGCGCTAATGAGACTGAGGATGACGCTAGTAGCTGCTGCTTAAGCCGCCGTTCAGGAGAGCTGCTGAAACCTCATGTCTTACTGAGTATGTAGAAGTGGATGGCAGGGTCTTCCTTATTCTGTTCATCCCCAGCTTTGGCCAGGTTTGCCTCAGTGTGCCCGCTGATGAACATTAACCTATTGCTAATTGTTAGCTCAATACTCGGTGTCGCTTGGGTATTATTTAAACAACAGGAAGCTATCAGACCTGATCAAATGTGGCGCCCACTTGGCAAAAGGAGCTAATTGTATCATAGGCATGTTTAAAACGGAGCTTAATCAGGCCTAATGCTGCTATGTACCAAATGAAACGTATGTCCAAGAATATGACATTCAGGCGTGACCTGCTGCCATTGTGGGCCCAGTTCCTTGAGCTGTAATTCCTTCTCTCAGGTGTTCTTGCAGAAAGCAGGCCCACCCTGCCGTAACTCTGCTGTTCTCGCCATATGAACTTCAGTGTTTACTCGAACACCACATGATCACAGACCGATGACACAGTTACAAATCTCAGTTCTAATGATGCAGATCCTTGGCTGGTGACAGCTGGTTTTCCGGCGCTCGTAGAAATTGGTATCTGACGTTAGATCATCACTTGTCTTTGATCATTAGCTTCTGCACAGAATCCCGGCTGTATGAAGCAGGTGCAGCACGTAACACTTTGGGTAAAAGCACATGATGATCTGCAGAGTAACGCAATACTGAAACCTGAAGAGGAGGTAGTGTTTGTGGTTGCTGTCCAAGCTTTGAGCTCAGAGGCTGGATTAAGATAGAGAGGCGATAGTTGGAGGTCATCTCTAAGTCATTAGGTCTGTTAAGCTCATATAGTAATGTTAGGGTCAAGTTTTTGGGAAACAATGATGACCCTTCATCAATATTCAGCCCCATAAAGAATCATCCCAATGGACTCCTTTGATTAACTGACTCCATAATAGAGACGCTAATGAGAATTTGGAACTCTTAGCTGTTAACATGAGCTTAATGTGTGACTGACTTTCGTTTAATGACGTTTTATTTTATCTACAAAGACAAAAGCCCCCTTTTCACTTGTCTCCTTCTAGCCAAATGGCATTAATCCAGTAAAGTGTCCATAATTCAGCAAGCTCCCCCCCCAGCACCCTGGCTGTCTCTCTCAGGGTTTCTGTTATGTCAGACTGTGCGACTTCTCTTTTTAATACACTCTCCTCCCCTGGAATTTTCCTGTTGACCACTTGCAGCACTTTTTGGATGGGGTGCGGTGTGAGGGGGGGTCACTTAGAATGCCAGCACCTCACTGGGCAAATGTGCTCTCTAATGCCTTGTCCTTGGACACCTTTAAACCCTCTTTTCCTGTTGAGGACTTCATTGTTTATTGGGACTTCAACACTGACACTCAAAATAAAGACTGACTCCAAAGGTCCTTTTCTGCATCTCATTAACAGCCTGTTTGTTGCACCACTGGGCTTGCAAATCAGGGGATTTTAGGCTGTTTGTTGCACTCTGCCTTCGAAGGTCCCACATAAATGGAGACTTACTTCCCATCGCCATAATTATAGATTAATGAAAAGACTGAGAACCCTCTCTGGAACGCTCTTCCCCTGCATTTTTACAACTTTGTTCAGCATTAATGTAGTACCTATCTAGTCATTACATAACAAAACCGGCTTAAAAAAGGTTTAATACTCAGAACACCGACCTGTAACCGCTTTTGCTTTATAAGGGGTTTGGAACGCAAAGCCGACAAGACACCTGTAAAGGTACTCAGCGGGCCTGGTGTTCTGCGAAGCACTACATTTTAATTTTCTACCCAGCATTCACCGTAGTTTTACTAAGCAGAAATAGACAGGAATATAGCTAACGATGTAATGTGCAGTTCTAAAATAGGTTTTGATATTTAGGTATTTTATGTACTTTAATGTTTAATGTTATTTAGAGAGATTCAAGGATTCAAATGGTTTATTGTCATTTGTACTAGTACAAGTACTGAGTACAGTAAGATATGCTTACTCGTGTGTTTCCTACAGACTGGTTAATTTAACACTGGGTAACATTGGGCAACAAGACATAGGACAAGCACTTAGTAACAGGACAATGGAAAACACTTAGGTAGCATATTTAGGTAAGTGTGTTTTACTATGAGTAGATATCAGCCAAAAAAGCCACAAGAAGACCAGCACCCTTAGTCCTGTGTCTTGTTAGGGTTGGTGTCCTCACCTCATAGACATAGTTACAGTGTTTACTCTCTTCCTATACATAAAGCTTCATTGCAGTGTATGGCTGCTTTTTGCAAACTTCTACCTTTAAATGTAAAACAGGTCTGTCAAGTAGTTGCCAGTCTGCCTCTTGCTTCCAACCAGCCATGGCTGAAGTAGGGTAAGAATTACAAACTGAAAAATGTATAACTTATTAGGGAGCATATATGAAAGGATGAATATTTTCTGCCCTGTTTTGTATCGTTGCCTGTTTATGCTTGTTCTGGGTGGCTGCAGTAGTATTTCCCGTTTTCATTGTTTTTAGAGTGAATTTTTATTGATGCATGACTTTTCAGTGTTCCAGAGCACAGAATGTAATGAAATATATTACAGGCACTGGAAGCCTGCTTTTGAAATGGCTGCTCTTTGCATTTGACCATTTGTCCTTGCATCTACACAATGCTGTGTGTTTCACAGACAAAAGTGATTCTACTGGAAACTGTGTCTGCTGCACATTCCGACAAGGGAGGAGTAAGCAATAAAGGATATTGTATAGTAAATTAGCCATTAAATCTATTATGCTGGTATTTCTTTTATGTTGGCAGTTGCCTGTATGCTGTTTTGTAGGTGATTTCTAGAAATTCTTTGGCCTTTTTCTTTTCAGATGTTCTTGCAGGAATAAGTTTTTAGTCCCAGACTCTGACTGGTAATATAAAACACACGGTCACTGTGAGTCTTACCATAGAACATCCTCCATCTGTGGTTTGGCATGTGTGTGTGTGTTTGCATTGCCAAGGTTTCAGTGCCTTTCCTCTGGGGCCAAGGTATATATGATGAAAAGGCTCTTATCTGATTTGAGCGTTAGCATAATGCTATGGATCTTGTAATACGTCAGTGCCCTTCCAGCAAGCAGTGCCATGTTGAACTGTAAATATTAGCTACCTTTATAGCCAGAATGGCTTAAATGGAACAACGGATTGGCTGAACAGATGTAGCTACAGTGAACATATTCTCACAAACAGATCTGTAACTGCTGGTTCTGCGCCCTACTCTACCTGTGGAGATGTTTAGAGACTCCTGCTTTTCAAAGCCTTGCTTGCTCCTTGTTCAACTTGGGACTGGTAGGCGTATATTGACACCACTCTCAGTGGAATCACATTTTCAAGTTTGGCCATGGACTTTCAGGAAGATGCACAGTGGGTCTGTTGGGTTTCATGGCTAAGCTTTCCATTATAGGAAGCTAAACCTGGACGTCCAATCAGAACTGCGCAGTTTGGTGTAACAGCCTTGAAAGGTACCTCAGTAACATCTGCAGACCTGCAAACAGCTGCACTTGGCATGTTCCTGGTTGGCAGTAGTTTGTGCTGTCCTGCCCTCCTGCTGTCCCTACCTCTCCTGCATGATACTAGCTGAGCTGTACTGCCAGTTTTGGAGGGGGGGTTGTCGACAAGAAATTAATCTGAATACCACATAGCTTTCAAGGTTATTTTATTAGAATTTAATAGGACATCTCTATTGTTTTTCTTACGACTCTCCTAGTGCTTTGTAGCATGGAGGTCTGGGAAGCCTGAAAATTCCACTGGCACGCAGAAAAGCTTTTGGTTAGCATGTGGAACACTTTGCACTGCTAAAGTAGTAACAGTAAAAGCAGTGAAGTGGAATGCATGGGATATGCACTTTATGCTTTTCTCAAATGAGTTTTAAGCAGCTGTTTGGAAGTAGCAGCTCCTGCATCTACATCACATTTACTTTATTCCAAACAACATACCATTGAGAAGGCGTTGAGACTTGGAACTCATTCTGCTGACCCTGGGATTTGAACTGGCAACCTCACAATCAAAGGCACAGTATCTTAACCCACTTAGCCACACACTGCCACCCCCTAATGTCTGTTAGATTTTTCTGTGAAAGAAACTTTAATTCCTTTATGGGTAACAACGTTTTCTCAGGAAACACCCATTTCTCCCAAACAGCTATCACCCAAATAGTGCCTGTGTTTCAGCCTGACAGCAAAAAACTTTAATGAATGGAAATGACTTGACATATGGGTGAAAGATAAAGCATAGAGACCAGTCACTGGTCGGCAACCTACATGGGCATGGGTGTCATAGGCTGTGAGTCTCACAGCACTATCACAACAGCACTGACTGACTACATGTTGTGTCTGTCAGCCTAGGTCACTGGAAGCTTGACAGAATCTGCCACACTGCTTCAAGGATTTTATTATTGAATTCTTTGTTGTTCTTGATAAGCTGTTGGCAATACATACTGCTCACTGATAAAAACAGCAATCAGAATCATACTGTGGCTACTTTTCCCAGTTATTTTAGCTCACTTCTACTGTAAATATGTATTAAACCATTGGTCTGTGTTCTCTGTGGTTGCTTCAGGGCTTCCCACCTGTGAATAAACAGAGGTACGGTTAACATTGTCACTGCTTGTTCAGCTGCCACTTAGGTCCCGGTAAGCTATTGAAAACCATAGGCAGAGTTCTTGCTGGTACAGGTTCCTCACCAAAGCCCCTCCCACAGACGATAATTACCTATCACTTGTTATCTTCGTAGAAAAGCCATACTTACTGGACTTACACTAGAAATTTGAGTGACTGCAGAAAATCTGTTTTTTTTTTTTTGGTGTTATGATTTTGTAATGAGCATATTAGTCATGGGGATTGTAGACATTCTCCACTGTAATGAAACCACATTGGCACTCGCTTACATCTGAAATTTGTCGCTGACTCATCACTTCTGCTTGAAGCAATGTCTGTTTCTTGTAAAGGCTGATGCGTTCTCAACATGGGCGGGACAAAGAGAAAAAAGAAAAACCTCGAGGCAGAACAGCTAAGGGATCACCAGATCTATTGTGTACAGTCCCTAAAATATGCTTTTGAAAAATTGGGTCACCACATGGTTCTTCACACCTCATAAATATGTCTCATCTACGTACATAACTAAGATTAGGTCAGTTTCATGAGGGAGATGGAATTCAGATTAAGCTGAGTCATTTGACTGGTGTCCATAGGAGCCTGTTCTATAACTTCCAGGTCTTCATTCCCCAGGATCATCTCAACCTCCATATTAAAACACTTCCCTTAAACACCTGGCAGAGAGCATTCATCTGGAGGACACCCATGTAGATGGTTCATAGCGCCCCTTTTGGGGGGCACTTTGCTTAAGCCTTGGACATATGTGACTGAAGTATGTATTGGTCCACCTTTTGCTGATATGCCTCTGTAATAAGTGGTATGTAAAAACAGCCCTCACTGGAGTGTAAGTTATGTAGAAGTAAAAATGGCTTGTTGCTGTTATCAGTGCTCCAAGGCATAACTGAAGAAAAGATACAAGAGAATAAACAAAATTTGGCCTTGAACTTCTAAGTTGGGCCATGACATATTACTTTTCTTTTATGCTTCAAAAATTATTATTATTATATTATTAACTGATATAAATGATTGCTCTGTTTTCTGTAATAATATTTTCAACCGTTCAAGTAATATCAAGCTTAGATACCAAATTCTAGGTTTACAGTAGTAGCAAAATGACATGGCCCATTGTATTGTACCTGCTTTATGTGTAAATGTTGTAAATACAGTCACCATTCAGTCTCATCCAATGAAACTTTAGCTCTCTTACATCGTCTTGCTAATGAATGCAGGAGCTGATAGGGAACGACTTTATAAACAAAGGACAGCAGTTGTTGTCAATAGAATTAGCTTTGTCTAAGAGAACAGAATAATTTGTTCTGCATGTGTTCAACTGGAGGTGCAGTGTTGTTAATGAATGTCTAGAAGATGAGGGGAGGGTGTGGATTTTTCAGGGAAGGGACGAGGTTGGTGGATAAGCAGCATGGTAATCCGGTTGGCTGTAAAGTATGTTTAATTTGAGGTGATGTAGACCTGGAGCGATGAGGCTGCTCTCAGAGTGACCCAGTGTGTTTTTGTTTACTGATGAGCAAAATCATTATTTTGTCGTCAATTGCTTTGCTCACCTATTCCACCTTCCAGAACTCATGTGTCCTGTAGATGCGTTCTCTGCTGGATCTGCTGGGCAGAGTAATCACCAGTCTGGAAAATCACCCCCATTTCCCCCTTTATATGGGAGTGTGTTCTTTCCTTCCACATATAGTAAAACATGTTGCCAATAAAGAGATGCCCTTCTGTAGCTCAAGGAAGTATCATATGCTCCCACATTTAAACAGGCCCGTTCAAAGGCTGAGGAAAAGCAGTCTTCGTGTCCTTAGTGCGATGTGCTAGTGGACACTGGATGTTTGTATACCAGCATGTGGGGAAAAAAACAGGAGAGTGGTCCTTAGCCCAGAGGCGCCTAAGTACTCCCTTTAATAAATCCGACCCTCTCTCTAGGAACTCAGAGTTGGCAGCTGAGGAGGAAGCCTGAAGTGGTAGTGCCGTCTCCTTTAACTGCCTTGTGAAGCTGATAAGAGGGCCTTCTGTTGCAGAGGCATGTTTGAGGGGCTCTGTGGCTGTACCTGTGGTCCTGTGAGTTCCTCGCAGTTAAGTGGTCAACCGGCACCCCTGCCCATCATGGAAAGGTGGCGAGGTCAGGCTGAGGCCACATGGGAAATCGCACGCGAACAGGGTTGCCAATTCTCACGCATCTGGTGTGATACTCACGCTTTCAGCCTTAATTTCACGCTCATGCAAGGAATCTGATGCCAAATCTGTAGTATTCCATTATAAACTTAAAATTAACCACATCAAAAGTATTGGGGTAGTTTGCAAACCCTACATACTATTTATGTGCATTTGCATGTGAGTGTATAAGTGCGTGCATGCATGTGAGACTTGTCTCATATGGTAAATCTCACTCCAGCCAACTGAACAAAGCAAGAGCACCAGTCTGACTGTTTACCCACGTAATAGTGGAAAGGTGGTTTGCGTGTTTTTCAGTGTGTCCGTAGGGGACTCGTGCGGAGAGATCATACCCGCAAAGATCAGAATTCCCAGAAATGATGAGAGACAGCAAAAACTTTGTTTGCTTTTTTTTTTTTAGGAACAAAGCAAACTAAAAGTGCCAGAGCATTTTGTTTGTTATCAATTTGAGTGTTTTGTTGGGTTGGGAATCAGTAACTGAACTACAGTGAGAACCAGTGAGATCTGTTCAGATATGCTGAAGTTTGTAAATCTGTGATTGATGCATTGAAAAGACAAGTCAAATATGCACATGGTACAGGTCAACAGTAGATGAGAACACAGGAACTGATTCTTATTTCAGAATGTTTATGGACGCCTTGAGTGCCTTGCAGGGAAATTAACTCACTTATTTTCAGTAGACTATCTATCCTGTTTAATGAATTGCGTATAAAGTGTAAGTTGTTGCTTTATAATAAAGCATTTCCTAGAGTACATCTTGGGAGACCATGCTAACAAATAGCGTTCCTTCAGGATTGTGGTGTTTTGAAAGTGGTCATGAAGAGAGACGGGACATACATGCTTTTCTCCTTTCCAGGAATGACATAAGAGATGATCAGCTGCTGGAGACAAACACATATTTCAGTGGGATCTGCGGGGAGAGACTTACTGTTTGGATAGTGTCTCGCTCAGACTGCAGATGCGGATGGTCTTTATTCAATGGCTGGTTTAATCAGTGCTTTTGATAAGCCTTAAGCATACAGATCATTTTCTGGCAAGAGAGAAAATAGCCATTAGTTGTTCTTTTCCAAGAAGAAAGTCTATTTGTAATAAAACACTTATTTTTTTAATTCAAGTATTTGCATCACTAGAGTTTAAAACACAAACATCCACTGAAATCTGTAATATATATATGAAGTACATAAATCATATCGATCATAACAAAGCTCTACTGCCCTGCTCTGCACGTTTTATTGAGCTTGTTAGGATATTTTTTAGGCCTGGTTTATTATGCTAAAACTTCCAGCATTAAAGTAAATCTGCACTGCTGTAGAACTGGCAGGGAAAGGCAGTGATGTCATGCTAATGGCTAACGATATTAACTCCCTATTATTGAAAACTGTGTGTAGCTCAGTGGGGTAGGCATGTGTGTCCGCAGGGTCATGGGGTCAAACCCTATGCTAATCATATCACTGTTGGGCCTTTAAGCAAGGCCCTTAAGCCCATCTGCTAGCTCACCCTGTGCCCTGACCCTGAAGTTGTACTTATCTGTGTATGCATTGCTCTCAGAAAGTCTTGGTATGCTTGCTTAATTCAGTAAAAATGCAATGCATTGGTTTTGGAACAAACATCATTACTTTTATTTATTTGTTTGCAAAAAATATATACCACATTAGAAACAACCAGTAGTTTTAAGTAAAACATGTAAAACATTGCAAGGAGTAATAAATTGAAACACAAATTATGGTTCTAAAGGAGCTGTTCTGAGTTAAAACGTTCATTGACAGGCCTCATTGTGAGCTTTTTAATTAGTAACACCTTTGCAGCAACATAAAACACCAAACATTTGTGTTTAGTATTTGGTAAATTACCAAATTTCCTGAGAAGGATGAATAAAGTACCACTAAATGATTGCAGTTGCAATTTAAAAAAATGGCAAGAACAGAACTGAATGAGTTGGTCAAAAAATTATGACACTTAATAAAAAGAAAATGTCTGTACAGGAGATCTGTGCAGATATGTTAAACTTTGTCAATGGATTTTTGTTATGACACCAATAAATTAACATTTTTACAGAATTAAGCAAGTGTCCCAAGACGTTGTCAGCGCTGTACATGCGTGTCTGTGAATCTTATGGAGAGAAGGATACAATATGTGAAAAATACCAAATTTCCTGAGAAGGATGAATGACGTACCACTATTCTATGCAGTGGGACAGTCAGCTGCACCTTGGGCCAGTTCTATTGCAGATCGTGATGTTGAGTGATTATGATTCACCAGGAATTGGTCTGATGTCTCCCAGCAGCTCCAGAGTATCCAGTGTTGTGGTCCTGAACCTTTATCGCCAGTTGAATGCCACTTGTATCTGTCACTTGTGTTCACGATAATGACGGTTATGTAGACTTCAAGTGGAGAAAGGCCCGTGGAGTGTGCTATGTTCCATTCAAGCTCCTGACACATGTGCTAGTCTAGGTTCCATTTGTCCAACGCTGATCATTTCCTTTCGCTCATTTGCTAATTCTTGGCTTCACAGTGACCAGGCCAATGGCGCAATACGGTGCAATTTAAGGCCCTAATGTAATTGTGTCAGATGGGGTTCGCCAGTATTGTCATCAGCTGTTTAATTAAGTATGTGGAAGCTGTAAGGATGCGTTCCATTTACCTTGGAGGTCGGAAGTCGGAGCTGGGAATGACGTCACACGCAAGTTAACAACAGCGTTGCAGTACAAGAAGTCAAAAAGCCATTGAGCAATACCAGTTCTAGCCACATTCATTGTTAGCCTTTGTTAGCAATACCAGTCGACGATAATGCATTACATGTGCATACAAACCCTGTAGCAACATGTCCATGAATTCTGAGGTTGGGGTTGTAGAGGTTCCTCTGACTTTGAGACAGAACTCCAACTTCAGGGGGTGTTCCATCTGAAATTTCTGACTAGGAACTCAGCATTTCTGACTTCCTAGTTTAAATGGAATGCAGTGTGACATCCTACAGAGTAACTCAGTATCAGCTGTACTGTATGTGGAAATGTGTCAGGAAGGAGGACGGCAGGCTGACCCGAAACGGTGCTGAGATCTGAAGAAAGTTCCATTGCCAGTATTGAAGTCAAACACACTGACTTTCCTTTATGGAAAGAATATTTTAGACCGGTAGCCATAGGCAGGAAATAGCAGGTTGCGGGTAGTATTAGAAATGTAATAAAACAAAAAAAACACTGAGTCACAGATCTCCCATGTTTAAGAAATGGGGAAAAAAAACAATTTCAAAGTGTTATTTGAATTTTTCTCAAGCTGGAATAACAGAATTGGGAAGATCAAAACTATTATGCTGACATCATCATTGTGGACATTGTTTACTTAATTTGTGCTTAATACTGTATTTTGGTGGTGCTTGTCTGATTCTTTTGTGGGGGGTTTAGTATGGGGAGTGTAAATCAGCATCATCGCATGTAGGACAGACTAACTAGACAGACCATATGTAAATATGGAACCTGTGAAAGGAGTGTGGTCTCATTTTTCTTTAATCGAGCCACGTCGTCATGTTATTACCATTGCAGGACTCTGATGCTTCGCAGGTCTACACTGGACTCTGTTACCATGGCGAGGTATGATCATCACTGCGATGCGCCCTGTACAGTGCACCCGATGGCCTTGGAGCAACCTGCAGGGGCAGCTCGAGTGTTTGGCCTCATGCCCGTTCGGTTCATGTTCCTTAACAGCCTGGAGCTTTATGACTTGCTGCTGTTTACGCTGTCATTGTGGGACACGACTGCGAACGCCCGCGAGTTCCCCTTCAGGTCACAAATTACATTCAAAGGTTCTGCTCCTTATCAACTTTTAATTTTTTATTTTGAAATTTTAAGAACCCCAGGCTTCTGTAAAAATAATTAATTGAACCAGATGAAGGAAATTTAAAAATCACTGTAACCGATAATAATGAACATAAGGTGACAGTAAGAGGACAGTCTGTTTTTAATTGTATTTAATAATCTAATTTTATTTAATTTCTTGACCTCTTCGCATCTGTTTGGATGATGTTTTGAGCCCGTCTAACACCTGAGAGCACTTAGCTAACCTGTAGCCACAGCCTGAAATTTCCTTAGAGACAATCAGGAGTCAGGCTGGTTTCTTCAAGTGCCAGAATGGTCACCACATCATGGAGGTGAAGTGAAGCACATCAGGAGCGAAGGAGATAGAAACAATGAAAAAGAAAATGGTGACAGATTGACTTCCTTGAGCAAGTAAGAAGATATTGGTGTTTCTTGTGGAGATACAGCTTTTCATTGAGGCCATTGTATACACTCCTAGCAGAGTGTTCACTAATCAAGTATTTAACAGGTTGAGTCAGAGGAACAGCATTTTTTGGCACTGATGCTCAGTGAAAAAGGATGTGGGTAGGATATGGAAGTATTAATGTAAAAGGCTTATCAATACTACAAGGAACTAAATAATAATAAAACATTATTCAAGACTCAAGATCTGTTTATTGTCAATACAACAATATATACAATATACAGTGTATTGAAATGTCGTTCCACACAGTTCCCCCCTAGTGCGTTATAATGATGAAAAAAACAAAACAAAACTAACTAAATTTTTCTGAATAGAATACAAAGTGGTCATGTGCAATTAGAGTGCAAATGAAAAAGACAAATATGTGCCAGTTATAACAAGTGCAAATTTGGCATGAGGTAGACATGTTTGGCTGATATTCAACTGAGGTGTGCAAATAAG
>JAODJW010000094.1:14013335-14029445 GCA_026777045.1 Hyperopisus bebe
ATATACAGTGTATTGAAATGTCGTTCCACACAGTTCCCCCCTAGTGCGTTATAATGATGAAAAAAACAAAACAAAACAGAAATTTCACAAATAAAAATTCTAACTAAATTTTTCTGAATAGAATACAAAGTGGTCATGTGCAATTAGAGTGCAAATGAAAAAGACAAATACGTGCCAGTTATAACAAGTGCAAATTTGGCATGAGGTAGACATGTTTGGCTGATATTCAACTGAGGTGTGCAAATAAGCATAGTGTGAACGTCCAGATTGTGGTGTTTCTGTGGGTTTAACATTCCTTGGGTGGCAGTGAGTTGAGAGCTCTGACTGCTTAAGGAAAGAAGCTTTTGCAATGTCTGGCAGTTACATCTAACTTGATGTATGGTAGATCAAGGCTGTTTGCTCACATACATTGGTCTATGGTGGCAGCAGGTAGCTGAGAAAATGGGGTGGTAAATCTTGGGGGGGTGCAGAGACGCAGACATGGGTGATGCATGTGTTGGGCTCTGTGAAGTCCGAAGGGCTGCACTGGGGCCAGAGCCTCAGGTGCTTATTTAATTACTACTGACCTTTTCTAAGCTGATAGGCACTTTTTTTGCTGAAAGTCCTGCTCTCTCACATGTGTTATGCCTTTTGACACAGCCTCAGGTGAGGGTGTGCGCTTGTCATGCCAGAATTTTCCCCTTGATTTCTGGCTGAGGACCAGAAATGTGTTAATCAAGTGGATGAGCAGTTGAAGTCTGATCTTGTTTTACGGTTCCAACCCCAAAGTGGCTTGGTAGAGCCATGCTTTGTTAAGGCTTCTCAAAGGGTATTGGGAGCTGAATCAGTGTGCAGACTGGGTGGCATCAACCTTCTCTGATTTATTTATACGCACCTTGTGACTGCAAATAGTGTCCATGTCAGCTTCTGTGATGGCTTTGTTTTCTTGACTAGGCAGTTGATTTTGTTCTGAATGTAAAAAGAAACTAAGCAGCCAGTATGTCGCAATAACACCCAAAGGAATTCCATATAGCATATGGAATATTAACGCCATTGTCCTGATAACATGACTTCACGTCCTGTTCTGAAGATGACTGTCAGACATGTGGTCATGCTTCAGGTCATTCGTGTAGGCTCCAGACCTCGCCAGTACGTGCAGACCAAGTTAGGCCTGAGACTCAGTAAAGCTAAGTTAAAGTGGACAATAGATCTCATGTGCCATCCTCTTGGAGAGAGAGCTCTGGTTTATGTTAATGAAGGAATCCCCTTTTCTGCTGCTATAATGATTTCGGATGCTGGTGAAAACCTGCAGCAGATGACCTTTCTCACCATGCCCGTTCGCTTCCTAGCGGAGGGAGTTGCTGTCTCTAATTATTTAATCGACTGCATCTGCTGTACATCTGCTGCAAGCAGCATGGTGCCTCTCAGGGTCTGCTCAGCAGCTTTGACACTTAATTGCTGGGGCTTGTCCCTACTCAGACCACACCAACATTGTTCAAAATTGAAATATTTTGAAACAAAAATGCCCTGTAAAAATGTAATGATTGGAGGAACTATTTCAAAGTAGTTAATGGATGTTTTATTTTGCGTGAATTGGAGTTGGTGTCCTGCTGTAATTTGATATGTAGACTTGCTGATGTTCTAGTACTCGCACATTTTTTTTAATGTATGGGACCCACATCCCTGAATGTGCACCAGTTCACGATGATGTCACATAGCATTACTGTAGGTGCATCATAAAACATGACGTCACCCTATATTTCAGAAACCAGTAGTTCTGTCCATGCAAATGCCAGAGGAACATTTCTGCTTCAGTTAAGAAGTAGAGATGGATAGTCCATGGCCAGAAAATAAAAGATTTTCTTTCAACTGACCAGGCTCAGTTACAGAGTACTCAATTGGTTGGACTTGAACTCTCCACTTCTCTTCAAGAGAATGTCCCAGACCAACTCCCCTGACTGTGCTAGGTATCTCAGAATTTAATCTGGTCCTTTAACCATCTTTTTGTGACTTTGTGTCACGCCCCCCCCGACGGCATCAACTACCAGCACATCCAATGACAAATCAGTTCACACCTACACTTGCACATACAAGAATGGGTGCATATGAGGTTGTGCAATCAATATCATTATTATTACTTTTTAGAGTAACTTATAGGAATTGAAATATACGTGTATATGTGTATGATCACATGTGTGTATGCTACATATATATATTTTTTTCTCCATCCCACCTTTATTATCTTCTTATTATTTCTATGTACCTTTTTTCCCCTTTTTCTCCATGGTTATTAATGTCTGTTATTGTTATGATTGTTGTCTCTATGTCCTCCTCCCCCTTTTTTTTGTATAATGACAGTACTAGGGCGGGTGAGTTCAGAGTGGCCACAGTGGAATTGAATATCTTTACACTGTAACTTTAATTTAAAATAAAGTTCTCCTCCGAAGAGGGGCGGGGAGGATGTGGTAGGCAGAAAGAAATGAAAGAAAGGGAACAAAGAGGAGGTACTGGAGCAGCTGATTGGCCCAGCTGCCCTGTGCGATGTGCTGTTAGCAAAGCAGGACCCGGGCAGCATCTCGGAGTGTTGCCAGGCAGCCATGATGCTGTCAGCTAGAGAGAGATGTTCTAGATGCGAAGGCATCTGTGGTCCCTCTGCTGTCCTTCTGACGGAGCCGGGAGCCCTCAGAGCTGACATGTGGAGCCTCCCGCTCACTATAAGGGCCAATTACGCAAGTCTGGGCATGAGGCTACTGGCCTGAGTATTTCTAGCCCCGTTGTCCGTCCCATTCCCAGGCCTGGCTGCTTCTAGGAGCCCATGGCTAAGAATAAATCGTCAAATGTTATAGAGGGAAAATGCAGTGTCCTGTTATTCAGGGGAGGCAAGCACGTGATGCCAGGACACATTACCAAATGCTAATTTTAAACTCTCACAAGGTGTTCGTGACGTGTGACTGATGGTGTGAATATGCAGCGATTGCAGCCTCCACTGTTCCATCCTGCAGGGAGAACTAGGAAGGAGTCCTTGGACAGCAATGCTAGCTTTAACAATGGCATTAAAATGCAAGGGATGGATGGGTGGATGGATGATAATGTAAATGTTTGTTGTGATAACACATTCTCATGCATTGAGTCTTGGAGCCCACCGATACGGAGTTAAGTTTGAGAAAATGGAGAAGAATTTAGGGTCATCCAGATTGCCTTCCATTACGTGCCCATTTCGATAGTCTGTGGACCTGGATTTGCAATGCGACAATTTATTTGCAAATCAGAACTAAATTACAAGAAGCTGTAGTATTGATATGCTTTAGTAACGTGGTTGGCTTTATCTCCTCTACCTTATTCTTAAATGTTTCCATAGTTAGACCTACTTCCATGTAGGAAGCATCCTAACTTTGCCAATACGTGCTCCAGCAGTACAGTCTATCACATGGCAGTATGGAACTGAACCATCTTGACTGTAGCTAGTCTTTATGCCTGTTACGATTGTCTGTGTCGAGGATCTATGTCCAGCATCCTTATTCATGCCTGTAAAATATAAAGTTAAACTTTAGCTGAAGTCAGCATGGAAAAATGTTTTTATATGTCTATGATCTTTTTTGTTTGAAACCTGCTAGGAACAAGGGCAAGCCGGAGCATTATAGCCAAGGATTATGGGAGCTTAGCTTGCTGAGAAATGTCATAGGGCATTTAGGGGATTTGGCCTGTTGTGTTTTTCCACTTACTTTCAGAATGGCCTCGGGGGTCACTGCACGCCGCACCGCGGGGAAAACGTGACATGATAGAAGCGGAACAATAAGCAGCTATGGAAACGCGAGCTCGTCGCTGCCCCCCGTCAGCGCGGGGTGGGGGGAAGAGCTTCCCAAGCTCCGCTTTCAAAGAGCCCCAAGTCCACATTTCTGTTTCCTGTATTGCCACACTTGCTGGCTCTTACGGGGCTAGTGCCCGCAACCTAGTTCTTTCCAAGAAGGTCTCAGTATTTTCCAAAAACTTCCTGCCATTTTCGTGCAGGAAAAAAAAATACACAAGCTTTGCTGCACCGCAGTACAGTAATTTTCTTGTTCTAGGACTTGCAAGCAAGTACTTTTTGTACAGGAGTCAACATGCCTACCCCATGTATGTTACAAGTATAGCACAATGTCACTCCCTACATTGGAGATGTTAATTTTCCCAGAGACATCTGAAACAGATGCTTCTATGTAGTTCTGTATGTCATTTTTAACGTTGTAACTTGTCTTTCCTAAATCCTAAACAACCCATTAAATTATTTGATGTCAGCTCTCTCTTGCTTCATAATAAATGGTTTGCTTTTTTTGCATTAATGGTTCTAATGACAAATGATCAGTGGTCCTTTGTTCACTCTTTTTAGGTTTAAAAACACATTATACTATTCCAGATTGTAAAGTAGTAAAAATCATTTTTATATGTTTTTAAAATACATGCAAGCTGTGATTTGTTTTTAGAAAACAGGTTTTTAATGGATTTGGGTGGAGTACTCATTTACCACACTGTGAAAAGGCTTCAGAAACAATGTCACAAGTCATGACTGCTCAATGGCTGGAGTAGTTCCTCAAAAAAGTTTTGAGCTAGCATACTGCAGTCCTTTTTAGTTGGGACCGATATAGAACCACATTGCTTGGTATACTTGATGATGTTCAATGTGGAAACCTGCCCAGGCCTTGTGATCTTCAGGATACAAAAAGAGACGGAATTGAATTTTTGTTACAGAAGCACCACTGTGCTTTATGTGCATGTCATTTAGTTAAACAGATATGCATTCCTCACCTTAAATGGATTGTGACCTACAAGCCAGGAGGTCTTAGATTTTCAAAAATAATTAACCGAGGAATTCAGCATCTCTCATCCATTTGGTTGCAGTATTTCATAGTGTTTTTATTGTGTTTAGGTTATTGATGTCAACTTTTACTGCTTATATGACACCCCTAAAGGAACTTTTGAATTATTTTGAAGCTATGATGAGAATGGTTTCAATTTTGTTTTTGTTTTGCCAAACACAGGATATTGCTGTGTTTGTGGCGTTTGCTCGGCTGCCTTGAAATTATTTTTCTCATTGGAGCAACAATGAGCCTCAGGGGTAGCATTGTACAAACCCATGGGTCCCTGAATGTGAGATGCTCGGAGTGCTTCTGATCCCGCCATTAGGCAGGAATGTGGTAGGAGATCAAACCATCCAGTGCTTATGGAGAACCTCGGCATTTGTTGAGCGGCCGGCAGCACATGCCGGTCCATTTTGCACAAATACAGGTAGTCAGGTACACAGCGTCAGGCTCCTCTGAGCCTTCCAGGCCTGCCTGCTTGCCCTAAATAGTGTCATTCATGTTGCATACTTCATAAAAGTCACCAGTCTTTTGACAGGTAACCGATGAGTAGTTAAATTTCTCAGAATTTCTAGAAGGGAAAACATACACAGTCTTCCTGTGTTTTCCACACGTGTAACAGTGTTTTCTCTGGATTTTTAAAGTACGGGGAATGCTTATTTAGAGGGGTGTATGTTCTCCATGTTGAATGAAGTTTGAAGGATTTTTATGCTGCTTAAAGTGAAGTTAAATTTATGGCTGTTACTCGGGACTTGCTCCAGACGCGGAAGCTGACGAAGGCCGAGAGGCAGAGGTTCAGCGAGGAGGTGGAGATGCTGAAAGGCCTGCAGCATCCCAACATCGTGCGCTTCTACGACTCCTGGAAGTCCACCATGAAGGGCCACAAGTGCATCATCCTGGTCACAGAGCTGATGACATCGGGGACTCTCAAGACGTGAGTGCCCCCCACCGCCTCCCCACCACTGAAGAAGGCAGCCTCTCTGAATGCCGCGACCCCCCCCCACCCCCAGGCCATAGGGTTTACATTCCTGGGCACCACTGTGGCTGGCAAACCCGCGGCTGGCTGCATGGGGCTCTAACAGGAAATCCTCCAGTGGGTATGTGCAGCTGCTGGTCTCCAAAACACAACTCTGGTCTGTGCATTCAATAAACTAATAAAATACATTATATGATTAAATAACTAGAACAATAAAAACCAATCAAGTCACTCCACACTTTCCGTGCCATGCAATTATTCACTTGGTCCAGCTCCAGGCCGCTGAATTGTGATTGGATAACCTCGCCATAGAAACCCATGACTTCCAAGCACCTGACAAATGGGGCGACTTGTCTGTTCACAGCCCAGATACCCTGCCAATTTTAGCCTTGCCATTCCTGGCAGAACAGTGCCAGGGCCTGTGGGTCGCAGTCGGTGATTGACCCATTCCAGATTTGAACCATGAGTAAGGGTCCAGTCTAAACCAACAGACCCATGTGAAAGAGTCCATTGCTTGTAGTAAAAATGGGCACCTCAGAGTCTCTCTGTACTACTTCTCATGTGACTGAATATATACCCATAATTAGCATAATAAACACAGTTTTGGTGCTTTTAAGTGTTTTTTTTTTTCAAGAAATGGTGGGATTTTGTAAGCTGGGAAAAACAACCAGAGGTTGAAAGAGTCTGTTTTTAAAGGCAATGGACAGATATGATTGTAGGCATTCAGTACTAGGATGCTGTTTCAAAAGTCAGATGCCTTTATCACGGAAGTGTCAAGTACTATTACCTGGAACAGCTATAATCCCAAGGTAATCCATAACACATGCAGTCTGCCTTTAGAAGAATGGATTTTCTCTATTATATTGGACACTAGTCCTCTCTCTGTTCACACCATTGATATGCAAGTCTAAGCCATACATGCTTTCAAGATAGACCTTTTTTTTAGTTGAGGGATTGTCTCGAAGCTTTTCCCTGAATGGACGACTACAGCAGGCTGCGTAGTACTCGGTTATATATCATGTCATATGAAGGTAAATCGAATAGGAAATTCTGGGTCCTTGAATCGAACTCCTCCCATTGAGGAGGAAAGATGGATGAATGTTCAGCTCATGTTCTCCCTACAGGTACCTTAAAAGGTTCAAAGAAATGAAACTGAAGCTGCTTCAGAGGTGGAGTCATCAGATCCTGAAGGGCCTACACTTCCTGCATACGCGCACCCCACCCATCATTCACCGCGACCTGAAGTGCGATAACATCTTCATCACAGGGCCCACAGGTTCCGTTAAGATCGGTGACCTGGGGCTGGCCACTCTGAAGAGTGCCTCTTTCGCTAAGAGCGTCATTGGTGAGTGCTCTGATACCCTCATCCTTCTCTTTCACTGTGGTTTCAACAGGAATTCCTGTTGGTTCAATAGACCCACGGTTTGCTGGTTCAATAGACCCATGGACTGCAAGTGGACAGAATCTTTTAGTTATACATTTCTCTCTCACTGCTGGCACATTGCTTTTCAACCTTAAGGATGAAGTCATGAGCACGTCTCTAATGTCAGAACATCCGTCATGGGTCTTAATTGACTGGCCTTATTTATTTATTCGTCCTTCTTGGACACATGCAAGCAATTTGTCTCTGACGTCAGTAACTCTGGGTCCCCTTATCTGTGTTTGCACGGCACATGGCTGCATTGTGGGAAGTGAATCTGTGCGGGTCGTTCTGTGTGTATCATTACAGGGACGCCCGAGTTTATGGCTCCGGAGATGTACGAGGAGAAGTATGACGAGGCAGTGGATGTCTACGCCTTCGGGATGTGCATCCTGGAGATGACCACATCCGAATACCCCTACTCAGAGTGCCAAAATGCAGCCCAGATCTACCGCAAAGTCACTAGTGTGAGTGATCATTTCAACTAAGGATGCAGTCAACACATGTGTTTCATTCTTATTAATACCTACTGACCCTCATCACCAACACTCAAGGTAGATGTTTACAGTTTAACCTCCAGCAACAAGAATGGCTGGATCCCAGGTTCTACCACGTGAATGTCTTGCTTGATGACGTTAAACTTGGGCTCTTAACTTGATTAAATGTGCATGACTGTTCACTCTTTTTAGGTGCTTTATTTGCCATTTAGCAGTAATTCAATGTAGCCTTTTAAACTTGGGCATTTCACATATCTGGTTTAGCAAAGAAAGTATATTAGTCTTTGGATCTCGTAATGTCATGGTGATCGGTTGTGTGTATTGAATCCTCGGTGCTCTGAAACTGATTGGTTTTTCCATTGCTGGTTTAATCCTGTCCAGCAGGGTCTAAGAGGTTATGAATGATTCCTGCAGACTGTTTAAATTATACATAGGCGTGTCTGACAGCAAGGAAAAAGCAAGCTTGTTGTTTAAAACTGATAATTCTATTTAGAATGTCATTAAAATTAGTTAATATTTTTTCTTTCTAATTTTATTTAAATGGATTTTTACAGCCATTACAGCTGATTCTTACAGAGTAACATTTTAGGTTTAAAAAAATATGACTAAAATTTGAATAATCAGGAGTTGGATTTTAACTTTACTAGCTAAATTGTAACATTTTCCAAAGAATGAAATATTGGAAATATTGGACTACCCTCTCTCCAGTGGACACCATGACTTGCTACATACAACAGAGCAGTGTTGTGTAAAGTGAAATTAAAGTGGTGTTCTGTTGAGGCTCCGTTCAAGTAATAGTAGAAATCTGCTTTTGGAAATGATGTCTGCCTGCCATCTGAGAGCCGTATAAACGCCGCTCATTCTGTATGCAACAATAAAAACCTGAGCTTGAGAGTAAAATGACAAGTGGCAGCTGAAGGGACCCCGAGCATAAATGAGTCGTAGAAAATTCCACTGGTAGTCATCCAGAGAACGTTCTATAAAGAGATGGCGACACTGAGCGCTGTTTATGGCAAGAATGTTGTGTGTCACCTTAACACAAATAACTACTGCAGTCAAAGGCTGTAAGAGGAGGCCAGCCGGCCGGCTGAGGCAGCGCAGGATACATGGCAGGGTAGGGTGGGCATCTGTATTATTATTTGATGTTCTGATAACAAATCATTTCCCTTCCCTGTGATGCATATAGCAATAGAGGCAATAGAGAAATTTGAGTCAAAAAAATATTTAATCGAATTTAATCTTTTGTTAGTTATTTAACATAACCAGGTAATCTAAAGTTGATTAACTGCATATATTCATATGTGAATTTGTGGAATGTGGCTATTTGCAAGCTGAAAAAAATGTGCAAACTGTGATTTGGGGGAGATTCCTGTAAACACTAAGCTACCTACATTCTCCAGCTTTATTGCATATTTTAATATGCAGTTCACTTTTTATATACTAAGTTTAATGCTTGTTTTGGATTCATTTTTTAAAGACTTGTTTTTTTCTTATAAACACTTGAGGAAAATTACGTGCAGTAGTCATTTCATGATTGTGGTTAACGAATTGCATTTTGGGACTGCTGCGTCTGAATAAGCCTTGTTCTAAGCTTAAATCTGGTAAGTAAAATTAAAGTGCTTTTCGAAGGCATATAACATAAGCTCATCATTTCTGGATATTAGAGGTTTGTGTAAGTGACATTTATTACAGTGTAGTGGGGGATTTCCTTAATCAGATATCTTCATATTAATGGTAATGAGCATTAGCGGGCTACATTGGGCACTCTGTACTTGTTCACTTAGCTCTGTGCTGACTTTATGACTCAGCTCCCACTGGCGAATTGTAATAAACGACACGACCAGCCAGAATCATTTAGCGTAAACACTTCTTTATTGCCCCATGGTCCTGATGAAGATAAGCGGTTAGAAATAGATGGACTTCATTACACAGTTTACTGAACCTTATATCATTTTACAGATTGCAGCTTTTTTTCTGATACTGTTTATCTGCTTCCATTGAAGTGGGCATTGTTTAAACAGCCTGTCATTTGCATATGGTAATGACAAGCATTTTGCATTGTTAGTGATATTTTACACACTTACAGTACTCTTGGCTTTGAGGTAATAGTTTAGTAGCTCATACAAAAACACTATCGCAATTCTTTCTAAAATACAGTATAAACTGTGGCATAAAATTCCCCCCCTCCAAACTTATATAGAGAAGCACTTTTAATAATGCATGAACATTGATGATGTCTTCTGAGGCTACTCACAAAGCAGTAGGATATATGCTCAATTTGTTGGCCTTTTTCGAACCATTCAATGGTACTAAAAAGTGACTGGTGCTAGATGTCAGGTTTTGTCTGTTATCTGGCTGTTCTGCATCATTGCTTTCCTTTACTTAGCTGATATCTTTATCCAGGATATCGCTCGCTTTCAGCAGACAGAAAATGGGAGCCTAATCACAGGCAATTTAACCAATGGAGATAATAAACATGATATTACAGTCCACCGCAATGATATAAAGGACCATAAGACTACTCTGATTAATAAACCAGGGTCTAATCGATCTTCTTGTGGATTTCTGTCATCATTGCTGGTCACAAGCCAGATGTGTAATTCAGATGAACCTGAGTGCACCATCACTGTGTTAGCTGGCTCCCTGTGACTTTTACGGCAATTTGAGAGTGCTTTGTTGTTGCCATTATGTCCTGGTTTTGGCTGCTTTATCGGCATCTTTGGGGCAGGCCTGTCGTAATGACTTATGAGTGTTTTGTTTACCAGGCAGCCCGTTTACAGTAAATGAGCTGCGATACGTGACTCCTGGTGTTACTACGCCCCCCCCATGTCCTTCGCTGCTTGTCCTTTCCTTCCGTAAAATGGCTACGACATGATGATGAGGGAAGGCTGTCGTTGAGAAGCAGTGGAAATGCAGTCCTTTATGAATCCACCTTAACCTATTGTCATTTACGGTTGACACATTTAGCAGTCGCTTTTGTCCAAAGCGACGTTCAAGTGACGCAGATAGCACATTACATGCAGGCTGTGAAGGAGTCCTCTGGGCATAAGTGCAGCTAGGCTGAGCGTCCAGTGAATGCCCAGGTACAAGTGTAAGCAGGAATGGAGCAGGAGATGCAGAATAATTTCTAACAAAGAAAAAACCTAATAAGACTGTTACAGCATAAGAATATTCATAGAAGGTAAAGAGTCATCAGGCTAGAGAGTGTACTCTTCTACTAGTATAGCCTCAAGGCTAGTATACTCTCAAGGCTAGTATAGCCTTAAGGCTAGTATGTTTTCAAGGATAGTATACTCTCAAGGATAGTATACTCTCAAGGCTAGTATACTCTCAAGTAAATGAATGTAGGGCCACGAGCCTTATACCCACTGCAGTATTGGGGTCCTGCTTATTTTAACTACTGTCCATGTGAATCCGTGGGGGAAGGTAATGAGATGGCTACAACTGAAGTTAACTTTCCTCCCTCAATCTTAAAAACGTGATTAGCTTGCTGGTCAAAGTGCCTTCAGGGCACTGTTCAGCTGTGGGTCAGCGGATAAGCCGACCTTGTTTTCTGAACGTGAGGGGATGGCTCTTCCTGTCCTGTTATCTGCGTTTCCAAAGGAGAGGAGTTTGACTCTTGCGGCAGATAGTCTGTTTTTGTGAGCACTGGCACGTTTGTCCCTTGCATGACTGCTGAGCCCGTCACCACGGGCAACAAAGGATAGTAACACAGCTGTGTTCTCAAGACATTTTACCCAATAAAACTTTGCAAGAAGCCGCTGTGAGCTTGCCCTGAAGAAGCTTTATTTATTATAAAGCTGTCTCTGCATTCCTCATAGAGGTTAAGAGCTCAGACTGTGTGTGTCCCTTAACATCGCTAAGGCATATTTCAAAAGCCGCACAGTTGCCAGGGCAGTGTGCAGTTTTGGTGCTGGCCACTGATCTGAGAAGTGCAGTTATGTGAAAGCGTGCGTTTGAACAACAGTGTGATACTTCCTGCCAAGGACTGTCATCACAGCGCAATCTGGTCCTGCTTCTCAGGTGTTGCAAACATAATGTTAATGGCATGTGGCCCAACTCATTGTGGGCCCTGAGCGTTGTGTAGGGGAGTTATGAATGAAGAAGCCCTGAGCTTCAGTTGTTCGTCTATTGAGAGCTGAATGAGTGGCGAAAGCAAAGCCTTCCACCATCACCACTCAGGCCTGTGCTGGCACCATTTCACTGCCCTGGCTGAAAGGCGATGTTTGTGTATCTGTGATCAACATGCTATAATTAGCAATTAGTAATGCTGAAGAGAACGTAATTCTGGGCCTCCCTTATCAGCACAGGGCACCTTGAAATGAAACTGTGAAACGTGGGTGTGTAGCGTGCATTAGTGCATCGGAATTGCATGTTGTTTTTGACGTTAGCCGCTCGAAACAAAATATGTCTCGCGCTTGCTTGGATTAGGTATTCTACAATATGTAATATGATTCAGTCTATTGTTCAGTCATGAAAGTAAACAGGATTATGCTGGTTTTAAGACCTTTCTTGTTCTTTTATTGAATTCAACCCCAGGTCAATTTTCAAGTGAGACATTTGTACATAATGTGTTGCATAGAAGTACAAATTCTCTGTACAGTTTGTTTAACACCCAGTCTCATTGCATGAGGTCTTAGGTTGTTTTTTTATGGGGGAATTTCATCCCAGTTAAGTTTTCAGAACCAGTTCTGCATTAGATTTGATTTCACATTGTGCCTTGTCCCATGGATTCTTCAGAGGCAGGCCATTTGCCAGTATCCTAGCTTGATTTTTTTTCTTTGCCCACTGCTGGTCACATGGCACTCTGCAAGAGAGCCAACTTTAATGCAGCCTGGACTGAGGGCAGTTCATTTGTACTCTGGTGGACTCAATCCTTCTTGCCCTGTGGCAGAACAGTGATGGCTATGTTCATTCACTGTAGAACTGCTGGTCACAATTAGCAGATACAGTGTCTGAACGTCAAGCTGTGGACTGTGCCTGTCTGACAGGTCGCGTTCCACAAAGACGCCTTTGCTAGCCGACCTGCTCTGCTGGCCTTCTGTTTGTTTATTGGAAAACGTAATCACCTAGATTTTTGGCAGAAAAGGAATTGTTCATTACTTAATTCCTTTACTGTGCATTTATGCAATTAGGATAACTCAAACACTGCAACAGGATCCAGGAATTAAGAGAGGATGAAACATGTTACGCGTTTGTGATCAAGTGTAATTTTTCATTCACAGAATTATGTAAATTGTTTATCTGACTGACTGAATTTGAGAGAATTGCAAATGAATGCTTTACTCTGGGTGCTGGATTTGCATTCACTCAGGTTTTGATCTGCTGTTGTGAAAAAGTCCTAAAATTAATACTAGTGCTGCTGTACTGAAATTATTTTCAGCATAACAGAGACACATCTGGCAATACTGGTGGAGATTTTGTGCTGCCTCTTTATGGTGAGGTGCCAGCATATGTTTCCACTGATAGATTGTGGCTTAGCTACAATAGACGATCAGCCTCGGTGTTCCCCTTTGGACAACAGGCTGTTTTATGTATGCTCCCCGCTGTGCAGAAGGCCTTTGGGACAGTATAGCTGTCTTGCTTCTTGACCTGTTCGTTCTAAGAGTGAGTTTGGCTTCCTAAGTGGCTGGTTAGAGCTTCATCTGAATCCGGGCTGAGAAGCGCTTTATAGCTTTTTCGTTTTTCAGGTCATTGTTGTTGGTTCTCTGTACCTTTTCACTGTCACATTTTCAGCATGAGCTATGGAATCAGGTAAACTTACAGCTTATGCTGCCAGTCCTGTGGAGGCCAACTTCCTCAGCCTTGCCTTAAATGTGAAACGGGGGAAGTGCTTGACTAGCGTCATGCTAATGTTGACTTGCGCATTTGACATTTATTTGAGCTGTTATTATAAGCCTTAAGAAAAGTGTGACCAAAATGCTTGCTTTTCTCTTGGTCGTATTATGCAGACATGTTTAAAACATAAATATGCCAGCATGTGTTATAACAAGAGCCGTATATTCCTACTTGTTCTTTTATTTCTTATTTTTACCGCATTTTGTAAGTAAATGGCTCCTTTGTACCTCCCGTGAATGTTCCACAGGAGTTACGTCACGTCCTCGTGTGCCAGTTTCCACACTAGATCGCTTCTCTTGCTAGCAGTCAGATATTTTCTGTAATCCTGCACTCCCCATTTACTGAATTTGGTTTTTCTGTTGTTGATTTTCTCATGCATAGAACAAATCCTGATCACATTTTGCATGTAATATTTTGAGCATTTGTTCTTCTTTACTTACCTGGTTGAGGCTGGTCCCACAATCCACCCTCCTCACAACCATTATCTCTAAACAGTGACCCAGACCCTGGGACTGCGCGTATTTGTCATGCATCGCTTGGCATCGCGACCTTTCCTTCGTTAGCGTAACACTTACAGCCACAGAGAGAAACAAATGCCTACTTAAGTGATGTTCTCTGTCACGTTATTTGCAAGATTTCCCAATTAAAGTTAAATAATACTGCTAATATAATCCATCCATCCATTTCCATGACCACTTTTTCCAGTTGAGATGTTTGGTATTAATTACAGGCATAATTAATGTTAAAAATAAAAATGTCAACCATGCATCACAGCATACGCTACCAGCTACCTAACCTTAACCAAATATACAGCAAAATAATTCATGCAACACAGTATTGGAAGGCAGCCTAAAGACAAAACCAGGACAAATCTTTGCCTTCCTTTCTGCCCTGTAAGACTCTCCCTGACAAGGTGTTTTGTGTATGAATTTATAAAGTGTGATTGCCTGGACAGTGTGAAGGCAGCTAACCAGCTTCTCATCCAAAGCTACATCACAAGAGGAAAACATGTCCAGGCAAACACACACAGGGTGGCGGGTGCAAATTAGAACCACAACCCCGGAGATCTGAGACAGCGGTGTTAGGCACCAAGCACAACATTGTCTGAGTGCAGTTCCTCAACGGAAGTTTACAGACGCAAGACCTTGCTTCTGCCACTCATTAAAATGACATCTTCTGTCGTCTGTTTTTTTCCTCATGTTTTTTACCTTTTTATGTCTGTAATTTACACTTTCTTTCTCTTTCTTGTTTGCAGGGAATTAAGCCAGACAGCTTCTTCAAAGTACAAGTCCCTGAGCTCAAAGAAATTATTGAGGGATGCATTCGCATGAACAAAGATGAAAGGTAACTGTGAAACACATTCAACTGTCTAACTGGTGATTAAGTAAATACACTATGTTTTATTTGTGCACTTCTAAACATAATGTTCTTCATAAATAAATAGGCATTGAACAATGGGTTTGCCAGTTTACAGTTATTTCCCGCTAAGATTTGGCCATATATACTGTGTATACTATACTATATTTACTATGTGTACTATATTATAAATAATATGTCCTGTATGTGCCCATATAGTCAGCTGTAACTATGGCCCACTGAAAAATGTTTGTCATTTGTGCGGTTGTGGGGAAATTAGGTTTGCAATGGTGTCCCACTCTGTTTGGAGAGGAAACAAGACTGCATTATCATTTAGTGCTGATATTAATGCAGCATTATTATTCAAGGCATAGTCACTAGCAAGTAAGTCCTAGATAACTGTCAGAAGATTGGGTCGAAAGAAAATGCTGTAATTAATTTTAAAATTCACTTTGTTTGAGAAATGATGTAGAGGCTCTGAATAATTAACTGCATTCCTGAGTTAAAATCCATAACTTACACCTCAAACGACGTGTCAGCAAAATGTTCAGTCTTATATGTGGGTATCTTTTCATTTGACAAGTGTAGAGTAAGAACATAATTACACTAACCTCGTGTTTTCAGGCATGCTTCCATAATGGACACTTATATAAAATTTTCAGTGGCCTTCTCTGTGTTTGTCGCACAGGTACACCATCCAGGACCTTCTGGAGCACACCTTCTTCCAGGAGGACAATGGCGTCCATGTAGAGCTGGCCGAGGAGGACGACATGGTTAAGTCAGGTCTCAAGTTATGGCTGCGTATGGATGACACTAAGAAGCTGCACGGCAAGTACAAGGACAACAATGCCATTGAGTTCCTTTTCGAGCTCTACAAGGACGTGCCGGAGGAGGTGGCACAAGAAATGGTAGGCATCACCCTCTCAACACAATGGGTTTAGGTCCCAATCTGAACTACCATTGGTCCTTCTTGTTATAGCCTGCCATTTTAACCAATTAGTTTGTTTGTTATTAAATTACCACAGTTTCGAACACAGCCAGTTTTCTCTGGCTGTTTTCGAAATGTACTTTTGCCCACTGTATAGTCCACTATATAATGAATTGGCCATTTTTTAGTGTTGCTTAAATTCTCAACTGTAAATTTCATCCACTAAATAGTGCACTACAAATGAGCATGAGGCACACCAAAATGTAGTGCACAGAAGCTGT
>JAODJW010000094.1:14029536-14051660 GCA_026777045.1 Hyperopisus bebe
GTTGTTAATAAGCTGGCTTATGAGATACGTGCATCTCAGCTGTAACAACAGTGCCGGGGCTACTGCTGCTAAAAACAAAAGGTTATTTTAAAGCATTTGAATGCTTTACAGGGGTGACATTAATACACAATTCATACAGAACATTGAGATTAGTTTAAAATACAATAGTTACAGCTGCAGTCCCCATCATGCCTGCGTAGGTGGATACAGTACAGTCAAATTTGTTATAAAAAAAAGTTAAGTGGGCACAGATTTGTGTTGTGAAGTTCTGTTTTATTTTTATTTACTTTTTTTAATTACAGTAATGAACAAGTACTAACATTAACACAAAATATGCTATGAAGAAAAAAGTCCATTTTTTAACATTATGGTTTATCTATGGATGGGATATTCAGGTGTTTGTTTATGCGACACAGATCACTGCAAATATCTGGTGCATAATTATGTATCAGGTTAGCATCTGCCTGGTGTCTGAAATGTATCGACCGCTGTCTGCCCTCATCCCCTAGTGAGTGCTCTATGTAGCCAACACTACACAGTGAGTGAGTGAGTGAGTGAAGGAGTGAGTGAGTGAAGGAGTGCACATTTCAAACATGACCTTTGGGGGGGAAAAAAGATTTAAAATTTTTTTTAATTTCCTACGCGTGCTGGCCTTCTTGGAGTGTTTACCCCACTGAGAGCCATTTTATTTTTAACGTGTCCAAAGTCAGGAGAAGGTTTACAGCCGTTACTGTGGTTACACTACTGTTGAAAATAAAATTAAAAAAAAAAAAGAGCTACAGACAAAATGTGGTTATAGTGCCACACTTTTTGTTGGATGAGAACTACTTTTGGGAGTTACAATGAGGTTGGAATACACTCACGGCTGCCAAATTGACCACAGAGGACATCGCATTAAAATAAATGAAAAGACTGAAGCAATACGGTCCCTAGAGCTTTGCAACGTTTACTGAGCTGGGCGTTCTGCTGTGTGGGTAACTCACTGCACACATCGCTAAATCATTCGCTGTCATATTTATGGGAGTTAAGAAGCCAGCTTTTGGGAAACAATAGTCTTTTAACTAGATTTATTATGGTGTCATTTATGGTTAAAAACAATACACAGATAATGCAAAAGAAAACATAATAACGTAAGAACAATAACAGATACATTATATTGACAAATTAAATTGTTAAAATAAAACTACGGTGGGAAAGAACAGCATTTAAGTATAATTTGCCTGTATGACTAAGGTTGTAGTTTCACTGTGACCTGGGGTCAAGGTTATACCTTCTGTGTGCAGCTGGAAGAGGGGAATTCGAGAGCTTAGGAAGCGAAGATCAGCCTCTGTGTTTATGTAATGGCACCGGAACTAATTACAGAACAGTACTCATGCCCTTCAGTTTAATTCAAGGCCACTTTTAATGAGAATTCCACAATGATTCTCTTTATACTTCCCCTTTTTTCCTTAAGAAGAACATATTTAATACCTGGCTGTTTTTATTTGTGACCTGACAGTGAGAACAGATCTGGAGGCAGGTAGACAGACACACTGAAAGCTGTTATCTGTCCATCTCATAGTTATTCTGAAAAGTAAATGAATAGTGTGAGGAACGTTGTTGATAGCCCTCACAGAAAGCCACACCTCTGTTAGTTGGGGTCATCTTTACTCTGACATGACTGTGGACTCAGATGTCAGTGTCCTGTTAAGTGTGATATAGGAACAGTATTTTATTATCTGGGCATTATCATTTAAATAATTCTTCATGAATTAACCCTGTCATATCTGAGAAGGCATGTTCTCTCCACGGAATGCTTATCACAAAAAACAGGAAGTCCCATGAAAGTGTGGCACCGCTTGCACGGCTTTGCCATGGCGACCGTGCACGGGTGACCCGGCACATGCGTGTGCTGATACGTGCAGCGTGCCTGTTCTGACACCACACGCGCCCTTCCAGGTGGTGCTGGGTTTCGTGTGCGAGGCCGATTACAAGCCCGTGGCCAAAGCCATCCGTGACCGGGTGACGGCCATCAAGCGCCAGCGTGAGAAGCACCGGCGGCAGACGGAGGAGCTGAGGAAGAAGAAGCAGGAGGAAGTCGAAGAGGAGGAGATCGACCCGGGGCCACCTTCCCCGGTGCTGACCCAGCAGGCCGTGCAGAGATCTGCAGCTCAGACTCCGCCTACCACCACCTCTCCATGCCCCGCCCCTTCCCCAGTGAATGGCTCGGTGGACTCTGGCATCAACGCCAGCTTCACGGCTGAGCCCGACGATCCAGAGGCAGACCAGCACCAGCACTACCACATCCGACATACCAGCTGCTCTTCTGCCACCTGTGAGCCCCCACATGCACCGTGAGACACACTGTCCAGAGCAGCCATTTGTGGTTCAACAATATCCTGAGGAAATGATACTGCTTTAATGCAGCGATTCCCAATCCCGTCCTCGGGGACCCACAGACAGTCCACGCTTTTGCTCCCTCCCAGGGGCTGAGTGGGAGCAAAAACATGGACCGGCTGTGGGTCCTAGAGGACTAGATTGGGAATCGCTGCTCTAATGAAAGATCATATACTAACTAATGATGCTATATAAAAGGGCTTATTTACTCGTTTGATGGAGCATTTCTGCTGAATGGAGACAGAAGAGATGAACTGAATTATCCATTCATGGCTGTGTCCCAGGCTTTTGCCTCTAACTCAGGGGTGGCCAAACACAGGGCTGCTGTGTGTGCAGGTTTTCACTGCAAATCCCTAATTAGATTACTAATTAGAGGACTGATTGGCTGAAGAATGCTCACACCTGAGTTTGAACTTCTGACCTACAGGTTATCCCAAAAACCTGCATAGACACCAGCCCTTTGCGGATAAGATTGGCCGCCCCAGGTCTGTCTGTATTTGAGGATGAATAAAATAAAACCATGCAGTGCCAAGGGGCTGAAGGCCTGTAATTTTATCCGTTGGCCCCAACCTTTTTGCCCCAAGTTCATGCTGTGTAATATATTTGATTCTGTTTCTCTGCCCTTCTGCTCACTCGCTCTGGTCGTTTTACCGGGCTGATGCTAATCCACACCAAAGCACTGGCTGCCCGCTGTCTCCCACCCCCACTACTGTGTGCTAATGGCAGTGTCTCTTGCCTTGTTGTCATGGCAGCTGACTGCGAGACGGATGGATACTTAAGCTCATCCGGCCTGCAGGAAACTCCGGAAGGTGTAACCCCAGTGGTCAGCACGCCGTCATCGCCCGCGGCAACGGCCGCCATCGAGATTACCGGCCATAATCCAATGCCGGCTCTCAGATTCCCCTCGGTGAGTCGGTGATGTATGAGGCCAACCTAAGACAACATCCAACAGCCCATCTTAGAATTACATTAAATAGCTGTATGCATTGAACCATCAGTCCGTGTCTAGTTGGTCTTCATGTGAGTTTATGCTAACATGGCAACGTGAGTGGCTCAGTGGGTTAAGCCTCTGTGCTCGTGATCAGAAGGTTGTTGGTCCTCTTCACTATAAATGATTAAGCAAAAGTGACGTTTTTATGGGGCCCTTCAGCAAGGCCCTTTACTGCCCATAGTGCTCCAGGGGTAGCAGAGAAGTGATCTGAGCTTGCACCCGGACACCAAGCGTTGCTCTCAACTGCGTGTGTGTCTCAAAGAGGAGCTAGATAGGATAAGAGAAGCATTCTAATGTGCCTGTGCAAATGGCAAATAAAGGGTTGGCTTTTTGGTTTCATGCCAATGGAAAGAAATGAAAGTTACTCACAAATAATGGCAAACACATTTAGTTTCCCAATGCTGTGATCAGTATGGCTGACAGCTCTGTGCTGAGGTGATGATGCATCTTCAGGCCCGTTTCATTGGTGTCCTCTGTTTTGCAGAGCATCGCCGTGTCCCCTAACAGTGGCCAGTCCGGTCCTGCCAGCGGCTTCTCCTCTCCTGTTGACAGGTGATCATTCTGCATTTAATTATTTCCGTGCAACATAGCACTACAGTGTCAATATCCAGCCCCATTATCTGCCTTCGTGTGATATCTACAACATCGTATTACAGTATATGTTTTCACTTAATTATGTCAGGTGGCCTTATTGGTTTAATTCCTAAGGAATTATATAAATTCTCTGCTTGGGGGCAACCATCTGTCCCACCACTCCAAAACGAGATTTCTGTCTTTGCTAGAGCTCAAACCATTAAATTCAGGAAGATGATTCCCATTCCTTTATTTGGAATCCCTCTTAATGCTTAATGGAATTTCATCAGCCAGAATTTCCCTGGGGAGAGTGCAGCTTAAGATCCAGTAATCAGGTTGCTTTCTCTCAAGCAGGGCCTATGTAAATACCGAAGGGGCCCTGGGACATGAGCTGGCGGGGGAGCACAATGCAGGCCACAGCTATTAAAGAGCAATGGCAGGCCTGCATACAAAAAACAGCCCCGTGCACAACTAGCATGGCACTGGTGTTTTCAAACTTGAGAGAGGAAGGAAAAGAACTGACTGTGATATAAAGGGACAGCGCACTAGTATATTATCAGTGTTTTAATGATGGATAACAGAACATGATTTATGGCTCTTTGAAGTACGTTTGCATTTTAATAGTTTGTGTTCGTTACACAAACTGATCGTATGTACTTACTGATAGCTGACAGCCTGACAATACCCCGTCCAAGTGTTTTATAGCCTGTAAAGGATAACTAAAGTTAGATTATAAATAAAAGATTTATAGATTTATTTATACCTCAGGCTGGTCTCCAGTTAAGGGCCAGCCCGCTTACAGTTCCTCTAAAATAAAACTTTCTAAAACTTTCTGTGCTGGTTGTCACTTGATTTTATTCTAAGAGGCTGTGACTCCCGCTGATACACAAAAAACCTGAATACCATTTTTAAACATTTTATTTTAAAATATGTATAGTTATTTTTAAAATCTATAAAATCGATATAATGATGGACTGGCGTGCTTGTGCCCTGTGCATGCTGGGATTGGCTAGAGGCACTTCTTGCTACCCTGACCAGGATAAGGGGTTAAAAGATGGATAGATACATAAATACATAAAATTCCTTCATGAATACAACATGCAGCTTATAGTAAATGCTGAAACAAAAGCAAGTATGATGGCATGGAACACCAATGGAGTATTATGTTACTTTTAAATTTAATTGATTATCTGAAGCTTTTATCAGTGTATTCAGTTTAAATGCTCTGCTCAAGGGCCCTTCCTGGGATTTCTCAAAATTCACATTTCATTTTATTTTGTTTGCCTATTGATTTAGCCTCAAACCATTCCTTCAAGGATAGGCTGCAGACCCCCTCTACACCGCATAGGCCAAGCGGGTATAGAAATGGATGGATGGACTATTTTAAGATTTGTTCATTTTATTGACTTGTCACATGGAAGCAGACTGTACAGCATAATATCAGAGATAAAGTAATGGTTGTAATAAAGCGGGAAGGTGCAGCCGCGGATGGTGCCGTGTGAGCCGTTAGCCGTGCTGGGGACTGGCGGGTGGGTGAAGGTATACTGGTTAAGGCTAGGCTAATCATAGCCATTATAACTCCCTGCAGCTACGCCTCCGACGTAACATCAGGCCTGAGCGACGGGTACGAGGGCCTGTCTGAGAAGAGCGCCAAGTCCCCTGTCAAGCGCAGCTCTGGGAAGCTCTTCCGGAGGAGGGCGCGCTCCCGCCTGCGCATAACGGGGGTACGCGCTCGCCATGTCGTGCTGCAGACAGGAAGAGCGTTCCTCCAGTTTGTCTGCTCATCAGACGTCTCGCTCTTCTCCTGACTGATGATTTGTATTACTTGCATTTTGCAATTTTCGCACATCGCCTACTCCGGATGTGTATTTAATCACCTCCTTGTTAGTAACTTATCACCTCTGTGTTAGTAACTCACCGACTCCTTGTTAGTGACTCGCCTCCTCAATGTTAGTAACTCACCTACTCCGTGTTAGTAACTCACCTCCTCCTGGTCTATAGTGGTGTCTCCTACACAGTTGTGTTGCTTTTTGTCCCTGGCGCTTCATGACTGGTTGCTACAGTAACTCGCGATGCAGTAAAACGCAGATGTATGGAAATGAAATGATGCGTGACGTTCCAGGCACCGGCTCAAAGTAAATTTGGGTCACTGTGCTAGGAACACGCCAGCTAGAATTGTACAAACAACATCCCTCCCATTCAGGACGGCTGCTGGAAACGAGCAGACAGCCTCCTGTAAACTGTTCTACTTCGTTTACACACTGACTGCAAACAGTGCTGTCTGCACCCGCAGCTCTCCGACAAGGTGGATAGAGTGGTGGAGTGTCAGCTTCAGACGCACAACAACAAGATGGTGACCTTTAAGTTTGACCTGGACGGGGACAATCCAGAGGACATCGCAGCGGTCATGGTGAGCCACGCCCCCACCACCCACCCAGGGGCGGAGCTAAGGGGAGGCCAAGGGTGGCAGGTTTTATCCCATATGCTGCTTAGCAGATTATTAACGTTACATCTTTTTAATTCTCTCTTGCCGCCCTTTGAACTATGGAGCCCCACAAACCATAAACCCACCCCTGGCCACCAACATAGACCTATCTGGCCCCCGATGGCCACCCCAGTCAACATTTTCTGCAGGTGCCACTACCCCCACCAAAATGACTCTGGATCGCATTTTAGCTGCCAAGAATATTAGAGAACATAAATGCTAATACAAAACTCTATAATGTGTATATATGTACGTTACATAAACTGCTTATTAACATTTCCACATACTGCTGGGGAGGGGGGGGTCTGCACTGATTAACCCAGAAATGGCACCTAATCCTAATGTCACATGCTGCTGTCTCACAGTTCAGTATAAGCATTTTGTCCTCATCTTGTTGTAGCAACTAGCTAATCCTTCACTGTAAATGGAAGAGGAATCGGGGATCATAAATGCTATTTAATCCTGGGATTTTTACGTGCGGTAAGCGTGCGGCTTCCTCAGCACCGCGCAGCATGTGACCTGAGAGCGGCAGCGGCATGCGGGAGGCGTAGCCTTGGCGACGGCGCGCCCCACCTTCCCTCCTCGACGTGTGATTGGGCCAGAGCGGCTCCCGCTGACCTGCCGTGTGTCACAGTCAGCCGTTGTTTATCCTGAGGCTCCTTGGCAGAGTGGCACGAGCCCTCGTAAGCGGCTGCCTTTATTAGCCAGGGATATGAACTTAATTAAAACATGCTGACAGGAGCCATTAACCACACCTAGCCACTCGCGGCACATGGGCGCAGAGCCCAGCCGGGACTCGCTCCACACACGTGCCGGCGTCCGCGGGTGGTGTCAGCACCGAGGTTCGCATAACGTGACTCGTCTCCATGCTGTCTCCAGGTACTCAAAGAGTTCATCCTCCCCTCAGAGAAGGAGGGCTTCATCCACCGCATGCGTGACATCATCAAGCGGGCGGAGTCGTTGATGGCCAAGGAGCCGGCAGAGGCCACGGGGGGGCCTCGCCTGCCCTCTCTTGGGGGGGCCAGCTCCCTATTTGCGTCACAGGTCAGTGCCAAACCATCCACGCATGGACACTTCCTTAAGGGTATCTCGGTGCGTTCAGGGATGCATGATACTGCTCAGCCCTTTGCTCAACTCTCACGTTCTGACAGAACATGGCACAAGCCCTTTCTATCACTACATAAAACACTTGGCTAGAGAACACGTCCATATTGTTTATGTAATTATTTGCCGCTGGCCTGTACTTCATTATTTCAGGGAGGATTTGTCTTCCTCCAGTTTAATTGGGTAGATAAGTTGAGCCATGTGTGCCTTCCTGCGCGGCAGTGAGGTAATGGGTGTGTCCTTATTCTCCTACTTCCTACGGCAGACATTGCCTTCAGCTCTCGAAAAGATTACACAAGCTCTCTGTCACATGGCGTAACACAATGCCAGCTTCAAGTTCGATGTTAATCATGTAAAGGTATAAACCATGTTTACCTAAACCCCGTGCTTTCAGGCTAGAAGGACATTCATTTGACGAGTACATTTTTTTACACAGTAGATATTTGGAGTTTATATTCACATACATGTTTAAGGTTAAGAAGAATGAAGTTTTATAGCAACACTTGAGGGGGGATAGCTGCTCAAAGTGGCTGCAAATGCAAGAATGGACGGGGTATTGAAAAGTGACTTTGTGTGTGGAATAGTTTTTTCCGGTATCTGTTTACTGTAGCAGTTTCCTCTTGCCTTAACTTTGCGTACATTGCCCACAGTCTGCCTAGACCATCTGACTGGCCAGTAAGGCTCAGGAATCGTTTCCACCACGCTGCCATGTCTGTCATCTGTATTAGAGATCACGGTTTTCCTTTGCTCTTTGGTAGAGGGCTGAGCTGTTGATGAGTACCAGAGTGCAGAACAATGAGTGGCTTCATGCAGGACGGTAAAGCCGTATCCTGAATCCAGAAGCGCTTCCCAGCCACTCCTGGCCGTAGGGGACATCTCTTTCCTGGCACCCTCCCAGGACCTGATTGAAACCAGGCTCTCCAGCACATCCTGGAGACCCCCCTGGCCTCCCGGGTGCCTGAACGGCCTGTCCTGGCCAGTCTGCCGCTGTAGACTAGCCGTATTCTTGAGTGCATTGTGGGTAGGATTGAGAGATAGGCAAGCAGGTGATGAAGATGCTCCAGATCTGTGGAGCACATATCTTTTTAAACAGTGTTTTTGAATGACATCAGGATATGTTTGGTGTTGTCTCTGCTGGTTGATTCACCATCATAGAAACCTTGAAGCTGAATTTGGTTTCAAGTACAATTAACCCTCAAGATCAGACATCTCTGTCCAGTTCTGGGTCTTTGTGAGAAGATTAAGCAACTATATGCATAACATGTTTGGATATACATACATGTAGTTTAAAAATGCTCATTTTAAAGTATAAATATATTCAGTGTTACACTAGTGGGCAAAATTGTGGAAGGTTGCAGAACATCATTCAACTGTTGCTCCAGTTACTTATGTAATCATCCAATGTATGATATTTGCAACATTCTTTGTTTAAAAACATTACCGCCAAAATTCGTGTAGTAATTTTTAAATGCCAAAAATGCTAGGTATTTCCACAATTTTGGCCACTTGTGTACATTACAGATGATCGATTTTGTGATCCCTGGGGATCTGTTTATCATGTTATTTGTGTTTTGTGAAGCAATAACATGCACCAGCAATGCCTAATATCTCTCTTCATTGGGAACATCATGCTCTGTCAAGAGTAAAGAAACTAAAATCTAAAAAGGGAACTCAAATTAAATAGTTGTTAGAAGTTATAAAAATTTTACTAATTATGCAGTATGTCATCACATTCATTAAATCTGGAGTTATCTCTAATTTTCATTTTTGTTTTTTTTCCAGCCGAATTTGCACGCGCACAGCCTGGCTCGAACTAGCTCGTCCTCATCGTTGCCTGGTAGGACTCTTGTTAGCACATTAAAACCAAGACAAAGCCTTCTGTCTGAGCCGCAGTTGGTACGGCCAGCTTGACTGTGTGTCTTACAGACTGGTGCTGGCAGCTTCTGTCTGTGGTTTTGTTACATTTGCATTTTACGGCGCAGTATGTTTACCGAGCCGGCACACCGAGCTCAGGAGGCTGAGCCGCCATAGGCTATCCAAACATGCTGCGTGATCCCTGTGCCGGTAGCCTGTCCCGGTGCCCATACTGATGCCAGGGCTGTGTGTGCGTGTCCCAGCAGACTTCAACATGTCCAGCCCCAGCCACGTGAGCCGAGGCATGGTGTCGGCCGGGGACTCCGTCTTCGATCCAGACGTTACCTCACCGGGACGCCATATCTCGCGCTCGCACTCCTTTAACAACGCTCCAGGTAGGGCATGCCCCCCCCCCACCCCACCCCCGTGCGTCTCGCGTGTTGACACCTCTGAGTGATGACTCTCCCTAGCGACTGACCAAGGTGAAGGACCCAACGCCGTTCCCGTCTGACGCTAGTTGTCCAGGATGTTGTCCCTAGTGGCCGGTGCAGCGCCAGCTACTTTAATAGCACCTCAAAGCCGGGGTCTGTATTGGCCCCGCTGCAGGGCCTCCTGGGTAATTACCTCACCTGAAGGGTGCTTTTCAACCTTCAATGGTATCACTGTTGAGCGTGAGCCATGTAAGAACTGCTTCCACTCTGTGTGCAGCATTTGCCAGCTGTCAGGCCCACCTTATTCCAGCAGAACAGAGAGGGAAACGGGGAGGACACGGGCGCCGGCCGCTCAACAGCCCTCTTCACTGAGGCCCGTTATTTGTGCAGAACAGTGTACATTTTGTGAGGATCCGGGTGTGCTCAGCACTCATTTGTGCGTGACGTTTGCACAGCGCCTGGCAGAGGGAGCGTTACTGTCTGAGGCGGCAGAGGTGCCAATCTGGTTGGAGGGGTGTCACTGAAATGCAGTTGGTGAAACAAGCATGTGACTGATAAACAGCCTATAGCCTAAGGTGCTGCAAAAAAAGGGTTTAATTCTTGTTTTGAGATTGTCCTAACTGGAACCACTTGCACTATCACCGTTCATTGTGTATTCTTGGCTGAGGCTTGGTTTGCCACTATTGGTTAGTCATGTAATGACATCATACATAATTTTCTGCTTTTATAAACCGCAGTAATGTTACAGAAGACAAAAAGTCACTGTTCGCCATGGAAACCAGCTTGTATTCAGCTTTAGGGATTTAAGTCTTAATAATGTCATGGCACTGGCAGCGGGGCACTCAATGACAGAATGTTCTCACCCATGAAAGCAGGGTGACAGGGACATTATTTCCTTCCTGTGGGTTCTTTGATGAGTGAGAGCAAAGGTGTCCACAGATGTATGATGATGATGTTAGTCATTTCTAACGATGGTTTTAGGTACGATTACATTCTGTGTTACCATCAGTATTTGTGGAGAATTAATTCAGTTGACAGATCCTTTGATGTCAATTGTACAGATATCCCAGTTTTAATGAATGTGATCCCAACTATAATATATATTTTAAATATTAGCTGATCTAGGACAATTTTAATTTCAGCATGTGAAAATCCGTCCTGAGCACTCTTCCATGTTTAAGATCAAATGGTCTTAGTTTCCTAGGTAACTGATTTGTATAAAAGCTACTCTTTCATTACCAGCCCACTTTGCAGTGGAATGCAGTGTCAGGCGTGTGTCAGTGTGAGTGACTGTGCGCTCTCCCCTGTCTCTCAGCCTCTCCGCAGCAGTACCAGCCCCCCAGCCTGTGGTATTCCCCTGTCTCCACGCCAGACCTCGGCCTGTCGCACCCTGCCCTGGCCCACCTGCAGCAGTACCCCAGGTCTCCCTACATGGCCTCGAGCCGCTTCCCCTTCCCGTACCCGGTGACCCCCGGCGCTCCCAAGTCGCCTCTGGCCCACCAGCCCGTCACCCGCACCTCGAGCAGCCCCAGCTTCTCGTCCTCCTCCGTGGGCGGCGACGGCGCCCCCTTGCCCCCGCTGACCCCGCACCCCGGTGTTTGGCAGGCCCAGACCCAGCCCCTCATCTCCCTAGCCAACATGCTTTCCATGGCCATGAGCATGGCACACTTCATGCCACCACCTCCCTACCCTCCTCAGATGCCCCCCCACGTGGCACCCCAGGCCTCTTACCCTGCCTTCAGCCCCCACTACCAGACAATGCCTGCAGATTCCTCCTACCACCAGGGGGCAGCGGCAGGTCAGCCAGACTTGTATCAGAACCTCGAGGCCTACTCTCGCCATCTGGAGGGTGATGTGCCCCTCCAACCAGGACTCCCCAATACCCCACATGTGGGCTCAGCCTGGCCTCCCACCCCGACTGAGTCTTTCAATCAGCCAACTCGGCAATCTGGTTCTTCACCCTTTTGCACGCCGCAGCACGACCCAGCCTTCGGAACGCTGTCTCAGGACCAGCCCGCTCACTTGGCCTCTTCCATATCTTCCTCCTCGTCCTCATCACGCTCAGACAGTCCTCAGAGCACGGTGAGTGGCAGATAGCGATCTCTCACGCCCAGCGCTCTCCTGGTGTTATGGTAACATTCTCAGCTGTGCAAATATTACTCATCTGTTTAGTGTCAGCAGGACGCCGTTGTGTAGCCCGATGCTAAATGGCCCCACTTTTAGATGGTCCTGTGTGGCAGCAGTGGGAACGAAGAAACTAGATGTAGGAATAATATGTAAGCCATTATTTTTCCTTCTGAAGGTGTCATCGCCCAGTGCAGGGTCGTTGTCTCCGCCACTGAAAAAGCACCCCGCTGGGGGCGCCACAGAGGTCAGACACTCCCCCATTTACAATGGTAAGACCCAGTGCTGCTCAGCTCTACTCACTAACTCGCTGCTCTGTGGTTTACAAACACAACCCGCCTGACTATAAATCTTTGTGTCCCAGTGCCTTGCGTTTAGATTTCCTGTTCTATTCTCATAACAGTAGAATGCTTTGCTTAGTGTGTAGTGACTACAGCATTCGGCACTGCTGCTTGTTTTTGTGTAATCCTGTACGAACTCCACACTCAGAAGTCACTCCTCGAAAATAATGTAACTCTATTTAAACAGAACTGTCTGCCATCTAGTGGCAGAATGTAGCACAGCAGATGAGGTGAGCTATTACTACTGTAACTGATTCAATTGTGCTGGTGGTGATAACAACAATTAATAAAAATAATAATACTAAGGTATTTAATATAGGGTGATGCAGTGGTTAGCACTGTTGCCTCGCCTCTGTGACTAGGGTTCCGGTCTCCACCCCTGCTCCTTGTAGGCGTAGTTTGCATGTTCTCATGGGGTTACCTTTAGGTTCTCCAATTTCCCCTCACAGTCCAAACACATGCTCAGGTGAACTGACATTGTCAAGTTGCCCGTAAATTATTGAGCCTGCCTTGTGACGGGTTGGTGACCCATCCTGAGTTATTCCGTGCCTTGTGGCGGGTTGGTGACCCATCCTGAGTTATTCCCTGCCTTGTGACGGGTTGGTGACCCATCCTGAGTTATTCCCTGCCTTGCACTCTGGAACCTAGTTGACCCTGTGCTGCTAATAAGCTTTTTATTAAAAATGTTTAGTCGCATCTGTCTTTTTATATATCATTGACCATCAGGGATATTAAATGATCCTTCTGCTGTTACAGTGGGCCGTTTCCACGTGACACCCAGTAAGGACCCCCCCATGGCTGGCTCCCCCACTGTCACTCCTGCGCCGTCCCCCACTGCCGCATGCCACCCCAAGAGCGGCACGGGCAGCAGCACAGAGGAGGAGGCTGTGTCCAAGGCCAGCCTCACTGCCACCTCACCGCAGAACACCACAGGGGTGGAGGGGGGAGAGAAAGGTGGCGAGGGGAAAGGGCAGGAGGCGGAGAAGCACACTGAGCACAAGAAGTCTACCCTGGAGCGCTGCCTCAGTTTCCCGGGCGCCACGGTGATCAGCAGCCTGTCGGTGACGCCCCAGGAGCCGGATGGGCGCCATTGGGAGGGGGCAGCCGGAAGCCCCCAGAATGGCTCGCTGACGCAGCACCTCTGGATGGGTTGCCACCGCAGCTCCTCCTACCTGAGCAGCGACGACACAGAGAGCGAGGACGAGAACATGTGGGAGGAGCTGCAGGAGCTCCGCGAGAAGTGAGGGTCCCGCCTCTTTCTCACTTGTCTGCTTCCCCGTCACCTTGTTGAGCCACAAGTAGCACGAGCAGAATAATATGCTAAACTATTTCATATATTAGAGGCTACACATTAAAAAACGTTAAATCATTCATTTTTATGTCCCAATAAAATAGTCAGATTTTATTCTTTTTTTTTCCCCCTTCTAACTCCCTTCTCCTCCACTTTTCTACCCCTTTGGTGCCCCCTTTAGACACCTGTCGGAAGTGCAGGCCCTACAGGCTGCTCAGAAACGGGAGATCGAAGAGTTATATGAGAAGATGGGCAAGATGCCCCCTGCCGGCATCGTCTCTCCAGCCGCCATGCTGTCTAGCCGCCAGAGGCGCCTATCCAAAAGCGGGGCATGCCCACCATCCCGAAGGAACAGCCTACAGAGGCTTGAAATCCTGCCCCCTGCAGGTAACCGAACAACATACCCCTCCCCATATTCCATGCAAAACAGAAATGAGCCTAGAGGGGGGCAGCACAGTCCTACAGGTTAACAACTGACCAATCATAGTGCACCACAACAACTAACCAATCATAAAGCCATTCGTAGGTGGGATGGGGCTCCTTCGACCACACCCTATGGTCCTTAAGGCCTGCTGGTGAATGACTGGCCATCACTTTAAAGTCTGTGGAATAGGAGTTGCTAAGCTGTTATGTTCTGCTTCCTGGTTGGTGGAACAGTGGAAAAAGTCATAGAGAAGGGAAGAATTGAAGTGAATAGAAGCTAAGGGGACTGCAATGTACATGATGTATTGCCTAAGCTAAGATCTGGGTTACAGTCTAGTCCATATATATGCAGCAAATCATGACTTCTAAAAAGCAGCAGTGAACACAGTTATAGATGTTAATCAGTGATCCCGTGCAAGAGCTCAGAAAGCTTGGCAAGAAACCAAACACGAATAATAAATGCTGCCCTTATATAATGCCCTGACGATGTTGCTGATCCCCAAAGGAATCATGAGGAAGAGTTCATTCAGCGGGAGCAGCAGCGGCTCCCAGGACAGGTCGAACAAAGGCGTGACCTTCGCTACAGACTATACGCGAATGGTGAGCGTCCTGTCCTCTGCAATGAGCAAAGCTCCCCTGCAATGCTGCACATACAGCACATGTTCTACCAGGCAGGAAATGCAGCAAAAGCTGTCCGTTAGACATCCAGCCTAATGTCCGCACTGTGTTCCTTCCCAGTGATGAGCCTCTGCAGAGGGACCTTTCAGGACTACCTCAGCTGCAGTGTGGCTTGTTCTTCAAGGAGGTAGCGACCCACAGTCTGAAAAGACGAGGGTCGTAGGACTCTGTGGGAATCGCGTCCAACTCAGCAGAGCTCTCTTAAACGTGCTGTGCTTCCTGGTCCGGTCTGCCTGGCTAATGCAGTCTTCGACATGACCAGGCAATTACTATTTGGAGAAGATACTGTAACGGTAATAATGCAGACGCTCCATTATAGCTGGAAATAGCTCGACCTTGCTTACAGGAGAGGGTGTTATCTCAGCCCTCCTTAGAAGAAAAGTCCGCTTGCCCGTTCCAAGTATAAAGTGGAATGCTCTTTTATAGATATGATGTGTGAGGCAGCCGGCACGGAGCCTTGTGAGAGACACACTGTACTGCTCTGTGTAACACTGCATCTGCAGTCAGTCCTCTGCTACTCTCTCCCTTATGATTTTGCACTTTAAAGCCACAACAGACCAGATGTAGCCACAGCACCCCCTGGCTGCGGGAGCAGGCATGCTCACTGGGCTGTGCCGTTTCATATGCTTTCTGCTGTAAGAAAAAGTAATATTACTGCTGAGTATGTTTCCGGCCTTTTTCTGCATCGTGATTCACTCCTTTTGGACAGGTGGACTGTTTCAAAATTTTTGCCTGTCTTTGTTTTCTCACAATGCACTCGTACACAACACTTTCAGCTCAAATTGTTAATCGTCACTGATAGTGGTCAGACTTTTGATGGCAACTAAAGCTCCTGTTTCATCTTTGGCAAAACCTCCAGATCAAGGATAGCGGGAGATTATTACTGGTTTTTAAACCGTTTCATTAATTCTGATGATGATTGTATGGTATTCCTGAACATATGACTGATCTCTGCTTTGACAGTTTAGTTTAAATAATGTTAGCAATGACAGAATACATGGGAAATATAGATTCCAAAATCTGTTTATCTCTGAGGGGCAAAATACATTTTTGAAGACTGGCTCTTAATACTTGGTATGTTTACGTAAAAAGTCCAATGATGTATCCATCACATCAGCATTTCTCTGAAAGCCCTGTATGTTCAGGCTGCACCAGGATTCTCATCCCCGTCACTACACAGCATGCAGGATTTCCGGGTCTGTAGGCCACTGAGACAGAAAACTAAACAGGCACAATTAGGTCAGTAATTACTAAAGCTGATCGCCACTTACTAACATAGATTGAATGGGATACATTCTGCAGAGACCAAGGCTTATGGATGCAGATGGATGGCCACCCTGTCCCCAGAAACATGAAAACTTCAAGTTAAATCCAACCTTAGATTTTTCCTTCAGTTCATCATAAACAATGTGGAAGAAATCTTAAAAACAAAAACAGGAGTAATTCCCAGCCCTGCATAATATTTCCATGTTCATGCAGCAGGAGTAAACATTAAAAAATGCTTCAGAATTGTGAGATGATTTAGTCCAGTGTAACCCCCCCCCATCAGTGAAAATGAGCTAAGATGACAGAGACACTCATAAAATCCAAGCCTAATATTGTTAGAATTTTATCCCTCCACCCTCTAGACTGGGGATGTTCACAGTGTACAGTAACAGACTGGGGATGTTCACAGCGTACAGTAACAGACTGGGGATGTTCAGTGTACAGTAACAGACTGGCATTGTGAGCAGCCTCTTCTAAAGACACCAGCCTGCATGTTTTGTTTAGCACTATATATATTTTTTTTAAAGATAAAATATTGTATTTTAAACTGTGAATTTTAAACTAATGCCTTACATTATGAACATTGAGAAATCGTGCACAGGTATCACAGATCAAGTGAATTTTTATTCATTTATTGGTATGAAAAAATAATCCGGGCCAGAGTTATCAAATACGATCCTGGAAATAAGCATCTATTTATTCTCCTTTTCTGGATGCTTCCATTCACAGATTACAATTTGTGACTTTTCTAGTGCTATAAACTACAGCATTTCTTGAAAAACTCCTTCCTGGGAATTTAGTCTTACACACCGTATTCAATATGTTGTGAATGTTAAATATTTGCCAATAGTGTTGGTAACACAATGTTGTACTGCCATGCTGAATCTGTGCCTTTTGTCTTTCTTTTCCATTTTGTCCCTGAAGTTTATTATATTTTTCCTTAAATCATTTGTAAAAATGGATTAAAAATATTTTTTCTTAGCCTGTTCACTTGTCACATTTATTTGAATCATTTCAGTAAATTCACAACCAGAAGTCATTTCAAATGTTTAAAACAAAATGGTGATGTCAAAATCCAGAGTGAGGACAGTTAGGCTTTACTCACCCATCATTTTAAAGAGACAGTGCTGGTAGTTTCTTGTGGGTTAATATTCCTTGGGTTTTGAGCCCCGTTTTCCACTTAAAAATTACAGAAACATCCTTTTACAAATACTGAAGTTCAGTTTTGGTTATTGTGCTAAACTTTTGTAGTAATGGTATACTAACTTCACTCATGCAGTGGCTAAGGACCAGAAGAATGTAACGATGCATTCTGTAATAACAAAATATTAAATTTATAGACTAATTTTATATTGCAACTTTACCCTATTATCATCATCATCATTCAATGTTTCATTATGACAAGTTGTGACATTATTACATAATGTGTTGTTGAATTGTCAAATGCAAGTGACAAAAACAAGGTATCCCCTACCAGACTGATTCTCCATGATGCCAAGTTCAGAAATCTGGAGGGACTTCAAAAAGGAACCAGTGCTCCTTCAGATGGAGCAGGGTTAGCCGAGGTGGTTCAGGCTAAGGATGTAAGGCTGCTAGCTGGATGGCTCTCGAAAGAGCTCCTCTGGGACCATTTATCCCAGTTGGTTTGGGAATGTCAAAGGAAAATGTCAAAATTAACAGGGGAATGACCGTTTCATATTCACATTCAGGATCAGCTAGAGTCTGGCCATGGAGAAATATCTATGACCCACAGTCTGAGAAATATTGCTGTTGCCATTACAATCATCAGGAAAAGAGGTGTGAAAATGAGTTGAGGAGATTATTTTTACCCAATTTATTGAACCTCAAAAAGCAAGAGAAAAATCTCAGTGCAGTAGTTTAAATAAACACACTGAAGAGCCTCTCACTACACACAAAGTACATCAGACCTTCACACTTGATGCATGAAAAATATCATGGAAATCAGAGGTATAAGTTTGATTTGAAAGTACATACTTTGAATTTATGCATTCACAATGTGTCAGACATGTATTTAAATTTGGACAAACAGCACTCTAATGAAATCAGAAAAAGCTATACATGTATAAAGAAATTGTTAAAGGCACAACATATAACATCCCGTTAAGCATCATCTCCTGGCCATAGTAACACATGGGACAGACCCTTGTGGAAACAGGACAATGCCTGACCAGCCAGCATCAATCTGTACAAACTGTGCCAGGGGAAGCAGTCCATGTGAAGATCCACCTTAGTTGGATGCGGTCTTCTCCCTCTTCATCTGGGCAATGCTGGCCTCCTTGTCAATTTCATCCATGATCCTCTCCTGTGACACTGAATAAAACGTGTAGCTATCTGAATTTAGGGGACAGTTAAGGAACCCCTCTTTAAATATTTATACAGTTAATAAATCGGGATTCTTTAAGTTTCTTCGCTATATGCAGCGAGTCGGTGAGGGTGCACTGAAAGGCAATCACACACTTCAAATCAAGGATATCAAGGTTACATGAGACGATCAATAACTATCTACAATCTAGTGATTGTTTATAACCATTAATTATAATGCCACAACGTTTATTTTACACGGAAACACAGACTACATTATTATGAACGCCTTGCCTTTCATTTTCATATACGTCGCAAAACCCCGTGAACCGAATAAGGATACAGATGCCAATCACCATGGCTCCAATTGCTAGGCCAGTTAATATGTTCCGGCCCCGAAGTTTCTGCATGTTCTTCTTCCACTGCTCCATTTCCACTCTCTGGATAAACTGCTTCTGCTCCGGAGTCAAATGATCTTTCTTAGGATCGATCCTCTTGGCGAAGGCTGCTTCAGACTCCCCTTTGGCCCCCTTGTCGGCCATCTTTACAATGTGAGAGTGCAAAAGGGGCGGAACGGACAATGACAGTGATAAACTTTCAACTTCGACCTGGTCGCCGAGCAACCGTATTAGACTGACGTAATAGAGCTTATACGCATGCGCAACAGATTAAGGCTGCAGAATAACCCGGAAGTTGTGGTTAACAGCCAATGCACTGAAATCATATTTATAACTTTTACAACACGTAAGAAAAATGTCGATACCTGGTCGTGACGTATATTTTGTAACGCGTTTTGCAAACAGTGCGCATTAACTTATCGAACGCTTCCTCTAGCATTATTTTAAGCACTGCTTCTAAATGAAAATAAACAACCGTAGTTTTCATACATTTCCATCTATATGTAGAAATCACCTTAATAAACAGCAGTAGTCACTGAGGCTGTGTCTGAATTCAGATGCTGCATCCTTCGAAGGATGCTGTATACGAAGGTGTAGCGTTTGTAAGCTGCGTTCTTCGAAGGTCAAACAGAAAACGTTGACAAATGGGACGGTCTGGCCTACGGATAATTTCCTATTTGCATCACCAGGTGTTCCCGCCCTTACCCTTGATTCATGAAGCGCCGCTCCTATTGCCTAGCCGGAACCCACCCACTTTACATCTGCGCAGTGATTCGTGGGATATGTTGGGTGCTCCGTCCTTTCTAGACCACATTTGAAGGGGGCTGCGAAATGTGATGCATTCGGCCTTCGCGCGCAGCCGAAAGGATGCAGCCCCTGAGACAGCCTGTTTGTAGCCATGGCTGCGTACATCTCTGAATATGGTGCCAGATCTGCGTAAACTGTGACGACACCGCTACTGCGATCCGCCCCATTACAGTTTCGGTAAGGAAAACAGTACAGTTTCGGTTTTAACATCCGGCATTTAAAAATGTACTGAATGTCAACAAAGAACGTGGCGTGGGTAACGAGAAATCAGTTATCGTATATTTCGTCCTAGTAGCACGTTAAAGTGAAATTTGTATGGATGGCAGATGATTCTGCTAACAAACTGGGCACCTGCTTAAAACTTGCTAAGGTATTGCAGTTGCAAATTACAGTAATTTAAAGTTTTTATCACACACACACAAGAATTGTTTTCTTCCTGTTGTCACTTAGCGTAGTAAATTGACCAACGGGTTCATTCTATATTCCAAAACAAGACTACAGTCCTTGAGCCAAATTTGGGATGTGAAAAGCTGTAGTAGACTACTGATGCTAAATTGACAGGATTGTCAACGCTCACGCATGTGGCGTGACACTCACGCTTGTTGACTGCTCAAGCAAGAAATCTTACGCCAAATCTATATTGTTGTATTATAAACCTAAAACTAGCTACAGCAAAAGCATTAGGGCAGTTTGCAAACCCTCCAGACTACTTACAAGGTACTAAAACTCTTGCATACATGTATGTGCAGACTTGTCACGAATTGAAAATTTCCCGCCAGCCAGCGACCAAAGTTTGCACCACTGAGCTAGTAATGCAGAGTGCTTTCTTGCAAGCGGAGTGCTTTGCAAAGCCTCTGCACCCCGCTGAGCAGAAGCATGCACCATAAGTGTAGCTAAACTGATTTTTCAGTGAATGTCTTGAAACAAGTGTATCATTAGAGCAAGAACTATACAATTCATTAAAGTGCATTCTGGGAACACAAGACACCAGCAAAAGGAACATAAAGTAGTTTATGCTAGTAGAGGTGTTCGCAGTATTGATGAGTCTTGAGGCATTTCTTGAAGGTTGAGAAGGAAGCTGATGACCAGTTGTAGTTTGACAGCTTATTCCATCATTGGGGAACCACATATGACAACACCTCGAGTCTAGATGGAACTTTGATTTGTTTAATTAAAATTGATGGCAGAAGCGGACGACTGTTTCTTATTTAAGTAATAAGACGTTTAATCATGAATGACAGCTGTTCAAGGAGTTTTTCTTGGTTTTCTTGAGTGAGTGAACAAAAGTAGATGCTCCTTCTTATTACGCTCTCTGCCTACCAGCAGCAATGCTGTCGCCTGGGGTAGGGGTAGCAGACGGTCACTTAAAACCACACCCTTTGCCGCGTACCATCATTAAGACTGTCGTTTAAACGCACCGATACCTTCGCATATCACTAGAGGGAGCCCACTTACCATAGTTTGAGATCCACTGATCTCACTAATCACGTGACCTAGTTAAATTATGATTATCAGTGATAGATTTACAATAATGAACGATTTTCTAAAATATTTTAAGTGCAGCAATTATTTCCCGAATACTGAGGAGATTTAATTTTATATAGTACGAGTCAAAAGTTGGAACACACCTGCTTTTAATGAATGAAATATGCTCTGTTACTTCATAGTAAAAGGAAAATCAAGTAGCGCCGGCGGGGTGCGTGTCCCAGCATGCCCCGCGTGCAACTATAAATAGCTCCTGTGTGTAATTATATATACCCCGTTGTTGGTGTTAATGGTTGCATTTCTCTATAGTCGTGTGTTTGCCCGTGTCTTGTGTGTACCCTGTTCGATCCTCGCGTGTTCTTAGCCTCTGTAACTCTCCCACCGTGTGTGCACTTTGTAGGTCTGCGTCTGACCACCTTGTGTTTCTGCTGCATATTTGATTCGGTGCTCGTTGGGTGTCTGTTCTAGTTCAGTTCAGGACTGCGATTAAAGAGCGTGTTTTCCTCGGCAAGCGAGTCTCTTTGTTTTTTTCCGCTGGGTCCGCCCGGCGCTACATTATCAAACATTACAACAACCAAAAGAAGCAAATGTTAGACTCCTCAAAATAGCCCTTGCACTAAATTTGTGGACGTAAATATTAATAGATCATCCTGCATAACTTTTACCACGTTACTGTACATCTCATCTAGTATTTACTCTGTTAAATGGTGCACATTTTCACTCTAGCAAATACTGGCAATGTAGTGTGTAAGCTCTGTCTGCGGGTCCTTGAGCAAGGCCCTCAACCCCCAGCTCCCTGGGCGCCCCAACAGGTGGCTGCCCTTCGCAGACAGCTTGCTCTGCAAAAAGCAAGTTGAGGGAGGCGTAAAAAGAATTTCCCCATGAGGGACGATAAAGGATTGATTATTATTATTATCAAAACTGTGACAAGAAAAAACATACAAACCAGATTAATCTGAAGTAAGAAAAATACATTTTCTTTCTCCCTTCCTCCTGGGTGGGTGGGGTGGCCAGGATAGAATGATGCCAATAGGTATATACACTCACCTAAAGGATTATTAGGAACACCATACTAATACGGTGTTTGACCCCCTTTCCCCTTCAGAACTGCCTTAATTCTACGTGGCATTGATTCAACAAGGTGCTGAAAGCATTCTTTAGAAATGTTGGCCCAT
>JAODJW010000094.1:14051990-14067041 GCA_026777045.1 Hyperopisus bebe
TGACCAGGACCACACCCCTAAATGCATTGAAGCAACTGCCATGTGATTGGTTGAGTAGATAATTGCATTAATGAGAAATTGAACAGGTGTTTCTAATAATCCTTTAGGTGAGTGTAGAAGGGATAGCAGTATGGGAATGTGACATGTGATGTAGAAAAGGAACCAAAGAATTGAAACATTTGATATTCATTATATAGGGTCATTTTTTAATTAAAAAGACAAAACTTACATTACAGTTCTTATACAAAGTAAATATTTATTTACAATGACAGATTCCATCCTTGTAACTTTAACTGGCACTAATTTTGACTCTTCAAAACTTTTGTAACATTAATGCTAGCAAACTGTACATCTATATTCTGCTCTTCATTCACAATTAATATATTATTTAAATATTACAAACAAGATTGTGGTCATTAACAGCATAAACACTGCTTTAAAATTTAATTAGGCACAACTGTACAGCCACCTGTTTACATAAAAAATTATAAAATTTTATTTTACACAATCCTTTCTATACTGTGGTGGAAAAAATAAATTCTTTAATGTAGTTACAATACGGATAAAACTACACAAAAACTATTCAATAGCTTGTACTGAATGTCTGTTTTAGCATGTTCCTAAAGGTTAGCAAAAACCTCAGCATTTTAAGAAACGGCGCTCCCTGCATAATGATCTGAAATATCACAGCATGTTCAGCTGGTGGAGAGTCACCAGCAAGAAATGGGCTAAAGATGACAGCTAAAAGTATACAACTCATTCAAAAACAAAATCCATGCAGTTAATAGCATATGAACTGACAGTGAGGTAGGGGAGGAAGGGAGTGCTATCGCTTGATGTAGTTTGTCACAGAAAGTTCTGGCTCGAAACCAAATATATAAAGGTGAAGATAAGATTACAGGACCAAGTGCTGGAATCACAGTGCTGTTGCACAGTGCCTGACCCCCTCAATACAGAACTCCCAGCCTGTGCAGTCTCTAAAAAATCTTTCAATCGTTGTCTTGGTGACCCTTATAAACATCATCAAAGTTGCTGAAGTTGAGGGGAGGAAGGAATTCAGTGTGCATAAAAGATATTGTTGTACTCGTTCAAGATAAGTTCCACAATCTGGTTCTGGAATACCATGTACATCGTGATGTTGGCCGATTCTGTCTCAGGTTTCAGCAGCGTGGGTCCGAAGACGATGGCCACGTTCTGAACTGACATGCGGTTCTCCTCCCCATAGTCAATAACTCTGAGGAAAAAATGCAGAAGGATCAGAGCACAAGTCACACGTGCTGGTGGGAGAAGCCAACATTAATTATCCTGCAGCTTTATGATGAAATACCAAATAATTTGGAATGTACTGTTCCTTTCCACAACAGCTATTAAGTAACAGCATTGAACTTATCAATACAAAATGCTAATGCAGTCTATTGAGAAGTGAAGCAGAAACTGCTTACCTGCGTAAATGACTAAAGAGAAGCTCCATTGTGTCATGATTGGGTGCAGGGAGAGATTTCACTAGCTTAGACATGTAGGCCACCTTCTCGTTGTAATCAGAAATTTCTGGGAAGGAAGGGAGAAACGGTGTTCAAATTCATAATTATATTACACACCGCTAGACAACAGTTTTTGAATCTTTGGTGTTTCTTATATTTCATTACAGTTTAGGCACATATACCGTGCAGCTTAATTAGGTTAATTAGGAAACCCTAAGTAATGAACATCACCCATGTAATAATAAATAGCCTAATTCTTGGGCTTCTCAAAAATGGCTAACTTTTATTATAATTACAACTGAACAAATCCCAGACATTTTATTAAAGACTAAAGGTAGTTTATGAAAGTTCACTGCAACAATGCTGGAGAAGTGGCCACATATGTCTGCATTAGCTGACTAGTCTATTCTAGTTGACCTTTTTTCTCCATTTCATCCCAGATCAGGTCAGCGGGGTAAAGGTCAGCTGATTGTGCAGGTCACCTGATCAACTTTCCTTCCACTTCCTACTTCATCAAATAGTTCTGACAGGATCTATGCAATGAGTTTTACCAAAAATGCTAATATGTAGCATGTTAAAGAACAGTTATTCATAGTGTGCTGCATGTGAAACTAATTCTGCTGAGGGTAATTCAAAATGTTCTGCAAAATAATATAGGAAGTGAAGAGTTCCTCCTGGTGTGACCTCTTCCTCTTGGTAGCACTGTGAAGAGGGCCAAACTTACTGATGGCTGCGATGAAGTTGTTAAAATGACTGTAAGGGAAGAGCGGCTCAGGCAGTTCTCGGAAGAAGAGCTTCAGAGCGCCAGTGATGACGTGAACGTCCTCCCACTGCCCATCCTCCAGGTCCAGTTCGTCTGGTATGGAAAAAAACAGCAGCTCAAGACTTGTAACAACAATAGAGACACCTTTGCATACAGTACGACGCTAAACCATTAACATGCTGTACGCAAGCAACAAGACAATGAAACGTTCCATTGCATCTCTTGGGTGAGACTTTCAAAGAGTCATGATTGCTGGGGTCCATTTGGCAACAGTTCAGCAATTAAGACAAATGATCCACACGCTACTGCTTTTAAGGCAAAAGTCAATCGGTGAAATCACCCGCAAAAGGCCAGCGGTGAACAGACGCATCGTGGTATTTGGGCATTAATTAAGAATTCACAAACTATATGACCTTGTTGTTACACGTGACTTTCCAAATAACAGTTTCACCTCATTAAGCATTTCAAATGCGAAGCTGGGCATTCAGGGGATTTTTCAAGTAAATGTTACCGTGATCTGCCTTGTGTCGCAGCTTCTGAATGACGGCGAGGTTCCCGCTAACTCGATAAATTCCATCAATGTCCAAACCTACATAGGCGAAAATTTAGTGATCATGTAGCCATTTATGAGCCTGCTGGAAATGGCTCTATTTATAAAGGTTTTTTGCCCAAAAAATAACTCTAGATGAGGATAACAATGTTACTTGGTATTACTCTCCTGCATTTTCTTTAACTGAGTAGAAGGGGCACTTATTCATAACAATCGTACTGTCAGCCATTGTTGTCATAGTTAAAAACATAAAGTGCTCATTAACATCTGTTCAACTATTGTAAAATGAAAGCCAGTGCCACGCACCTCTTTTTTCCACCGCATTGATGCACTTTTCTACAAATCTGGGGATAGTGGTTCTCTCCTGGGCACACAGCGTTACCAAAGGGCATCCAAACACATTGTCTTAAAAAAAAAAAAAATGATAATAATAAAAAAATGAAGCAGGCAACAGACAATGAAGACCTTGATAGATCTTAAGGCACAAAAGTGATGCCCAGTGTTATATACACAGGTAATAGACTGATGCTAGTTCAAGGCCATAACCATGGAGTCAGCATGGGCAATATGGACCATGGCCGTAATTATAACATATATTATAATGCATATTGGGTGGACATTGTGAGCACAGAATATTGGGGGGATGCCCCCCCCCCCCCAAGGATGTATTATAATTAGTCTTGTGCTACTTTTACCTTTGATGTAGCCCTTTTCCTTGACAGACTGCAGCGTGGGTCGTTTCTGCAAGAATTTGAGGAGTTTTGTGCGCACTTTCTTTTGCTCTGGGTCTGTGACCAGAGCACTTGGCTTGTTGGCTGGAGGTGAAGGAACAGAGCGACTAGCACAAAAGGAGAGCCGGGGAGCTGGCAGAAAAGGCTGCAAATGCTGATCCCATCAGGACGGCTCCATCATCGCATTAACCACAGATGCAGTGATGGCAAATATTATCATATAAAAAAATATTAACATGATTACTTACCAGACTTTCTGAAGTTATCCCCGTCTTCTTCTTCATAGGAGTGCAGCTCCTTTTTACAAAATTACAGAGCAAATCAGCAAACTGTTAGCAAGCTGAGTGAGGCTACTAATTAAGATTCATTCTATAACCAAAGAAAATGAGTGTAGCTCTGTTAGAAGGAAGAACAAGTCTAATGTCAAAGTTTTGTAACTTACTGTACACACACCACACACACTATTAAGACTAGCACAAAAATAAAATTACCAACAAAACTTAGCAGCCAAACAACCAATTAATGTTGCTAACCTATTCAGTTAGCAATTAATCAGTGTTGATATTTGGCATTCAGGTCAAAATAGTTCTAAAGGCAGGACTCACCAGCTGTTGAATTGTTTCTGTGATTGCCCTATGCCAATCGCTTATGGTGCTTTCGGTGTCATACTGCATCAGAAACTCAGCCCCCGTCCGTGTTTTCAGCTGAAAGCAGTCAAGATAGTCACAGTGTCAAAGGAAGACCTGGGGTCCAAAATATGCAAAGAACCTGCATATTGAATAACAAAGATATTTTCCCAACATAATCGTACAGATGCACAAAAACATTTTCTTAAATATAATGTTTACAGAAACATGAATTGATTTATATCTATGGTCAGGATTATATTCTCCAAGCTACACTGAATGGAGGAAACTATTGTACCTCCAGGACATTTTTCTTGCTGGATTTGTCTCTTGAAGCCCAGGTTATCGTTGCCCCTCGTAGCTCCACGGTGAACTCTGGGGCTATTTGATTTATCTTGTTCTGCGTACATGAAGACATTTGCTACAAAGTTGCGGAACCCTGAAAGTTTGTTCTCAACAATCAGACTTATCTCATGGTGCACATGATGCAACCTACAATAACCATAAAAGACTGGTCATAACATCACCACAGAATGATTATTTCCTTAAAATAAATTCATTCATTGAAATTGGTGGAATTCTTTAGATAATGTCAAACTTTGTTTACTTTAGGCCAGAGGCCAATCTTATCTGCAAAGGGCCGGTGTGTATGCAGGTTTTTGGGATAACTTTTAGGTCAGCTGTTCAAACCCAAGTGTGAGGACTCTTCATCCAATCAGTCCTCTAATTAGTAATCTAGCTGCGGCAAAACCTGCATACATGATGGCCCTTTTGGATAAGATCAGCCACCCCTGCATTAGGCAATGTAACGTGCCTTTCTTCAGGAATACTAAAATTCATCATGAGATTTGGTATAATTCAGTGCTTTGGAAATGTTTGTGAGCAACAGAATCCCCAAGATGAAAACTACAGAGTCATTCATTGACAGGATTTGGGTGGTCAAGGGTGATTCTTACCGAGGATCCTGCTGGGGCAGATTTAGGGTCTTTGTGAAAAGTCAGAATTCCCCCATGGAGTACAGTCCAAGACTGAGTCCAGTTTTTCCTGCAAAAATCATACTAACTGAAGAGACGCTACAGAAAAAATCTGTTTGGACTCATTAAAGCCAAGACCAAACTTCACAAAAAGTGAAAAAGATAGACCACTTGGATTTGCCACTCACATTACCTTAAAAGTGCACCTTAGTGACCAGTTGCTTTACACCTTTATTTGCCACAGTTTCATCAGCAGCAAAATCTAAACAAGTCTGAACTTACCTTAACTTTTTCCCATTCTCAGAGACCTTGGTTTTGTTAAGAATTCCAGCCTTTTCTAAAATCTGAAAGACAAATGAAGTATTGAGGGCATTGCTTCAACTCCAGGTGAAACATGGTGAAATCTTCATTTAGCATGCACCCACCCCCCAAGCACCAAAAAGCATTTCCCTGTTAGTGTGACCCTCTTAACAGGAAAAAGGCTAATTAGAGACAACAAACAACTCCAAGAGTGATCAAGATCAATCAAGCTCAGAAAATGTAGTTGGCATCTGATGATGCAAACAGACAGAAATATATTGTAACCGTGAACTATGCCTGTTCAGGACAACAGATCCAAAATGCCAAGATAATATAACACCAGAGGTTAGTTTCACTATATAAATGAAATTATTTGCTATTTGCGTAATGGTGAAGGAATTTGTAATATAAAATACATTTGGAAATGAAAATAACACCAGGGGGATAGTATGGCATAAATTTCACTCGACTCCAGCCACAAATAATATAAAAATCTCAAAGTGTTAATCTCATTTGTTTCATCATCAGATATTGGTTGATGTATGCAAAGGAAAAGCTCTATTCAAGGCACTGTATACTGCACCTTGAATCATAGTGATACGGTAAAGGCAACATGGTAGATATGTACTAATTGACAACTGTATACTACCAACTCCTAAGGAGTGACTTTAAGTCACAACCCTGAAAGCCAGAAAAAAATAATTGATTTAAATATTTCTGAAAACCAAGTAAGCCCTTGGTTTCCTACTACAGAACATGATTTGATGAGGTATAAAATCCTTTTTGGGTTTCCACCATTTTAGATTTTATTAATGTGCTTGAAAGCATCAGCTCTTGAAATGTGATGAACACGGATGGAAAACTGCGGTCAGGAGGATGGGCGGTGAATGTGCAGAATTGTCCTTCCTCCCACCCGGGTGTTATCCATGTGTGACACTTTTTGCTGTTGAGTGTCATGTTTGTTTGTTATTTCTTTTTTCCTGTTGCACAGATCATTGATATTTCTCACTTGTGGGAGTGTGCAGTGTTTACACTTCAGCCTGTTGCTGTAACAATGCTGTCACACATAAAAAAAAGAAAAAACACTGGGCTGCACTGCATGCAACTGAAAGTTCATGCAAGAAAAAACTGACAGAGCAAATTGATCATTTGAATATCCTGAACAGAACCTAGTAAGAGGCTTAGTTGCCAGCTGAAATAGAAGGACATAGATGACAGCAATGTCTCAGAAGCTCCCATTATGAAGAACGACAATGCGTGAAGCACTGCTTCCCTTATTTGCTAGCTGTGTTAGTAAGAAGTCATGCGGTCTTCACTGCTTCATCGGTCGTTACACCCTGAGCAGAAAGCCCAAGCTCTCAGAGTGAACCATGCAACTTCCCAGGTCAGGGGAGTCATGAAAACCCACATTGTGCTGCTGAAGCTCGTAGCTCTGAACGGAGGGATTCCTCCGATGCCTGAACCTATACGGCTTCGAGGGGAATGGGGGGAGAAAAGACACACAGGACATGGTTTTGATGAGGGCAAAATTTGACTTCGGGTACTCAGATGCTGAGTTGCATGTAGGCATCCCATCGTCATGCCTAATCTTCATCTCCAGACAGCTGGATAAGAGAAATGCTCTTACATGATGCTGCAGCTCGGGGGAATTTCCTGAGCTGGACACATCGCTGCCATGATCAGAGACGTTCCTCTTGTGAGTTGGGAGGAACTTCTGCTGAAGATGAGGAGAGTAATAACATGTTGTTGCTTCTTTAGTCAGTAACCTGGGAAGGCTGTGAATGGGGGACCCATAGCCCGTCGTCAGATGTCGCAGAAAAGGGACAGGCGAGGGTAATTCATTTTTGGTTTTGCATTTGTTACCTAGGAGGCAATTTGCATGTGTGCCGTCACAAAAAAACAGCCCGACCCAGGTGTTTCCTCATGTTCAGGAACTAGCATCACAAAATCAAGGGGGAGACGAAATGAAGGACGTAGGATCAGGCTTTGTCAAGGTCTGACGCTTCACTTCGTCTAAGTGGCCATGCCAGAGTGCACATGACTGCATTGCTGTGGGAGCTGCGCTGAGGAAACCAAAAGCCTAGTGCCTCTTTCTTTGCTTTGTGACCCCTCCTTCCTGGTTTGCTTGGAGAATGGAGACCCACCAGCCTTCACTGACACGTACCAAGTCGTCATGCGGTGAGCTGAACTGGGATGGGCCCATGGTGTGCCTCCAGTTCTTGAACACTGACGCACCCTCCTGGTTCACGCCATTCCCCATCCTAGGCTGGCTGGTCACCGAAAGCTGCAGGACAATGGAAATCAATAAAGGAATTTATTACCATATACCACAATAGCACATGACTTATGCTTCTTTTTAGGAAGAGCCTAAAACTGATTACTCATCCAGGATGAGACGGTTTACTGACAGCATCCAGCTAATTTTAACATTGAAAATGGCATGCAAAGTAACGTTGTGAATTTGACTACAGAGACAACTGTTCCCCAAAATGTCCTTTAACAACACAAATGGTGTATTTAATGCACCACATTACCTCCGGCAAGTTCCATTGAGATTTGGATCCATCCCTTAGGTAGTAGTAGGTCTGACCCATGTCATCCACAGACTTGATCCACTGTAAGCACAAAAAAAAGCTACGCTAAATTCTGTAGAAATGGATCTACTTCTACATCTACATCTGAGCTATTGTCTTACAATATGAAGCTGTATCATGCAGTCAAAATATTATTTACAAATGTATATAGACGGATAATACTACTACAAAAGAGTCACTCTGGGGAAAAGATGAAGATAAAGAGGAAAAGAAACTAGAGAGACTGCAGTATTTGGCTGATACAAGAGTTATTCTGTTCCTGCACAGAATGGTAGTTTGGATGGCATTAGGATGGCATTAGGATGGCCAAGTTGTTAGATCTCAAAGGTGAAGGAAGAAGAGATGCCAAGCAGGGACATGTACTATGCACTATGTGATGAGCTGCTAAAACAAGCATGTGGTGGCAAAATGATTCACATGCTATAAAAACGTCATCATTAATTATAGAAACGTTCAACTGTCATATCTAGCATACTTCCCATATTGAGCTTATTCAGACTTCAGAATCCCTACCACTATATGCATCACGTATCACGCAGTCCATGGGAATTGCTCCCTTTGGCTGTCAAGTTCATGTTCTAACCATTTCATAATAACACAAGTGGCACGATAACATGCATCTGATATAGAGACACTCCTGGGGTTACGATGGTTCGCATTACGATATTTCAACTTTACAACGGGTATTATTATTCAATAAATTACATGAGATATTCAACATTTTATTATAAAACAGGCTTTGTGCTAATGACTTTGCCCAGCTGTAGGCTGATATAAGTATTCTAAGCATGTTTAAGGTAGGCCAGGTTAGGCTATGATGTTTGTTGGGTTAGGTGTACTGTATTAAAATGCATTTTCGCCTTACGATATTTTTCCCTTACAATAGGTTTATCAGAACGTCACCCCATTTTAACCGCCCGTATTCTGATGTAAATCCTTATATAAACAGATGAGTTAAGTTGCCGGCTCCCCACCCCCCACCTCCTCATTTACCTGTTCCTGCGTGATATCGCTGGTGAAGACCAGCAGGCCATCTGGGTCCACAGACTGTGTCCAGCCCAGAGGAGTGCCAGGGTCCAAGCTGGCTCGTGGGATGACAGTCCGGGTGAAATGGCTTTCTTTAGGAAAGGTCAATGCCAGCCCGGTCTCCTGGGGACTGTCAAGGTAATCCTCCTCAGGTAGCGGGGGCTGCACACGGAATACAGGGAGAATGACAGTGGCTTTCAACAGCTGGTGAGTGGCTCCGATTTCACTTTAAAAAAGCTCCTGAACTGTGAAACCTGAGCTTTGTCTTTCCACTGGTTTCATATAATGACAAGATATGGCCCTTTTTCACCCTCAGCCCTTCTGGCATATAGTACAAAAACAGCAGCATTGCAGATCAGGAACCATTTCTACCTACAGGACAAAAGGTTATAAGTGGCCTGCAGAGTAATTTGGTCATTTGAACACATTATCTATCATCAAAATTCACAGTACGATTTTTCTGTTGTTTTGTGTGATTTATCGTTCATAGTCAGTGTCTTTATTTGTCTGCATTGCATCAATAAATCAATCAATCAGTTTTATTTGCATAGTGCATGTTCACAACATTACATTGTCTCAAAGCGCTATACATTATCCCTGCCCAAAGCCCCCAGTGAGCAAGCCAGAGGTGACAGTGACAAGGAAAACCCCCCTAGAAGGGAGAAACCTTGGGAGGAACCAGACCCAAAGGGGGGGGGCAACTATTTAAGGCCACAAAAGAAGCCAAATGAACAGCATGGCAAAGTCTTAATTTACATTGTTCAGATTTTAAGACACATAGTTCCTTTTGTTATTATTATCTAATACTACTGCTTATTCTCACTCTTTATGAAACACGCGAGTAAGACTATAGGACTGTTATCCAGAGTTGCTGGATTTAGTCACTAAACGTCCAAACCTGCAGTGAGACATTGTAAGGACACTCTTCCTTGAGTCCCTAACAAAGACCACTCTTTTGTGAACTGCTTCAAAAATTTTCAGCCAGTGGACAAGCGTGCTTATTACAGCTGACACTTAACTAACACTAGGTTACTATCGGCACCCACAGTTCATCGTCCCATAAATAATTCAAGGATATTTAAGGATGGGTCTGTTTATTAGAATCACTTGCACTAAACAACAAGCTTCTTATCCAAAGTCCATCCATATACAGTGGTACCTCAGAACTCGAACTTAATCTGTTCAGAACTCCAGGTCGAATCCTAAAAAGTTTGAGTTCTGATCGAATTCCCCCCAAAAGAAATAATGGAAAACCAATTAATTGGTTCCCGGCCCCCAAAAATTACACCTAAATATGTTTTTTTTTAGCATTTAAACACAAAATGAACTGTATAAAACAAGAAGAGCATATACTGTACTAAACACATATAAGCAAATTTATCAAAACAGTAATTTAAGTAAGAAAATAAATGTATCCAAGCAATGTGTAAAGTTAAAAAAAACAATGTGTCTTGCCCCGATCGTCCGCTGCTTCTGGGTACCACGCCCCCTCGTTAACCCTGTGTGGAATCCCCGTGTAATCAGCTATTTCTGGTTGTTGTCATTTGTCCTCTGTAGTTAGTTTCAGTTTGTTTCCCCAGTCCGGTCATTGTATTATTCGTCTGCGTTTTGCCTGTCTTACATGTAATTAAACCCTGTATTCCCCGATACCCTGACGTCTGCGCCTTTGTCTTCGTTCGGTCCCCAATTGGCACTACAATATTATTATAATTAATTGTATTCATTGTTTATTATTAATATTAAAATAATTTATAAGAAAACTTTATTTTTAAATGTATTTTATTATATAATAATTACTGTTACTGTCTATCATTGTCTAAATGTATTTTTACTGTCTATAATGTATTCAGCTATAGTGTAAACATGCATGATGCTATCACAGCGAATGTGAGGCTGAGACTGAAGCTTTACCCTTTGTTTCCGCTGAAAGACGTGCCGCATGACTCATTTCAGTACAAGTTATCTTAGGTCGGCATCACGGTTTGAATTCTGAGATTCAGACCATGTTCTAGGTAATTTTGTTTTCAAACTGGTTGGTTCGACTAGTTCTAATGTGGTACCACTGTATATTTTTTTTTGTTAGGCTCAGTTTAGTTCATGAACCATGTGACACCCTATTTATGAGTAAAACTTCATACTTTCTATGAAAGGTCTGATGGAAGACATTCATAACACATCCTCAAACTATGCATCACACCTACACAACATTCCACGAAAACAATAGCACTGCCTGTGTGAAAGACCTTTGACCTTTGATCGCTCGATATCCTTTAAATACGCAAGGCTGAGCACCTGACCTTCAGGCACACCTGACCTTCAGTGTCACGTCAACATTTGCAGACACTGCACAGACAACGAAGGTGCCATGAAGACTCTTTATGAGGGACCGCTTACCTGACAAGCAGTCAGGTAAAATATAGTAAACAAGTGAGATGTACTTACGGGCCCATCCTGCCTGAACATTTCCATATCCAGAGGCTCCATGGAAGGAGAAGGAAGCTCTTCTGGGGGATCCCAAGACGTCTCCTTAGTCACGTGATTGTAGAAATAGTGGCAACCACTGCTCTCATCAAATAACTTCTCCCAGTTGGAGTCCACCAAATCGGGTGAGGGAGGGGAGTAGGTCGGCGAGGGCGGGGGAAGATCCTCCTGAGAGAACTCAGGGTCCGTGTTAGGGGCAAAGGGATTTTCCCAGGTGGTCTGTCTAGTTACAGGGTTGTAATAATATTCTCGTCCACTCTCCTGGTCAGTGTGTACCTCCCATTCCTGGGAGTCCAGGGACCGATGTCGAGACACGGCGACTGTGGGCGGCGATTGGTGGATGTTCTTCCGGAGCGCCTCTATGTTGACGTAAACTGCAGTCTCTGAGCACTCGGCATTAGCCTGAGGGAGAATCCAGAGAATCAAGAGTCAGCAATGGCAGCACCAAGTGATCACAAATCTGGACCAAAGCTCACAGTTATTAACGTTTATTAGGATATAAACCGGCTTTACACGTCACCATGTAGTTTTCCTCTGTGCAGCAAAACTTAGTCTAGTTCAAAGTGGCTGCTTCTCTGTCAGCCCTTTAACTTGGGTAGTCAGGGTATGAACAACAAGGCAGCTAAAATATACAGTATTGTGCAAAAGTCTTAGGCAGTGTAAGAAAACTATGCTTACATGATCTTCCTGTTGATGTAAAAATATGACATTAAGTCAATCAGAGTGTGTCAGCTTGGTTATTTAGAAACCTCTCCTAAAATCACCACAGTATTTCCACCCACCGTTCAATATACCCACATATCTCTTGCCTCAACCACTGGCACACCTCATTTCGCTAATCAATACTTTATTTACTTTTTCAATTAATCAAATAAAGTACTTAAGTGAGCTGGTGCTGAAATTTAGCAAACAGATGGAATGGCTGGGATGCCTCTGAGGAGAGGTTTGGGGACTGAAGCACTGTTCATCTAGCCATCCAACTAGATATCAGTGACTTTTTGGAGAACAGAAGAAATTATTACTAGTTTTTTTTGTGTTACTCCTAATTTGCACATGTTCTAATGTTAAATTGTGTTTTTGTTCTGAGCACATACACACTTACTACCCAGATTAACAGCTTTAAACATTTCCCTTGGCTACCTAAGACTTTTGCACAGTGCTGTAAATTTGCAATTTATTTAGCTTACACTTCTATCAACAGTGAGATGCATTTTTTGAAAAAGGTCAGACAGTCTCTGGAACTACTGGGGGCTAAGGGCCTCACTAAAGGGCCCAATGGTAAAATCACTCCGCATGCCCTGAGATTAGAGCTACCTCATCCCCTCCATGTCTGTGAGTCAAATGAGCCATTGTTGAACAGTAAGTTGTCACTCTCAGTAAACTTTTATGGCTGTATTGACTAAAGGACTTAAACAGCAGGCATTTCACTGAAAACCAAAGTCCATAAAATCAGGCTATTCTTCAGAAGCTTAACAAATTCCCAAGTGAGGAATTTACTCGTGAATTATTCCTAGTATCCTTTTGTAAAAAAAATTCCTAATGATAGAGGGAAACTAGTACAATGTTAATGAGACCCTGCTTAAGTGATTATAGAAGATAGACGAGTGTATATCTGTACGATTGAGCAAACACAGGATCATACCACAGACCCACATTCACCTTTAATGAGCTGCTGTAGCAGCGGTGCACTGAGCACGTTAAAAACCGGCGCATGTTCATAAACAACATAAAAGGGATATTTTTAGGGTGACTGTCACCCACTGGCCAAGTCTTGAAGTTGAGAGATTAAAAAAAAACGCCAAGATGCTGAGAGGAGCGACCGCCTGCCCATTCGTGTCTCTGGGGAAGCATTTATAAACACGTCTCTCCGCCAGAGCTTCCGGTGCAGTGCCAGTTCAGGAAATGAAGAAAGAGACAGACAGACACAGAGAAACATCAGACGCCCAGAGCGCAGTCAGAGAACCCTGCCTCTTGTTCATTTTGCTCGTACGCCACGCATATCCCTCCCAGCAGTGACTCCGTGGACGGGAGCAAGCAGTCGGCAAATGATGGCAATGCAAATCATACAGAAGTGCGAAACGTGCAGGATAAACCCACCACCTTTGACACCGTGAATTGGTATTAAAAACAGCGGAATGCAGAGGGGAGCACTCTATAAACTCCATCCAAAAATAACAAAGTTCAACCACAAATGTCAAGTCAAAGAAGATCTAAATAATACAATTGGCAGGGAAATTGTGGATGAAATAGAAGGTCTCAAATAAATATATAGATGGACAGACAGACAGATAAACAGGTACACTCTCAGAAAGAAGGGCAAAAAATTGTATCTTTGCTTGTCACTGGGGCTATACCCTCAAGAGTTTGCTCCTTGTACCCTTAGTTGTAGGTAATTGTACCTTTTAAGGTAAAGAAATGCACCCTGAGGAACATTTCTGTACCATTGATGGTACATTAATGCTGTTAGTATCTTTGGGATGTTCCTCAGAGTCCATTTCTGTACCTTAAAAGATACAATTACAAGGGTACAGCCCCAGTGACAAGCAAAGGTATGAACTTTTACCATTTTTTTCTGAGAGTGTAGAAGGATGTAAAATGATAACCTTGATTAACTCAAGTAACCCTTATCAAGCAATTTCATAAGGCACATGAAAATAAAGTTGAAACCAGATGAGTTATAGTCTGTAGCTCTAATGCTATTTTAAGAACTACCCCTCTTCCTCTACCTCCCTCTAGAAGCACCAGACAGTGAAAAGGTTAGCAAAGATCAAGCCCAGTTCCCATTGTACAGGGTCTTTCAAATTTATTTTTATTTTTCGGATGTCAGTATCATGCTGATCAAACCTTTTGTTTTTCGGTCACATGAGGAAGGTGGGCTTGCTGGCAGCTGAAGCTAACATTTACCCGGCTTCTCCATTTACCATTAATGCAATGCCATGTTCTTCAAGCGGCACTGAAACATGTGAGGCCTGTGCAGGTGGAAGCACCGTGCAAACGAAAGTCCCTGAAATATTGTTAAAAAAAAGTTCAGAAAGGAATGCCCCCCCCCCCCAGTGGCTGAATCTCCCCTATTCTGCTCTCATCTGTTTGTTCCACCTGGCCTCAGTACCGGCGTTCAACTGGATCAGCTGCGCTGAGCATTTTGCGCCTTTAATTATGACTATGATGTTCTATGGTCTAGCTGCCGCTCAGGAGATGAGGGATGAGAGGGGCACGGCAGGCAATGCGGGAGACAAAATACAGATAATAGGCTGTAGCGCTTATTCTTTAGTGATTTACCAGGGTAATGAGCTACTGTATACAGACCAGGCATTTTTAAAGTACTAGAAACTTTTCCAACATGTGTAGTTGTTGGTTAATCATTAATTAATCATTAATGCTTTTATGCTCTTTAACTCACTAGGACGGTCATCATAAGCCATACCTGGACCTCAACAGACAGTTCCAAAGGTGTAATCAACTTACACAGACCTGCAACTAATATGTGAAAATAACAACACTACTTAGGCACCTCCCACACCCCCA
>JAODJW010000094.1:14067141-14087821 GCA_026777045.1 Hyperopisus bebe
CCCCACCCAGGCACCCCCCACCCCCCCACCCCCCCCCCCCCCGTGGGGGGCTGAGTGAAACTATAAATGTTATAAACGGATGTGCCGTCGAGCTGCTTCGTACGACACACTGAGATGTGACAAAGTTCTGCTGATCCCTCTATAGCTCATTTATTACTGCAAAACACCACAAGCTTCAGAGGCTGAAAGATGTCACAGGTTTTGAGTCATCACATTCCTCCGTGCTCTTTAGCGCAGAGGAAGGAAAGTGCGAAACCAGGCAACATGCAGCCTTCACGTATGAAGTACATGTGAACCATAAATAAGTTGCAGGACGATCCTCCCGCCATCATGTGCAAGTGATATATCACAACGTGTATTTTGCACGTTAATGGGCATTTATTGGTCCAGCTGATACACCAGGAAGTGAAGTTACCGAAATTACAAGAGGAAATCCATTCACAACACAGTTAGCTGAAAAGCACTGCACTTCGGAGCCAGCCTACCATGAGGTGCTTAGCACAACAACCTGCAGTATTGAAAGAGAGACAGGACTGAACATACCTGGTTACTCACAGGAAGGGTCATGGCTCTGGACCTGAAACCACCACGATCCCCAAACATCACGTCGACCATGCTGTCCTGGAGAGACAGCCGACCGCGAAGAAAAGTAACCCCACGAGCCCTGACTACCTCACTCAGACACAGCCTCACACAGTCAGCAACGTCCTCAGCTCCCAGCCAATAGTGGCATCCGCTGGTATAAACAGAAAAAAGAGAACTGCCTCTTTGGCTAGATCACAAACAAGCGTAAGAGGGAGTGACACAGCAAGAGAAAGGGAGGACAGGTCATTTTCTCTGTTTCCTGCAAGCTGTGCAAAAGGAAGTGCTGATATTGAAACTAACCTTTTAGGATGTTATTTACCTAAATGACAAATTAATTAGTGTTTGGTGCAGAATTGGAGGAAAATACATTTTGTTTACTTTGTTTTTTTTATTATTTGCCAAAACTAATGTAATCACCTTTCATTTAACCAGCCTGAAAACTCTTTGGTGCCTAGACTTCTTTGATAACCCGTCTGAATGTACATGAAGGTGTTAAGTCTCAGTAATGCCAAACGCTCAGATTAAAATACTGGTATTAAAGATGATGGCTGATTTTACTATTCAGGTTGTGGCGTATAGACACTACAAACTAGCACAGAACATACATCCTTGCATTAGGCTCTTGTTGGTTGCATACAGGAAAAAAACCTAAAACCTAAAACCTGAGATGTAGCCAGGGTAAGGTTTTGGAATGCAGGTTTGTCATAACCGGAAGCATTCGGTGGGTGGAGCACGTGTTTCTCAAATGAAACTTCTCATCTGTCTCAAGAAGGAGGACCAACCTAACAGTACAGTCTGCCTGGGGTTACAAAGATGGCTGCAAAATCCTCTGGTTTTCACGCTGACACACCCACACAAACCAGGAAGTGCCACTTCTGAGGCCACAGCTTTAATCACCAACAGGGGGCAGCAGATCGATGTTGCTGCTGCTGTGATGCAGACGTCATGCTTTACCGAACTATTCCTGGCCAGGTCATTAAGACCCTGCAGCAAGCTGCTTCAAGTGGTTCCGTTAGACCTTCAGTAAGTGCTACCAGGCTAGCAGACATCATGGCATAAGCTGCACGGCATTACCAGTCTAGCGGGTCCTGTCCAATGAACAGGATGCCAGAATTGTACCACAAGCCACCACACACACACGCACACACACACATAGTTTTGCAACATACCTCACACATATATTTCATCACCATTTTATACAGATGACTTCATTCACTAAAGCAGCATTTGGCTAAGCATCTACTGACTTACATGCCTGTTTAAGTTAAGTTTGCATGGGAGGGACTGGACAGGTAATGTTCTTTTTTAAAATTTCTTTTCACGATTGTGTCTCTGCTAGTGTGTCCTGATTGAACAAACTGAAGATGGGGGCATATTAAGGGACTCCGTGCTGAAACTGGCCTTTTGGACAGACCCTCCCTCTGTCTGTTTTAATTATTGCACCACATGCTCAGAGAGAGGACCACCTTTGTTAGAGTTCCAAGCAGCCTCTCTTTGTTTTATGTAGGTTAGATCATTGTCAGTATGGTCAGAGTGTTTTGTTTTGTTCATTTGCCAGTTGTTATGCCAGATATATAGGACATTGTGTGTTTTTGTTTGACCTGGATTACGTGTTTAACAGTATTCATGCATTATTTTTATGTTTACAGCCCAGTAACCCTAGATATACATTAGCCCTAGAACAGCCTTACCCATGAACTAATTTAATTCCCCTTCGGGTGTATTTTGCATTTTTGACCGTTTATGTCTGAATTTCACTTCTCCCTCTGGTGAAGAACCAACAAAAACGAAAAAGTTCTAAGAGCAAAGAAGTCTGGGAACCACCATTTCTCTGATAATGAAAGTGCAGGGACCACTCCCCCCCCCCCTTTTCTCTGTGAACAACAGCTGTGCTTAAAGGGGAGAGCCACAAGAGAGTGGTGAGGCGTGCGTGAGGGGCATAGCAAGGCAGAGCGGGGGTACCCAGATGTTAACCCCCTCCTGCCCCGAGCCTCAGCGGGTGTGGGACCGGAGAGGAGACAGAGTGCAAGCAGCCTGGACCCTTGATGCTGGCACCAGGGTCTCGGACCAGCCGCGTGCTTCGTTACATAACCGCATTCACCACCAGCCAGCAAACAAGTGAGCTAAATGGGGCCAGTATCACGCCATGGAGCAGACAGTCGGCTCTTTGACCAGCTCTGAATCTCCCCGCTATGACATCATCCCCATGGCTTTGAATTCCCAAGTATCTGATGGGTTGGCAGAGCTGAGGATGCCTGCAGTTCCCATGTGCCCGGCCTTCTTGTCCAGGGGCCAGTGATGGCTCTGCCGGTCAGCTGACAAGCCGCCAGCTTCCTGCGAGTCGCCGCCTGATAGGTGCGAAGGCGAAGCTGCACTAAGTCTTTGCTTGCAGGCTCAGAACATGTGTGCTTCCTGAATTTTGCATGTCAGTCGTTCCACTTTAATTTTATGTTTCTACCTCGATAAAATTTGTCTGATCAGGGCAGCCAGTTTGCTCCTGCAGTTACATTTTAACTAATAATTTGCACCAGAACAGTCCACGAAGTCCACTAAAAAAAAACAAAAACCTGAGTACAGTTTACATGAAATAAAATTCCAGATATCATTGTATCCCAGCAGTTAGAACACTACATAGAACAGAATGCTTATACAAAAAAGACAACTTGTTCCTTAAAAAAGAAGATTTGTATGACATCACCTCCTTGTATTATGCCCTTTTTTGACATGCACAGTAAAAAAACATGCTCTTAAATGCCAATAATAAAAGAACATGCATCAAACTAGGGACTGTTCTTGTCAATCATCAACAAAACTTAAAAGATGTGACAGGCTGATTGCAGTATCTTTTATTTGAAGAGTCTGAACCTCATCAGTAACGTCTTTTGCTAGACTGAATATATTCAATAGAATCTTTGGAGCAGATAATAAGCAGCAGTATCCAGAATAAGCAACCTTTCACTATTCTCTGTTTAAATGGTCTTATCTAAATGCAAATGAATGTCTACAGATGCCCGCCTGATTCACAGAGCCAGGACTTGTCTTCCTAGTCATGATGTACATAACAGGTCACTTTATTTATCTGGCAAGGAGAGAAATATATTTATTTGCAGCTTGTTATTGAGTAGTGAAAGTGTTTCTGCACATTCACCACTACATCGATGTAGTTCCAAGAAGGTTTTTTGCTAACCAAATTGCGGTTTGGCATTCTCCTTCACAGCACTTCATAAAGGCCTTCCTCCTGACTACGCAACCAGAAGGATAAGAATAGTGGCCTTGCTTCTATAAAAGCACTAACACCAAACAAAGACTCCACATCCACTGAGCCGCGTCTAAACCATCCTCCGAATTGTCAAATCAGCTTCGACCAGCCTCTTTAAACCAAAATGCTAATGATTTCTAAAAGAATGTGTATGCGGTACATAATACACAGGAAAATGCTAAGCGGGTCAACTAATGTCATAAATTCCTCAATGCAACAGCTAATTACAAAAAAACAAAGTGTTGTTGGACTAATATGGGCTGTATGCTGTCGTGGAAAGGAGCACACATGCCAGAGAGAAAACACAGTGTGACGCATCACCCAGCGGCTCCGCCTGACATCAGCAGGTTCCCAGAGCACACCCTCCCCGGAGCAGGAACGGCGGAGTGATGTGAATGGCCCGCACTACCTGTCAGGGCAGTTCTCTGGTATTTTGTTTGTTCTGCGGCGTCGGAAAAGGAGCCAAGCTCTTGGACTCCTGGGAGAATTGGGCCAGCCGGCGGGGCCAGAGGTCGATCCCCGCTCCTAGATAAATCAGTGCTGTGACTGTGACGCAGGCAAACCATGGACTGCCCATCTTCTTCTCCACCCACTTAGGCTGCGGGGGGGCAGCCTCTTGCTATCACAGGCCTCGTTCAAACCAAACGGAGGTGACCGTCACGACAATGGGGGTGTAATTATTTGAACGGAGCCATTACTGAAAGCGGCACTCGAAATAAAACTAACAATTATATCTACGCACCTAACACACCTATACCAGCAAGGACGCAGAGCAGGAATCATGGATGTGTCACTTCCTGCCGGCACACAAAAGACAGGTCGTTCGGAGTATAATCAACAGCGACAAAAGATGGGGGCCTGATAGCATATGAACGATGGTGGATGTGGGTCACCAAACTACCACTAAGATAGAATGACTGTACACGTCTGGTTCAGGGTACTGAATGTGTGTGCAGGTTTCATACGGATATCGAGGATATGCTGGCTGCTTTATCTCTGCCTCACCCTCACCCACATATATGTAACTTAATAGGCTCTCAGTATTCATGGGGACTTGTCACTCCCCACTATCCCCCCCCCCCTTCCAAAAAAAATCTATGCCTAAGGTAGTAAATTTCACTCACCCATACACCACATCTAATGAAACATTCCAAACTAATCTATATACAGTAATTCAGCAGTTACATTCTTTTACACTGACATAATGGCAATTATTAAACGTGCAAAACTGATATGATTTATATTTAAATATGTGCCTAAAATCATTTAAATAATAATTTACATATTTATTTACATCCCTGATCCTCATCTTCAACGTTAAAGCAATATATACGAATATTTATTTTGATGAATTTAAGAACCTACTCTGATCTCTAATATGGTATTACATTAAGTAGACTGTCCTTTACATTGGGGTGTGTATAGTTAATAAAAGTAGATTTAAATAGAAATGGAACAGAAATCGACGAAGTATAATTAAAAACGTAAATTTACTTTAAGACAATCCTAGGTTTTGTTCCACACTATTTAACGCGTCCCCAGTGATTTGGCCGGGAAACTAGAGTAGAAATTAATCCCCTTAAACAGTAAAACAAATCAAAACAACGCATTTTAAAGTTAGCTAAAGTTACGGCGTTCCGATACTGGTGTATTACACAAGTACTGTACAGTAACTGCAACAGGTGTCATTTCTACGCACGATTGTGTCCTTCTGTGCCTTTCTTTACATTTTGATTTATAAGAAGTTGAAGCGGTGTCCTACCTTTTGGGATAAGTAAAGTTGTGTTTCTCTGAACGCTAGCAGTGTCCATCTGAGTCCAAGTCCGGGTGCAATCGCGATCAAACCTGCTGGGACCAAGGACCCAAAACGGAAACCGATACTGCGCCGCACTTTATTCCCCACGCCGCGTCTTGCTCCCCAGGTACTTGGTGTATATGTGAACCTTTTGGGAGTGGTTAAGGGCTTCGCGGCCGCGTTAACTCATTACCTCCCTGGCCCTCGCCGTCCAACAACACGTACAGTTCTGCCTGTGTTTGTCACACTTCACATACAATTCATCGTTTGTAATTAATATTTGCCCTTTTTAGGGAAGAGGGAAACCTGAATGCGCAATTATGCTAGACGCCCAGTGTAATGTACACCCAACGATGTCACTGGTATGGTGAGTATTCGTAAAATGGGACACCTGGCAAAATGGTACAGTTAACCTTTGTAGTTACTGTATGTGTTTAGTAATGCTTTATTTTCTCTTCTATATAGTTTTCAAGGAGCATTCATGTATTTCGAATGCTATCAAGTTGGGATTCAAGACAGAAGATTCTGCAAATTTTTCCATAAAACAATTTTTTAAGAAAGTGTCCCATTTTAATAACGATTCACGAGAAAAGCAACAAAATGGGGGGAAATATCTTTATAGACGGTACCCTGTTGTAAAGGTCTCTGAACATCGCAGAATAATTCAGAACATTATTTGCTTTACTGTTTTCCAATTAAGGAAATGCAGCAAATAGTTTAGACTACTGCTATAACCTCATGTAGATGCCATACACACTTGCTGAGGGACAGGAATAACTTGACACACAAAGCCGTTCTTATTTCTATCCATAAACATATAACGAATGAAGAACAATAAATGTAACTGTACATAACAATAACAAGTCACACATTTTGTAAACACTGAAGGTCTTCATCTCAGGGTGACTGAAATAAGGAAGTTATCGGTTCAAAATATATAGGCGGATTTCACTATTTTGCGGTAATGAAACATACACGAGGAACAGAGAGGGCTTTGTGGGGATACTTCTTGACTTGTGTTTAAAATTTAACTACATTTTACATTTTAAATTAGAGAAAGGTCAAAGGTCTAACACTTGTCTGCTAGTGCAGTCACACTACGCCTTTTCACAGGAAAAGTATGTCAGGAAGTCATTAAAATATCTATGGCAGAACCGAACTACACTTTCAGACAGCCCAAGGAGACCACGAAGGACAGTCTGCAGTTATGCAGTCACCAGAAAGAGCCTTTACCAACACTAGGCAAAGTGTGACAAAAACACAATTCATACAGACTTAGTACTTAAAAGAGACTTCTTAGAAATTACATTTGTACATTATGCCAGGTCAGTGAGAAAATGTAGCTTCCTCTCATTACAAACAATATAATAAGTATGGTTTTATTATGTTCAGTGCATCCTTAGACATAATCCATTACTAAACCTTTGTAGATTATACATTCACAGATATTGAAAATGGTGTCTGAAGAGGATACAGTTCATACAGGAGTTGTCCATTGCATATTTAAACCAGGATTTGCTTAATAAACTGCATTGCTGAAGAAGTATTTATGCACTCCTGTAATATATCACCAAAACACATTTTGCTTGTCATTTCATATCCACTAGGGGCTACTTGTTGATACATTCAATTAAAGGGAGGCCTCCCAGAAGGCTGATATTCGCAATCATTGGTGTCAGCAATTGCATTGTTTCACTGATCCTGATACACAAACCTCATGGCTTCATTCTCGATTGTGAACTCAAGGCCCATAGACCTTTGTGAGGCTGGTCACCCTGAGCTTGTCCTTGTACAGAGCATGCCTTTGCTTATTTATTCATTTATTTGAATTATCATTATCAACACAATAACAGTAATCAGAAAATAAGATTTTAATGGGAATGGGATTTAATTTTCTGTATTTTGTCTGTATATACTTTAGTTCTCCTGTTACTGATCTGGTGGTATAACACAATGCCCCCTGGATACTGGCCTATGAAAAACACAAAAAATGCCTCCACTTAAGAATGCAGTTGAATGTATTATATATGGCAGTTGCAATCATGAGAGGAGATTCAGTTGTTCTACCTCACTAGATTCCTGTTCCAGGAGAGGTGTGCACTCAGCTTGATACAATACAAGATCAGAAGACTCACCCTTAATCATTCCTTAGCGATGACCTCGGCCCAGGCAGGAGCAGAATTAATAAAATCCATGGATTGCATATTATCAATAAGGCACAGATTATCCATGTCACTTCTTAGCGTCTCTAGAACTTCAGCACAAGCGAGCCAGGGACAATTTGGTGACCAATTAAAGCTTGCTTGGTTTTCCTTCCTGTCTTCCTGGACCATGTAGCATATTAGACTGTTCTCTCTGAGACAAGAACCTGCCAGTAAACATTTTAATTGAGCCTTGACTTGTTTCCCCTGTAGCCTGGAACCCTTCAGATCCATCTCAAGGATAAGAGCCCTGTAGAGACTTTGGACTGTGATATAAACCTGCCTCTAAACAGGAACATTCAGTAGATGTTTGTTTAGAAGGGTTTTGGTTGTAGGAGAAAAAGAACTGCTTCTTTGAAGTAAATAGTATCTGACTGCTTATTTTCTGAATTGCCATGGTTATCTTTGAAGTGTCTGCATGATGTTCAGGCACGTTGCAAGAACAGGACCACCCTTTCTTGTGACTCCTCCTTGACCCAAAGGAAGAAAGAGGGTTGATTTGCTTTAAATATAAAACTATTTGACTAAAGTGATTTATACAAACTGGCAGAGCTCTAGTTGCCGCCAGAATGAAGACTGTGGCCAGTGTAGCAGTGGACAGGTACCCCTCTAGAAGACTTACAGTTTTGTCTGCCACATAATAATAATAATATAAACTATTTATTTATGTATTTGTTTGTTTGTTTGTTTATTTGGCAGTGCCAAGGTGCCTACGAAGGAGAGTGATAGAGTCACATCACATGACGTGGTCACAGTAGAAATGGTTTTGGAGCAGTTTGACCAGAGACTGAAAGAAAAGCGGCCAATGAGTGCTCAGCATAGGCAGGAACTCCTTCAGGACAGCTGGGAAAGCATCCCAGGAAGCCACCTCATGGACCTGGTGTAGGGGAGACAGTAGGGTCAGCCAGTCCCTGGAGTAACTGGGGTTAAGGGCCTTGCTGAAGGAAACAGTGGTGGGATCACTTTGCCGACCCAGGGATTTGAACCAGCAACCTTCTCAGTCCCATCTCACAGAGCTGCCCATATATATATATATAGTCAATATATAATTCCATATATGTTATTTTATATATTTTAAAATTATTATAAAATGTAGAGTATAGTTCAAATAAACATTTCTATGGGTATGTGTGTCCACACTTTTAATTGGTACTGAATATTACCAGTCCCAGTAAACCTCTCCTAGGAAACACAGGGCAGGTACCCAGGGGTTTGGGGTTTATTTGGTCCCTACCAATGAAACCAAACTTATGCCTTTGCTCACCTCTATCTATTCATCTAATCAAATTTTCTGCCTAACAGAAAAATAATAAAGACTGCTTCCTAACCACACAAGTAATTTCAGCAAAGAACTGAAGGTTTCAAATGGAAATTAAAAGTACATACACCATACATCAGCCATATCATTAAAACCCCCTGCCTAATATTGTGTAGGGCCCTCTTGTGCTGCCAAAACAGCTCTGATCTGTCATGGCATGGACTCCACAAGACCTCTGAATGTGTCCTGTGGTGTTTGGCACCAAGATGTTAGCAGCAGATCCTGCTGAAGGTCGCGAGGACTTGTTAGTCCTGCACATCCCACAGATGCTCAATCAAACCATTCATGAACATTGTTTACATTATCCTGCTAAACAAGGTTCCTGCCATTGGGGAATATTGTTGCCATAAAGAGGCGTACTTGGTCTGCAACAATGTTTAGGTAGGTGATACATACCAAAGTGACATCCACATGAATGCCAGAAACCAAGGTTACCCAGCAGAACATTGCCCAGAGTATCACACTGCCTCTGCCAGCTTGCCTTCTTCCCATAATTTATCCTGGCGCCATCTCTTCCCCAGGTAAACGATGTACACACACCTGGTCATCCACGTCATATAACATAAAATGTCATTCATCAGACCAGACCACCTTCTTCCATTGCTCCATGGTCCAGTTCTGATGCTCACATGCCCATTGTTGGCACTTTTGCCTGTGGACAGGGGTCAGCATGGGCCCTCTGACCAGTCTGCAGCTATGTAGCCTCATCAAACATTGCAAGCTGCAATGACAGGCTAGCCTTCACTCCCCAGATGCATCAATGAGCCTTGGACCACTTTTGGTAGATACTGACCACTGCATACTGGAAACACCCCACAATACCTGCCGTTTTGGAGATGTTCTGACCCAGTCATCTAGCCATCACAATTTGGGCCTCATCAGAGTCGCTTAGATCCTTACATTTGACTATTTTTCTTTCACATCAACTTCAAGAACTGCCTGTTCCCTTACTTAATGACACCTTGACAAGTACCATTGCAACAAGCTAATCAAATGTTGACTTCATCTGTCCATGGTTTTGATGTTATGGCTGAACAGTGTACGCATTTTGCATGCATTTTGCAATCCATCAGATGCATCTTTGCAGATGTAAAACAATTACATGCTAGTTGTCAATAACGGTTACTGTACACCCTTGTGCAAATTAATTGAAAAAAGTAGTAATTTTTTTTAGAATCTGATTTTCAGTTTCATTACAGAAACCCAACAATATCCTTTCATTAGTCACGTTTTCAATGGGTTGTAGTTACATTGTCAATGTATGAAATTTCTTCATTGTTACATTTCCTGACGGGGCAGGCATCTTTCAGCATGATGTAGCCTGTGCCTTATGTCAAAAATGGAGAGAAAATTAAAGTCGTTGACTATAGAATGCTCTAGGCCTATGTACTAAAGATGTATCAGTTCAGAAACCAAGTTCAAGGACCACGATATAAACGTTCACCATCTCATATAGTGGTTCGAGAAGACGCATGCGCAATATCCCCCCAACCCAATCCCACGTGTGCATCCTGGTGAGCTCCCATTACGTTACTAATGTTACAAAAATAATATTTCATTTCACAATTAACACTATAACACATGTAAGTCACGAAATTATTCTATTCTATTTAAAGTTATGGAAAGCTGTATATTTTGTAAATATTACACATTACATCAGACCACGGTGGGTCTGGCCCACACAGTAATAGGGCTGGCTAAGGGGGGAATTAAGAGAAAGAAAATGTATTATTATTATGTGAAAATGCTTTGTTTATTGCGGTTCTATGTGACTTCGGACTTTTTTTATGTACAGTTGATTACAAATATTTGTACACGGAAAAAATGTTGAAGTATTTCAATTAATCGATTACACAAAATACTTGAAGTTGCCCCAATGTAAATAATTTATACAGTTTAACCTGTAAAAAAAGGTTCAACGATAAACATAAATAAGAGAGTTACATTTAAATGAACAAACGAATAATTTTAAACTACTGGAATGAGAAGAAACACTTTGAAGAAACATTTTTTAATGGTTTTTCACTGTAGTCCCGCGTTGCCGTGTTTCTAACTTGTTCCCGCTCCCTCTCTTGTCTGTCTCCACACTACACCTGTTTAATAAAGCGATACGGTCGAGTTTGCCCTGTTTCAGGATCCCGTTCATTTAATTTTTTCACCGTTTTTCTCATTCACCCACCCCACGTCACCCCCAAAAAAGACAAAAAAATAATGTATGAACCGAACCGTGGATTTGGAGAATCGTCGCACCCATGCTTTGTATACAAATGCAAGCATGATGTGCATATAATTATTGCTGTAATGACTGTTGGCAGGCCTGATTGATTCCAAGCAGTCAGTATATATTAATATAATAATTCAGTTCATGATATATCTCACCTTAATCCAAACTCATACTTCATAATTCATACCACACCGTGTATGCCGCTGCCTAGATGTGTATATTTCTATTTACTTATCACGCATGTATATATTGTACAGCAGTTTATAGCAATTTTGCACTATTTTACACTTTCGGATTGCATGCCAAACTTCCTTTCGTTCTCGAAGTACTTCGCGCAATGACAACTAAACTGAATGTGATCTACAGTAACCTAATCTCTAATCTACCGTTAAGGATGTACACTTTTCTAAAAAAGGCAAACAGCGCCCTCCTGTGTACAACAGAAGAACATATAGAGAGATGTGTAGCAGAAGCCGTTTACACACTGTGAAGTTATAACTGTCCCAGCCACTACAGGGCACGAGGCTGGGGTACACCCCCTTGGACAATGACACGTTGTTATGCCCTCTTAAACTTCTCCTGTTATTAGAAGTTAATGATTTACTGTCTATTGCAGTGTTTCCCAACCCGGTCCTCAGGGACCCACAGACAGTCCACATTTTTGCTCCTACTGGAGCCTGGGAGGGAGCAAAAATGTGGACTGTCTGTGGGTCCTTGAGGACCGGATTGGGAAACACTGGTATATATTAAGAAATTATAAGGTGAGAATGAAACCAGTTAACACAAGCAAGGCGTAGCGCCATGGTGAATTTTGATAAAAATGCCTACTTAGTTTTTTTTTCCTAGATCAAAACATTTTGTCACAGAGAAGTCTTGCCATTGACACGTTTGTGCATGAGCAGGCGTACAATCGCTCAGCCTTACTTTTGAAACGGTAGATATGCTGCAAATTTTATCCTGCCGGAACCACCAAGGTCACTGTTTGGTCTGCTTCTTCTCTGTTGTCTTAGCATTGTGACAAACATGGTAGCCTGTCTCACAGATACAACAGGTTGTTTTTCTCCTAAGGAAATGTTTCAATACCTATATTCAGTGAACTTTTGTTATTCGCTAACTGGGTTAGCTAACTGAACTGGTTCAGTAAAAAATGTAGTCCACCATTTTATTATGTCTTTGACCTGTTACCATCGGTCCGTGGACAACGGATGTAAAATAGCCATTTTGGCTAATTCTGGCACATTTACATTTTATGTTTATTAATGTGCATTGTCCATGTCAAATAAACCATAAATAAATAAATAAATAAAATGCAATTTTATCACTAGCCAGCAGGCTAACATTCACATTTCTGTACTTGCACTTTGACTGAATGACAGTCCTGCCTATACCTGATAATAGCAGACAACATAGAGAAACGGGGAATCAGACAATGTGTGCTGCATCAACTCTGTGACAAACAGAAAGATGAATGCGTGTGTTTTTTACACTTATTAGGCAAGCAGCTGGTGAAAACAGATCGATGGGCTTTACCTGTGCAAAAGCAGGGCCTGGAACTTGTAAGAGAGCTGAAACGGGAGCAGAAACTGGAATCAAAGCTGGAATGGAAACTGGATCAGACACTGGGGTGGGAGCTGCAGGAGGGTCCTTTTCAGTCTGCTTTGGGGTCTTTAATTCAGGGTCCACGGAGTCCATTATTGATTCATAAACATTCTCAGTGTTCTGCCATAAATCAGACCGTTGGCTATCCTCTGCTGGCGATTCTGTCTGCTTCTCATGTCCTTTCTGCTCAGCATCTTTACTAATGGTTGGATCTGGCAGATTTGCCTGTATGAATTTTACAATTGGGTCTGCTGGGTTGAAACTGGGCACCCGGGGCTTTAGGGGAAGATTCTGAGAGTCATTTGCTGCTGGTTGGGAGCCGGGTAAAACATCCAGGGTGAAACTATGTCTCTTCGTGTGCTGCAGACTGTCTTTAGAGGAGATTGAGGCTCCTCTCTCACTGACCCTGGGGTCTTTAAGACTGCGTGCTAAGTCATGGATATCTTGGGGGATGCCAAACGTTGACATGCGTATCTCGGGTTTCACGCCGGAGTCTGCAGACGAGTGTACTCGCATTGTGACGTCATTAAGCTTCCACTCAAGCACATCCGCATGCATCTTCTTTTCCTCCTGGGTTACCTGGCCAGCAAAGGGGGTACTGTCCAGTGGTGATGGAAGACTGGATGGGATCTCCTTGACATACTGGGCTGGGACATAGAAGGGTTTGGTGTTCTTGTCCTTGCAAACCTGCCACCAGTGGTTGTTGGTTTTGCAAAGTAAGATGTATCGCTCGTTTGGCCTGATGGATACTACCATGCCATCTCTTGCCGTATATTTATACTCATACTCCACCAGCACCAGTTCCTGGCTGAATGTAGTGGACATTTTGCCCACTAAGATATTACCTTGAAACAATCACGGCTTCAGACACGTCATAGCTGTAAATTAAAGAGGAAAAACAACATGAGAAGCTGCCCCACTGCCAAAAATTAGCTAGGTTCCATTCCTAATCACACTTTAAATGCTGTGTTTATAACGTTAGAATCCACTCAACAGGCTAAAGAAAATAACTTGCAGTGACCCTGTATGGCAGATAGATGGCCCTGTTTAGTTTGGAATTTCTGACTTATGGCAATTTGTCGTTGATGAGCCCAGTAAAATGATTATCCAGTACTGCTAGTGACTACTGCACCTTCTCGTTTATGCCTGATTAATTTGTTACATTGTCATTACTGGGTATTATGAAATGCTTGTTTACAGGGTTACAGTGATATAATATTATTAAAATGATTAATGAGTAAACCAATCAAGCTCTTGTATTCCTCGGCAACACAATTGGTCCATGTCAACTCTGTAAAACTGCCAATGAATCTCAATACTGAGAACTGAAATAACTCAAAATCTGTTAAAATGCGTAGTTAGTAAGGTGCATCTATTCAGATGTGCTTCAGAGTTATGCAATATGTCAAGACCACCTACTGTATGATCTACTTAACTGGCACTTGCGCCATTTCAGTGGTTCCCCAGATTTGATTTGTGTGTTTCTCAACTAAGTCTGGCCTTCTTATGTCTGGGTCGGTTTTATATGTGTGTATGTTGGCTGGGGCAGGAAGCAACACAGCCGCATGGGCCACTGCACAAGCTAGCGCAAAAAAGATGGGAGGCTCAAAAAATAAAGAAAAACCCAGGGCACAGGAAGCCCCTGTCAATTCTGAGGTGAACATCACTTCTGTCTCACCCCGTAATCTCAGTTCTCCATATATGGCCTTGTGCAAGAGAAGAACATGGCAGATAGACATCCCAGCCAATAGGCAAGGCTCTGTTATGATTTTGCAACAAATCTTCACCAAGAGCATAATATTAGCATAACGCTAGCACGGCGTAAGCTTATATTACGAACATTTGGGTTTTGACTTTGAGACTAAACTGGGCCCTTTTCGTCATAGATTTCATGCCATGCCATATAGTTATGTTTCAATGGATGAACATTAATTTTAAAAATGAAAATGCTGTGACACATATAAATATATACATATCTCGTCCTTTTTTTCATCATTTATTGTGTTTCTCCTCCTGCCAAAACAGCCTGCGAACGACTGATTTCAGTATAGACCGGGGAGCTCATGGCATTAAGGATAATAATGATTCTGTTCGAAGAAGAGCAGCTGGAAATGTAAAACTGTGGTGAAGGGGCCATGCTGAGCTGATACGTCTGCTGCAGTGCGTCAGGTAAAGATGATATCAAGGGAACTTTCCTCAGGTACCAATGCAATGAACATAGTCAAAATAGACCCAGGTCTTTTTCCCACAGCTAGATAAAACTGTACTTCTCATGTGATGAAACATCAGTATTCAAATATCATTCCAATATAACCCTTCCAGAAAATGTCACACCTGCTACAGCTTAAATAGGTCTCATTTAAGTCAGTTTTAGTCAGGAATCACAACTCCAAGTTGAAAATCAGCTAAGTGAGGCCACGATTCGTCTCACACTATTTGGATATAGAAACCACTTTTCCCTCCTCTTTTGAACTTTTAATCTTTGCTGTCTGTTTTCCTGACAGGACATCCGTGATTAGAAACGGGCCATGATTTCACTGTAAGGTTTCCATCTGTTGAAGCCTTAAAAAAGCACTCCGAACAAATCATACCACAGCAAGGGAAACGGAGTTTTCTTTTAACACTGAACATCAGTTTAGTCCCTGTGAAATCAGTCATCCAGCTGCAAGAAATCAGATGTCTGATTAAGCAGAGTATACTTTTGTATTTTTAAATTTAAATTCTTACACTTCAATCAGAATGTGAGCAAGACAACCCATTTTAATGGAAACATAACAATAAATAACTACTGTATCTGAAGCTGAATTACAGAATAGTGGCAACATATAATGGGACCACAATCTGTTCTCTTTTCATGACTCCACTTTCATTATTCCCCTCTGATTTATGCCCACAGTCTTTCAGTCATTCCATTTTTTTTAATCATGACATCCTTCTGGTCTGACAAAATACAGGGTGGTTTGATGGACATCAAGAGGCCTGGTCACTGCTTTTCTGTATCTGTCAAAGAATCTATCCTAAACCTCAATATAACTGTCAGTACCAGTTTCAAAGCATCCCCTCTGAGGCTTGCCACACATTTATTTAAAAAAGAAGGTGTGAAAGATGGTAGATGAGACAGTGGTGTGTTATGGAGCTAAATGACTGCCTTTCAAATCCAGCAGAGGGACCATAGTCAGAGAATGTCAACAGCAATGCTGCAGATCACATCCATCACAGCTGTGCTCCTTCTGAAAAGCCCCCCCATAATCACTCTTTAGTATATCGCTTGTCTGTTTGGGACAGTGGTGCTGTCAATTGAACCTTTGCTATACTGCAAGGAATGCGTGTAATCATAAACATAACATATTCAGCAAATCCAACAGACAAAGAATGTGAGAGAAAAAGTAAATTAAATAGCTACCTGGAGAACGGAGGAGGTAAATAGGAGGTACATGGAGCAACCGGAGTAGTGTGCCTGGAATCTTGAGCGAGGTGACCGCTCTATCATTGCAGTGTAGGGTCTCTTGCCAGTTTTGTAATAGAATCCCAGAGTACTGCCACTGGTTCTTCTCTCTCTTTCTCTTTCTCTCGCTCTCTCTCTCTCTCTCTCTCTCTCGGCACCTTCTCCCTTGACTAACTATATTCCTGTTTCCTTGATTCTTTCTCTTCTTCTTTATTTTCTTTCTTTATCTCCCCCCATCCACCCAAACTCACTGATCTTCCAGGGTGACTTGCATGGCCCTGGTGCTAATGTACACGGTTGTTTTTGTGCCGGTGTCTGGTGTGAGCGCACGTTTGAGCCTGCCTGCCTGACACTGTGCTCATTTCCTGTTCTCATGTGTGGAAAGAGGCTTCAGACCACAGCAACGGCAGGGCAAAGAGACACACATGGGACTTAGGAGGGAACGGAAGGTGACTACAGCCCAAGCAGGTTCTATCTGCTTGCGTTTCCCAGTCTTTCCTATTGACTTCTTAAACAGCATAATTGGTAACCAGAGCAATTATTTCAATATTATAAAATACGGTGAGGAGATCTGTGACAGTGTTGATAAGTAATGGAGAGCCCAGTGCATCTATTTTTATATGTTACTAGTGTTCTGCAAGGACCATACAAACCTTTCATGGAATCCAGTAAACAGTTAAAGTGAAGGATGTCCTCAAGTCAAAGAGCAATTTTAAATGGTGACTGACTTTTTAAAAATGCGTCCCATTTCCACAGAAACATGTCATATTCGACAAAAGCAACAGCCTCGTTTTCCATGCGAATGGTTTCTTCCCATTCTGATGTAGGCTTACGCTATAGGTCCATTCCCTAAACTGCACAGAGAGTCCAACAGACAGTGTAAAACATTACATTTGACTTCAAAGACTGACTTTTAAGGACTTCATAGCCAAATCATCATCACAATTTCAGCACGATTGAAAAAAATAAACCTGCCAAAAGAGCAGGGAACTGGAAAAAAAGTCAAGCACTCACTAAGGATTTATCTTCCTGCCTTGCTACACTTGAGAGATACTGCTGATGTGTCTTTGTTTCAGACAACACAATACATTAAGCCTCAAACCAGAAGGGCCTGAAGTATTACAACATATTAAAAATATAGTGATATAGGAGTCATGCAAATAGAGCTTCAAATGTTGATTGGTTTGCCAGGCGCTTAGTGGGATTCCTGTTACAAAATATTACCAGTTGCCATGGGTGAGGGATCTAAAATCTATTAATAACTCATACTCCAACATACTCATAGTCAGGCTCAGAGTCGCTCACCAGTCAGGAGTGCCGGACTGAGGACCTCATTCCCCTGACACACAGCAAGACAGATGTGCAAAACACAACTATTCTGAAATTTGAACTGATGTACAAAATAACGTGGGACCAAGTCTGGCTGGAAGTTTGTCCCAAAGGGAGTCATGTGACAACACATCAGGCATGAAACCTCAGGAAGATAATGAGGAGTGTCATTGTGCCATAATACACTGGGAGGGTCAGCTACGTAGTCACCTTAAAATTTTCTCCTCTTAATTTCATGCTTTGTAGGAGAAAAGGAGTACATTTTGTACATATATTTGTAAGTAGGAAGTTGGAATGTGTCAGACTGGGGCAGAGGTAGCCTCTTTCTGTAATGTTCTTTAAATGTGTGACCCATGGCCCTGAACTTGAAAAGCTGTTGTAAATCGGATGATGGATTTTCTAATATCCCATAAAGAATGTAAATATACAGTTCAAGCGGGACACAAGACACGCTGAGGTGAACACAACATGCCTGCCCATTCATAATGTGACAGTAAATTCTCACAGATGTGGCATTGTGGCTGTGAAGTGCTGTGAACCGTGACTGTGATGTGCTGCTGTCGCCGTGACCCCTTAAGACGCGACATTATTTTTTCTTGCATCCCCTAAGGACCAGGAAAGTCAAACCAGAAGATGACTTGAAAAATGATGGAGAAGAAGACGGAGGAAATTGTCTCTTTTGTGCTGACGTTGAGGAATTCTGGTATTAGGTCTTCTCTTACCAGGTCACCAGTGATTTCATTTTAGGTTGTTAATTTAGTACCTTTTGGTTTTTAACCCAAGTTATGACACATATCAATATTATACTAAACACACACACACACACACACACACACACACACACACACACACACACACACACACACACAAAAGGAAAAAAATAAGAGACCACAGTAATGTTTTGTTTCACTCATTTCTCTATGTATGGATGTGCGTCTATGAATAATATATGTATTTTTTGCAAACTGCAGCCTGATTCTTCCCTGCTTTTCATTAATGAAGGGCTTCTTCCTTGCTTTATGGGTCATCAGTCCTGCTTCTAGGACCCTGAAATGAACTGTCCTAGCAGTGCACTTCATACCTGCACTTAATGTTTCCCATTCCTTTTGAAGGTCACTTGATCTCATCCTACGATTCATGAGAAACTGTCAGATAAGTTAACGGTCATCTCTGGCATTAGACTGTCACTTCCGCCCTTTACCTGGCTGGTTTCTGGTCTTTCCCAGTGTCTCCTGCTTCACCTTATTCTTGTCTGCTGCTGTCTTAGAAATTTTGAACCTGGAAGCAGCCTGCTGCACAGTGTAGCCTTCTGCCAGCAGAACTTTGATTAAAACAGGATTTAAAATGGAGATTTGTTTAAAAATACAGAGCGGTCCAGTATTGTACAACTTCAGAAAAAATTAAGGGACCACTCAATATTTTTAAACAAATCTGCATTTTGAAATCTTTGGTTTAATTGTGGTTCTGTTGGCAGCAGGGTTGCTTCCAGGTTCAAAATTTCTAAGACAGCAGCACACAAGAATAAAGTGAAGCTGAAGACACTGGGAACAACCAGAAACCAGCCAGGTATACTGTATAGTTATATGAGAAAATTAGGACACCCTATGAAAGCCTGTATATTTTAAAATATATTTGGACATGTGGATACTTAATATTAATTTTAATGATACTGAGGGATCCAAATAATATAACTAAACAATTAAAGAATAAGAAAAGCCTTTGTAAAACTTTCTGTGAAATGTAATTTTAATAGAATGCAATTTCTGGTATGGAATAAATTAGGACACCCCCACATATTATCCCACTTAAAATGGTTAAAATCACACACAGGTGTATCACGTCAGGTGCACATGATCAGTATATCGTTACCCAGCATTTTAAAGGATTTAGTTTGGTGTGCTCCTGAGTGTTGAAGTGAGCACCATAGTGAGATCTAAAGAGCTGCCTGATGCCCCCAGAAAGAAGAATGTGGCCACTTATGAGTCTGGTAAGACATTTAAAAAGATCTCAAAAGAATTTGACATCAGCCATTCCACCATCCGGAAAATTGTTTACAAGTGGAGGACATTCAAAACAACTGCCATCATGCCCAGGTCTGGCCGTCCAAGCAAATTCACCCCCAGAGCAGACCACAAGATGCTTAAAGAAGTCATCAAAAATCCTAAAATGTCATCCCGGGAACTACAGCAGGCTCTGGCTACAGTCGATGTGAAAGTGCATGACTCTACTATCAGAAAGAGACTACACAAGTTTGACTTTCATGGGAGGTGTGCAAGGAGGAAACCTTTGCTCTCTAAGAGAAACATTAAGGCCAGACTGAAGTTTGCCAGAGCGAACGTACACAAAGACCATGACTTCTGGAATAATGTTCTTTGGACAGATGAGTCTAAAATTGAATTATTTGGACACCAGAACAGAAGACATGTTTGGCGTCAACCAAATACAGCCTTCCAAGAAAAGAACCTCATACCAACTGTGAAGCATGGAGGTGGCAGTATCTTGGTTTGGGGATGCTTTGCTGCAGCAGGACCTGGCCAGCTCACCATCATGTAATCCATCATGAATTCTACTGTGTATCAGCGGGTGCTTGAAGAACATGTGAAACCATCTGTAAAAAAATTAAAGCTGAAGTGGAACTGCAAAGCATACATGCAAATCCACCAAGGACTGGATAAAAACTAAGAAGTGGAGAGTCCTGGAATGGCCAAGTCAGAGCCTCTTAATCCCATTGAGATGCTGTGGGGTGACTTGAAACAGGCTGTACACGCAAGAAACCCCTCAAACATCTCACAGCTGAAAGAATTCTGCATTGAGGAGTGGGGCAAACTTTCTTCTAGAGGTGGAAATATCAGGTCCAGAAAGTACAAATCCAGACCATGATTTACTTTCAACCAACCAGTTGAGCATAAAGAGTCACAGTCACAG
>JAODJW010000094.1:14087921-14100407 GCA_026777045.1 Hyperopisus bebe
CTTTCTTTTCCAGAAATACATAAAAACATGATTGGACATTGATATGTGAACATTTCTTAATAAAGAGCTGATTATTTTATGGGGTGTCTAATTTTCTCACATGACTGTATACACACACACACACACACACACAGGGGGATATACTGTACTATTTAATATACTATATATATCTGTGTGGCTGTGAAGAAAGGCATTCTGTACTATTTATACTAATACATATATTTACATAGTCTGTGTGGCTGTTACAAAGAAAGGCATTCTGTACTATTTATACTATATATACACATTAGAAATAGTACAGTATGCCTTTGTTCTTAACTGACACACAGAGAGCTCACACTGGTCTATACCACCACGCAAACCACACGATTTTTTGAGTGGGGGCCCAGAAACAAGTCACCCCTGCACAAACCAAAGGACATTACATTTTCTTGCATACCACGAGTGCAAACCTTTCCATCCGTGCTACAGGAAATATGCAGCTTTGTACACAATGCACTTCTCCCCCATGCTAATTGATGCCAGAGTTCAGCATATGCATAGTATACTGCTGGAACAAGTGCATCATGAATCAGCTGACTTGTTGTCTGACCTTTCTGTGAGCGCTAGTCTTAGCCTCTTATGTAGGTTGCCAGTTTTGGCAGCTGCAGCCCAGAAATGCTCCTCCGTCTGTGATTGAGTGGTAGGTGAGAGTCCCACACTTACTGCCAGGATTTGAAGCAGATGCAGGTGCTTCTTTCAATCTCTCACTCTGGAGTAGCAACAGGAGGAAACACACCATTTCCTCCAGCTGCACCTCACTTCCGGTGTGTTCTCTCACCCCTCAGCTTGCCAGCCGTCACACTACTTTGCTGGATGGAGTCTGGGTCACCCAGCTTGCTGGGTAGCCAGACACGTGGTTGCTAGAACCATCTTTCAAGAGGATTCATCACTGTTAAACTATCAATAGATAATACTAACACATGAGGAACAGCCTAAAAAAAAACTTTGCAGGAGTACCGGGGTAAGAGGCATATCCAGTTCACCTTAGCATGTGTTTGGACTGTGGGGAGGAAACCCCCTGATGACACGGGGGGAACATACAACCTCCACACCCATAAAAACCAGGCCAGTGCTCGAGGTGAGGTCACAGTGCTAACCAGTGTGTCACTCTCAGCACCACATTTCTTTATGTCAAATGTCCCAAAAAAAAACAAACAAAACTTGTCATAAGAACATTTTTGAAACACTTTTGCCATGACCCTGTTCAGGGCAAGAGGTTGAATGATTGACGGATGGTAGGTGGAACATAAGCTGCAGACAAACAGCATCATGTTCCATCATAGTCATAACACAGGCCAGAGGAGGCACGATGAAAGGGGAGTCTGATGGTTCGAGCCATAGTAAGAATTAGCCAAACTTCCTTATTTCCAGGGACCGCAACTTTCCGTTCCTTGTTTGCTGTACTTCTGACTCAAACAGAACCATTAGAACTGAGACAGGATGGGTGGACAGAACCTGACCAGAAGCACTGGGTGAAGCTCTGAGTCAGAGAATGCGTTCTGTTGTGTGGAAGTGAATGAAGAGTGGAATCGCAAAGGTAATACATATTTCAAGATTTTAATAGCAATATAAAACTCTTTACAAAATTAATTTCCCAAAGCAGTCAAATTGCACACTTGCAACAATACAGTCAGACTCCTTTCACGGCCCCACCCACAATCAGACTTTTTTGTTCTTGCAGACAGAGACCAGTTTCCGTTCGGTCTAAAGCACACACAGTGCAACCAACCACAGCCAAACCTCCTCTGCCATCCAGCCCAAACCGGAACAGGCTGGAGCTCGAAGTTCATTCTCTGCTCACACAAGGCTGCAAGAAACGCTACACAGGGGAGTACTGCCCCCTACTGGGCTTTGAGAAGAAAAAATTTGAGGTTGATTAAAATAGAAAAATAACATGATTATGCTGCAGAAACGGTAAAATAGAAAAAGGATGAATAAAACTCCTACATCTTTATATTCATATTTAAAATGGAATTAACCACTTTACTAAAAGAGGCAAAATATATATTAAAAAATGTAATCAGTGCTCATACAAACCTTTGCTATGCTGTTACCTCATTCATACAAGCATGACACGAGTTCTTCCAACAGGCAATACGAGTTTATACACAGATTCACTTCCTTCCATAGCCTAAAGCAAGCCAGGTCTGCCCTTTGAACATATTTTGGTCCAGGAATAAGACCACATGTGAGCTTCATTTATACCCTATGTATCTGTCCTTTCTGGCTCGTTGAGAATCTTTGGTGTTTGTTATGGGAAGGGCAGGAGTCCCTTGGCAGCTAGGCCTTCTGCAGGGATATGGGTCTGTAGGTCACACAGTCAGGCATACTGGTATCACCAAATACATTACAAGCTTTAACTCCGATTCCTCGTCAAGTTCTCACCAAGGATTGAATGGTCTAGAAGAATGTTTTTCAATCCGGGTGAGGAGCAAAAATCTGGACTATGTGGTAGGAAACTCAGAGGGAGTGAAAAAATGGACAGACAGGGTGCCCCCGAAGACTGGATCGGGAAACACTGGTCTAGAACAATGCCTGCTAACCATATTCACTCAAAGGCCTCTTAACCCATTGCAAAGGTGCTTTGATCTACTGTATTCTCTAACAGAGCACTTCACCAAGTTAATTAAGGATTTGCAGACCCCTTTAAGTACACATTCTGCAGATTTCTGGACAGGAAGTTCATTTTTGATAACTGTGAAAACAGAATTCCATTTGCCCATTTAGTCTTGTCTCCAAAACTTATTTTGACACAGAACTTACTCAACCTGTAATCCTGAATGCACTTTAAGTCAAACACATCTGATAATGAAAGCATGCTTTCACAACGAACAAAACTGAAGTTCAAACTGCGTTTTAAGTAATTGTTTTAGTCTGGATGGTAGTTGCTGTCCAAAATAGACTCAGAAACATAAGTGAATAAGAAGACGACAGAACAGTGGCGAACCAGAATGACATCCTTCTCCGCTTAGAAGATGGATGAAGCCCTTTCAAAATAAAACATTTTACCTAAGTGGAATAAAAATAATTATTCAAAGGTTTCATACTGGTTTATATACAACTGAGCAACAAAATTGCTTAAGACAAATGCAAAATAAAAATACAAATGTGGTTTTCTTCTGAGCAATATGAACATTCACCACAAAGTGCGCACACATACACACCTGCACAATTGAAGTTTCAAATATCCTGTTTTTACCCTTTTTTGGCACAATGTAAATTTAAGTAAAACTGCATGCTGAACAGCACCACATTCAATGTGCATCATGTTAGAATAAAGTGACAAATGTAAAACAATCAAGGTTCAAAGGCACAGTCTTCAACTGTTGACATTATGCATGGGTTTGAATAGATTAAGTGCTGGCCCTTTTAAAGGTGCATTTAGGTGTTTAATCCCAATGAAACCTTGGTGAACATCTATGAGAAACAGGTGAGAAAAATTGTTAAAAACAGGACACGGCAATAAATAAAAACAAAGCGAGAAACTGAGATTAACACTTTCCTAAAACTAAAAAGCCTAACCACCCTTCTGTAAACTAGAAAGCCTTCAATAACACAACATTTACTCCACCTTTCAAAAGATGGAGGAGACGTAACAGAGACTTTACGGGGCAGCTTGAGTGATTCTGTCTCACCGACTAGTTGTGAAGTATGAATGAAGTACAAAGGGACACGCACAGACAAAACGCGCCGAGGAAGACAGCGCTGCGCAGGATGCTTTGCTACCCAAGACATTCTTCATATGTCCAAGACAGAAGTTGCATAATATTTGCAAGTTGTAAGAAAGATCCTTGGCTTTTGCTTTCATACGGATAAAGCAGATGAAAAACCATATAAGCTTTAAACGCTGTGTCCATTTCCTGTGCGCTAAAGTGTCAGTGACTTGAAGGCCAGACCCATCACATGATGAAGGTATAGTGTGAGGATGGGTTCCCTCCTGAGAGTCTCCTAAACTCTCAAAAGCCCCTTTTAACATCTGACTACTCAAGAGGTAATGTGCAGTTAGAGCATGAAACTCTCCCGTAGGAGGGGCACTCTGGGGTATCTGATTTCTCCTCCTGTCCCTTCCTCCATGCAGATGGCAGCTTGGAGCTTCTGGAGAAAAGGCTTGGCTGGCCACGTTCACCCCAGGGTGCATAGCCAAAATGTACACTACGGCACTTCCGGAGGCTGACTGAGGGGGGCGCCGTGTGGCCAGGAGGCCTGTCAGTCCTCCATCTCACGTTCCAGGTACTTCTGCAAGCGCAGGCAGCGGGGGCAGGAAGGTGACTGGGTCTTACATGCTGTGTGGAACACAGTCTTACATACTTTGCACCTGGGGGGGTTAGGGGACAGGAGTAAGGATGCTTTCAGGCCAGAACAGAATTATGAATAAGACGGCTTATATTACTGTAGAAAACTACAATTCCTTTCATCACTGCTTTTCATGGAATCCCCGTGTTAAATAAAAATGATAAAATCACAGTCAGCTTTATTCCATATGGCCTTTGCTCGACACACTTGAATCTCAGACTGTATCAGCACCTTTGCACTGTCAGAAAAAAGGGTACCAATTTGTACCTTTGCTTGTACTGGGGCTGTACCCTCAAGGGTCTGCCAAATGTACCCTAGCTGTAGGTAAATGTACCTTTTAAGCTATAGAAATGGGCTCTGAGGAACATCCCCAAGGTACAAGCATCATTATGTACCTTCAAGGGTACAAAAATGTTCCTCATAGTCCATTTCTGTATCTTAAAAGGTACATTTACCCTTGAGGGCACAGACCCAGTGATCCAAAGGTACAAACTGGTACCTTTTTTCTGACAGTGTGCAGGAGCCAGAGTGCCAATGTACCCATATCTCTGAAGGCCCATGGACGGCAGAGATCCAACCGGCGGGGTGTACCTGGTGGTCGTCTCGAACTCAAATGGGAAAATGATACTGCCGGCATTGCAGATCTGGCAGATGAAGCCCTTCTGTGTGCAGAGGTCACACTGGTAGATGTGGTTGGAGGCAAACTGAACCAGGTTCTGCAGGAAGGTCTCGTACTGCCCATCTGCAATCTACATGTGCCCACAAAGTAGACACGGGCAAATAACAAATGGAGCAGTGCCTCAGAAACACACATTAAAAGGTGTTACACAAGCCATAAGAGTGAAAGTACCAGCTACAAACGTAACACTATGTTACATATACAGCATATACTGTATAAGACAACATGGCAATATATTTAACTGCTAGTCCTCATGCTAGCCAGCTGGTAATTCTCCACTGAAAGCAGAGCGGTGTCATAGTTTTCAATAATTGCTGTCCTAAACGTAATCCTTAATGCTTATCGTAAATACAAAACAGGTTAGCAATGCTCTGTTAAACATTAAATTAGGTTATCAAACACGTCTTTATACAGCATGCAGTTAGAGTCTGGAATAGTCTTCCTGTCAGTAGTGCAAGCTAAGACCTTGGGGTCCTTTAAATCAGAGCTAGATAAGACTTTAACAACTTCAAGCTGTTAGTTGAGTTCTCCCTGAGTGAGCCTGAAGGGCTGAATGGCCTCTCTTTGTTTGTAAACTTCTTATGTTTTATGTTATCAATGATTTAAAAAACAAAAAAACAAAAAACAAAAAAACACGCAGCTAGGTGAACAGGCATCTCTAAATTGCGAATTGCGCTGCATCCCCTGCACTGATTAAGCATTCAGAAAATGCATGGATAGAGTATTATTTTTCAGTTTGGCTGCTTCCACCCAAAGAAACCTTAACTTCTTTACCCTCTTAGACAAATGAACACTAACTGCAGTGTTTGAGGAACCTGAAACTCCAGACGTCCAGCTGACGCCACAACCTGACAACTTCAAGGCACATTATTAGGTGGCATCTTGGCAACATTTTTGGGGGCATTTCAGTGGCATTTAAGACCCAGCCAATGGACCCAGGCTTCATGTCTGTAGAGCTTACATGTAACTTACCTGCCGTAGGTCGGTCACACTGTACAGCTGTGAGGTCTCAAGGAGGTAGTTCCTCTCTTCTAGTCTACAGATTAAAAAAAACACACAGTTTTCACATGAAGATGAATGAATAGTAGACACCATTATAGAGTAACAGTACACCCAGACATCACACATGAACCTTCTGAGTACTGCTGGATTGTACACACCATTGTAGAGTAACAATACATCTAAACATCACACGTGAACCTTCTGAGCTTTGACTTCTGAGGCTCCTGCACTGCTGGACTGCACACACTTGCTCTTCAAAATTGCAAACGGTATAATGATGTCACCACACTCTTCCAGCACATCGGCCAGTATATAGCATGCACCTTCAGAGCCTTAAGCAGAGCTGTACAGGCATCCCAGTTAACCCAACCAGTCTGACTTGTTATCGAAAATGCGGGTGGGGGGGGGTGCTCACTTTGGGCGGATCCGCTTGATGGCGTCGCTGCGGCAGGTGAGCAGGTAGTCCCCCAGCAGTCGCAGCTGTTGCCGGAGGCTGTGCGCTCGTGCCATGGGCTCTGCATGTACATACAGGCCCGGATTCAGCACATCTAGGTCCAGCAGGGGCTCCAGGGACACTGTGGCCATCAGCCTCAGGGCTGGGCATGAGACCTGCCAGCAGAGACCCCCGCGGAAGGTCAGTGACCACGGTAGACAGTGGGGGTCTGCCTGACTTACTGAAGCATCACCCCCCCATCCAACCCAAGTTTAAGGTTAGTCTGCAGTAGCACTGTTGTTGTTACTGATGTTTCTTTTCAGAAAAAAAAAACATATCAAAAATAAATTAATTAAAACAAAAAGCAGTTCTGGCACCAAAATAATAACTCTTTTATTCTCTTTTTTTCCCCTTCTTTTTTGTTGTAAATGGGAGAGTACACTTTGGGAGTGTTCTGTGTAACTGGATACAGTTAAAGCTCAGATCAAATTTAACTCGTGGCCTGCTGAAGCACTGAAATGCAAGACGCATTGTTACAGTGTAAAGACTACCATGACAAGCACATGCAATGCGGAAACAACACAAACAAAATAGCAATGGATACAGAACAGAGGGGAAAAATGAAAATGACACACCTGCAAAGATGGACCTCAACAAAAGAAAATTAAACAGAAAATGAAAGCAGAAGACAGAAACAAAAAAAGGAACGGGAATAACCTTGACTGCCTGCTACAGTGTTACAACAAGCACATCACAAATAAGACAGATGATGAATAGGAAAAACACGGGACACAAGACAAACAAGTGGATTCTTCATCATACCAGGCCAGAATTTCCCTCTGAAGCAGAAATGTGAAGCGATCATATTTTCGGCAATTATGAGGAGACCCAGTACACTGAAAATGACCATAGTGCTTGGAAAATGATGGCAAGAGGAAGAGGATGACCAGCAACAAGGGAAGAGGACTTAATCATTATGACAATGACCATGTCACTGGGAAGCTAAAGACCCAGACAGACAACGGAACATGCCATTTGTAGGGAAATGGCAATTGTGTGGTTTCCAGAAGTCAAAATGCATTTGACGGCACCTAATAATAAACTCAGATCATAGCAAAAAAGCTGATTCACGCCATTAAAGTTACCACGCAGACCAGTGTTTCCCCTACCATTGTGTTAGGGGGGTGCCCCACCACCCCCAACGGCACCTCCCGCCCCCCCTTGAAGATCAAGTTGATTTCATTCACTTTCATTTTCTAAATAGCACCAGATCACAACAGAAGTAATTTAAGGTTACCTTTCCTGTAGAACAGGTCTATACATTGTCCTTTTATTAAACAAACTAAATAGCCTTATGTTATTTATCTTATTTACAGCTTGTCATTTTTGTCTCTACATGGTAGCCCGTTTACAATTCTCCTCTGCTCTCTGTATCGCGCGTGGCGGAGTTCCACCCCAATGCACACGCACAGACACGTGCAAGCACACTCCCACCAGCGCACAGAGAGCGCGCGTTGGAAAATATGTTACGTCAACCACCTGAAAAGCAGACAAAAATATCTGACTGTCATTAAAGGAAACACATGAACACCATGAATCCTGTCGGTGTCCGTCTATCCCCCCCAACCTGTAAACCTAGGGGAAACACTGCAGACCTCACTGTGCCTCACACTGTACCACCATCACTCATAGCTCAGTGAACAGTCACTCTCAAAGGCTCCACTGGGGAAACGTCTTAACAACCTAAAGGTTCCTTGCCCAGTGTACTGGTAAATCTTTCCAGTGGAGATATGACACACAATCACACAAATACAATGGAATCTAGTGGTGGAATGGAGCTGGCATATAAATACCACCATCAGAGCACTCTATTCCACTAATCATTCAGCCGTTTGATGATGACAGCTGACTCAAACATGCTGTTAGAGGAACAGCTAGAGCTACACGCGGATGGACTGGAGAACCACCATCTTGGGCTATATGTGTTTCCAAACATTTTGGAAATGGCAAATAATGGAGAAAATGTGAACACTAAAATTTGACTGGACAGGACATGGCTAAATATGGATAACTGTACGCGACCGTGATCACATCTGCCTGCAATGGTCACTGAAAGAGAAAAGCAGCGACAGCTGGTCAACCCTGGCAAGCGGAATCCTGGGAGGGTCAGGGGCATGGTGCTGACTGAGATCCCACAGGGGCACGCGGAGAAAGGGCCTCACCTCTCGCACCATGAGGTCCCAGTTGTGCACCATGCGGGAGGGGATGACGACAGCATCACCGTGGTGGCAGGACTCGCAGTAGTACTGGCCCGAGAATTCACACAGCCTGGCCTTCCCAAACGAGAAGCCTATTTGTCGGGAGCAACCTGCGCAGGCAAACTCACATGGGTTTGGCATTCTGGGAATTTCAAACAGCTAATTCTTGTTCATGTGATGTTAGGGCGTGCTGATTTGAAGACATATTGACTCTTCAAAATTACCAAATTCATCAGCTTACTGCTGCAAAAATGGCTTATAACAGCAGGGTCCCCTGTTCTCAGCACTGGTGCTTGTAATCAAAATGTCCCCCATACTGTGTTAAGATTATGCAGAGACAGTAATACAAGTTTCAAAACACGAGTGAACTGCTCCCCAGTCATTCAAAGGCGAAGGTATTTAATGTGCGCAGGACGTGGGACACCCTATCGGCAGTCTGTCGCCATGATCAGTGCTGGCCTCCCCCCGCGGGAGATCCAAAAGAGCCTTTAGCCACCAGCTGATCCCAACACAATGAGCCAAGAAGTGCTACTGGAGCTTCTTACTCCCAGTTGCCATCTGATCATGTAATATTTCCCCCCAATGGATCCTCATTTCCTTCCAACTCTATGTCAGTGTCACATGATCGATTTCCAGGCCAAGTTAAACCAGGCACACAACAATCTGCAGTCCTAGCCATTCATTTTCAGTTATTGACTTTATACTCATGCACTTTGATGTACTCTACGTACTGCTGTGGCAACCAAAATGTTCTACTTATACTTAATAAAGTATGTCTATTCAGTGTCTAAATATACTACTTTGAAATCAAAGTACCATGCATAGATAGACTTGTTTTGGCAGCAAAATGTAACATCTAAATAAGAAAACACATTTGGCACAAGTAGACCCAACTGTCTTGTTAAACTTTAAATAGGGTCAGCTGGGAGTTTTGTTGCTAGGAGATTGTCTGGACTGGTTGGGATCAAGAGAGTCATTTTGTGTCACGTCTTTTCATTGCCTCTAAATAAATGTATCTGTTTTATGTTTTTTGTAAGAACACTGATGCAAAAATTCTTCCCTTCCCTGCAAATAAAAGATAAAAACAGAGAATATAGAACCAATGTGGGTCTTTGCCATGCTCCTAAGACAGAATTACTCATTTGACCTGCAAATCGAATGCTTTACATGCCGAAGTATTAAGTGCTGCGTTAGTTCATGCGATATCTGAACCACACAACCAGACCAATCAGAATCGCTGTTTTTCCTTGTCTTTGTCCCACTGTTTGTTTGGTCTCTATGGGTGAGGTGACCAATGTAGCTATAAAAAATTTAACTCGTGGCCATTGCATTTTTGAAATACAGCTAACCACTTGAACTCACCTGCACACCTGAAGTTCTGAGCGTCCAGCCCTTTCTCGGTGGGCACGCTGTAGAGGTGCGCCAGCAGCCCCCCATCCTCCCTGAGGCTGTGCTCCACCAGCCTGTGTGCATTTCCGCTCCCCGCAGGGGCGCTGGCGGCGGTGCTGCCGTCACAGGTTTCCAGGTAGGAGTTCAGGGCCACCCGGATGAGTCCCCTCCAGGAGTGCGCTTCTTCCTCGCTCTCGGCCCGCAGCTTGAGGGTGTTCCGGGCCGTGAGCACCCGAAAGAAGGCGGGGCTGCCCAGAGAAGTGTCCGGCACCACATCCCGGATCGACTCGATGGGATGGGTGAAGCGCAGGGCCTTGTGGCCCTCCTGCACCTGGAAGACCTTCAGCGACTCCAAGGAGAGGGAGAAGACGAAGGGCATCCAGGACCGGTCATCCTGGGACAGGTACAACACTGCCTCCTTGATGGCTTCCGGCTCCAGCTCCGTGGGCCGCATCCAGTCAAGCTCGGGCTCTTCGGGGGAGGCGTCATTGAGGATGGGTGGCGAGGAGACGGGGGCTTCGGTGTCCTGCGGCGAGATGGCCTCTGGCGACTGGCGCTGCTGATCACAACGGGGCGGCCGGCATTTGGCCACGGCCTCCATGATGCGGTCCACCCAGTCCTCGGCCTCGTCGTGGGAGGGCGCCCGCAGGAGAAGCCTCTTGCCGGGGAAGGCCAGCTCGAAGCGGCCATCTGCGGTGGCCACGCACACGTCCTCGCAGCGAAGCAGGGAACAGTTGTCATAGCAGGCACGCTCCTCGGCATCCAGGTAGAAGCGCAGCTCAAAGGGTGACAGCTCGCAGTAGTAAGTCCTCCAGAGGCCCACAGCGCCACGCCTCTCCAAGTGGCCCAGCTTCAACAGCCCACGGAAGGGATTCGACAGGCCTGCAGGGGGCGGGGCGGGGAAGGGGATGGGGCGATAACCGAAATACACCTCAGCCTTCAGGAGGAGTAGGCTGATTGTTACTTGGTACAGCACTTTGCCGTCAACTGACCGAAGTCCGATATGCACAGGAGAGAGCAAAAAGTGAGATGAACACTTTCCACCCTCGAATGCTCATACAAAGCTGCATGCTGCATCCAAAGACTCAGAATGAGTGGACAACTAGATTGCCTACTAAGTGCTGTCCAACCTTTAAAACCCCACAGCAGAAAAACAAAACTATCACTGTAAATGATTACAGATGTACCAAACCCACAAATACCTCTACGTAACACGTGTCTCTTTTGGTTTCCCTGTGGACACAGGCTATGAGGTCAGACATGTTTTTAAGTTTGTTCGCCAATAAAAGGTGTCCGATAGGGAAACTGCTTCCTGGCAGCACAATTGCAATTCCTTTACTTAGCAGATACTTTTACCCAATGCAATGTGCAACTGAAAGTGGGGTCAAAAACTCCCCAGGGTGACTGGGGGGTAAAGGCCACGCTCAGGGACCCAACACTGAAATGACTGTGTTGACCCTAGGATTCACGCTGCTCTACTGATCGTAGCCAAGCTGAGCTACACACTACTCCCCAATTACACACAGTTTGTTGCCAAGATGCCTCTTATCCAATGAAAACTATGCATGCTCCTACCCATTTACAAGGCTAGATGCTTCCATTGGACACATTTTATTACTTTCCTGAGACATACAAATGGATGGACACTCCTATGCCTTCAGGTTACGGTCTGTCTCTGACTGTCACATGAATGGCTTAGTAAGCTTGTATCTCTATGTGATATGTATAGGTGTGTATGCATGTATGTATGTGAGCATCCATCCATCCACTGAAATCAGAGTCACAAGTGTCAGGAGGGAGACACCCTGAACAGGATTTATATATAGCAGAAGGTGAACTATTGGAAAATGGGTTTGAATAGACTGTATGTTGCTCCTACTTAATCTTTTACTCATGCTAATCTTAGCAGGGCAAAGAGAAAAAAATGCCAGACTGTGTCAAAGGGAGTCATTTGCTTTAACAGTCACAGACCTGCACAAGGAAAACTTCCATTTCCATCTAGATTCATCAATTATGAATCATGAGACAAGCCTGTGGCCTCATGACCTCAAACAAAAATCCATGTCTGTACGAACGGCAGCTTTAAGGCTACGGACACAACTCTGTGTAGCCTAAACACCAGCTGATACCAACAGGTTGCACACATGAGGAAGAACTCCCCATGAAAGAACAACCAACGGCTGGGGAGGGCAGAAAAGACTAAAAAAAAAAAATACAAACAGAAAACAGGATGAGATAAGAGGAAGACTACATTCTAGATTTCACTAGGAAACAAAGGCAAACTGAGAAAAGAGGCCTGAGAGAACGAAACAATAATTATGTCAGTTATCAAAAGACACATGGATGCTTTGCCTTTGACATCAGTGGAGGGTTTGATGAGGAGCTGCGAG
>JAODJW010000094.1:14100507-14111954 GCA_026777045.1 Hyperopisus bebe
TAATTATGTCAGTTATCAAAAGACACATGGATGCTTTGCCTTTGACATCAGTGGAGGGTTTGATGAGGAGCTGCGAGTTGCAAATGAAAGTACTTTAAGGAGTTGTTTCAAATGGACAGGAGAATGCTAAGATCGCAGGAAAAGTATTAGAAAAACATCAAACTAGTGGCAAACAACACAGAAAGAGAAGAATGAGGAAAGAAAACCCTTATGGTAAAGCTTGACAAAGGCTACGTAGACTTCATTTCATTCACCCGTCCATTAACCCTCCTACCACTTATCTGGTGCAGGATCAAAGCGAACCTGGAAAGCAGAAGGGTGAGGAGCACAAAGGCCCATGGCAGAGGGCAGCCTGGAAGGGCGCACACACATACAGTACAATGGCATGCGACAGCCTGCTATACTCTATTGTTACTCTATTGTTATTCCTGGAGGTTCAAATTCCACCAGACACAAAGCCAAGACCGATGGGGTGAAAGAACAAGTCATCGTCTATAAATTTGAGGCGGAGGGAGGGGGTCAGTGAATTGTGTTTCACTCCTGATGCGAACCAGAGGTCCACTGTGGGCAATTTAGAGAGGAGAAAACGGAGTATTAGAAAGAAACAGAAAAACACAAGGAGAACATAGAGACTCCATATGCACGGGATAGGTATGGGATTCAAACACCAAGCCTGAGGATATTTATGAAGCTGCATAGCTACCCACTAAGACTCTGTTTACAGTCTTTCAGGGATACACCATGCATATTCTCTCATTTCTTTCAAAAGGGGCAAAGTAACAGAGGAGTAATGAAAGGTTGTAAACACAACGGCTACGCAGTGAAAGGCAGAAGAATGGCGGACTGATATTCAGGGTCCTGCACAAACACACTGTAAACACGAGCTGTAAAGAGGAAGCTCAAGAAATACCACAGAGGGGGGGTGAGGTGTCAGCATCGCCAGACAAGCTCCGGAAGGGAGAGGTGCGGGCTTGCACACGGGCGTCACCACCCCTTCTCCTCTCGATTTTTTGTGAGAAGTGGATCAACCAATAATGAAGGCAACTGGAAAGGAAGCTGCTCCATAGCCGTGAAGCATGTGTGTAGCCAAGGCTACACAGTAATGTGTGTCAATCTGTTAGCGGCTGCAGCACATATTCGGCTGTGACGTTAGCATTAGCCGCCCAACGAGCTTCCAGACACCGTCAAACCCCATACTAATGATATCTTTGATAATGTACAGAATCTCTGCCTGAACTGAAGATAAAGGGAGCAAAATCTCACGCGTCAAATGCTAGGACCTTTTTTTGCTTCCCACAGGACAAATACTGCTGCAAACACACCAAACGCATCCCCGTGTGGTGAGAAAGACGGCCTGATAAGAAAGTGAGAAACAGTCCAGCAGCCTTTCTAGACCAAAGTTAACAGAATCCCACTGCCTTGTTGTTTGGCTTTGACTGTGTAATATTCCAATCTGCAGTAAAAATGCTAAGCAAATAAACATCAATCTATGTTATCTCTCTTCCCTGGTAATGCGTTTGTATTGCACTATATTTTTTGTCATGGATTGGAATTATACAAAGCAGAAGCCAGCTGCTCACACAGACCATACGGCAGCAGGCCTGGACGTGGCTGGCAGACCAGCTGATGGGGGAGGCTCCGTATCAGAGGCCAAGTAGAAATGTTCAAAGTGTGAGGAGACGGGTACACAAAGCACGGGCGTCCTCACCGATCTGCCTGCGGTGCACCACGCTGGGGGGGGACTGAGCCGGCTCAGCCTCCACGGGTGTGGGGGGCATGAGCGTTCCATTTGGTAGGTCCGTGTCGGTATGCGGTGCCCCATCGGACTCTATCCCGTCCTGGGGGCATGGCTTGTAGAAGTCATCCTCAGAGATCCAGGACCATTTCTGAGAGGCAACATGGCCGACATGTCAGGCAGATTGTTGACTAGAAGGCTCACGGTTTTGAGGCGGGGTTTAGGAGCATGGCACCGAATGACACACCCAGGGAACAATCGTAGCTCTGCGTTCCATTTAAACTCGCAGCTCGGAAATTCTGTGTTCCTAGTCGGAACTTTCAACTGGAGCGCCCCTGAATTCTGAATTCCGACTCGTTAACTTGGTGGAATCTCTGCAACCCAGAGCTCAGAATCCAAGATGGCTGTGCCCTTTGTCAACAGAAGTTAAAGCTGTAGTTTTACACTGTTTATTAGCACTTATGTTTTATTTGTCTTATTAAATCGGTCGTACACACAGTACTGTCCGACCGCTATCTGTGGACGTGTTGCTACAGTTTTTATAAGCAAAATACTGTGTAATGTATTGTTATCAAGTAATTCTGCTAACAATGGCTAACAGTTAACCAGGCTAGAACTGAGGCCTATTTCAGAAAGGAGGATTTCTTGCTTAGCTGGATCATTTGTCAGATTTAAGGTAGTCTGGGCTAAATGTAAGTGAACGAAGTTCATTTAAACTGGGGTAAATTGAATCTGATAAGTTATCCGGCTAAGCAAGAAATCTTGCTTTTTGAAACAGGTCTCTGCTATTGCTAAATGGCTCTCCAAATTGCTGTATTGGAACGCATCATTCCCAGTTCAGAGTTCCGATCTCCAAGGTAAATGGAACGCAGCATTAGACCACCATGACCCAGGATGATACACGTGGAGAAGACAAGGCATTACAAAGCAACGACTGAGTGCTAGGCCAGGCATGACTGCACTTCCATGCTTCATAACCACGCTTACATTGACATTATGGTTGCTATGCTACAACAACAGAGAACAGTAAGTGCAAATGTGGAGCAAAAACTTTTCAATGGGCAGAACTGTTGCTATCCATCCGTTTATTTGGTGATAAACATCTATCTACCCGTCAACTGACCAGTGGTCAGGGAGGCTGGAGGCAGAGAGAACATGGCACTAGGCCATCACAGGGCACATATGCACACAACCAGACAAACAAGCAAATCAGAAACATTAATTAGCCAAAATATTTGTTCTTGGGATGCAGGAGGAAACCAGAAAAACATACAAACTTCACACACATGGACACAGGACAACAACTCTACCACTGAGCAGTGAAAAAACAATCAGGGAAAAGCTAGTCTAATAAATCAGGGAAGTGCAGTGGGGCCGGGGGGGGACTCACAGGCTGGCCAGTGGTTGGGGAGTGGAGCGAGGCCACAGACGCCTTCCTGCTGAGATCCTCCCTGGCATGGCTGGTTCCCACAGGCTCCTGGCCGCTCACAGAGCTGTCTGGGGTGGGATCTGGAGATACCTCAGTGACGAGTGGGGGAGCTAATTCTTCAGTGTCTGGGGGGTCACTTGGCCCAGCAGGGGCAACAGCGGACGTCTCCTCCTCAGGCGCTTCCTCATCCTGGGTGAGCATGGAGGGTTCAGGGGTAGATGGTGCCGCAATGGGCATCTCAACATCCGAACCACTGGACGTCGCCGCCTCTGACAAGTGGTCTGGGGCCAGGCTGGACAGACAGGAGTCCTCTTGCGTGGAGTCCTGACTGGAACGTATGCCGTCCTCATATTCCACCAAAGACATTCTGCAAATGGACAGACTGCATGCTACATCAACCACATAATACACAACTACCACTAATACCAACAGCAAGGAAATCTAGGCATGTACTATATATGTGGATTGTTGCGCTGTTAGTAAACCAAGACTGTCTGTCAGCTCTGTTATACCAAACTCAGATATGCTGCTAGCAACACAACCAATGTGCTAACTCATTCGAGATGACATCATGCAAATGTGTGCACGACCGGCGCAGAAACTGCTACTGCAAGTTAGTCTCCCTGTGACATCGAAGGCACTTTTGGCAGGAAATTCAGACCAGGGCTAAAAAAATAACTATAGCTAAAGGGGTATTTATCACTACAGATATGCATCCAGACTCAACAGTAGAAAACACAGGATTTAGACGAGTTTAAGTTCATTATCACTGTTATGGTAGTCATTTCAGAATTTTAAAACTTTGTTTTATATGCTGTTTACAATGTGCAAATAAGCATGTTACCTTTTGTAATTTGGATACGTTAACACTGCCTTAGCTGTGTTTGTCTTTTAATAATAAATAATTTCAAGAATAATTCAGGATTCCTTCACGTGCCAAAAATTGTTTCAATCTGCGAACCCAAGACCGAGGTTTGTGCCCAACCCAGAATTTTGTGTACTGTCACACCCCTAATGAGTATCACACACAGCGACATACTAGTAACCGAAAAATGCCAGCGGTTTTTATAATGTTCTTCCTATAACTGGACTGTGACTTGTAAATAATCAGGCAGATGAATGTATGAGTGTAAGTTCAGACCCCCCCCCTCACGGCTGCTTTTCAGCCAGCTGGACTCACGGCTGCTGGTCCTTCCCATGCTCCTCTCCAGCAGCCGTCCTCCCCAGGTCTGTGGGCCATGCTTCCTTGCTTGGGCTCTTGTGGCCATTGCCCTGCAGCAGGCTGTCAGAGCTCAGGCTGGAAGAGAGCTGCGAGGACCCCATGGTGTCCAGACTGAGGCTAGAGGACGTCAGCTGGCCCCTGCTTCCCGCACCCCTCCTGTGCCCCAACCCCTGCTGCACCTCCACAGCGTCCGAGCCTCCGGAGGACTGCGACACCGTGTCCCAGGACTCCTTGCGCACCTGTGCCTGCAGGGGGGCCACCCCAGTGGACGGGGGTGGCTGCAGAGCATCCTCGGGGTCACTGACGGCGGGGCAGAGACCAGCCAGTGCCAGTGGTGTGACGGTCCACTCGTTGAGCACGGCGCTCTTATACGACAGCTGGAAGGAAAGCGAGGTCAGGCCCTGCAGATAACTGAGCAACACCTCCCGTTCCTCAGGGTCCAGCATCAGGGCACCCGGCTGGTAGTAGCTGGCCAGCTTGGAGTCCTCCCGCAGCAGAGAGGTCAGGTAGCACTCCAGCAGGCCGTCATTAAGCGCCAGACGCACCCAGGCCCGGCAGCGGCCGACATCGCTGTTGATGAAGCTCAGCTGTTCCAGCTCCAGTATCACATCCCTCGGGGAGAAAAAGCGACTCGGGTCTTAGACGGTGACACAGCACACAAGCACAATGAAGTAAGGCCCAAAACAAGACACACAGGACACTAGGAAAAGAGAGAGTGACCACAGCACATGCAAATGTGAACTACAGTGAATGAACAGCCTGCCACATCAAAGACTTAAAAAATAACACACGTGTCAACACTGGCTTCACCTATTTTCAGTGCTACTTACTCTAGAACATCTGAATGTTGTTTATAAATGGTCAATAGCTCATCCAAATAACTGAGATGCTAGTCAGGAAGCACGTTTCTGAACATGGATGAGAGGATGGATTAGTTACAAATGTATTTTAAATCTGATTTAGAGTCCGTAACCTAATATTATATATATATACTTATATATAACCATCATAATTAAATAATAAGCTGCACTCAATTTCGAGACTGTCAAAGACTATAGTGCTAATGCAATTCCTTAGTATTATGGTTGCGTAGATGTTGATTATAACAATCAGATTTCCACCATGCGTGCATGACAATAAAACCAACTAAAACTTCTATGACTTACAGTACTTATCTACAACTCTGCCTCTGGAAACACAAATCCACGACAAACAGAAGATGATGGAAAAAATTTTAGTGAAACATTTGCCTTTTAAAATGTTGGAGCTCACCGATGAGTGATAGTCTTTAGCAGGGTCCAAAATACTGGCTGGGGGAGGGGCCCCCGGGCACTGGGCTTGCGGCTCCGCCCACTGGCCTCTGCTCGGATGTACTTGCTCTTAATGCCATGGACAAACACTGCCTCCAGGGCACAGCACAACAAATTGGCATCGGCATCCTCACTGGTCACCACGGTGTCTGTCGTAATACAGCGTTTCTGCAGGGCTTTGAGTGACAGCGCTATCTTGCTCGTTATCCACTAGGGAAGCAGAGAACAGGATTAAAGGTTTAAATCAGCTGATAAAGTGTGGTGGAGAGGTAAAGCTACAGCTACGGGACTCGTGATATTTTGGTGGCTTGAGGCAGCCTGATCACCACTTCCTGAAACATATTGTAAATTGTCAAGTGACAGAGTACTTACTTCCACACCCTTATCCACCACCTTCTCTGCTTTTGTCTTTCTCATCCTGATTTTCTACCACACATTGTTTTTCCCTAGTGCTTATTGCATGTTGCAGACTAACATTAAAGTATCATTTTTTCAAAAGGTCAAGACACATAATTGTTGACCTGCACATTGTAGTGATGTATTACTGTAGTGTAAAATATGAACTACTTTCAAAGAACAACATTGCTCCTTCTTATCTCTCTGATCTTTTATGCATTTACATACCAACTTGCACTCTCAGATCATCTCACTCTATCACTTTGATCACACCTGCTGCTCGCATGACCACTATGGGTTTTAGAGCTTTTAGTCACGCGGCCCCTCGTCTTTGGAATTCTCTTCCTCCCGAAATCCGCAGTATTACCTGTTTCTCTTCTTTTAAATCCCATCTGAAAACTCATTTATTTAAACTTGCTTATTCACTTTAATACTTTATTTTATTCTACTTTAAGTGTATGTGTTTATTAATCGTGGCCTGTTAACGTTTTGTCTACTCTGGGAATGTTTTATGTTTATTATGTGCTTCTGTAAGGTGTCCTTGAGTGTCATGAAAGGCACCATTAAATAAAATGTATTATTATTATTATTATGTACTTACAATGACCTGAATCTCTGCACACTTACCAGTAAACAAAACTTCATAAATTTCAATTTCAAATATCAACTAACTTATGTTTCTATTCCAGTTTCCCCTCAAACAACTAGGTGCCATAATGGTGGCTATGGACACCTGACTAAAGACAAACACTTTCTGGAACTATAGTCTGCCCATCACAGAAAAGAATATTGCCATTTATGTGGACAAGCCTAACAGGAAACAATGTATGAGATCAAAGATAAAGCTTGTTACAGTAGTCTGTCAGTTCCAGTTAATTGTGTTCCACTGTTTGCCTCATTTGTCCATGAAGATCAGAAATCTTCCTGTTTTCAGCAGCAAATAAAAGTATGCCCCTTCTGTGTTTGGACAGAGCTGTTTAAGAGACAGGTGCGCATCCTTGTACCTGTTTCACTTCTTTCGGTTCAGGCCAGTTCTCTGGTGAGTGAGTCGAAAGCATTGCACTACTGCAGGTGGTTCACTCAAGCATGTCACTGAAACACAAAAACACAACTCATCCTCAGCTGACAACGTGAGGCAGGGGAAAAAAGACACAGACACGTAAGAATTCAGTGGTGCAGAAATAACACATTAAGCTCCACTCCCAAGTGTTCCAAAATGCCAACTAGAACATTTCGTGACACTTAAGCAGTTAAGCGAGTAATACTGGATACTCCCACCCATTCAAACCCGAGTTCAACGAATTATGGAACAACAACAAAAAAATCTGGAATAAGAGTCCTATAGAAAATTTCCGAGAAACACAGTATAGATATTAATATAAAGGACAAACAAATGTGGTACTGTCGGCGATAATTAAACATAAGGCAGAACACAAATTTAATGACGTACCTCTTACTTGGCCACGAGACGGTATTTAGACCGCTTCGTTGACAACATAACCATAAATCCACGTCTCACAATCCGAACGGTCAGCACTGAACATTGCCTGATCAATAGCCTCCACGTCAAACAACAATTTGTTGCCTTTCTCCCAACCTGTTTCTATTACGTGTCTAAGAGCGTACATTAACTCGTGAACCCGAGTCATCCAAACCAGTTTGTCATCCGGTTAGTGACATTAATGCAATTAGGTAGAAGCTACCAACATCACCCGATAATATGAAATACCGGACGTATACTGATCATGCAGTCACGTGCAAATATGCAGCCGAGCACAAAAACAGCACACGTGATTTACGTGAAACCCCCACAAGTTGGTGGTTGTTTTTCGTCACTGGCAACAGGGATGCACGGTCACCGTATCAAGCGAAGCGAAGTCTTACTGGTGACTACAAGCATGCAACATATAACTAGTTAAAACGAAACCAACGGCGCCGTACTGGGCTCGGTGCGCGGAGCCGACTGTCAGTGTGTCTTCTCCCGCATAACCGGAAGCTGCCTCCTTACCGTACAAACGCTCTTTGTTTCTGCAGATTTAAGCTTTAAGAACTCCCCAGCACAGCAGCTCCCTTACTCATTTCCCCATTTCTTGTTGCTGTGGTACAGTGTTTCGCGGTGCACTTCTTCGTATTTCACTGCGATTTTAACCCGCTGAGAATCAGCATGGATTGTATAAAATAAACGTTACTACCAAAACACCAATCACAACCGCCTGAACTAGAGCATGGACCCGCACACTGGAATCTTGTTTACAGTTTCCTCATCAGCTGTTTCCGCCAAAGTGACGCTAGCTTACGGAAGACCCTGGAGTTGACCGTATTTGCGTTCTCCAATACCCGTTTTACGTCATCTTCCATTGCCGAAGACAAGTTCCAATGCTTAACGCTCGCCGAACGAGACCAATCCCATGATTCACTGCGCCCCAAGTTCGTTCTAGGAAGGCAAGTTAGCGCCACCGGTCTTGGCAAGAGCGGAAGTACGGTCTTTGCGTTCTTGGTATTGAGATTCACTTCTTGTCGGGCATACGGCTTGTTAACCGTTAGCTAATCTGACAGTGGGAGCATGCACGATTGGTCACTGCATACCTCTGGATTTCTTTATCACAGACTAGATCTCCGGCAGTTGGCTGTGTCTTAAACACGTGACATTGCTATGTCAGTATTTATTATTTCTTCCGCTGTAGCGGAATTGTCATTTTCTTCCGCTGAAGAACGGAGGGTAATAGGATTGTTCTTGCCGCTATCCGTTTTGCAATTTGCGGCTCTGATGTGCAGTATTTTCGCGCATGCGAACACTACGCTTTCTACCGTGCTTGTTTTTCCGTTATTTAGTTGTTTTACGTTCTTTGACTGTCTTATGCTACCTCTTTCGAATTTGTCTTAACATTATTGCTGAAATACGGAACGTTTTTATCTTCTGTTCTTTGATAGTATGTTTCACGGGGAGACTTAGTCAAAGTTTAAGAAAGACTGGGGGGATTTGAAATGCACGCGGTGTACCCTCAAACTTTACAAAGTTACTCTAGCCAACCTAATCTACGTTTGGGGAAGTTAAAATTTTCGTAACTCGATCCTCCATATACAGAGGTTACAGTATCCTTTAATGTATTGAACTTTCTAAACTTTAAATAAATAGGCAGCTAACAGTAAAGACATACAGGTAACACTAGCAAGAAACACAGATACATTCAACATTTACTATGACCAACAAAGGAATAGGGAAAGGACAGGCACATATATACACAGGTAATGAGGGACAGATATGGGTCATTAATAATTATACACTCTATAGCAGGGCTATATACACCTTATACAGATAGTCGCGCCCTTCAGTATCACCTCAGTATTAGAGTCAGCTATGTTGAAGTTAAGCTGGTTCTCATAATGAGATATAACTGAAGGGCCTGATTATCTGTATCAGGTGTGTTAAATTAGGGCTGTACCTAAGCTCTGCATGGTGGTAGCTCTCCAGGAGCAGCATTGGGCAGCCCTGCTCTAGGGACTCTGAACTACAGGGAACAGGTGAAGATCATTAAGAAGCGCCAGGATTCAAACAATAGGAGATGCTAAGAACATTGGTGAAACAGGAATCTAAAAAATTAGATATGGGGCGGGATAACCAAGATCAAAGGTACAAAACAAAGACCAAAACTGAAATACATGAAAATAAAAGCATAATTAACCTGGGGAAAAAAAACAGATCACAAAATGTCCAACACCCATGATGGTTAGGAATGCGCAGTACTCAGATGCACGCTCAGCCCATTCAGCCATGCAGTGGCTTAGGGAGCAGGGACTGTGAGATGAGCTAGACATAGGGAAACACAGAGAAAAAAAATGTGATGACCAGTGACACCTGCTGGCTAAACAGGGAAACAACAGACAGAACCAGACAACTGATTCTGGCACTGTGTCTCTCAAGAAGGGTGAGATGGGACAGAAAAAAAAGATAATTTCTCCACCAGGATAAATCATGCTATCATGTATCATGTATTTCTATTCTATATAAAATTCAGTGGAACTTGATATTTGTATTAAACCCTATGTCAATTTCAAGCAAGTTCAAATTTTTAAAGCTTTGGGGCAGCTACTACAAAGGCACAGTTACTCATGAGCTTAAATCTACACCTTGGCAGGACCAGCAACATCTGATTAGAGGATCTAAGTGATTGGGAGGAAGAATAATAGGGTATAAGAGGTCAGCAGGATACAAGGGGCTAAACCCATCCATCCATTTTCCAACCCGCTTATCCTACTGGGTCGCGGGGGGTCCGGAGCCTATCCCGGAAGCAATAGGCATGAGGCAGAGGGGCTAAACCATTTGAACAATAACATTCTAAAATTGATCCTGTAATGAACAGGGAGATAGTGAAGAGAGGCTAAGATTAGTGTGACATGATGGTGTTTGCATGTGTCCGTCGGGAGACTGGTTGCAGCATTCTGTACTAACTGTAAATGAGCAACGGGTGACTGGATGGCTCCTGTAGAAAGTAGAATGAATTGCAGTAGTCTAGCCAATTGGAGACAAAGGCATGAATTAGATTTTCAAAATCAGCTACACAAAGAAAATACTTAACTTTAGCTAATACCCGAATTCACAGAAACAGGCTTTCTTAACTGAGTTCATTTGTAGTTGGTTTAATTCAAATTAGTTTTTTATTATCAAAGGCTATACCACAGCATGTTTAAAATAGGCTGCTTTATATCAGCAATTTTTTAACAGAAAAATCTGGGAAAATCCTCACAGACTGTTGAGAAAATGTTAGGACAAGTAGGAACAGAATAATTAAGGACAGCGTTTATTGCGTTAGACTATAGGGCTATGACAGTTATTTCCAATAATATCTACTTATTTTGTTTGAGCAGATTTCATAGCTTTCTGATAATTTGACAAACAGTTCCTTAAAATGTCAAAAGACACCTATAGCTTGTCTTTTGTCTACTTTCTCTCACGCTCTCCTACGTGCCTGACAGGGAGCTTGAGTGACCTCATTCACCCACAGGTCAGGTTTAGGTTTGGAGGGCTTGACCTTAGACACAGCAGAGTCCAAGATGCTAGAAGAAGTGTCATTAAACAAATGAAGCATACAGTCAGTGCTTGGCTGAGGTGGGAGTCACGCCAAAGTATGGAACCGCATAACATAAACATAAAAACCGTGGGGAATTGGCCAGCAGGCGTTGGGTTTATTGTGCAGTGAGCCTGATTGAAAATATTAACCGTTTGAATAAGGTAGTCTCAATTAAACAGGTGTGTGATCAGAAATGCAGGCATCGTACATTTCACTGTCGACAGGTAAAGCGTGTGATAGAACAAGATACAGTGTATGTAGTTATTTGAATGATGTAGTTATTTGA
>JAODJW010000094.1:14115858-14129487 GCA_026777045.1 Hyperopisus bebe
TCTCTTCAAAAATGTTAAGTGGAAGTCATACATTCATATGCATGGACTATATTCAATCTTATTGACCATGCGTATTGAAAAAATACTTTTGAAAGGCAGAAACTTGCAAGCTTCCATAATAAAAATTGCACAATAAAAAAAATCCAAATACGCCTCTAACTTAATTGCAAGAATCAGGACAGTCAGAATGTGAAATAAAGCCATGTGACGTGGGGGGAGGGGGCCCAGAGCATGTGGTTCACCTTGGGAATAGGGTTAGAGGGACACGTATGGGGCAGGTATGGGGTCACCCAAGAAACACAAGGGTTAATACAAGAACCTAAAACAGCCATTTTGGCAAGAAGTAAATATAATGGTGGGCAGGCTGTCAGTGAAAACAGATCATTATGGCGACAGACAGGCTGGGAATCAGTGTCTCAGCAGTCAGTCAAGATAGAAAAGGAACGTTTCAACTAAAAGAGGAACAAGCGCATTGAATTAATACTCTCAGTCACCTGAGTCACGCCTCCAACCCTCCAAATGATTAGTAATGATACTGGGGCTTTTTGAAGATCTGTTGACAGTTTTAGACAAACAGCTTACCCATAAGAGAGGAATACACTGAATACAAGAGTATCTATTTCAGTCAAATATTTTAATGAAGCTACAGGGTTATAACAACATGGATCTGGTATTTCACCAAAAGTAATCATTTAGTATGTATCTATCTATCTATCTATCTATCTATCTATCTATCTATCTAGTTATCTAGTTAGTTAGTTAGTTAGTTCCTGGTCCTCTCGGCGACTAGTTGCATATTTCTCTTTGTACTGAACAGGACTTACATTCAGTACTATTACAACTTTACATTTTATGTCGCAATATACGATTTCCATTAGTCAGCCCTCAGAAATAACAGGGCGCAAGTCAGGGATCCCCAATCTCACAACTTCAATAAAAACATCATGAGATACGCCCATAAATCTGAGTGATACAAAGTAACAGAGAGACTGTTTCCAGCCGCACTCAATTTCCAATCTTGAGCATACTGTAAGCAATACAACATGGACATTGACGGTTCTCTATGGAGCATGAAGACTATATGCGTGTAACCCTTTGGAATTAAATTTATTCGTTGTGTTAAGTAGCAAAAGCAAATGCAAACAAATGGAGACCCTTGCGAAGTCTGAGCTGATCATGTTATATTCTAGACTAAGGTGCGGATCTACGGGGTGGCAGATGGGGACCTCTTCCACCCAAGAAGAATCCAAGAAATCATTATTATGGAATCGAAATCAATATAATTAATAAGTTTCATAACAGTTATCCTGACTTAAAGCACGGCAAATATAATCTCCCGAGCTCGAAGTACCATGTACGCTACCCCTCAAGTACATGTTGGTTTGTTCCACTTTCTCCCAGGCTCCCCTGGCTCTGCTTCCCACGCCGCGAGGCGCATAATAAGCTTAATACAACGGATTGTTAAAATATTACTTCTTTCTAATTATGTAAACATACTTTACACGAATCGATAACGCATGACGTCGTTTCTCTGTATCTTTGTGGTAAGCCTGGGCAATATCTAAAAAAAAAATAATTTGCGATGTTTTAATTTTAAAATATCGGGATGGACAATGATATTGAGTCGTCGGGGATTGCTGATGTTTGTTTTTTAATCTCTGTAGAAAACGACTCATCCTAAGTACAGAACGAGAAGTTAAAAAAAAAAAAGCAGTGTAGGTGTTTTTGCGTTTTTGTAATTATTAAATTGTGGGGACCTGATTTCCCGACTATGTGATAAAACCTGTAGCTTTTTCCCTTTCGGGGACATTTTTTTCTATTACTTATGGTTAAGGTTAGGCCTGGGTAGGGGTTAAGGTTGTTTTCTATTACTTATGGTTAAGTTATGCCTGGGTAGGGGTTAAGGTTGTTACAGTAGGGTTTAGGATTATGCCCATAGAAATGGAGTGTCCCCATAAGTATATTGATACGTGGACTGTGCACAAGCGCGCGTACGTGTGTATGTATGTGTGTTTGTGATAAAAAAAAACCTGTTAATTTGCACGTTGTGGGGACCGTTTATTGGTCCCCAAAAGAGGAAGTTTAATTTTATAAAAATCTGTGACTGCAATCAAAAAACTAAAATGCCAAAAGTTATTTTCTTAATTGAAAATTTTTGTTCTCCAGTTTCTTCTAACAGTTTGGGTTGAAAGTTGTAATTAAATATCTCGATCACATATACAATAAACTGCTGATTGTTGCACAAACGCTGGACTTTGTAATCGCTTATCGTATTTGCGTTAGGCGTATATGTACCTCATGGGGCTGAGTATATACCTGCGCATCTGAAAATGTTTCCATGTTGCATCCCCTAATGCCGCCCTGTTGTCACCCCAAGCAAAATTTTCTGAATCCGCCCCTGATTGTAATACATAAAATGGTGTTTGATTCACGCAATTTTGCAATCCGGGATAAAAACAAGGACATACAAAGACGGCTCCTAAGAGCTGTTAACAATTAATGCACCTGAACAGCGTGGGTTGCAAGGGGACCACATTCAATGACACAGACGGGGGCCTATATGTTACTGATGTATCACTGCACTTATTTACCAACACTTATTTACTGGGACGAACATCGCCCACTACCACACATGTACGTCCACATTGAACACGGACACATCAATCTATGCTTACCTACCCTCTGATCCGACGCCAATGTGCAGAATATATATGTAAATGTTGGCCTACCTAATGTAGTCGGGCAAAAACCACCCCATCCATTACAGACCACAAGGATTCATTAAAGCTCGTCCTGTCGGAAGTAGTATCGTTTGCCTCCACTAAAACTGTCGATTAAAAAAATGGATATAATGCGGGCTTTTAAATGAAGTTTCTATCAGTTTGCATAGAATTCTTTGTACTGTAGGTATACAGATAATCGTGACTCATCATCAGCAAAAGTTCCCCCCGCCCCACCCGCATTCCATGTAACACAGCGAAATTTCCCAAGGAGCCAAAAAGGTTTTGAATCAAGTGCACATATAGAACTAAGCGGTCTTTGTGTCCTGTAGGATATAGACCTATAATTAGATGCGTGGTATTAGAAAGTGAAAATGGTCGATGACGAAAGAAAACATGAGGAAATATACTGATTACGTAAGGTGGTTTTAACAAAGACTAAGGTAATGCATTCGACTCGTGATTCGTAACAATTTCGAAAATGTGGACACAGAGGACACCGAAAACATGTTCATTCCCTGAGAATTGCTTCAATGACTACCTTTAGAATGGAAATTCCGGAAAAAGAGACAAGAGAACACCGTCAAGGAAAATTATCTGGCCAGATGTGTACCAAGAACGTATGCAGGCTAAACGACTCCGAAGAAACATGCAAGCTGTATTTTGTAAGATTTTATCTTTCACATAAAATGTGAAAAAAGTTACAAAATCGAACTTTTTAAGCGTTGAGCTGTATTGGGGAATAAATCACTATCAATATTGAATGCGCGTTTGTTCTGTGGACACTTTGAGGTTTAAGCTTCAGTTTGTCAATAGTCTTGCGTTCTAGTCCCATAACGAGCAATTATATAGTACCCATTAAAAAGAAGGGAATTGCCGTTTATGAACAATTCAAGTCATTGTGAATGAGCATTTATTTCTGACTCCTGTCCAAAATGTAACATTCTAAGAGCTTACTTGGTTGTGGTAGTGTGGGTAGGACCGTAATGCGCTGGTTCAAATCCCATAGCTGAAAACTGGTTTATGTCACCCAATGGCGTATGAGACAGTTATATATATGGGGGTGGGCACAATTTGATAATTTAAATCCTAAGGCCTATGTATTTATTTATTGGGGGTGGTGATGAATAAAATCCTAATAAAACACTGGGGGAACAGAGCCCTGCCCCGATTCCTACGTCCTTGATGTAACCGTTAAGTCGTACAGATTTCCAGCAAGTCCCATTAACCCGAAATTCTCCAGGGATAATTAAAAGCGTCCGCTAAATGAATGTATGTAAGGTAAATATGAAACCACTGCCGGGTTTTTCATGCACTTTCATTTTCCATGCTTACAAATTTCCGCCCATTTGTAAATTTGTAAGAACCAAAGCCTTTATAAAAAAGGCAACAGCATCTGCGGCTATAATTATAGATGGTTTACATCGTCGCATGTCCTCATTTTTAAGATCTACAATGAATCTTACAGCAGGTTTGCTTTTATCTGTCTTGGTCGTTTTCCCTGCAGTCCATTCAAGATGTATGGCTGGAAATGAACCGAATCACTACATCACTCTAAGTCTTCAATTCTTGAAGTCCATGGTAAGACCTTTTATTTTTAGTGTTAATGTCATAATTAAAATAATTGAAAAGGATGATTATATTTCACAACGTTACTAACCATTTCTGCTGTGCAAATTAACAGGGACCGAGACTGCCGTCAGAGTGCTCTGCTGAGGCGATGAGTATACGGATCAAAAAACGTCCGAAGAACGTAAGACAGGTAAGAAATAGAATAACAGTTCAATGAATTTATTACCGTGATGCGATTATATTTTGTACGGGAAATTAGCACCCCACCCCCCAGTCATGTAAAATTACATTGCCATTTGGGTCCCTCGCCTTGGAGGTGATGCAGTCTTATCGCTGCCTTCATTTAATTATTTATTATAATCTAAATTATTAAGTTTAACAAAGGGATTTTAATAAACACAAGTACTTTATTTAAACTTCTGTACAAAAAAAACAATACACAAATAAAGCAACGCAATAAACATAACATTTGTGAAATATAATAAAATAAAGAATAATGACAGAATTGTAATGTAATAGAAATAAATATAAATTAAAATAAATAAATAAATCATAAAATTTAATGCAAAATAAAAGTGTAAATGGTCAGAATTTTGAGGGAAAACTGCTCTGCCTGTCAGGATCAGTACCCATCCGGTCCTGTCCCTTGTGTCATCTTTCCGTTTGGCCAGCACTTCTTGCTGTCCATGCCATTTCGGGTTATGTACCTAGTGTGATTGCCAGCTCCTTGGGCTGCTGCGTGGCTCAGTGGGTTGAATGTTTGGCTAAGAAGCAGCCATCCCTTCCATCATGAACCAAACATAATGTGATAGTTTGGGTTCCCCCCCGGTTTCTTATATTGAAATATAGACTTTTGCTTTTGTGTCCTTCTTAATGGTTTCCCTACCCATGTCTTGTTCAGTTATGTTTTGTTTTACTTGTGTTCCAAGTCTCTCCTAGTGTCAGAAACCTTAGGTATCTGTTAATGTTTCCTAGACTCTAGTGCCTGTTGATTGTAAATGTACCCCACCAGTTCCTTGTGGCCCTGAGTCCTCAGTGACTGGTTAATTGGTTATGGTTCTCACCTGTCCCTTATCTAGTCTTGTTATCAAGTGTATTTAAGTGCCTGACTTTGGTCTGTTCCTCAGTTGGTCATTGTGGTTGTTGCTGTGTCTGAGCTGTTTGTTTGGTCGGTCTTGTGGGTTTCCAGATCCTGCTGATACTTAGTCTTCTCTTGTGTTTAGTTTGTCCTTTTCTTTCTTGTGTTCACCCTGCCTTGTTTTTGACCCCATGTGGTTCTTTCGTTTTCTAGTCATGCTTTTCGTAATGTCCATTGCTAATAAATTCGCCCTTGTGGAGCTGCACATGGACTGTCCGTCTGTTCACCATGCCCCCCCATAACAGAATGACCGATTTAAGGAATAGAACTATACCATATTCGATACATTGAACTTACAGTTATCATCGTGGGATCTTTCTGTTCTATTTTATTTTTGTGGTGCTGCTACGAACTGCAGTGGTGCACTGAGAATGAGAAAGAAAACACACATGATATTTAGTAGAGGTAAATTTAGATGGATATGCATAATAACTTTTGTTAGCTAAGTTTGATGCCATGTAAACTTAAGTTCTTAAAATAATAATTAGCCTACAGTGCAATGGCACTAACAGGCATAGGTAATTGTCTGTTATTAACAAAACTAGTTAGCAAAATGACTAACGTATTAAAGTTTATCTTAACTTCAAATAACCTATTTAACTGAGTGAACAATACAGTTACCACTTTATTAAAGTTTGGCTTCCAGATAGGTAAATTCTCTTTGTGATTTATAAAAACCATCACAATTATCATCCATCTATCCATTTATCCACCCTTTCATTTTCTGTACCAATTACATTTACTAATTTAGAAATTATTGAGGTGTGCCTGCTATGCTTCAGTGAATTTCTTGCAGTTGTGACATTGCAATATACTACATCATCAGCCACCCCCAGATAGCATAAACAAGAGATAGCCTTCTCTATAATGTGTTGCAAGTCACTGAACCCCAGTATACTATAATGTTACATTTTATGTGAGAACATATTCATAATTTATTGCTTTATTCTTACAGGCATTACTTCATGTTAGGTTGAACTTAGATTAAGCAGTTATCTTTATTATAGTAACATAAATTAGTCTATCAGAGATATGGAAGAGATTCTGTGAATAATTGTATCCAACACAGGCTTGGTATAGATTAAGCCTACATATAGAATTCATGTGTACTTATATTGGTTGCTATTTGTAAATCCAAATCCTTTATAAAAAGGCAACAGGATCCACCACTATAATTATGGATGGTTTACTTAGTAGCATATGTCCTCATTTTTAAGATCTACAATGAACACTGTATTAGATCTTTGTGTTTTCCAGATAGTTTTTTTCTGTATTGCATAACACTTTGGTCCGTGTGACCAAAACTGCTTCAGGCAGTTGTGTTTGAGTTAGTTATCCTTCGTTAAATCGGTAGGTCATCGTGGAAGTGGAAAATTTTAAAACCATGTATAGGTTAATAGGAATGTGTGTTTTTTTACTCTGTCTACCTACAAATAGAGATTAAAGGAGACAATGCTAATGCATGCATATGGGTACGCGGATGCGCCCGCATGTGAGGGGATTCCTATCTCCAGCAATCACATGCTGTCAGTAGTTTGTGATAGTCTTGACATTTTAAGGAGTTAAGGTATCACAGAATCCAACCCTATTTAGGGATGCTGCTTATCGAAATTTTGTTTTCTTTTTCTGTCAAAAGTGTGGGGGTATTTGAGGATCCCTATATAATTAGAGGAGACGTGTTCCCCCATCCTACCCCTGATAGTAATAATAGAAGGATATTGTCACAGAATGTTGATCATATTGATGATTTTTCATTTGCTGCTGTATGATTATTTGTTCCTGTTTTAGTTATTATTAACTGAAGATCCATTGCTTTCAGATATTATCTTTCGAACAAGCAATCAGACTATCGAGTGAACTCTTCTCTGAAGATTTGCATTTGGTCAGATGGAACCAGTCCAATCTTAAAAGTCTCCAGAATCTCCTTGGTCGTCAAAAAGTCATGTATTCGCGTTGTGTAAGTTTCATGAAATACATGCTTGTCACATTAACATTTGATTTGGTCACACTTTATGTTAAAAGGTTTCACAATAAAACCATAGCACTTTAAACCATAGTGACCAATAAAATAATGATATATCTTTAATCTCGAAACAGAGGTTCAGATATTCATACGACTGCTCTCTATTTCAGCTGAAGAACTCAACCCCCCAAAAAACAAAGAGGAAGACAATGGAATATTACTTCAAAGACCTGAGAGACTTTTTATCAAAAGAAGTAAGAAAAGAGTTTCAGTGCATATGAGTCAGTACATGCATCAATGGTAGACTTACAGTACATCTTATTACTGCATCTGACACATAAATGTTTTATATACATTTTATATGATTAAAATTGCAAAAGGAAACAAGAAACTGATTACACCAATAGTAATGTGGTTGTGTGTGAGGCCTGTATTTTTAATGCGTCACTCTTTTGCAGAATCACAGCCTTTGTGCATGGGAAATTGTAAGAGCTGAGATGGAGAGCCTCTTTGATACACTGATGAATTCTCAATTTAATGTTAACATGAAGAATCAGGGAAAAGACTGAAGACAACGCTATCTATATTTAGATATTATATATCATTGAATTGTATAAATTCAGTTATAAGCTATATTATTTATTCTCATTATTTATTAGGCCTATATTTTTATTTGCACTCTTCTGTAATATTGTAATAAAAGCTGATATTACATCAGACGGGTCATTGTCAAGTTTGTCTTACGGTGTTTTTTGTGTGTGTTTTCTTAGCCTTGAAGGGATATCCTATGTAATGTCTATGTGGAGTCTATACATTCAGTTAGATACAAAGTTTTCTTTGTAATTACATAGTCAATAATTCTTTCTCAAGCAAACATTCACATTTCAGTCCAGATGCGAAAACATGGTACAATTCGAGTCCTGATTCTATTCGAAACACAGCATTTTATTTTTCAACTCGGGACAATCCTGCAAAATATAGGACAGGTGGAAGCTCTTAAAATCTTAATAAACAAGGTTGTCACTTTACTCCTATCCATCCATCTATTGATCCATTCATCTTCTACACCTGCTTGTCCTATTCAGGGTCACTGGGGTCCTGTTTGTAATTATATTGATAATTATTTCAGGTTTGTGTACAGGCATCTGAATTCTCACATGTTAAATGCGTAGTCCAGCATACACAGTTCTAAAAATATTTCATTAAAAATGTATATATTCACAATGCAGTACAAACTTCAATGATTATTAGCGTAAAATTGCATATAGTGCAGCGGTTGTAGGAGCCAATCCAAGGGACCTTCAGTTCTTGCTTCATTAGGGTTGAAAGCAGTGTGAGAACATACCTCCATGTGAGGAACGTTGCCCCAGCCATGGCTCACAGACAGAATATTTTAGGGGCAATGGGGGGTTTAGGCATTCAGAACCTTGCTAATTATGGAGTGACTGATACAGAGCCAGTAAATTGTGTAGGACAGAGGTTCCCAACCTCTAACATATACACCAGGATGTGGTTTTGTGGCTGGGTTGGTTAATTAACTATGTAAGCTGTATCATTTCAAGCCGCACCTTTTTTTAACTATCCCTTAATATTCACGTGTTCTGATTTCATCCGAAAGAATGGCATCAGTTAAATTTCCACAATCTCTGGTAAAATAAAGAAATGAAATAAAGAAAAAAAAGTAGCAAGTGGCAACAGTAAAAACACCTGGGGGGGGGCTCCAGAATTTTTGGTACTAGCCAGCTAGTCTAATTCAGCAAAAATAACAAATGTTTACTAGCCCTCAAAGTAATTCTCAAGCGTAAGGAGCCACCAAAGCCATCACATCTTACAATAATTACCTCCTTATCTCTCTTTGAATTCCCAAAACATCAATAACTACTAGACCAATGATCTCGTCGAAACTTATTTACTTTCGATGTCAGTTATCATATTGGTTGTGAAATGCTAATGAGGCTAATGGAATTTCTTGAATATATGACAGAAAGGCAGGCTCATCTGTAGCGCTGGCATAAAATTGTCCCCGATTTTTGTTAATTAAGAATCAAATACAAATCTCAGGAAGCACAGGAGGGCAGGCAGGGGGCACCCTGGACAGGATGCCAGTGCTTCACAGGGCACATCATCATCATGCACACTTGACACCAAAAACGGAGCCAAAAATCATAGGATGGGTGAGCCGGCAGAAAATCAGGGGGGCCGGTCCCATAACAATTCACGTGGTGACAAAATCACACAACAGACTCAACTCTGTATTTTTTGTATCAGTTTTTAAATGATCCATAGCATTACTAAGAGTGAATAAAGAGAAAGAAAAATCAGTTTGCTTCTCTACAGCACTTTTCCTCCACTGATCTAACCAAGGGGACGCCCACGTAGCACCTGGCTGTAGCAGATGGGTGGCCATTTCTTGAGGGTGGGACTGGACCGCGTGGGGGATCGCCGGCCGGGATCTCGAGGAGTTTCGCCGTGTGGTGAGTGCGGCAACGCGCTGCGTCAGAGCATGCTCCCCAACCTGACCTGACCTGAGCTGATCTAACCATGCATGCACATACCAGTCAGACAATCGTTTTAACGTAGTGTATCATTCACTATGAACGCTAAATGCGTGGGCCTACAACCAGACACACCCACCCATGCTGCCGTGGCGGCTTGGTGTACATAGAGCCAGAGGTCATATGTAATTACATTCATGCAGCCTAATACTGCTGGTATGAAGAAGCATAAACTGGATGTTAATTAAAAGAGATTAAAAGAGGAACATAATGGTGAAGAAAATAAAAACCTTGAGAAACTTCATTTAATTTATCTGACTAGAAAATCAGGTCCTAGATATAAAATAGCAACGAGAAATTTGGGACAGGCTACATAAGGGAAGACTGTGGAAAACAGCACGCATTTCTGACTGCTGTCAGTCCAAGTGGCCAGCTTTTTAGATATATTCTTAATCTTCAATGAACTATAGACTATGGTAAACATTTGAAGAGGAAAACAATCTTGGGAGATGCATGAAATAATTTGCCTGGAAAATCCACTTTCAGAGAGAAACCAAAAAATGAAAGTCATGACTTGAGGGGGAAATACAGATAAGTCAACAACACGAGACAAAAACCAAATGCCAAATAACTCCTCTAAAATGTATACATGCTGTTTCTCAGATAAAACCTTATTCTATGAGTCGACTATTTGGCTGCTGCCAAACGAAAAAACAAAACGGGTTAGCCAAGCAATATGTTTAATTTTTTTCAACACCTTATCACCTTGTAAGGCAGGAAATGATTTACACGTAACGTGGGATCTGTAGCTTACAATAAAACCGACACTTCAGTAATTCACACAAGAATGACACAGGATCTTGGAGCAGAACACCGATAACAGACCTTGACTATTCGTCACACATGTAAGAAGCATCAATATCACCCATAATGAGACACTATTCTGCACTTCCTTAAAATCCTCTGCAAACAGGCTTATTAAAAACTTAAATGGAAAAAGAAGCAAAAAACAAACACCCAAAAATGAGGGTAGCGGTAGTTTTAACTAGATTCAAACACCTGTGTAATATTCACAGAAAATCTTAATTGTCCAGTAAGGACGTAACTTTTAAGCATTCATGCTAGCGTGCCTGTTACATATACAACTGGACTGGCATCTACTTTTTGTTGGCACCTTGCCTGCTCCTGATTACTCTGTTCCATTGGGTTTGAAAGTATTTTGATTAGACTACAGTTGCTGAGGGAACGATTCAATGCATTGGAGATCTTTGATTTGAGGTAATTAATCGATTATTTGATAATATATCATACCATCCATCCATCCATCTTCCAACCCACTTTATCCTACTGGGTCGCGGGGGGTCCGGAGCCTATCCCAGAAGCAACGGGCACAAGGCAGGGAACAACCCTAGACAGGGTGCCAGCCTATCGCAGGGCACATTCACACACCATTTACTCACACGTGCACACCTATGGGCAATTTAGGAACTCCAATTAGCCTCAGCATGTCTTTGGACTGTAGGGGGAAGCCGGAGTACCCGGAGGAAACCTCACGACGACACGGGGAGAACATGCAAACTCCACACACATGCAAGCCAGGTGGAGACTCGAACCTAGGTCCCAGAGGTGTGAGGCAACAGTGTTAACCACTGCACCACCATATCGCCCCCATAATGTAGCATACTCTAAATTAAAATCTTTTTTAACTTTACTAGAAAAAAACACAGATATTAGACCTACCCCAGGCACTAAATTACACACTTTTAATGGAATACTAATAAAGTAGAAAATTATATAAAAAAAAAAACGTTAATCAATAAAAAAGTTATATATTAGTTATTATTAAACAGGGAGAACACGCCGGTTGAAGGCTAACATTACTTTTTACATAGCTACCTCAGGGTCCTGACCATTACTACGGTAGCGTAATAACGGCACAACACAGAGCTCACACTCTTTATTTGTGCGCAGGCAGCGCCACCGAACTTCCCCCGCAAATTCATCGGAAACAACGACAACACGTTACCGCCACCTGCTGACGCGATGCGCTGTCACAGTAACAAATTACTACAGGTAGCTTGCAATGCCTGTGCTACAAAACAGAGGTGTTTCCCAGATTATTGAGGCACAAAGAGTATCTTAAGTATTATAGAGAGCGTTCTACACTACTAACAGGGGTGATTTTTCCAAAAGCGGGATAGAGCAAATAAATCAAGTAGCGTTTCCCTTATGAATATTACTGAACCTTCCCCTGCTATCCGTTTCAGACATGGAGTGGTCTTCTCGTAGGCATGTACGACCAACAATACGACCAAACATTTTATCACAGCAATTTCCACAATATACGCTACCATTCAAAAGTTTTTCACGCTCCAGGTTTTCACCACTTTTCCATTTATTCCATAAACTGCCGAATTTTAATTTTTGTTAAGCACTGAAAAGTTTGAGCGAACAACTATAAATGAAAATATAAGTCAAATAAAACGAGTCCTTTATAACATGGAAAGAGTATGTAACTGCATGTCTGACATCCTATTAATTGGTTGTGTGGTGATGGTATAGTCCAATTCTAGACTGTCCATTAACTTCAAATGCACTAGTTAACTGTTTCATCCTATGAAACAGCAGTATTTAGTCCCTTGTAGAAAGAATGCCTCAAATTCTCTCTCCTGTTATAACTGCAGGAGGAAGTTACTTTGATGAATCAAAGATATGACATTTTCTTGCTAATGAAGGTACTCAAATGGTGAACATGCTGTAAATTTATTTAGCAAAGAATATTGAGTATATGTGTGAAGGCATAACACATACTACTGCCATGTTTATTATGCATTATGAATGAACTATGAAGCTCTCCTCTATAATGCACTATGAATACTTTCATAAAACATTATAATGGTCAGGATAAACCATTATAATGCATTATGAAGGTATTTATAGTGTGACAAGCTGCAGAACAGCAGGTCCAAAAGATGGCAGCGGTGGGAGTCATCAAAGCAGTCGACAGCCGGTGGGCAGCTCCGACAGTCATCACCAAGAAGGACAGGTTGTGGTCTTTCTGCATCGACTATCGATAGCTGAACGTGGTGACGAGGAAGGAGTCCCATCCGCTGCCACACAACTGGCAATCCTCATTGCTGAGCACCAGTGATATTGGGGGTGGACTATCTGTTCACGAGCTGGACACAGGATACAGCCATGGCCAGACAGAAGAAGGTGTATGATATCCTCTGCCAGACCGTCCAGCCTGGGGACTCTTTGGCTGTACAGAAGGGGGAGGCACCCAAGCTAGGCAGCCACTGGAGGGACCCCATAGGGGCCAGATTTCCCAGATGAGATACAGGGTGCACATGTCAAAGCAGTGCAGGACTGTCATGCAGTGCAATACTGTGCAGTCCAGTAATATCATGTGTCGGGTTAATTTTTGGAAACAGTGGTGTGCGTGTGCCCAGCGTGTGTGATGTGGGTAGTGGGGGCGACTCGCACAGTGGGTAGTGTTTGCGTGTCGTTAGGAGTGAATGGTACAGGTGCAGTAAACGCCACCTTGTGGCCGAGTAAACCACAGTGCTGAAGTGCTTTGAACAATTAAAACAATTAAAGTAGCATGAGCTGCATGCAGCTATTCTTGTCTACAGCATCGTCTTTGAATCAGCAACCCAAGGTAACACTGGCGTGCACAGATAGAGACGAGGTGGTGCTGAAGCACTTGCCCTTTTGCCCTCAGTCCAAAAAAGTGCCCTT
>JAODJW010000094.1:14140038-14153175 GCA_026777045.1 Hyperopisus bebe
GTGCATATATATTCCCTTTTTTCTTGAGTCTGTTTGCTCATGCAAAATGAATTGTGATTAATATAGATTAAAAATGATAATCTAAAGTAATCCACAGCAACCCTGTGATTAATCTGACTAAAAATTGTAATCGTTTGACATCACTAATATATATATATATATATATGGATTAGGTTAACCAAATGTCCCCAACATTGTAATAAAAACCTGTTTTTTATGTTGTGGGCACCATTTTCCAGGTCCTCACAAAGATCTGTGAATGCAATCAAAAAACTAAAAATCTCATGTTGTTTGGTTATTTATTGTTAAGGTTAGGGTTGGGTAGGGGTTAAGGTCGTCATGTTGGGATTGGAGTTTTCCCCATATAAATTAATGGAGAGTCCCCACAGAGGTATAATTACAAACCTCTCTATGTGTGTGTGTGTCTTTAAAGTTTAATTTATTAGCGTCAACTCTTGTCTAAACTTTTAATTCTGGGATAACCAACAACAGAGGTGCTGAGCGTCAGGCTACAGCATTTGAACCACCTATATGTCCACTTACAGTTTTTCTCAATTACTTTGGCACATTTTATGGAACATGCCTGACTTTCTAACAACTATGACAGTATTTCTTAAAACGGTTTATTAATACTGCAGTTCATTTAAGCTGCAAGAGGCCATAACGCCCACAACAATTAGGGCAAACTCATGTCTCAAAACCAAATTATACTGTCAATGAATTAGTCATGCAAATAAAATGAAATGCAGGCCTGCCTCATCATCGATCTCCACAATTCTCGTTTCCCGCTTTCTCAGTTTCTGATTGATCACTTGTCTTTAGCAAATCGATTGTTATTCATGTCAGACACCAGTTTTAACATCACAAGGCACCACATTAGAGTATGTAATGTTCAAAAAAAGCACTTACATGTACTCACATAACGTTTTCATGTTTTTACTGAAACTGAAAGTCTCAAGATACGGTATACAACAGCTTACAAAAAACTCATACAGCACTGTGTAAGACCAAAACAACAAAATACAACAATGATGTATCACTGCGATATATGGAATATACTTTTGAATCATACTGAAAGTTTGGTGAACTGTTTTGCATGTGGTGGTTTGCACGATGATCGCGTACATATAGAGATTTGGATGCAAAATAATTTCACCAGGAATCTACATAATGCATTTTGAACAAAAGTCTGGATTACACTCATTGTTTCACAAATGTTAATTGTCATTTGAGAACCGTGCTAAAGCAATCAAGAAAAACAAAAAGAAAAGAAGGGAAAAAAAGTGAATTTAACAAAGAAAAAGATATTCATTGCAAAAATACTGAGCCAAGGGTAGCCTAATGTTTTTTTTTTTCTGTATGGAAACAACGATGGACCAACACAAAGGTCTGCAAACAACATAAAAATAAAACTTATTGATTCATGCATTCTTACTTAAAACATGTTATTCATCTGTTGCTCCACATCACATATAAATTATTGACACACCTATTAATCTGTCGAGTACAGTGTACTGCGTTTAAAAAAATTAGTATGTATGTTTTAGCTCACTGGTCGTTCTTTTAATATGGCATTAGTACTTAAATCACTGTATATTTGCTCCTGGGATTGCTTCACCTCTAGCCTTTTGCAGGTTTTGTCTGTGCCCATGACGTGCCATCTGAACCTGACATGCCATCTGAACAGAAATCTCATGTGAAGGAGCCACGCACTTCTTAAGAAAATCATCAGTTAAACATTTTCCACCCATGATGGGCTTCCTAAAATGTTTACTTTTAATGTTTCTATTCATGATTTGTACCTTTACAATATTACAAAGCAGAAAACACAAAATATCTACGCCACCGTTCAAAAGTTTGTGGTTACTTTGAAATTTCCTTGTTTCTGAAACAAAGGCAATTTTTTTTGTCCATTACAATAACATCAGGTTAATCAAAAATAGAGAGTAGACATTAGTCATTTTGTGAATGATTATTGTAGCTGAAAACTCGCACAGATTTTTAATGTAATATCTATAATGGTGTGCCCACTATCAGCCACCATCGATCCTGTGTTCCAGTGGCATGCTGTGTTTGTAAATCCAAGTTTATCATTTTAAAAGGCAAATTTGATCATTAGGAAACCCTTTTGAAATGATGTTAGCACAGTTGAAAACTGTTTTGCTGATTTAAAAAAAGCAATGAAATTGACCTTCTTTGGATTAGTTGAGTATTTGGAGCATCAGCAGTTGTGGGTTCGGTTGAAGATTCAAAATGGCCAAACTTTCTTCTGAATCTCATCAGTCTGTTCTTGTTCTGAGAAATAAAAGTTATTCCACATAAAATTTCTAAGTTATCCCAAACTTTTGAACAGTAGTGTACATCTCACTATAAAGTAAAAAAAATGCCTACACAGCATGCATTAATAGGGAATAAACAATAGTGAGTATAGTACATTAAAGTAATGAAATCACTGGATTTACTGGAGACCATGAAGAAATATTGTATAATTACACAACTGTTTTTCCTCTTGAATGTTTGGATTAGATGACACTATGGATGGACTCTGTATGCTACACTCTCTGATCAGCATATGGTGGTGGCCTGCTGTCACTTCCAAACCTGACCACCAGAGGAAGCCAGGGAGCAGCCTCAGATACTCTCACTCTAGTTCAAAAGCCCACTGGCAGCAAGGAATGGGTGACATGGGCAGCTGCATCTTGCCGGGGGGCAGCACCGGGCACCCGCTCAAAATAAAAGAATCAGAGTGGTGATATCTGGCTATCGTTTTTCTACTACTCCTCATGTCCAGGGCGGTCGGTAATAGCAGGAACTGGGGGATGCGACCCCCCTCAATATCAACAGACTCCCCCACCCCACTACACCCCAGTACATGAACAGATATCTATTTAGGGATGAACAACATTGTGATAAAAAATCATGCTTTTGGGTTTTGTGGTCATTGCTCATAAGGTCAGATTTTGCTATTTAACTTGTTTCTGTCACGATACACATGAAGCGGCAGGGGTTAAATACACATATCTGATTGACAGTTTCATACATGATAATGTCAAGCAAGTTTATTTTTTGTGTGCTGTAGCCTGGTATTCCTTCCAGCAGATACCGTCAAGAAACTAAACAAATGAGAAAGTAATGTTAGCCCTCCCCTCCCCAGCCATGCCCCCACACCCAACACATGACCTTTTTCTGTTCTCATCCCTTCCCTTCCCTGTGATCATGCATGCAGATTAACTTGTGATGCCGGTATTTTCTCATTACAGAAGGGGAGCGAATGCATAATGAGTTGCATTTTTTTCAGAAGTGGCTGGTAATTTCAAATGTGATGTTTCGACTGAGCTCAACAAATATCACCAGATATGCAAGCTGTTTTATGTGCAACCTGACTTTCTGTCTTGCAGGCGACTGGCACGGAAACTGACACTTTGACTAGCACTTTGGCTAGCTTAGCTAGAGTGACCTTAGGTCTCAGAGACGGAGCTCATGCGGGGGTGCGGGGTGCGACCACTGGCGATGACTGTCAGGAATCCCCCACAAGGGCCCCCCAGCCCTGGTCTGTCTGTGCTTGCTGTCAGAGCCCGTAGATGATTTTAGCTCCACCACTGGTCCCGCTGTTAGTATCAGGCTACATCCACACTGCTACGTTTTAAGATATAGACATTAGTCTCAGTTTTCCCATTTCATACACGCTACCCCAGATATTTCAGCCCCCAAAAATAGAGACTTTTTAAACACTCTGACAGTCATATACTTCATATCTATTTTAAAGTGGACGAGTGACAACGGAGACTCCAAAAGTGCCCCAATTGATCGCTCCTCATCACGTGGCCCATCCCTGATTTGATCCTACTAGTTATGCCCACTTATTGTCTGATTGCTCACCAGGTTACGCTACACAGAAGTAAACAGTATTCCAAAATGGCGGAAGATGAGAAGCTGCTTTCAAAGACGCCTTCCCTGTTGCAAGCTGGCCTGTATGCAGATGACTGCTGCATATTTGCTCAAAAAGAAACTAATTTACTGATCATTGTGTCGATGCACGCATGCCCAACGTAGACTAATAGTTTCAGTGTGTATGGAAATACTTTTGTTAACAATGTGAAAACGGCTGTGAGGATGGAGATGGTTTTTGTTTGACAACTCAGTTTTTAAACGAAAACATAGCGGTTTGGATGTAGCCTGAGTCAATTTAGGAGTCAGTTTGAGGTTATTCATTTTTCCCCGCTGCACTGCAACACAGGATCTTAGGGTTCCCCCACCCGCACCTGCCATTTCCAACTTTAACCCCCATGAAACAGATATGCTCAATTCTTATTTTTCATTATGAATCTGCTTGTTACTGAGGCTGATAGGCTTCGCATGCAGAGTGCAAGGATGAAACATATACCTCAGACTGTAGTCCTGACAAAATCATTTTATCATATGGTTATTATTTGAGTTATGTTTAGTTGAGGAACTGCGTTAAAACCGTGTTAGTCTTGTTTTGAATGATGAATTCTTAATTATTTTAAAATCTTTCTTACATCGCATCCTTTTACGATGTGACTATTGCACATTGCCCCTCCAGTGTCAAACTGCTTCCAACCCCATTAGTCATGTATATCATATCATGTCACTGTGTAGGTCAAATACCCTTGTTGGAGTGTACCCTCAGGGGTCTGCCTGTTGTACCCTTAGCTATAGGTAAATGTACCTTTGGGGGTACAGAAATGGACTTTGATGAACATTTTTGTACCATTGGGGGTACAGTAACATTGTTTGTACATGTACTGTAGGGTCGGTTCCTCAGAGTCGATTTCTGTACCTCAAATTAGACTAAAAGGTATATTTCCCTACAGCTAGGGTACATTTGGCAATCCCAGTGACAAGCAAAGGTACAAATTGGTGCTCTTTTTTCTGACTGGGGGGAGGGGGTGCTGAATAGGGGGGTTCCCACAGGGCACCATACAAGCTGGAACTACCACTGCAGCAGCCAACTAGCAGATCAGTTAATCAATTAGTTAAAATTAGCTTCAGGTGAGATTAGTTAGCCTTTCCTTTTAAGGCTTTGCGTAGAAATGAGGCTTTGCGTAGCACTGAGGCTTCCATCCAGATGATTTGCCGGAGGTTTCCCGCTGGTAGTCTCATGTAACCCGGTGTGCAACAGTGACACCTAGTGGTGAATATGGCGATGGCAAAAATGGGGCTTCTGAGAAAGAAAATTGAAACTATTGATTCAGAAAGAGTCTTTCAAAGTGTTCGAACATCTAATTGCCAGATAGTGCCTCATAGATACTGTTATGGAGAAACATGCAAAAAACAGAATGCAGGTGCTATTAGTAAAGGAATATTCAATAAACAATCATTTAATGCCACTGGACCAGTTATCTGCCTAGAGTGATATTTAACATTTTGTATGTGTTTTTTATTATTAACTTCTAAACTTAGCACAAAATGTAAGGATATTTGTGTTTGGTTGATTATTTCTTTGTTGTGACAATGCTTCTTGACAATAAATCTAATACCGTTGGAAAGCCTATTTCTTTCCCATTTTAAATGGTGCCACATTTGTAAGGAAAATGCATTTGTGGGCTGAGCAGCAGAGTTGAGTATGTGGGTTGTGCCCATGAAAAACATGCCAAATCCTCTCTGCCAATGTCAAACAACTGATTCTGCTATTGGCTCTTGTTTGGTGTCGTTTAGTGGATTGGATGATTGAAGTCTGAAGAAACAAGATATTGGCAATTTAACAATTTATTCATTTAACAAGCAGGAGCCTCAGTAGTGTGTGGAAGAACCAGACAGAGCCACAACAGCCTGGCCCCTCCTCATCATGCTGGTCACCAGCTTGGCCACACACTGCGTTGGAAGGGCAACTCATTCTTCAAGCAGCATTTGTCACAAGTCAGCCAATGTGGTGAGTCCATGTCTCTCAGAGGCTGCAAATGGAGCCACTGCTAATGTTGGCTGCAGAAATACAGATAGCCAGACACTGGAAGCTGGTTTAATAGCAAGATCAGCACACCAACTGATGTGAGCGAAGTGCAGCACCGGCTGCATAAGGACATGTGGCTCCACGAGGATAGAGACAGGGAGGAAAAGCCTGCCTTAGATTGCACCGCCTGTAATCCTCCATACTCACACAATGATTGCCCTGTATGCAACAAAAGAAGTCAGAAATATTATAAGCTGTCATACTTTGCTACTGCATGTGAAACTAAGACAGTTAAAGAGTTGGTGGTGCTTGAACACGAAAGTGAATTTCTTTTCCCTCAGATCATGTTTTATGGGCCTGACACTGCTGAAAGATGCTCTACTGCTCTACCAATACAGAGCAGATCACTTAAGTTTAAAACTGACACCAGTGCTGATATCTCCATAATTTCTTGTGCTACGTATGAGAGCGTGCAAGTGTGACTCCCGCTGATAAGTCTGGTGTTGAAGCTGGTAGGCCTGAAGCCTGTATCACAAAGCCAGATTCTAACTTAGCTGGATAACTTGTCATATTTAAGGTATCCCAGTTTAAATGGACTTTATCTTTGTTTGCTTGCATTTAGCCCGACTACCTTCCAATACATCGATAAATCCGATACAGTTATCTTGCAAACCTAAAAACCCAGCATCGCGATACAGGCCTCTGTTGGAAAAGCTAACTGTATTGGTAAATTCCTTGCCATTTTGACCCCAGATGTAATTCACTCTGCTTATTGGACAGATGTTTCTTTGTTTCTGTTGTCTTTCTGTTACTGGTTCTGCCCACTATTACATATCATACCTCTCCATTTTGTTAGGCTGCTTTCTTTTTCATCATTGTCTTTATAAGTCCTGTCCAGACAATGAACAGAAGGCCATTGCTTTGAATTTGTTGTACTTATTGTTTTTTGTTATATACTGGTTTTATTGTACCTGACCCTTGTTGCAGTTTGACAGTTGATTTTTCCTTTTTTGGATTTGGTTGCTTTGGATTCTAGACAGCCTGTAAATATATATAAATAATGTGTCTTATCTGAGGAAGTAGGAAGTATGACAGCATTCTGTTTTAATCTATTTATTCACTGTTTTGGCTAGTTAGACAGTATTGTGTATCTTTATTTTCTTTTTGTTTGGGTTAGGTAGAGGAGTACTTTTTCAAGTTATAGGTGTTATTGTTTGTTATTGTGCCCTAGTCAATTCCTGAAGTTGTTCCCTCTGCTAATAAAATCACTGGGGCATAAAAAGTAGTGGTCTCACTCTAAAACTTAAAACTTGCCAACACAGAAAGAAAAGTGGAAATAATAAATTTCAGGATTGTTGTTGTTGATGGACCATTCACTAACAAGCTTTTGGGGCCATATTACTGTTTGCAAAATGGGGCTGATGAAATAAGTGGGTGAGATCACAGAAACTATGTAAAATGATATTGGCATGAAGCATTGTGAACTGTTACGGTCTGTGGTCATTTGCAACTAAAGTGGAGTGAAATCACCACTTTCTTTGTCCCTGTAATTTTACTGGGGAGGGACATGAAGAGCCAACCAAATGAAAATAACACGTAAAATACCACTAGAAAAAAATTAACCAAAACAAAAGATGAAAATAAGTATACACAAAACTTACCTGAAGGTCCGCAACACTACACACCACATCGGGAACTAATACCTGAAGATGCACGTAGGGTTGATTCACCTGGAGTCCAGTTTCTGGTTCTCCTTTCAACCGGGTCAACCCTGGTTGTTGGAGCACAAGCCCCATTTGGATTGGAAGGTAGGGGAGTTCCGGGACTGGTTGGGCAAGTACTTTGGCTGGCCCCTGAATGTCCTTCTCCACGTCCGAGGACCCAACCTGCACTGGACCCCTGAAGCCACCTCCACCTTCCAGAGACTAAAGGAACTGTCCTGCTCTGCTCCAGTTCTCCACCAGCCTGACCCATTACTCCCCTCATCGTGGAGGTGGATGCTTCTGAGGCTGGTTTAGGCGCCGTCCTCACCCAACGTGATCCACAGACCAGCAAGTTTCACCCCTGTGCCTTTTACTAGATGAAGGTAACCCCCGAACAGCGGAACTACAATGTCAGCAATGTCACCATCAAAGCCGCTCTAGAAGATTGCCCACATTGACTAGAAGGGGCCCAACACCCCTTCCAGATGCTCACTGACCATTGGAATCTGGAGTACCTACATGACACTAAATGGATGAATTCTTGCCGGGCCCGGTGAGCACTTTTCTTCACGTGCTTTGACTTCCATGTAAGCTGTCATCCCGGTTCCAGTAATGCCAAAGCCGATGCTCTCTCCCACCTGCACGACACATACCGCGCCGCTGATGAACCCCTCCCCATTTCTCCCCTCAGTCATGTTTTATGGGTCCGATCACTTGTGGAACAACTGGTGAGGCTCAACCAGCAACATCCTGATCCCACTGAGTGCCCGCCAGGATGAGTGTATGTCCCATCTCAGCTCCGCAACTCGGTGCTTCAGTGGGTTCACAGCTCTTTGGGATCAGGGCGTGCTGGTGTGGCTGCAACCAGTGGACTGGTGTCCAGATGGGAATGGGGGCCGGACTGGCGACAGGAGGTGGAGCAGTATGTCAGTTCCTGCCCCATGTGTCCCCCAAATCTCTACCCACACCTTGCTGCCCATAGTCTCACATCTCTCTGGACTCCCTCATGGACCTGTCGCTGTCCCAAGGTCACAGCTCCCTTCAACCTAAGAATTAAATTGCATCACCCAACCTTTTCAGAATCTTACTTTTCTCACTGTACTGTTGTGTTTGGCTAACTGGAGACACACCTTTGTCAAATAAACTATCAGTCCTCACATTTCCCAAAAGACTTAACTGCATTGACATGTTCTTCTTGCACAAAAAATATCAACATTCTTATTTTACAGCATATACCCAGGATTACCTACAATCAACAATAACAGTATTTATAAATAAGGCCTTGACCATAAACCAACAAGAGAATTTATCTTTTCAGATGGCTGAACTGACATATTGAATGATTAAGTGTCAGTCCTCTTTGGGTCAAGAACCTGCACGAGGCCCTGCTTCACTACTTGGGTTTAAAAATGCATCATAATCCATAACAATTCAATGAAATAGAAGTTGAATAGAAATACACTGAAGTCTATTAGCTTAGTGAAACAGAAAATGTTTTTCTTCACTGAGTTTCCTTTTATCAATCTAAGGCTGGTGCTGTTTTGCACAATGCTTTGTCAGACATGTTTTGAACTGCTGCACATCTTGGTTTCATATGGAAATTATTGTGATAATACATTGGCATTAAATATATTTCCATTTGTTTTGGTAAAGCCTCACCTTGTCTTAAAGAAAGTTTCTGTGCAATGCATGAGGCAGAAGGCCATATAAAACTGCCCAGATCTCCAGCTACTGTAACCGTATTAGTCCTTAATTATAATTGCTTGCTTGATACAGGTTCATAAGTGTGTCCTAATTGTTTGGCAATACTCATTTGTCCACACAACCTGTCAACCAAGTCAGTTATCAGAAGTATAAGGAGCAAATAGTATATTACTTTATTTAGGTTATGTAGATGGTACAGTGGTCAGTGAATTTTTGTTAAGTCTAACAACAAATTTGTCACGGACTAACCCCGGGGATCCCCAAGTGACATCAGGAAGACCACGCCCCTGGGGGAATCCCAGACTGGGCTTACCTTCTTCAATAAGGAATGTGCCTGGGTTTTTCCGGTCTTCCTGGTTCATGTGCAGCTTTGCCTCTCAGCTGATTCCAAGCTTCTCCAATCAATGGAGTCTATTTTGGTTAATCTGATCTTGCACTCCAATGCAAGATCTTCATGGTTTGTACTGAATTCCAGTGTTTTTTCCTGTCTGTCTACCTGGCTTTCTGGACCCTGCTTCCGTCCCCAGATTCTGAGACCTGCCTGCCTCCCCGAACTCCGACGTACATCGCTCGACTTTTGTCTGCCCATCGACCACTGAGTACCTGTCTGAGCACCCTGACTCACATCGCCCAACCATTGCCTGTTTTTTGACTATGAGTTTTGTCATTCGATTTGGACTTAGTGGTGAGACCTTGGTGTCTCTACCTCATTGCCACTCTCGAGAGTAGCCCTGCCCCAAATAAAGCTGTTTTTCATCCCTGAATCCACGCAAGAGTCCTTCTTACTTGGTACCCCAGACAGAATTTTCCACCCTAGTGTGCTTGAGCAGCTAAGTACTTCAATTATACCGTGTAACTCTCTGTTATGGTTCAAAGTGAATGATGATTTAAATGGTGAGTTTATTAGTTGTAATGAATTGTGTCCTGACCTTAAATTTATTTTTGAGAAAAAGAGAAAAATATATTTTAGGCATTTAACTCTGCCATATGTATGAAAATGATTTGTTCGCCATTGCTCTTGCACTACTCCTCTGATATTTAATATTTAACAACATGTTTTAGCATTGATCTCTTCAGGATCAATTTTATTATTAAGTATTGGTTAAATAAAATAAACAGTTCCTGATCTAATTCAGCTTGGAGTTATGAAGTTGGAATGTTTTTGATCATGGCTGTTACTCCTGTGCTGCCTAGTTAATGTATATTTTTAGATGTAGTATTTAGTGCTTTAAATAGTTATTATTAGCAATACAAACTGCAATACAATACAATACAACCCAATACAAAAAGACCGTAGAACTGAAATCCCAGGGACAAATGAGGGTATTACTTCCTTTTTTTCTTTGATTATATGTGCAATTACAAAACAGACCACCAGGGTGTGACACAGTTAATGAAATAAAATGTATACAGTTGCACAGTGTTCCTGTATTTGTGCTGTGTGCATTTATCCTCCGGAGCATGAAGCGTGGATCGGGGGAGGGGCACCTGTACCCGGGTAACTTTTATAGCAGGGGTAGCAACCCTGATCCTGGACTGCCAGTATCCAGCCGGATTTTTATCCTCCCTGGTCCCTGATGAGTCGCACTTAATCTCAGGCAGAAAGTAGCAGCTGTTAGGATAGAAAAACAGCTGGATACTGGGCGGAAAAAACGACATCTTGCTTACCTTATGTGTTGATTTACACATAACATATTTCTTTTCTATCGATAGGGTACCAACAAACCACTTATGCAAAGGTGCAAAGTTCCAGTACAGAACATGTGTGATTCTGGTCTTGCTATCCATCCATTTTCTGGATCCACTTGTCCTATTCTGTGTCACAGATCTTGTCCCAGAAGCTATGGGCACTAGGCAGGAAACAACCCAAGGTGGGGTACCATCCCGTCACAGGACACACTCACTTACCACTCACACCTACAGACAATTTGGTAACTACAACTAACCTCCACATGTTTTTGGACCGTGGGGGGAGGTCAAAGGACCCAGAGGAAAGCCCACAATAACATGCGGAGAACATGCAAGCACCACACACATGGAGCTATGCTAGAGACTTGAACCCTGGTACTGATGGTGTGCGATAGCAGTGTTAACCACTGCACCACCATGTCACTCTACTGCTCTTGGCAATTAATCGCAATTTCGACTCTGGCGATTCCTGCCTCCTCAAAACTCCATCCATGATGTAGATGCGTGGTGGTGCGCGTTTGAGTAAATAAATGTTCTGAGATCATACATTAATAAAATACGTCTTCTTCAGTGAATGTACCCCTCCACTTTTGCCTTGAAATACTGCCACCTCCTTTGTTCAGATGACGTGCCATGCCTTACAAAGTAGACTGTAATATGCACTCTCCCCCTCTGGTTCAAATTTGTCCATTATTGTACAATGCACTTTTCATCTGGTGGTTTGAAACTGTTTCAAAGCATGTTGACTTCATATGGTACCCTCTGACTTTATATGGAACCCTCTGTTCTTATTTGCTCTGTTACCTTTTTAAACTGTACTAACGAAATGAAAATGATGTAGAATTATTATATTGTCTGTCATAAGTACATTCTTTCTGACTTATTTGGAGCTTTCCTCTTCTACACTCCCACCATCTGATAGCAGACATCATTTGAATTTATATTTTTTCTTTTTGTTCCGTACTATATTTAATTTTAGCGCTTTCACCATATGGAGACACCATACAATATGCTGTAATTGCTGTTTCTTTTTTTAGTTCAGCGAAGGCGTGTGGACTTAGGTTATCTTTGAGACAGAGTTCACGCTCAACTAACTGTGCTTGGCAAGTGGGCCAGTGAGCTTTGATGCAAATAAGCAGGAAACACATGTTTTCTTGCAACACACGTCTCCTGCCAAACACTTTACCAGCATCAAAATGCAAGCAGTCAAATGCATACAATGCCAAGGCGTTTTATGTGTATGTGCACAGACAGGCACAATGGGACAGAAAGATATATAAAAAGGACAAGTGCACAAGTGGATATGTTTGAAACAGCTGTCATTGATTGGATGCTTTTTCCTTTCCTTGTTAATCACGCCATTCTCTTTAGGCACTATAAAATGATTTCTGAGATGAAGGGACCGCCAATGCCTGGCACCACCAATCACACGTCATCTGCATAGATCACAATGAATGCCATTTTTAATGCTTATCTGTTTGCTTTACATATTGATTTACAGCTAAACGATTTGCTTTGTGTGGGGATGGGCTGTTTGCATAAATGAGCAGCTAACTAATAAAATGGCTTGCTGAGTGTGTGTATATATATAAAAAAAAAAACACTCAGTCCTTTCCTGTCATACTGTCGTTTAGAAATATCACTATTACAGAGACAAGTACTTCTGTGTTTGAGATACTGCACTGACACCTGTGCTGTGTGAACACAAGCGTGACATGAATAATAGCATGATGCAAGTGTGCTTTTGTCTATACTGTCAGGCATTTCATCGTGCACAAAGTTAACCAAACTCTTTATTATATAAAAAAAGAAAACTGTACAATAGTTGCAAGAAAACATTTCTGAGCTACAAATGGTAATTCATGAAGAAACATGTACACACTGGTAACGGCCTAAAGCACTGTGACTGCAGTGCATGTGTGTGCCATGCATGTAACACAAATAAGATATAAAAAGAATTTTTATGTTATTTTTTTGCAAAAAAACATACAAAAAAACATTGCCAACATTTTGGATACTGACAGATAATACACACATTTCCCAGTGGAGTGGGATTTTTTATTCTTTCACTCTGAAGGCTTAGTCTTAGTTAAAATAGATTAGCATATGTGTTTATGGTTACTTGTGTTT
>JAODJW010000094.1:14159540-14185071 GCA_026777045.1 Hyperopisus bebe
CAATATTGTAACAGGCCTTCCTTTTTTCAAGACTAGTTGCAAACTAGGTGTTAACATATTTCCATGTGCTGCACATTTATCAACTGTTCCTTGCTTCAGGCTTACCATGACAATGCATTAGACAAGTGATCCAGCTGCTGGACACCTTAGGACTGTATCCTGTCAGGTGGCGGCTGTTCTTGTTGCTGTAGTTGATACAAGGCCACCTATTAGGAGGCCAGAGAGGCAGAGGACCGGAAGTCCCAGAGGTCATAACAAGATCATTATACATATTTCAACTCTGTACATAGCAGTATTTGTACTGGCAGCATTGCGTATTTTGGGTTTTGCATGTGTTCAGAGTTCTGGCCTTTGTAAATTCTTTGGATGATATTATTGCCTGTGCTTAACCACATACCACTAAATTTGTTAGATTGACTTGGGGGGGGGGGGAGTGCTTTTTGGGTCTCCACGACATTGACAGAGCCATATTCTCCTCCTGTCTTCTTCACATGCAAGGACACGCACTCGCAGACCACAGACAATTTATAGAGCCCAGCGCTATCAACCCCATGTCCTGTGAAGGAAACTTGTATGACACAGAGAGAGAGAACATGCAAACTCTCTGCCTACGATCTGGGGTTCATTCGTGGAGATATGAGACTACAGTGTATCCACTGACTCATCTTGCTATCCCTTTATTACTATACTTTTATGTATGACTTTTTTTTACATTATGACATTTTAAAATGGTGTGTGAGCATGCCCTGTGATGGGTTGGCACCCCATCCTGGGTTATTGGCTCTTCTGGGATAGGCTCCAGACCTCCATGACCCTGCATAAGACATGCGGGTACAGAAGATGGAAGGATGGATGAACATTTCGACACTGGTAATTGTGAGAAAGTAAAAGGACCACTGTTAGTTTGTGATGTAGCTAAATCTTTTTTTTCCATTGCAAATCATAGATCAGAGCTTTGATGTAGAAAGGTTTCTGTTCCTGTTAGCCTATGCATTGTCATGTGATATTACAATGTTGTAATGTAAATATAAGATTATGACTGAATTTTTCTTCAGATGCTTGCAGACCATGCAAATTCATTTTCCTTTTCATTTTTTCCACACAATGCTTGGAAGAAACATGGTGTTATTATACACGATGGTCAACATCAGCTTACGTTGATTAAGGATGCATTCAGAATTGGCTGGTTTGGTGTCCTTAATGATGTACAGTATGGCTTCCTCTTGCTCATACATTGACACTCTTAAAACTTGGGAATATTCTAACTGTGCATCACACTGAGCAGACAAGTGAGAAAATGAATTACACACCATTTCTTTTTTCCTTCATTTATTTTATTTTATTTTATTTATGCTGGTTGAAATCTCTTCTCCATTCTGAGTTTCTGCTGATGTTAAACAAGGATCTTGTTTTGGAATCAAGGACCAGAGTCCTTCTTGGACTGATCATGTCTATAAAAGTGAGCTAAGGCAAGGTGATTCTTGTTTCTGAGCTCCACCAGGACAGTAGAACACTCCTGAAACCTCAATCGGGACAATAATCATAAACATTTCAATTGTCATATTTCAAGCTATGAGTCTGAGGAACAGTATACAGTTCTGAGCAAAAGCTTTAGCCAAAGCTGCCAAAGAAAACTATATTTTCCTGTCCTAAAGCACCTGTCCTAAAGTTACCCCAGTATTACCTTTAATCATCAGATACACCCACGTCTTTGACAAGCTTCTAGCATACCATTTGTGGGAAATCAGTGCCACATAAAATTATTTTAAAAATCAATTAATTTTGTGAGCTGGTGGTGAAATTTAGCAAATAGATGGAATGATGGAGGTACCCCAGAGGAGAGGTTTGGGAACCAAAGCAGTGTCCATCTAGCCATCCAACTAGATATCAGTAACATTTTTGAGAATTTCATGTTAACCTTTGTCACTGTTAACTTGCTTACATTCTAATGCAATGTTAAATTGTGGTTTTTTTGAGCAAATATACACTTATTACCCAGATAAACAGTTATATACATTTTCTTCGCCTGCCTAAGACTTTTGCAGCATACTGTATATGAGGAAATTTACTGGTGTGCTGTTCTCAGTAACTGCACATATTGCTTCATATCGGTCAGATCAAATGACCAGTGGAGTGTTTCTGACACCCAAACACACTCTTACAAACAGAACAAGTTAGAAGATAGAATGAAATACAGTACAATCATATTGGGTTCAAACACCGAACCTGCTCCTTACTTGTGGCCACGAACATCTTGAAGCCCAGAAAATAGAAAGCTGGGATAAGCTGCGATGCTGATAACCTGCCAGTTGAGGGCGCCTGGCTGTTAAAACCCAAGGCAACAGATTAATTACATGATAATCGAAAGCTAAGAAATACAGAAGAAATATAGATCATAAATAAACAGAAAATTGAGAATACTGAAACTCTAGAAACTTTGTCAACATGATCAGGACATATGATCAGGAAACAGCCAGAGGTTTGATTTTAAAGCATTTTGATAACAAGAAAACAAATCAAACACACCACCATGCACTTTTGAAATGCCACAGTAATACAAGGCAGGGAAAAACTAATTACAGTAATTATTGTTGTACAAAGGGCATATTTCAGACATATACAGTACATATATCTGCCTTGTAAGTATTCAACATAAAATGCTTCATTCTCACAACATGTTTAAATGCTACATTCTCTGAATGTTTTATATGGATATTACAAAGAGAAAAACCTTTTTAGTGCTGAGCAAAGAGTATGTACAGGCAAGCTTAATCCCACACATTTCAGGGCTTTGAAAGCAACCTTCAGTCCATTACAACTGTAAACAACATCAAATGCTATTTATATAATGTACACGTTTGTTGCTACGTGAAAGATGGCGGCTAGAACACGTGATCTTCAGGCTTCGAATGTCCAGGTGTACTTTAGCTGAGAAGTGTCAAGGTTGCATTCACTGTCTTTACTGGTACAACAGGGCCACAGATTAGGACTGAATCAAACATGCATTGCAGTGTTATACTCAGTCATGCTTACACCTGCTTTTCTTTTTTGGGAGTAAGTACTTTAACATTAAAATAAAAAGTAAGACACATTCTAGCAACATGATAGTACAGAAAAATCTGCCAAAAGTGCTTCCTTTATTAAAGTATATATTCATAAATGCAAAACATTCTAATGTAAGGCTTAATGCACAGCTTGAAGTGAATACAGTTTTCAAAAATTTGCTGTTACTGTTTAAAAATAACGCAACTGATATTTGAACATCACCAAATGCAATGTTGAAAATACTGAGTACAAGTACAACATATTGTCAGAAATTCCAACATGGACTGAACATGGTGGACACAGTAACAGGCTGTAAACTGTATTTATAGTGAATACGACTTTTTTTTCCAACAAAGAATTATCCTGTATTTTGTCACACCTGTACTGTTTACTTTTACATGTCCTGCATCTGCAGGTGGACACACTGGTGGACAACACATACACACAGTCAATATAAAGAATATAAACAAAGTTTCAACCTTAAATTGGGGGTGATCACAAGGAATATATCACACAAATAAACTCAAAACAAAATAATTATTTTACTTTACCAATTAGGGAAACCTTTTTTTGGTTTAGTGTTTTTTTTTTTGACAGGCAAGTTTTAGATTAAAATGAACAGCTTCTACTGAGACAAAACTACTGAAAGCAGGCAAGACCCAAACAGAAAGTGCTATGAAAGTCTTTCACAGTTAAGGGGCTTTTGGGATGACGCAGTCATCTGCATGGTCAGGAACTTTCACGATATATATAGTCAAAGAAGCCGAGAAGTGTCTGAGCAGCCAGGCTCTGCACTGTTTTTTAGCTCATGATACGAGGTGTCTTCATGGCCTGCTGGCCTCATTTTACATGACTTGCTCTTTCAGGGACTTTATATTATGATGGTGTGTAGTTTCATTCATCTTACTAAATTAGACAGTAAATTGAATATTCCACTATTCCGATTAGAGCAGTAAATTAATTTTATACAACATTATAACACTGGCAATGCTGTACATAAACTAAAAATTAAGGGTAAATACGTATATTTGTAAATATTTAACTGAATGCATGTAATGTAATGACTGTCTATAATTCCTTTTGATGAATAAGGTAATAATCTCTAATAATCTAATAACTGAAAAATTTCCCTGTAAAAATATGTCTAAAATACTGTAATCAATGTGCTATGGGTTAAATATTGGAATAGATACTTGTCAATAATTTAAAAAAGATACATAGATACATAGAGGTATTTAGTACGTACATTTCTCAGTTATAAATAGATATCAACAGGTTAATTTCACAAGAAAACTACTTTAGGTTTTAACAAATACACAACCCTTTCACAGCCCTCTAATGAATGAGTTAAAAACAATAGTTTTATAGTGTCTTCATAATGGTTGTTCGCAATTGCATATGAATCTTTATGAACTTATGTTGATTACCTTTGTGCGTGCTATGAACCTGGATGCAGATATTTCTGGGAGGGGACAGCGATCAACTGTTAATGTTAATCTTAACTGTTAAGCAAGGGTGGCAAGGTGAGAAATGTTTTGATCATTTTGGGTTTCCAATTTTTCCATTTTTTTGTTAGCTATTTTTAGATGTTTGCTCTAGTTATCTACATATTTGTATTCTGAAGGTGCCACTAAAATTTACATCCCACCCTGTTGTCCCTGATCCATTCAAAATGATGAAGAATGAGCAATAAATTTTAGTTAAATGCTATAATATGTTCTACAAAAGCACATTAGAGACTGGACAAGGTTGGTTTATCGGAATCCTAGTAGTTGGGTTATTTATGAATAAAAAGTAAACAAAATACAGTCTGGCATGTATGACTTACTATCCATTGATGGTTTTTGGAATCTTCTTTAGTTCAGAACTATTCAGGGAACAGTGACAATTAAGGGTCTTGAGTATATGTATAGAGGATCATTATATGTAAGAACAAGGATGCGTATTTTCCTTGAGTTACTTGGCTGTTTGGTGTCTTTGATCTATGTGGTCTAAGAAATTAAATTTAAATAAAAAATTTTAAAAAATAATACAAAATTAAATTAAGAAACATTGGTGGTGTTGGACTTCACCTGGCACAAGATGTTGCCGGGGAGCAGAATAAATCCAGCTGAAAATTGACCAAAATGCAAAACAAAATTCCAAAACCAGTTTATCCTGGTATTGAATTACATTACTTGTTGCACCCTGGTTGTGTTACACCATCTATGTGCAACCTCTGAAAATGACTGCATTGTTAGTGTTAGTCTTTCTCCAGAGAGCTCCTGCTTGCATTAATTATCCTTTAACCTCCAAATGGGAGACAATAGTATGCTGCCAACACATAGAGGTATCTGTTTGTTATAAAGCAGAACGATTGAGATTGACTGAATTGGTGAAGGTCTCTTGAGATGGTGCAGCCTGCAACACCACCTCACTAGTAACCTCTACAGCAGCTGCAAGCTCCTTTTGATCAGGGGCTGATTCTAAGGGGGGTGGCCCTCCGAACAGTGCATACATATTCCTGGCTATCATTCCAGCTCTTTCTGGTGGTTCCTCACCTGCTTTCACCTTCCCTTTCTTTGAACGGGACAAGAAGGATGCTTGCTTTACATAACGCATAAATAGGTGACTGCGATAGGCTTTCTGGATCACAGCAACAGCTATAGCCTCCTCCTTATGCCTTAGTGTGGTTGCGATAGGCAACCAAGTTGCAGAAGTTGGATTGTTGAGCATAAACTTAGCCTCCATGCTCATCTTCATGGCAGACATTTCTATTGTGTCACCCAACACCTCCATTGTGAGGGCAAGAAGGACATCCAAGCAATGAATTTTGTCCCCAGGGACAATTGGAAAGTCCATTGAAAGCAGTTTAAGTTTGTTGGGTTGGGGAATCTTCAGAGGATCCAACAATGTGTCACAGAATTCAGAGAGCTGGCTATAGTCTATAAACTGGCTGGCCTCTAGGTCAAACTTCTCCCAAGTCTCATTGAACATCTCAAAGTCATCCTCACACAGCAAATCACCACTCTCTTCTTGAGCTACATTGAAATTCTCCAAAATGATTGCAATGTACATGTTCACTACAACCAGGAAGGATATGACGATATAGCTACAGAAGAATGTTATTGCCTTCCCTGGACTGCCGCAGTTCCCCTTGACATCGGTACCAGGGTTTATAATTTCAGGGTCACAGTCAGGGGGGCCACTATTCAGCATGGGAAACAAGAGCCCATCCCATCCAGCTGAGGTGGTGATCTCAAACAAGCAAATCATGCTATTTGGAAAAGTCTCAAAGTTAAACATATCATCAACTCCTCCCTCTTTTTTTACATAGGCAAAGTTTGACATGCCAAAGATGGAGAAGATGAACATAACCAGAAAAAGCAGAAGGCCAATGTTGAAGAGGGCAGGAAGTGACATCATTAAAGCAAATAGCAGTGTCCGGATACCCTTAGCTCCCCTAATTAGACGCAAAACTCGTCCAATTCTAGCCAGCCTGACGACACGGAAGAGGGTAGGTGAAACAAAGTACTTCTCAATTAAATCTGCCACCAACATGCCTGAAAAAAAACAAACATAAAGCAATATGAATATTATGACTATCCTTTTTTCAATGTGCCAGCTAAACTATGCTTGTGTAATTTAATATTCAGCAGGTATACATTACTTTACAGTGCTTTTCTGAACTTTGCCTAACTATTCAAAAAAGACAACAAATGGAGAACTTACTTGCTACGGAGAAAATGACCACAACGAAGTCAAAAACATTCCATCCAATGGTAAAGAAGTATTGTCTCAGTGCAATCATCTTCAGCAAACATTCACTGCTGAAGACCACAATGAAGACTGTATTGATTTTGGCCAGCATGTCTGTCTTCTCTGGACTTTGGTCATCTTCCTCCACCATCATGGTCACCATGTTCAGGCAAATCAGTACCATGATAAAGATGTCAAAGAGCTGCTGACTGATGAAGTCATATACCAGGCCTGGTATTTTGCCCTTCACATCCAAGTTAAGCAAAGCAGTGTGAGTAACCAAAAAAAGTCTTTTTAACTCATTTGGCAAAATTCATTATCAGTTAAACCATTTTCATTCAGCATAATTTCTTTGCAAAGTATCATGCATTAGCTTGCCAGTCAGTAGACAGTCTAATGGTACTGTTGTTTTTTCTCATCATAAGCAGAGTTTGTTATAGAGGTTCATACCGTTGGTCTTGGAATGGGCTTCGCTGGCTTCTTGTTGCCTAGTTTCCTCATAGCGTCGTAATATTTCTTCTGCTCCTCTGTCATAAAGCAATCTCCTCCCATGTACACAACCAGAAACAATTATTCTTCACAGAATTTTGTCACAAATTTTAGATGGAGACTGCATCAAACAATACTGCAATGCTACAGAACCTGGAAGGCCACAGGGGCATATTAATACTTATCTTATTCTTTTGTTGATTGAAGTTGTCAATGATGACACCAATGAAGAGGTTGAGTGTAAAGAAGGACCCAAAGATGATGAAGATGACAAAGTACACGTACATGTAAAGGTTGGCCTCATATGAGGGCTGTTGACCCACCTGTAGGTGTTTGAGGAACTGAAGATTAGTTTCCCCATAAAAAAGGCTGTATTATAGTGTTTAATGCAATGTATAAGACTTTTGGAATATAAAGCATCTAAAAATAAATATCTGCATATCTTGCATTTAATTAAAGTTCATTCAATATCACATGACATATTAATACTTTTTGACCTTCACTCAATGAAAAACCATATATGTTGACAGCAATAAAATTACCTTACGTGAGTCGACAGCCGCATACATAATTTCCATCCAGCCTTTGAATGTTGACTGAATAAAAAAAAAAAGATACGATTATATTCTGAGCATATCATTTGGTCCATAATCTCTAAGTGGGGTGGTTTTCCTTCTCTATTTGTACTACCAGTATAGAGAAGGTACAGATCACCAAGAACGAAGTGATTTCAGTATCTTATGCTGACTTGAAGGAAGACTTTAGTAAGAATAAAGCCTCAGTTCTTCCTACATACAGTAGACTGTGTCATTCATTGGGTATCAGAGGACATGTCAAAGGAGCTGAACTTCCAGATGAGGTGAAGCCTGTTTTATATTAGCCTGCTCTGTTCTTTGTCATGGAAGTTGCGGAGGCCCCCTTCCATCAAGTTTTCAGACTTTTTGACATTTGAGTGGATATGGTCCCCAATTTACTGAGTTGTGTCATTTTCTGCATTTTTCTGTTTATAATAGACAGCATGACTGGAGTGAATATCTGCCTTGGGATGAATATGTACAAAATTCTTTGGTTAGAGATATCCCATTTCAATGTGTAGCTGGATTTCAATCTGCCATGTTCCTGCATGGGACCCCTTTGATTAGGATTCTAGCTGTTGATAACTGGTTTTGGTGCTCTCTGCAAGTCTGATGCCAGACTCATATGAGTTAGAAGGAAAACAAAGAGCTCCAGGCTACTAGACACCAAATACCCGTACTTATGTACTATGCTGTTTACAGAGCGAAACAGTCGACATGGAACATCTGTTTTCAGTCACACTCTCATAAGCTGGGTCCACCATATTCACCTTGTCATCTACTGTCTCCATTTGTCAGTTCATATGAGGGTTAACCTTTCATTTCACGTATTCCTGTTGAAGGCACTAAGTACCACACTTTTTTTCTAGTCCCGTCATCCCTACAGCTATCAGTCTTGGATGGGGATGCAATATGTACTGTCAATGAGCTTCTGGACTCCCATTGTCAGTTTGTTGCCTTGAGCCAGCCCTCATCCAAAAGTTGTATTAGAAATATCTTGTACAGAGAAGTCTGTTGCATCACAGCAGTCCAGCTCTCATTGGTGCTGTCCCTTGTCTTCTGCTTCCTCTGGGTGGCACTGTCTCTCCTCTTTCCTGTCTGACTTGTGGTTCTCAGTTCAAGTTGTGGTCCCAGTGGCCCACCAAGTCTGGTCAGCCCTATCAACTGTCCTGTCAGTCCCAGTGTGGTTCCAAGCCCATTCTCATCTGTTACTTATTTTGTTATCCTCATCTCTGCTAGCCTTTTGGTTCCATTCTAACAGTCCCAGTCTAGGTCCCAGTGTTTTCACATACTGTATAGTCCTCTTTAAAGGAACCGAACTCAGACCTCTAGAAGTGGTCCCAAAAGTGGACCAACAGAAAGGGAACTGCAAAACAGCAGTTCTTTTTGTGTTCACAATGCGAGTTCATTTGAAAGGGAACTCAGTTCTGCTTACTCTTCATATTGATTATTTTTGCTTGTTTCCCGGGATTGTACCACGTGAGCAGTCTACGGCAAAGCTAAAAGGTAAAAATTGTCGAAGCAAGCCAGGACCACTTTGTGTTCATAATGCACAAGTTAACGAACCGTGACGCGGACTAAAACCGAACCGGACTGAGACTACCTCCCGATGTGGTCTCTGTTCGGTTCATTTCAAAGGGGTCTGAGTTCGTTTGCCGTGTTCACATATACGCAAACAATGCTGACTAATCGATCTGAGTCCAAGTGTGAAAACACCCTTAGAAAGTCTGATGAAGTCTGATCTCACTATTAGCTGTATCCAGGACTTCTTAGTTAGGAGGTTGCATCACATCCGATACAAAATCCTGTGCAACTGCCACAGGTTTGGTTGTTCTCCATGGCTACACCCACTTCCAGATGATCCTAGTGTTTGGTTTATTCTACTCAGTCTTAGCATTTGGTTTATGGTTTGGTTTTCTGGATGTTTCAGTCTTTTTCTGATTTTGTAACCCAGCCTTTTTTAAAATTTTGTCTATTTCTACAAGTTATATATATTTGATTGATTATTGTTCTGATTTTTAGTACTTTTTTTCTAGTTTCTGGTAGTGATCTGCATGAAGATGCCTTTCTGGTTTATTGACTGATCATGCTTAGTTCTATAGCTGTCTTTTGCCCTTTGCCTTGCATTACCAATATTTTTGAAGTAAATCAATAAAGTCCATGCATTAAATCAACATACAGCTTGCTCTTTATGAAATATATGCCACCTGGACACTCACCACTTGCAACAGAGACAGGTAACCCATCCCAACGTTGTCATAGTTGACCCTGACGTTGGCCCAGCGCACCTCATTTGTGTGCATGAGGGCCATACACTCACTATAGTTGTTTACAACATCAATGGTAAACATCTCCCCAGTTGTGGTGTTGAGGCAGTGGTAGAATGTCCCGGCAAACAGGTTAACCCCCATGATGCTGAAGATGAGCCAGAAGATAAGACACACCAGCATCACATTGAAGATGGCAGGGACGGCTCCCACAAGGGCGTTCACCACAACCTGCCAACCAAAAGGTCAAAGCAGAGTCAGACTACCCTTCTATTAAATCCTCTAGTTAACACTTATAATGCTTATAATTATTTTCATCTATCCAAAGTCATTTTTATATTTTAGAATTTTTATTCTTGCATTATATAATTCATTTGCATATTCACATATTTAATTCAGGTAATTTAATCTCATCCCTCATCGTTACAATAGCTGTTTTACATTTTTGCACAAATTATTTCCTAAAAGTTAACAAAATAAAACAGCAAATTGGGAACGTTCCATTAATGGGTACCATGCCAATAATACTTGCCAATTATTATTCCATGAAATTTAAATTGACGTCTTGTATTTCAGCACGGAACAGATTGTTCCCATTATGCTCATATTGAAAACAGTGATGGGTAAAGTTCCAGGTTGTGAAAAGTGAGACAGTGGTTCTGCAGTGTACATTTCTGATAGTGTGTGAAATGGACCTCTTGTGAATAATTAGCCAAATATAAATCACCCTGAAACACCATGTTTATTCAACTCAGAAGGCGATTGCTACACGAGTTTGGAAAACATTATTTTTGTATAGCAAAACATTATGTCCCATCGGTAATAAAAATGTAGTTGTTGTTTTTTTTAATAATGACTCCACATAGAATTATTGTATATAACTATATACTAATTTGCACTGCAGCTTTGTGAATTACTTATTTTTTGACTCACCATAAAAACCACCTCAAGCAAACTTGGAAACATCACTAACGACTACATCCATGGACATAAAGCAGCAACCTCTGACCACTTGCCTGGTGATGTATTAGCTTACACCTGCTCATATAAACATCATGCAGCACTAAACACAGAGGATACACTTTCATTGTGTAACCATCAAAACAGTCTAAATGTGGGAGCTCAGATGTAGATGAGCCTCAGGCTTTGCCATAAGTGTTGGTGTGTGCGAGAGAGCAGGGCACTGGTTGACTCACCCGCATTCCCTCAAACCGGGACAGAGCTCTTAGAGGCCTCAGAGCCCTAAGAGTTCGCAAAGACTTGATGGGTCCTAGTTCAGCATAGCCCATTAGGCTTGCTGCCAAACTGACCAAGGAAACCTAAAAAGAACATTTTAATAAATTCAATCTCATTCTATTACCAACATTAAATTTTGCACTATACCATATTGTTTACTATTGCACAGTGGCAAAAAATGGTCCAACAAATTGTTTAGCTCTAATGAAATTCCTTGCATTTACCCTTAATATTTTCTCACTTTATCAATGTGACAATAAGTAACTATACTGTAAGACAGAGAATCAAAAAAGCTATTTCTGCTAAACAAAATGGATACTCTGCGAGTCTACACAAAAAGTCATCTTTAAAACTTACATCAACAATCAAGAAGTCCAGCCAGCACCAGGCATTGGTAAAGTATACTTTGTAACCATAAGCCACCCACTTAAGGAGCATCTCAATAACAAATACATAGGTGAAGACTTTATCTGCATATTCCAGCAGGATTTTTATCGTTCTGCGTCTTTCAAGATATATGTCCTCAAAGGCCTGGAAGGAATGTAAAAAGACAGATCTGAACTTAATACTGTTAGGCAAAGGTACATTATATTTTGAGGATACATTAATATACACTATTGACATGGTATTTTCCCAGCATGGGATTCTGTCCATAAAAAAACTGGGTATAAATGCCTTTGTCTTGGTTTCCAACAAGGCTCAACATTTTGTATGCTGGTTTTATGTACACATTTATGTAAAAATCATAAGATAATTAAGATATAAGATGATTTTTTAACATTAACTATGTATCACTTCTGCCGCTACAGGATTCCTCAGACTTACCAAGGCACCACTGCTGAGCAGGATCATGAAGATTATGAAGGTCTCAAAGTAGTCATGCTCCACAATGGTGTAGCAGGTTCTCCTGAGGTTCCACCAGGCCTTCCCTCTGCCCTCTGAGGTGTCCAGCACCAGGCAAGGACACCGTCTAAGGCAGTCTGCAGAGGATACACACATATGAATGCAATACATATCTAGGTCATGAGGTGTTATTTAAGTGCCTCTACTAGATAGGCAGCAATGGCACCAAACACCTTACTGTCAGTGTAACAGGCCTCAGGCTCCACCGGCTCTGGTTCCTCCACTTCATCTGGATCTGGCGGTGGTGGAGGGGGCACGTAGTCCACTGTGCTGCACACAGACACGCCATCCGGGGCACCAAACCGCTGTACAGGGAACGGGGGGATAGTCAGGGGATCAAGAGAACATTTTCCTTACAGAGCTGTACAGTGAACCATATATGTTGCATGTGTGATGAAAAAATTGGTCTGTGCAATGAGTGAATTTACCAGAGTAGCACTCACATGATACCATTCTGTGTGTGAAGCAGAGTCGCCTGTTTGTGTGAAGTGAGGGTTTGTGTCTGAGGTGAATCGATGGCGCATCACTATTTTACTTCGTAGTTGTAGTGTATTGTCCCCATCTGTGTAGAGTTCATGCATCTATACATCCCACAATTCCTCTAGCGAACAATCCCTGTGTCCTCAGCAAGTCGAGCTAGTTAACAAGAAAATGAAGCGGCATTTTCAAATGCTAAATCAAAACCCCAAGTGAGCCCGCAAGAAAGAAACTCAAAAAGAACCACTGCCAAATGATAATAATGGATAAACGAAAGAAAAAGTGTACAGATGTAACACAGACTGGGATAGAAACTTCCTTTGTCTAACTTTTTGATGCAAAACAGCAGCTCTTGTTCTGCTGTTGATGCCAGGAGGCTCCAGGAAGGATTAGAGTAGAGAGTCCTTGTGTGGTGGGTAACTTACATAATGTTAGTCTTTGTTCTCTTATTAGCAATTTACACACTTTCTTCATTTAATCTAAATTGAGATTTGTGCTGCTAATTTGAAGCACAATGCAGCAGCCCCATCACATTTGGAAAATTGACAATCACGCTTAAGATTATTTGTGAGTTGGCCTTGAACTATTAAACAGGAATATTTTTGGAGCTTACTGAAAGATCACAGAAACTCGGAGACATCACTGAGTAAGCCAAAAACAATTTTGAAAATTATTAGGATCACAAAAACATCACACAATACATAACTTTTAGTGATACATAATATTTGTTAGTGTAAGTACATGCTGTATCTTTTATATAGTAAAATTCTTGGCCTGCGTACATCATGCATCCTTGTCTCAACCAGCAACTACCCTCACTCACATGTTAGATATCTTTGTGACTGTGCAATCTTGTGTTTCTCACTGTACCATTTAAACTCTTCAAAGCTGTTACTTTTGCATTTTTAATAATGGGTTCAAAACATACTGCTCCCTGTGCATACCATTTGTATTTTACATAAAAAGGTCTAGATCGTAAATAACAAACCAATTTGACATGCATTTGTCCAGTACTGCATGTACAGTACTGTATGATTTGAATTTGGTAATAAACAGACCTTGTATGTTATTGTTCAGGATAGCAGACTGTTATGGGTTGAGGTGACCACCTAATCCATTCCAGGGGGGACACTTTGAGCTACTTCAGGTCTTACAAACTACTCTGAAACTGAAAGGCTCCTCTGCTTGGCTAAATAGTTCAGTTCTTCTTGTGCTTTTACTGGTTTGTTTCCGTGATTGAGAGACTCATCCAGCTGTTTCACATTAACATTAGTGACACATGCATGATTATAGCAGACTCACCAATCAGCACACAGTAAGAACTCAGTGTTTAGGTGAAATCCAGGTCCTTTTAACTGAAATGGTAGCTCACAAATCCCGCCCTAGATAAAAATTGTCCCCCTGACATGGAATAGGTGGTCACCCTAGTTGAGGTTAAGGGTGCACAAGTAATATTTGCAAATTTTCACATTCTTCCTTCCAGTTTCCTATCTTCTGTCCCTAACAATGGTGTAGGAATTCCACATAAGATATACTATACAGCCAAAATTGGGAGAAGACCCAGTTGATAATAGGAAATCAACAATTAAGCCACACCCATTGCTGACACAGTTAATGAAATATTCAGCAAAAACCATTGACAACAGAACACATGTTCATACAGAAAAGGTTACTGATTTTCAGCTTGGCATCATCATAAGATGCCATCTTTCCAACAGCAAGTCCAGCAAGATTTCTGCCTGCTTGTGCTTCTCTCGTCAATTTCATGCAATTGTGAAGTGGAAAAGTCTTGGGCCAAGTTCAACTATAAAGTGCTAGGGAATGCAAACTCTCAGAAAGGGACCTGATCACCAAACATCAATACTCAACCTGAATAGCAACAGATCAAATGTTCCAACAACTAATGGAAAGCCATTTTAGAAGGGTAGAGGCTATTATAAAGACAATAGACTGACTAGATTCATATTAATACACTTGGTTTCAGAATGAGATGATGAACAAGCTGGTGTTGAATTACACTTTTGGCCATATAGTGTATCACTATCGTCAGCTAGTTGCCTAAAGGAGATGCACTGAGGCAGAGATGGAAATTATAGGAAATTAATACATGGAATATGTGGAAATACATCAATTATTCTGTAGAGCAAAGTTAGAGCTGAACAATGCAGGTCCACATAATTTGTTCTGACAATATTCATCTGTTTATACGACACAAATTCTGTCTTTCCAAACCATGGACGGCCTCTGCAGATGAAGCTAGGAAATTTTCATGTATCCTTTCTGAGCTTAGGTGAGCTGACACCAGAGCATCTAAGAATGTCTGCAGTATCAAATATGTCCTGGTAAGGTTGCTGCCTGAATATAAACTGCTTAGCACAATAGTAAACAAAAATAAAACCTTTTAGAAATTGTAATATGGCCATTTTTCAAATCAAATCTGTGTTCAGGTTAAATATACAGGTCATATAAAACACAATAAATAACTTTGTCATTATACGATTGCACTTTAGTCCTGCTAAAAATATACATACGCAAATGTTTCTGTATATTTTTGTCTATGTTAATTATAAATAAGTCCCTAATAGTAAAATTTGTAAAGATATACTAAATGTATTATTTTTTCCTTCAGGCAAAGGGCAAATAAAGGTCAAATGGGGGCAGTGGACACTGTGCCTATGAGCAGAAGGTTGCTAGTTCAAATCCCAGAGTCGGCAGAGTGATGGCACTGTTTGGTCCCTGAGCAAGGGCTTTAAGCCCAAATACTGCACAGACCTGCTGACCCTGCTATCTCAATTGTACATCACCTTGGTATAAAGCATCTGGCAAATAAATGGACCTTTTTACCTTTTTGAAGCCAGAATTTTCATCTTCTTCCAGTTCCTCATCTGTGCTGAAATCCTCCCCATCAGTATCAAGCATTTCTAAATCAGACTCTTCCTGGGCAATGGGTACGGTGAAGGTGAAATCAGAACCAAGGAGGAACCCACTGGGGTGGACATCATCTGCCCAGTGAGATAAACCATCCAGCACTCTGAAGTCTGTCTTAGGCTCATGTCTGGTTATGTTATTCATGTTGAAAGCCTCCTTGCTGTGGTTCTCCCCTTCGCCCTCCTCTAAAACACCGTCCTCTTTTGGCTGCTTGCCCAGGATCTTCCAGATCAGCCCTCTAATGTAGGCCTTCACCCAATCAATGGCTCTGGTGATCCTGAGTGCGGAAAGCTGCAGATTGTTCAGCTCACCGTCGTCATCTGCCATTTGCAGATTGTCCCCGCTGAATGAGCTAAGCAGCAAGGCCAGGAAAAGGTTCAGAACCTTCAAAGACAGAGTAAGAGAAGATATGAAGGAAAAAATGGACTTTACTTTGCTTGCATCTCACATCCTGCCTGTTTAAATGGCTTATCTATTTTACTGGCCTTGTATCCTCTCGTCGCTTATCAGCTGTCCACCTAAATAATCCTAACAATATTTGTCTGTTTCTTATTCTACAAATTGAAAAACTTCAATTTACCCATTCCACTTTTCTCAAAATTAAACTATATCCGGATCTAACAGTCAGAAAAGATATTTAATTTGGATTGTCTTATTTGAAGCAACGACTACAGTGTAATGTCAGGATATCATGTCCTATAATAAATGAGAGAATCCAATACCCATTTAAACAAACATCAATGAATAATAATTTTAAAAAATTCTAATAGAAAATTATTGACATATGCATAAATAAGCAATTTGAGATCCAAAGGATGTGATGATGAAATGGAACTACTTATATGGGGCTGGAATGAATTCCTGTAAACATTTAAATAAACTGAGGCTATTCATTTTTTTAAATTACCTCTGTATAACCCTGTGTTGCATACAACTGATAAATATTACACTGCCTCCCACTCTTTTGAGGGCTATTTCTAATATCAAATCTGGGTTATTTTAATAATTTTGGTTTTTGTTCCTCATGTTTAAATGGAGGTTAAAATGGAGGTAAGAACTAGGGCAAGTTCATTGTTTTCTTCCTATTACAGCAAGTAAGAAGTAGCAGAGGGTGCCGAAAACAGGCAGGATAATAACAGGGGTTACGATTTTGGCCGCTGATTAATGTTCAGTTACCTTTTACTTTATACATTATTCTTTAAATTACAATGACACACAAAATTAATGAACTCGTCTATTTCAGCTATTGCAACAGTAAAAGAAACATCGGGAACAAATATATTTTACATTTACTGGATTGCTGAGAATAGTACTGATAGGACATTTTTCACCTCCCTCTCAATTAGACCTTTCTGTTTTATAGCTTGCCATAACTCATGGAGCTCCAGTATGCTACCAGCTCATCTTGTGTGCAGGGCCTCACTTGAGATGAGTCTTAAACATACTCCAAAGTCAGTACCACCATATGCTGGCTCATGTCATTTGTCTTAAATAGTCTCACTGCTGAATAAATACCATGCTCCCCTCCTGGATAATATTTGCCTACTGGACAGAATGCACCCTCAGGGATGAGACAAAAAGCTATGTTAGTTTTGGCAAAGGGTTTGTTGCTGAGCATTTGTTAGTGCGTAAGAAGAGCCATTTCCACTTTATTCTATGAATAACACCATAAGTGATACATCTCATTACCACCAAAAATACATCTTTATATAATAAGCAGAAACTACCTCATCTGCATTCCCTTGTCCTGCAATACTAAATGCAGTGTCAGGGTCAAAGCTAAGACTGCTTTACCCCATAAGTAATGGGAATGTCAAAGGAAATAGTCAATCTCAAATTTCCTTTGCACAGAAGCTGTTGTTAAGAGAATCTCACAAGAATTATTGGCATAAACCTAAAGGTTTTCTACTAGTATAACTGCAAATAATCTCCTAACTGTGAAAGTTAAATTAATTGGTTGTAATTGAGCCGCGACCCGACCTCGGATAAGCGGGAGAAGATGGATGGATGGATGGATGGATGGATTGAAATTAATTGAAATGCTATGAATAAAAAAGAGGATAATGTAACTCACCACCAGGTTCCCGATTATCATGACCATTAAGAAGAGGACCAAACACATGGTTCTGTTGGCCACTTCCATGCAGTCCCACATGGTCTCAATCCACTCTCCACAGAGGATGCGGAACACGATGAGGAAAGAGTGGAAGAAGTCATGCATGTGCCATCGGGGCAGTTCACAATCCTCAGAAATCTTGCAGACGCAGTCCTTGTAGTTTTTGGCAAACAGTTGCATTCCAACCACAGCGAAGATGAAAACGATGATGGCCAGCACCACGGTGAGGTTCCCCAGAGCACCCACTGAGTTTCCAATGATCCTTAGCAGCATGTTGAGGGTAGGCCATGATTTGGCAAGCTTGAAGACACGTAGCTGTCTCCAACACATAAGAAAGTCAGCATGTCCCTCCTTAGATCTACTTGCGCATGGCAACATTCTTACTGCACATCATAGTACACTCATAAAATTTCTCCATAAATGGCACATGACAATGCTGCAGTTCCATGCAGTTGACATACGATTGCATATTAGGCCGCTTTTCCACTGCACAAAATACTGTACAGTACTTTCCCTCTTCCATTGATTTTCAGTCCATTATCGGTACCAAAAACACCAAACCAGCTGCAGTACTTGTTTGGTATTTCAGTATTTTGGGGTGGGATTTGGAAAAATGTTTATTGTTGATTGGTTATGCAAATAACCTGCCTCACAAACACAAAATACAACTGCCATCTTAAAAAAGTGTCTTAGAAAATGACTACAAACAAATTTTAAAAAAGTAATAATAATGGATATGTGGACAGATGGAGACCAAGGCTTTAATTGCAATCTGGTTGGAAGAACAAATTCCACAACATCTGGATAGCATGACAGGAAATACACTGGAAAAATGTAAAAAATTGTGATGTCATTTTTTGCAATAGGTATTGCAATATTTATTAAACAAAAAAGGAGTTAAAAATAAACTATAGCCAAACAAAAAGTCTTATCTATCAACAAAGGCCTTCGGTGAACAGTTCTTCACTTTCCTCTTCCCCACTCATTTTGTTAAACCTCTCAGAAACGCATATATGAGTGATTTAAACAGCTGACAGCACATGCAGAGGTAATACCAAAGCAGCGGAGGCAAAATTTATACTGATTTTTTTACATATAGTAGATCATCTTGAAAAGGAATGATCATTAAAGTTGCAAAGCTTGCTATGTTTTGTTTCCTATTACTGAGTAAAAATGTTTTAGCATAACTTGCGGTATAATGTCAAGACAGTATGAAGGTAGTTAACCCTGATCTCAGTCATGCTGCCTGTTGTTGTCCTCGTGATGTGAATTGCACGTAAATAACATGCAATGTCGGAAGTAATATCACACATACTCTATATTGCCAAAAATATTGGAACCCCTGCCTTTACACATAAATGAATATGACATCCTACTCTTGATACATAGGGTTTATTATGAAGTTGGCCCACCCTTTGCAGCTATAACAGCTTCAACTCTTCTGGGAAGGCTGTCCACAAGGTTTAGGAGTGTGTTTATGGGAATTTTTGACAATTCTTCCAGGAGAGCATTTGTGAGGTCAGGGACTGATGTTGGACGAGACAGCCTGGCTCACAGTTTCTGTTCTAATTCATACCAAAGGTGATCTAATGGGGTTGAGGTCAGGGCTCTGTGCAGCCAGTCAAGTTCCTCCACACCAGACTTGTCCTTATGGACCTTGCTTTGTGCACTGGTGCGCAGTCATGTTGGAACAGGACTGTTCCCACAAATTTGGAAGCATGAAATTGTCCAAAATGGCTTTGAATGCTGCAGCATTAAGGGTTTCTTTCACTGGAACTAAGGGGCCAAGCCCAACCCCTGAAAAACAACCCCACACCATAATCCCCCCTCCACCAAACTTTACACTTGGCACAATGAAGTCAGGCAAGTACAGTTCTCCTGGTAACTGCCAAGCTGAGACTCGTCCATCAGATTGCGAGACAGAGAAGTGTGATTCGTCACTCCAGAGAACACGTCTCCACTGCTGTAGAGTCCAGTGGCGGTGTGCTTTACATCACTGCATCCGATTCTTTGCATTACATTTGGTGATGTAAGGCTTGGGTGCAGCTGCTCGGCCATGGAAACCCATTCCATGAAGTTCTCTGCTCACTGTTCTTGAGCTAATCTGAAGGCCAGAAGAAGTTTGGAGGTCTGTAGCTATTTACTCTGTAGTTGCCGACTTCTGCACACTGTCGCCTCAGCATGCGTTGTCCCCACTCTGTGATTCTACCTGGCCTACCACTTTGTGACCGAGTTGCTGCTGTTCTCAATTGCTTCCACTTTGTTATAATACCACTAACAGTTGACCGTGGAATATTTAGTAGCGAGGACATCTCATAAATGGACTTACTACACAGGTGGCATCCTATCACGGTACCACACTTGAATTCACTGAGCTCCTGAGAGCGACCCATTCTTTTGTAAATGTTTGCAGAAGCATGCCTGCAGACTGCCTGCTTGATTTTATACACCTGTGGCTATGGAAGTGATTGGAACACCTAAATTCAATGATTTGTAGGGGTGTCCCCATATTTTTGGCAATATAGTGTACACCACCCAGCCCTACAATATAGTAAAAAAGCCATGTTTGGAATCAGCACGTACCCATAGTACTTTTTTACAGTAGGCCTACCAAAATTACAGTACCCGGCGCAATGGAAAAGCATCTTTAAAGTATTGTTCTCCTGGTATTATTTACCTGGGCAGCTGTAACTTCCTTACTGTGACCTATACACATGGCTGGGGGGGTAATATAAAAATAGCTCTTGAGCTGAGCTTACCAAACGAAAGGACCGTAGAACCGACAGACCCTCAACATCAGCAAGTACCATCTCCACCATACTCATGGTAACAATGATGCTGTCAAACACGTTCCATCCGACTTGGAAGTAGTAGTAGGGGTCCATAGCAATAATTTTGAACACCATTTCACCAGCAAATATCCCTGAGAAAACCTATACAAAGAAAAGTGATACTGTCAAATCTTTCAGATCCATGCATAAATTTCTTGCTCCTTCAAACAGTCTGGCACAACCATGCACTGTTTCTTACAGCTAACCAACCAGCCATCCACCTTTTATACTGATAAATCAGATCCTGATTGTGGTGGCTGTTTCTCACACAATTTACTATTTTGGTTCATTAATGTGCCTAGATATGCGATATGCAAATCATTTCTTTTACTTTTTGCACACAAAGAAATTAGCCTTTATTTTTGCACAGAATCTAAACTGATTACAGTTATGGTCAGTTAAGTACATTACCAGGTTTCCCACAGTGAGTACGTGCTCAAAATGTGGAGTCATAGGATAGTGTTCCATAGCCATAAATAGGGTGTTTAGGACAATACAGATGGTAATGCCCAGGTCCACAAATGGGTCCGTCACTATTATGTTCATCCACGTCTTAAAGATCACCCACGGTTTGCAGCAGTTCCATTTCAGGAAAATGTCAGCGAACTTGTACCATACTGGTGGACAAGGTCGCTCAGCTTCTTCAAGTTCTGTCAAAACAACAAAGGTGGTAAGTGACATAAATCAAAGAAGCGCCTAACTAGTCAATTAAGGAGTATTAATTACAGTAAAGTGATAAGTGAAAGAAGCACCTAACTACTCAAATAAAGTGACAGTATGAACACTGATAGTTTTGTCTTTACAGGGAAATGGGTTGGTTTAAGGGCGTGTTCACACTTAGCTGGATTCAGCCAATTTTTTAATTGCCAACGTTGACATGTTTTGAGTTTGGGTCGTTTCAAGTCCATTTGGCAGGTTCGTTTCCTGACAATATGTAGGGCCACCAACTCTTGTGCATCTGGTTAGACATTCACACAAGAAATCTATGGCAAGCTATTTTAACATTATTACATTTCTAGAGCATCACAAATTCAGTTCTAACTAGTTAGAATGCAAAATCTTGATATCAGAAATTCTATTTTAACTAGTTAAAATGTCCATTCTTGATATCAAAAAATCTATTTTACCTAGTGAGATTCAAAATATTTTTCTCATTTATTTCAATGGGTGTTTGAATTTGAACTAGTTAAAATGTCAATTTATGATATCAGGATATGCATAGCTATCGGGAATGCATCAATACATCACAATATGCGATATTACTAATAATGAATAATACTGTATATAGAATATACGCTTTTTCCTTCAGATAATCCATGTGCAGAATACAGGTATCTCCATGCTTTTCAACCAATCAGATGGTGGTGTCGCAACTAGTTCAGCTTGGTCACGCTTTCAGGCCTGTTAGTAATCAGGGCCATGTCAGTGTGGGTATGGTTTGCATACTTTACAACAGAAAACCACCAGTTCACAGTATGGTTCTGTTCTTGGTGGCAGTGGAAAAGCGCCATTAGTTTTTCTCTGCATCTTTTGAATACCAGTGCTGATATCAAAACAACTGTCAAAAATGATTGTGAATTCTCAAGATATAGTACACTTTCTTAAGTTTAACTAACTTATAGAGATGGGAAATTTATCTTGTTAATGCGTGCAGTATTTTGTTACTCAATTGGGGGTTGGTTTTATTAGCGACCTATAGTATTCCGTCCTGGTTGTATGCAAAGTCAGAATTTAGGTTGTGATGCAACACAGAATTCCAGATTTCAGCGCTAAATTCAGTTATCCTCTCACAGGGAAGGCGATGTTACTTGGTTTACGTCGTATAAAAAAATTACCGGGTGCAAATACCCAAAGGGAAAATATATAATTTGTTTTAATTTATTCTTACAATAAATTATAAGGGTCATTCTTACAAACTTGTTGTTTTGTTGAGGAAGAAATAAATCTCATGATCAATTCTGTGCCCAGAAAGACCAAGTGTGAATGTGAAGTGGACTGAAACCACATACAAGATGAAGTAAACCAGAATTTGAACCGAGTGCTTTTGGAAGGTGATGGGCAACGTGAATCCAAAGAGTTCTATTGGGCCACTTTTTGGTCCAATTCAATTCAATTTATTTTTATATAGTGCCTTTCACAACAGAGCTGTCCCAAAGTGCTTTACATGGATGTGTTGTGATACATAAAACATCAAAAAGAGGATTGACTTTGGTTCATTTAAAGACTGTGAAAACACCCTTAATGTACCAGCGAGCTGGCCACCCTACATATCATCAGTTTTTTTTTTCGTATTCCTCGACCTATCAAAGGCAGCGTAGGGCACGCAGGCCAGTCCAGTTACCCGTACCCTCTTTTTCTGCAGCCACGCCTTTGTAATGTGTGCAGAATGTTTTTTTCATTGTCTTGTTGAAAAATGCATGGATGTCCCTGGAAAAGATGTCATCTTCACGACAGCATATGTTGCTCTAAAATCTGTATACTTTTTCGCATTAATGGTGTCATCACCATTAATTTCAACAAGGCCTGCCTATTAGACACAGTGTTTTCCATTAAACACCAAAAGGAGGATGAGTGCTGGATGTACTTATCATTTATGTCTGCATCTAAAAAGAAAGGCCTTTTCCAGATGTAAATTCATAGATGTAGCTGTAGCAAAGAGAAATCAGTGAAGGAATCTCCTTTGACCTCTTCCAGGGTTATTACCTTCTATTGCACCGGTGAGGACACTCAAAGTGCTGCCGCTAATTTTCTTCTGAGTTTGCTCCTCGAGGTACACGATGCTGGGCACAGAGCCTTTGGAGCATTTCTCCTCTTTGTCCTTGCCATCAAGGAACTGTACAGTCCAGATACATACACAAGAACAACAAGAATTGTTTTGACAAATAAATACAGCAATAAAAATTGACTTAGAAAACATAGAGCATAATAATAATAATAATAATAATAATAATAATAATAATAATAATAATAATAATAATAATAATAATAATAATATTCACCTATGTGCCAATAGAACATTATAAAAAAGGTCCTCCAATGTGGCGCTTTCATTTAATTTTTTTATAATTTAACAGTTATTAGAATATGGATAGGACAACAAAAACAAAATTTTGTTCTACTAAACAAAAAATTTTTGGCATTAACTACTCATTTAACTTCTTTTTTTTATATACGAACATTGCTGTGTGTGTGTGTGTGTGTGTGTGTGTGTGTGTGTGTATGTGTGTGTGTGTGTGTGTGTGTGTGTGTGTGTGTGCTCTCTGCATTCCATGTTCTGAACTTGTGGCTCAGGAAAGCCGCAGAATACAGCTGCCTCAGAAGAGCTGTATTCTATGGTTTTGCGCTGACTACTACAGAGGACGAATAAACTTGCACATATCCAGGGACATGGCTCTCTGTGAGTCTACACTGAGTATTTAAAGTAACAGTAATTACTAATAAAGTAATATCTGTCTATTCTGTATTTATGTGGTGGTGCACGTACTCAAGTCACCTTAGCTAACCTAACCAAATAGTTACGTAACATTATAATCAGACTCTTGGGAGCTCTCTAAGCCATTATACCCACGAGGCTCATGTTTACTTGGGCATTTGAGGCTCCAGTACCCATCCTCTGTCGGTAGACTACATCACCTACTCCTGTTACTGTTACCTGGAGCTCATCTATGCATATTTTTGCAGTAGCCACATAAGAACAACACCCTACTCCACATATTGCAAAATGTATAACTGAGTGTGTATTTGAGCTGGGCAAGAAGAAAACTGGCAGACAAGGGATTGACTTGTGAAGCAAAAAGAAATCACATGAAGAGTTTATATAGATACCTATGTGTGTGTGTGTGCGTGTGTGTTTGTAGTTGCCTCTTTCACAGTTACCCACCTCCTTACTAGTTGAGATATTGTTGAGGATCTGCCTGGACATAACTCTGCCATTGCAGCTCTTTGCACCTGCACCGTCATCTCCAACACTACACTCATCATCAGCAAAGCCATGTTCTGAAGCACCATCTGTTTTATTGGACTTCTTGCTGGCTAATGATATCTTGCTGTTTTGCAGCTGTCATTGAGCACAAAAGTGAAAAAGTGGTAAATCAATGCGTACTGAGACGCACAGTGCACGCCATTCAGACTGAATGGATGAAGGATACACCCCAGTTTATACCTCTACATTTATCTGTGATTATCTGTGATTTGTACTGAATACCAGAGGTGGAGATTTGAGGGCCAGAGAGTACAAATCCAGACCAAGATTTTGGTTCAACCGACCAGTTGAATATAAAGAGTCACAGTCACAAAGTACTCAACCGATAGGTTGAAATAAAATCTTTGTCTGGATTTGTACTCTCTGGACCTCAAATCTCCACCTCTGCTGAATACACACAGCATTATGTATTTCATGAAAGAAATATAAGCCATTATTTGTGAGCACTGCTTATACTTGCTAACCTGGCTCTCCTGATTCTTGAGCTGCTCCATAAGCCTTTCATACTCCTCTTCCTTTTCCCTGGCCTCATCCAAAGTGGCCTGATTCTGTTCATCATAAGCCATGGCCACCACAGCCAAGATCAGGTTAATGAGGTAGAAGGACCCCAAGAATATGACGATTACAAAGAAGAGCATGTAAGTCTTCCCTGCAGCACGCAGCGTCTGCAAAAGACAAAACCTTTAAGTACTACAAGAAAACAACAGTAGTTGAAGTCATTATGTATGGTGCTAGCTGTGAAACAATTAAATTAAATACCTTATGATAGTGGAGAGCCTTACATATTTTCATCCCTTCATTTAACATATATAACTACAGTACTGTGCAAAAGTCTTAGGCAGTCCAAAGAAATGTTTACAGCTGTTTATCTGGGTAGCAAGTGTACTTTGGCTTAGAACAAAAAAACACAATTTAACATTAGAACATATGCAAATTAAGAGTAA
>JAODJW010000094.1:14196575-14211927 GCA_026777045.1 Hyperopisus bebe
TGTCTTGTAAAGAAGTCACTGACTATGCACTAAATGACAAATATGGACAAATATACCTTTTATTGAAACTAATAGTTTACTAATACTGGGACCTACTAGCACTGCCCCCTCCCTCCCCAACACAACAAATGATCATATATCAATAAGCCTTGTATTGTAGTCCTGGATAATCAGTTGTAAGACTGATGGATGTATGGATATAATAATGTCACTAATGTCAATAATGCAGCATAATAGATTTTATAATTGATATTTTGAGTTTTAAATTAATATTTATAGTTTTTTTTAGGTCTACTGATTTGGCTTATATTTTTCTGCCGACCCTATTGTGCCAAATGACTACTCATACCTGTCCCATGTTAGCATTTACTTTTCTTGGATTCTTTTTCCTAAAAGGCAGATCTAAACCATAAATGAAAAACAGTAGTGCCATATTTCTAGGCATATGCCTTTTAACCTGTTCATCACTTTGTCTATGGTCTGGCGGGCCAGTCTAATGCACTGTGAACGCTTGTGTTCTGCTTTAGCGGCCTCGCCTGTCATGTGATGCGTCTATGCCCCTTTTTACTCTCCCTGAAATTCACATAAACACTCATCTAATTCAGGGAAGTGGAAAGCCCAGGGCCTAAACCAGGAAGCACAGGGCACCTAGCAGGGTAATACTTGGATGGCATGTCAGCCCATCAAAGGTCATGCACGCACACACACAAACACATACACATACGCACACGTGCGTGCGCACACGCATGCACACACACAAACACACGCACACACATACAGAAACGCGCGCGTGCATGCGCACACGCATGCACACACACACAGACACACACACACACACACACAGAGTGCATTAAACTGGATGCCTTTCAACTAAAGGAGGAAGAAAATGTGCAAAACAGGTGATTTCTACATAGAAATTAATAATTACCAGTGTTGGTGCTTAAAAAAAAACAGATTAATGGCTGGTAAGTTTCTCAAGAGGCTGCATGATCTAAATTCAGGCCCTTGGACCAAGTTCAAAGAAAAATGCCTTCAAAGCTAAATGTCAGATGAGCTTTTTGAGAACCATAAAGTTTCTGCTAATATTTCAGCAATTAATTATGTAAGCCAAACACAAGGTACTGTAAGTCAGGTCAAACTGCACACTTCCATTGCTCCAAAGAAGCAGATTGTTGTATTGCACAGATCCAAATATGTTAAGCATACATAATAACTAATCACGAACCCAAAACAGAAAATCCACCTCTTAAACTTGTCCATGCCCAGCTGTCACCAAAGTCATCATACCTTAATTTCAAAACTGAGTGATGGAATAGACAAACTAAATAATCCATGTAGCTCATACTTTTCACACTAAACTGGTAAACTGCTTAGATTAGACCAAAATACTGTAACACATTAACTCACAAGAAGATAATAAAGACTGTATCCTTGAATACTAAAATTCCCTACAGTTTGAGCACCTTTTCACCTTTTGCTGACCTGAGAAAAGGACATTGCTGGATAGCCAATTGCATGATAGCCAATTGCATGATAGCCAATTGATCACATGGCTCCCAGGGTAAAGGAAACCCAAAACCAGCATCCCCACACCCACAAGTACATGCGATGCAGGGACACACACAGACAGCCCGGTGCCCCCACCACAAGCGGACAGCCTTCACGCCTATGGTACACAACCCCAAGTGCATGATGGGACAGGAGTATGGTTTTTCACTACACCAGAAAAACATGCTGAATCTATAATTGTCCAAATTAGAGCCCACCGCCCCTTCAAGTCTCTGCAGGATCACACACCCACCCAATGACTTTACAAAGATCACGAAGGAGACGTTACTTTAAGTTATACTCTGACCACATGCTCAGGAGTATCACAAACACGAGACCCACAAGCTCTAACCAAACAACCTGTTGCACGACAACATCCTTTATGTATACGTATACTGTATATTTAGAATACATATTTCTAGAACTATTTTCAAATAAAGATTACATTACAAAACAAAGCCAAAATTAATATGTCCCTTGACTCAAATGGCTAAATATTAGTTATTTTTACTCATTCCCTTCCACTTTTACATGTTAATGACAAAAAAAGACTGCATGGCACAAAATTATTCTTGGAACGTAATGCACAAATTTGATAGAGGTAACTCCTCCTTTTTTTGTGGGAGGTCGTTTGGTTTTACTCAAAGACACTGCTAACAGACATTTATACCGTTATGTCAAACAAGAGCTTGGGGCAAGTCCGGCTTACCTCTTTGCTCTGATCTGCATAGATTTTGGGAGAGCATGACTGCAGTGAAGCCCTGTTCTAGTAATAAGGCACGTGATGAAGAGCAGGTGGAGAAAAATGACTGGAGTGACCAGTGCTGGTCTTTTCCCACAATGATGCAACCACCTGCCCCCCAGCTTCCACAGCCATAGACACATCTTGGTTTCATATTTAAGTGTTCTTCCCAAAGAGGGATATGCTTCAAGTGTGCTTTGTCATACAGTCTTTCATTTCTCTTCAGATACAGTGGTTTATAATGATCTAAAGACCTTTGCCAGAGCCTCCAGCTCCTTCTGGCTTGTTTTCTAATGAACACACCTGGAATTCTTTTCACATCTGGAATTTTCTTTTCATATAAGCAGAACCAGTATTAAAAACACACAGGTACAATCACTTGGGACTTCCCCATCACATTTTCCATCACTGGAGATAAAAAAAAACTGTATGCCACATACAACAAGCAGTAATGGGCCCAAAAACTTATTTTTCAGCAAAGGTATGGACAATTTAAGGTACTAACTGTTTTGGAACTGTTTGTTTCCAAAATAATATAGCAAAATAAACATTTACCTATACCTCTTGACTTATCTACGTTAAAACATTTGCCACTGCAGAAAATTACCTCGATTTGGTTACCATGTAAGTCTGCACTACTTATATATCCGCCAGGCTGCATATGTATAATAGTGAATTAATTACATTTGCGGTATTATATGCAAGGACCGATGTGCGCCATCGACAGGCAGTTTTGTCCCGGTTCGCATTGCATAAACTTCCAATGGCATGACTACAAAACTATGATTATGCGAATTATTATTATTATTATTATTATTTCTTCTGCAAATCCACAGACCAGAATATTTACAGAACACAAAGATCAGGGCAGGTAAATGGTCGAACAAACAAATCAGTATCGTTTGGAAGCCCTAATTGAGTTTATATATAAAATCAGCATATTTCAACCTAAGGCCTTATTAAGAAAAAAATGTACATAAAAAAAGCAGGACAATAGAAAAAAAAGTACTTCACAAAGTCATCTGAATTTCATTCGGAATCTAGTACTGTTTTAACTTTAAAGATTGCGACAGTCAAAAGACGCAGAAGAGCGAAAGCAAAAAAACAGTAAAAAGAGAACTCAAACAGAAACGAAGCACACAGATAACAGGAAACAATGGGTTTTACCTTAAATAGTAAAGGTATATTTCCAAAGAAACCAAATAATAGCCTGTTAAGTCTTCAGCCCAGAAGCTTGCGTCCCCCTCTCTGCAAGGCGCTCCGCGTCCCAAGACAGCTGTCTCTGACGCGGGGGGGCCGGGAAGGAAACCTGAGCACGGCTTCAGGTACGATCATCACTGGGGCCACTCTGCCATTCGGCCTTAAGGCTCATAAGCTTTCATACAAGTAACTCGCTGTACGTTACCATTGGTTCATTGTTTTATTCTGAATTAGGAAACGTGGGGAATATGAAATCAATGCATTACTTTAAAGGGACCCGTCACCTATTTTTAATGTAATTTAAATAGACCTGCCAGAAAATATTTTTTGGCTAAGCAACTCACATTTTCCGTAGCTAATTTTTGATATTCAACAGTTAGGCGTTTCAACTATTACTTTTACATTATCTTGTGTGTGTGGTTTTAGTAATAAATTTGTCATAAGCGCACGTTTTTTGTACCTGTTTGGTTTTGAAGCCAGAAGCTCCATCTTAACTGTACTAACCAATAAGTCTCTGCACAGACACCCCCCTTTAATTCAGCAGACTGAAGTCGCTGTGACAGGATGTACACCTGTATGTACTTAAAATGCTGCGCTTTTTGCGGACAAAATGTGCGGCGTACGGCTTATATTTATATTTTGGCCTAAATAAATCGTATATTCTAATAGATTTTGCAGACCATATTTTCATTCAGCAAGCTTCACTTGCACGTTTATGCAGGTTCACCTTATAGAAGTTAGAAGCAACTGTTTTTAATCCATAGTAGTCAATTAATTGTGGAAATCGCGTTGTTCTCCACATCAGATCCTTCGTAGTGGTCTTTTCGTAGTGGTCTTTTCGTAGTGTTCTTTTATTTTCTAAGTAAAAATACTCCTCCTAGCACCCCACATTTAACTTAATCGTTTAAAAATTATAATAACGGAAAACGCTATTATGTTCATTAACTTAAAAGAAACAAAGATTTTTAAGCTTTAACTAACCATCCATTCCTATGGTGCTTTTCAGTTGATTTTCCGGATATGATTCCAGTGTAATTCATTTACTCACCATCCTAAGTATTAATTTGGCAGATGAGCTGTATTAGGTACGTGTGCTGATGAGTGCATCCAATTCTGTAATTTATTATGCCAAAAATAAAATGTGTTACCAGTTAAATAAGGCGACTTTGATCTGACGGCGTCTGGGTCTCCTAAGAACAAGGTCGCGTTTCGAGTACCGTGGCTATCAGATATTTTATTGTTGAATGCTTAAGAACTGCCCGTAAGAATGATTTTACATGCACACTGATGCTGTACTCTACTCTTCCCAAACTTCTTCTGCACAATAGCTATAACCTGTTCTCAGTCGCTATTTTATGCATTAGCCAAATGGTTCCGGTAGATGGCGCGCTTACGCATAGGATTCGCATGTTTGAACATTTCTTCTTCGGCCGTCGTGAACCGAGCCAAAATCTGTCGTATTCTCTTCACTCCTTACTGATATCCTGTAGGAAAACCCCGAGTAGAAATGCAACCCCCGGCTTGGTCACTTCCTCAGATAATATGTCAACTCTATGAAAATAGAGTTTTCTTGGAAGGAAGCTCTGTATTTCTTGCTCACCGGTAGTATCAATTTAAATTAAGAAACAAGAAACACCTTCTCAATCTAACTTTCCCATAGAAAACTGTACAATGGTTTTAATATAGAAAGTAACTGTATGAAGTATATAGCAAATAACTGAAATCATGAACTGAGTTACTTCATGCTCATTAACTCCTTATTCAATCTGGGGTCACAGTGAGCTTGACCTTTTCCTGGGCAACCCAGGGTACAAGGCAGGCACACTAAATGAGATGCCTGTTCATCAAAGGGCACAGACTCACTTATTTTCTTTAGCAAATTCACTGTAAGACATACAGAGTTTTACTATAAACATTTAAATACATATATTACTGACAAGCATGTTTAGAAAATTGATGGATACTGCAATTACAATGTATCTGTGACGACTGAATTTACATAAATGAACAATATTTGTGATTTATATGTATAACATCCAAAAATACTTAAGCCTACATGCAAAGTGTACATAGTACATTTGTTTAATATCTTATATAACCACCGTGACCCGGAATAGGGCAAGCAGTAGCAGAAAATGGATGGATGGATAATTTATATTATTTTTTAACATTATATATATATGGATACATTGTACCACACATACATGAAAATAACCAATGTCTTTAAACATGCAATTAGTACTATTATTTATGCTATTAGTATTGTTGGAACAAAGCTGCATTGCATTACAAACTGCTCCTCTTCATGTTCAATGTACAGATAAAGGGAATTTCTCTGGCTGTGTAGTGCAATCACTCTGTTATTAACAGCATAGCTTTCTATAAACAATATGCATCTCTTCACCTCTTTTTAAATTACATGCATTGTCTAAAAGCCATTGAAAAAACATGATTTGTCCAAGCTGTCAAACCGCATGCTCATTATTGAATCACAAATGTCCCTTACCTCTCCTAAAGACACAGTGCAGTAATGTGAAAGTTTGCCCCTGGAATGAGAAAGCGGAAATGCGCATCCACTGGGGGGTGTATACAGGGACTGTGGTATGAAAAAGGTGGCTTAGAATTCAACTGTTTAATAATAATAAATGTTTCCTTCCATCCATCTTCTCAAAGATATTTTTTTGGGAGGGGGGTGTTGGGAGAGGAGGGAGGTAGGGAGGGGGGAGGGGCCTGGAGTCTAGTACAGGGTGCACAGACACACAAACACACATATACAAATATACATTCCCACACCAGCGAAACTTGTGAACAATGAAAAATGTTACGTTTTGTTTAACTAAGCTGAAAAGCACATGCGTACATCTTCTGAAACCACTTATGCTATTCAGGGTCACAGGGGGTCTGGAGCCCATCCAGGAGGCTACAGGCACAAGGCAGAGAGCAACCAGGATGGAGCACCAATCCATCACAGGGCACAGACACACACCACTCACTCACACCTACAGGCAATCTGGCATCTCTGATTAGCCTCAGCATGTTTTTGGACTGTGGGGGGGAAACCGGAGTACCCAGAGGAAACCCCACGACGACACGGGGAGAACATGCAAACTCCATACACGGAACCCTGGTTCTAACCCAGATCCAAGAGGGGTGAGGCGACAGTGGTAACCACTGCACGGTGGTGAAAAGCATATATCAGGGAAATTGGAATATATACTTAAAAATCTTAATTATGTATGACATGATGAAGACATGAATACTCTATAGTTTCTTTGGTTTAAACAGAGGTGGACATTTCAGGTCCAGAAAGTAAAAATCCAAACCAAAATTTTGTTTCAACCAAACAGTTGAGTACTCTGTAACTGTGACTCTTTATGCTCAACTGGGTTGGTTGAAACGAAATCCTGGTTTGGATTTGTACTTTCTGGACCTGAAATGTCCACCTCTGTCATTAAAGTCAAAAGGAAGTTTCTAGCTTACTGGTAAAGATGAGGATATTGACCTAGACTATCCACTAGATGGCGATGTACAATAAAGGCACAAAATACAAGGGATTCAACATAGGAAAGCAAAACAAATGTTTATTTTATGTGTGTATATATATATATATATATATATGAACAATATATATATATTGCCTTTTATGTAATATTTGCAACTTGTCCTGAAAAAGTCTAAGATTTGGTAAGATTTTTGACTGGAATAGTCATATACTAACCTTTTGCAATATTACAGAATAAATGGTAGGCATTTTCTGTTAGCTATAAATATAGTATGCAGTGTTGCTCAGTTTCAATTTCGGTTTTATTGTTTCCTCCTAAAATTTCTCCATAGCACTTGTTCCTGTTTGCATTAATGCAAATCTCTTTTTTTCTAACACCAAAAAAAAGCCTTTCTACACTCCTGCACCTCAGCTTATATGAAGACTTCTGCTTTCACTTTATTGTACTTCTGCTTTCATAATTTGATATTTTTTCTTGTTTTTCAGTGAAGAGATACATTTTTAAATTTAATATTAGCCTGGATGAAGTTTTAATGGGCAGAATGTGCATGCACTCCTTGTGTGGTATGGGTATCCTCCCACAGTTCAAAGACATGTTGTTAGGGTAATTGATGTCTATAAATAAAGTGTGTGTGGATCGGATCTGAGAGTGTGTAACTGGCCTGAGATGGATTAGCATCTCACTGAGGATATACTCCAGCCTAGGGCCCTCTGCTGCTGGGATAGGCTCCAGGCCTCGCATGACCACAACCAGGATAAGTAGTTTGAAGATGCATGGATGAAATGTGCAATTCTCTGAACTACCAAGAACAGTTATGTGATTCTTGTGGTCTGTCATGTCTTAGGAGGAAATTAGAGTACCAGGAAGAAATACAGACAAATGGGGTCCCTGTATGTGACAGGACTGCCAACTGTCTCACATCTAGTGTAACACTCATGCTTTCAGATCAGCCACATCAAAAGCGTTGGGGCAGTTTGCAAACCCTACAACATAATAAAACTGTCACATACATGGAAATGTGTGTGCAGACTTGCCTTGAATTGAAAATCTCACTCCAGCCAGCTGACCAAACTTGGCAACCCTGACATGAACCTACGCTACCAATATTTTCGGCATTTTTACTTCTGATGGATTTAACACATGTAAGAGCCAGTGAGCTGTCCCAACAGTGATCTGACTCGTACACTAGGCCAGTAAGGATGCAGTGCTGGGCCAACATTCTGTCCAGAGGGTCTGCAGCTTTAGGTGCTTGACGGTTAGCTAGTACACATTATAGCTGCCATGCAATGTTAGAGGACAGGTACAGCTGTAAGAAAGGATAAACATGAACAGTTGATATAACAGTGGATGGAACAGGACAACAAAAATATCTGAACATATTGAACAGATTATCCATCCGCCTACATTCTGCTTATCCTGGCCTGGCTAATGAGGGGACCTAGAGTCTATTCCAGGCAGCACAGAACCAAAGGTTGGGGCACATTCCAGTCTCCTGTAGGGCACTGTGGGCAATAGATAATGCTAATTAGCCTTTCATGTTCCTCAGAGAATGCAAACTCTGGTGAAGCAGCATGCAAGTATTTGGTACATATACAAGACAATCAGTAATCGGGTATTCGCTTCCAAATATGTTTAAACACAAATGTTAGAAGTGAAAGTATGAAAATGTGCATTGTTGTTGTGGCACAATATGTAGTACTGTCGCTTTAGTGCCGTCCCCTGCTGTGTGTGTGTGTGTGTGTGTGTGTGTGTAAAAGCATGCAAAAGTCTGGTTAAAATGTATGTTACTATAAGCAGAAGATGAACTGATAACCAAAAGGCATAAAGTTAAGGACATCGCATTTCTTTTCAGCATTTTATGCAAGATTACATTTTTATTTCCATCAATCACAGGTAAAAAAGCACTTAGTAACACACCCTTTGGCAAATATCACAGCTTGTAAAAGATATTTGTAGTCAGTATAAGGGGATTTTTGGGGATCTAGTCTTTGGGGATTTTTCTGCCCATTCAGCCTTGCAAAAGGCCTCTGATTCTGTAAGATTCTTGGGCCGTCTTGCATACACCTGCTCTTTTGAGTTCTATCCACAGATCTTCAATGATGTTTAGGTCAGGGGACTGTGAGGGCCACGGCAAACCTACAGTTTGCGCCTCTTAAGGGATTCCAGTGTAGATTTTGAGGTGTGTTTCGAATCATTATCTTATTGTAGGACCGACCCTCTTTTCAACTTTTTACAGATGATGTGATGTTTGCTTCCAGAATTTGCTGGTATTTATTTGAATCAATTCTTCCCTCTACAAATGACATGTCCCCTGTGCCACTGGCTGCAACACAAGCCCAAAGCATGATCGATCCACCCCCATGCTTAATAGCTGGAGAGGTGTTCTTTTCATGGAATTTGGCACCCTTTTTTCTCTAAACACATTGTGGCTAAAAAGGTCTATTTTGACATCATCAGCCCACAGGAGTTGTTTCCGAAACGCATCAGGCTTGTTCAGATGTTCACTTGTAAGCTTCAGTTGCTGAATTTTGTGGCTACGACACAGGAAAGATTTTCTTCTGCTGACTCTACCATAAAGGTCATATTTGTTCAGGTGTCGCTGCACAGTACAGCAGTACTCCACCACTCCAGAGTCTGCTAAATCTTCCTGAAGGTCTTTTGCAGTCAGAGGTTTTTGCCTTTTGCCTTTCTGGCAATTTGACGAGCAGTTCTTTCAGAAAGTTTTCTTGGTCTTCCAGACCTCAACTTGACTTCCACCATTCTTGTTAACTGCCGTTTATTAATAACATTATGAAATGAGAAAACAGCTACCTGGAAACCCTTTGCTCTCTTCTTGTAGCCTTCTTCTACTTTGTGAGTATCAATTTTTTTATTTATTTTATATTTAGTGCTAGGCAGCTACTTAGAGGAGTCCATGGCTGCTGATTGTTGGGACAAGTGTCGAACAGTCAAATAATTTATAGAGCTTTGCAGTTTGCATCACCTGGAGTTTCCTGAGAATGATTGTGAACGACCAATAGTCCTAACAGGTTGTTGAAGGTCTGGGACCTTGATAAACGTTATCTGATACCTCAAATATCTTGGGATGCCCAAACTTTTGCATGGGGCACTTTTGCTTTTTCACTCTACAATTGTATAAAATAAGAATAATACACTAATCCTGCATAAAATGCAGAAAAAAAAAATGTATCGTCTTTAACTTTTTGCCTTTTGGTGATCATGTCATCTTCTGCTCATTTGACTATTCACAGTAACAGACATTAAAAATTCTTTAAACTTTTGCGTGTCACTGTAGAGTCATCAATATTCATGTCCCTAAATTGCCTGTAGTATGCGTATGTGTCTGCACCGTGTGGCAGACTAGCATCCCTTCCTAGATTTTCCCCTGCCTTGTCGGAATAGGATCCAGGAAAACAGCGTGGAAGATGGGTGGATGTAACTGGCTTTTCTTGTTTGGTATAAACATTGTTTGCCAGGCATATATGTACCATTTTTAGCTAAATACCTAATTCAGTAGTTGTTGTATGAACTATTTGGGTATAAACATGAACCCCTTTTCAAGGGTTAGAACAGGTATGCTCCTTTACAATTGACCCCGACCATGTTTTGCTTATCAAAAATGCAGCACTGCCATTTGGAAGAAGCTGTACCATAACACATGCAGGTGCCATAATGTCCATGAGGTGGCAGCATTGGGACTAGCCAACCATGGATCTAATGTAGAATGAAACAATGTCCTTGATGAACATCTTCACCCTGTACAGAATAGAGCTAGAGGCAGGTCCAGAGTAATTTCTCAGTTAAATGGTAACAGCAGCAATACAGTCAAACATCCTAATTGCAGTGCCTAAAGTGAATAGTTTCTTAAATAAGACAGGTTACAAATAAATACAAATAAATACAGACACATACACATACTACAGGCAATTTAGAGACATGAATATTGATGACTGTACAGTGACTTTTACCAGAAGAATGCCAGAAGTCTTCATCACCTGGTCAAAATAAAGACATAAAACTTATGTGTTATAATGAATGCCTAGTCCAATCCTGAGTCTTACAGTCTCTTATTACTTATGCTTTATGTATCTTATTACTTTATGCTTTGTTCCTTGGCCTACTATGCCCCAGAGCATGTTTCCTGATTACAGGTGTTTCCATTTCCAGGACCTGGTGTCCATCTTGTCTCTATCCTCAGTATATACCTTGTGATGAAATGGCTGTCTTCTGTTTTCATTCCTCATGAAATTCAACTCTACTCCGGAACCTAAATATAATCCCCCTTCCATCCTCCCATCCTGCGGTCACATGGTTCTGTTCGCCATCCTGACTGGACTCTTATGAAGAGCTACAAGAATCTAATTAGTAATCTTGCAGTTTGATCTGTTCTCTCCTATAGTTTGACAAGCAACAGACATACAAACAAATGCACAGGCGTGCAAGGCTAACAGCGTGTGTCACTTAGCCCTGAACTCTGGGGTCAGAATGTAACTGATTTTATAATGTTTACATTCTGTGAAAACTCCGCTAACTACTGAGAATATGTCTGTAGTAAAAAACAAAAATAGTATCATGCTTGCTAGAATTGGCCCCTATTGAAAAATAAAATGCTGTATCCTGTTTTGAACCAATATGAGACACAATTTGTCTCGTATTTTCCAGATCGCATAACCTATTCCCCCATCAACAAATGACCAGGTCATGCATTGTTCAGCTCTACAACATTTATGGTAGGCATACATAAATTAATAAGAGGCAATAAGAATTGCAGTTTACTGCAGTGGCATTGCAGTGGTAAATTGTATCTTTTGCCTACATATATATACTTAAAAGACAGTAATTACAACCTTTTGCTTTAGTTATTTTTTTGTTAGCTGACAAAAGTGCTGGGGCAAAGTAATATAATAAATCTATGCAGGACTGAACAAATTAGCGACTTATGTTTCATGTAGAAATGGATCACATCACCTTCAAGATAAGAAATCATATCTTGACAATGTGAAAGCTGTATGCAAGGTAATCCTCATGATGAATTAGCATGCATTGCACAACATGCACAGAAAAAATGATCTCTGCTTCAGAAGCAGAGTTTCTGTCACTGTTTTATATTCTCAGGACATATAATATTGCTGAAATTGAAAACCAAGGCATTTGGGAAAGGCGTGTATTTTTGTAGCCTGACCACACCAATCAGCTGACCTAATATGTACACAGGGACTTGGGAGCTTAAACTTAAATGGACATAAGTGGGGTGAGTCACTGCACAGAGCTGAAAACATCTTTTTAGAGAGGCAGGGACTAATCTGTCTCACCAGGACTATCTCTTTGCTACTAGTTATGTAAGAGTGCTCCCAGAGGTAGCAATGTTAAACTCTCCGGAAAGTCAATATGACCACCATCAGAGAAAACAAGCCCATAAACAAACATACAAACAGCATAAAGACCTTGCCTTCTTAATGATTAGAGAGTAATTCAAATTAATTAATATATTATTCCATGCAATAATTATTTTCATCCATTGTAATAGCAACATTGGCAAAGCAAACAACATCTTATCAAGATATGGCACACATTTGGCCTATATAGGAGCGTAGCAAGAAGAAATCCATTTCTCACAAAGGTCTACCTGGAGTCCTGACTGAAGAAACACCTGACAGACTCTGGAACAAACTTTCAGTAGGCTTCATGGTCAAGAGTTAACAGAAAGGGATCTTTTTACCCCAAATACCAAACATTATGTCTAGAGAAAATCTAACACCAAAACAACAAGTAAAGACTCATTTTTTGATGCCTTCACGGCACTCATATGCTTTTTTGTGTGACGTGGATCAGGGCAAAATGAGGCCATTTCAATCAATGAAATTTATAGACTACAACACAAGAAAATTGGAAATTTTTAGAGCATGATGTATTCTTTTTCCATTCACTGCCTAAGTTGTTGTCATGTTTTCCTTGTGATGCTTTTGTCACATTTGTTCTTAAAAATAAAATAGATTCTCTAGGTTAATTCTAAGTGATATTTCTTTCATAAATTACCAGACACGCCAGGGAATAAAACAGGGAAAACTGCAACAGAAACCATTCTCCAGCAAACTTGCATGCCAAATAATCGGAAGAAGAGCCCTAATTCCAGTGGATCTCACTGTTATCAAATAATGTGTGTAAGAATTTGCATCACTCCTTTAAATTATTTCCACAAATGCTACTTTGATTCAAAAGGTCAAATATTTCAGACATATCTATATAAATAAGAACACTGAATGTGTCAGCTTTCATAAGATGGCTTTACAGAAGTTCTACAATCGGATATTGCTTTTTTCAGCTACATTTTTAAAGAAGTAGATGCTTCATTTATCCTATAATGTGGGGCTACTTTTAATATTTACAGCCGGGAAACATGATGTTGCTGGAACGTGCCATTGAGACGTGGGGTAGGCACCCAGACAGGCTGTGCTTCAATCCTTCCTGTCCTCTGCAAAATTGCTGTTGCACAAGACATGAAATCAAAGTGTTTGTTTTTGACATAAATGTTTACACTTAAAGTAATGGAGAAGCCCTGTAAATGATCTTACTTGTAGGCATCGAATCCCTGACTATAACACGACACACTAACAACCATTCCTTTCACAAATGGGTGTGAGGGGGTGGCTGTTAATGTGCTGCTAGTGTAAGCAACAGGAAGGAGACACAGCTGCATCTCCCTCAGCAACTGCCAACCTCCACCCCCCCCACCCCCCCAGGGGACCGTCCACCCTCCTGCACTTGAAATCCCTGCATTACTGCTCGAGAAACCCTATGGAGCTTCACGCTGTAAATCAAGGCTAATATCTTTAGTGTAACCAATGGGACTTACATTTGACTAAGAAAAGAAGTGACATAGAATAAATATCTTAAAGGGAATGGTCACGAAGGACTGGGGAATTAAAAGGCCTATAAAAAGAAGGAACTTGTGGCACGCAGCCTGCCATTGGACACTCCCTGGGGATTGTCCTGGCTTCCCAGTCAGAGCCCTGCCTTTACTGTCAGCTCTTGCCCCTTGATGCATCATTAGCACCTTCGGCATCTATCAGAAAAAATGAATCCCCCCGCAGAAAGAATGATGCTATGAGTGGTGAGGTAATGGGATGAGCTGAACAAGCGCAGATAACAATGGTGACGACCCTCCAGGTTTCCCCTGCAGTAATTGTGGGTGAGACAGGTACACTAATCTCACCATTTTGTTTGAACAGCATGTAGCTAACTAGTATGGGCTTGGCCAAAGAGCTGGAGGTTCGAGATCTGGGTGCAGCTTAGCAGTTTAGTTTTTGTTGATGGTCGACAAGTTTCAGTGTAAAACCTGCATATCTTCTATAAATGTACTGTGACTGGTTTGCTAAACTCTGCAATACATGTCTGTGAGATATTAAGCGTGTCCCTACCATCCCATACAAAACTTTTTGCCTGAATAAAAGTTTCTTCTGTATTACTACACCACACAGAAATCAGAATTTGTGACAGTGGGTGTTTCTCCGTTTTGCCTTCTTGATTTGGTGTGACAGAAAATGTAGTATTTACTTATTATACAAGAAAAACAGAAAACAGGCTATATAAGACCCAAAGCCCCATTTGCTTCATTATAATTCTCCTGAATCCAGAAAGAACCTGTTATGTATGGATTTGATAGCAAATAAAGATGAGTTTATGATGAGCTTCACTGTTCACAAATGACCAGTAGAGATATATATTTCACCTACTTGACTTAGCCAGATGGGTGCAATTTGGCTTTCATTCATCAAAAGGAAATGATTAAGGCTCCATTACGGATGTTCCCAACTTGGAATTCACAGTCACAGGTCACTAAATTTCCATTTAGACAATCGAATTACATCTTTGCATTCCAATTGTTTTTAAATTAGCCACTTTTTCCCCTTTGGGATCAATGATGAGATATTTGATTTCATACTAATTCTTGTAAGCAAGGGGGTATTATTCAATAGAGCCAGAGAAGGGGAAGATACGTAGTAGAGCCACTCTACAAAGTTGACCGTGAGAAGGCAACACCTAGAACCTTTATCAAGGTAAGAAGAGGTGGCCAACATGTCACACATCACACAGTGCCTGACAATCTCACTTCTACCACAGAATTTAGCTATACAAGCAAACCCAAATGCCGGTTAAAGGTTGAGTACTGGCCATAAATGTAAATCTGAGTGTTACTTTCCCAGTAAAGAGAAGGTAAATTTACATTAGTGGAACAAAAGCGTTTTACCCAAAATGACATAATTGAGAAAGCAGGGTCAGCCAGACCCTGGAACAATTGGAGTTAAGGGATTCACTCAGTGACCCAATCACTCTGCCAACCATGAGATTTGAACTGGCA
>JAODJW010000094.1:14228234-14241186 GCA_026777045.1 Hyperopisus bebe
CTTTCCTCCCGTTTAAGCGACACATGTAAGACTCCTTTGCGCTGATCTGCCCCTGTCCTACAGCGCCCCCATCCTCTTATGGCTTCCAAACGAACTGCAGCACTCGGCCGGTTGCTCAGTGAGTGACTGCAGCTGGAGAGACAATAACACTGTCTGCCACACAGGTAGGTAAGGCTAATTTCCGAGCCTTTTGCAAAACCCAAATTATGATTTGATGCACGGGAGCGCTTTCTAAAACTCGGGGTGGTTCGGTAGAGATGCATGTCAGATCTGTAGCTTCGATAATGCTGCCGGGATTTAAAGCCGGCAATTCGTGCTTGTCATGTCAGGGTGATATTTTTTCCATTGGGTGGGAGAGGTCTGGGCCTGCAAGGCTTTTCTTCATGACAGATAAGTAAACCAGCGCAGGAATGAAACCTTGCGTTAGCAGCGAGGAGAATTACGCATCGACTCGCCCCTTTTGTAGGCGCTTATACGGTTGCATGGCAGACTAAGCTTTGTAAAAATAAATTCCGATATTTTGAATCCATCTTAAGCTTCTGTGTTTTTTCCTTTTTAAAAATGTTCATTTAAGTCCAGCTAGCCATCTAGCAGGTTAGCCGGCTCCCTGAGGCGATTTTACTAAATACATTGCATATAACGCCCTGGGTCGCAAGTAGGCTACTTCGTTTTTTTCACGTCGAACGTGTAAATTTGCAACCGGCCGATGAATTCTCTCCGAAAAATTGTGATTTTTGTAAAGATATTATGGCAGACAAGATTAAATATATATTTTTCGTGCTTTTCACGTAAGATGTATCTTCAGATCTTTATCGTTGATGCATTAGCAGCTTGAACAAACTGCAGACTTGTAGCGAAACGTGGACGAAACTCTAACGTGTGCTGTTTTTAAAACGCACTTCCCGTTATATTCTGGACCTTTCTGTGCTCTTCTGCCCCCCTGAATCAAATGAAAGACGTCTTTTGAATAAGCTCCGTTAGCTCGCGGGAAACGCGTCCAAGATGGCCAGTCGTCTGGGTCGTTCTCCAATGCGGAGCTGATTTCGTTCGACTTTGGTGTCTAAAACACGAAGGGAGGAAAAGCAGCCGGCTTTCGCTTTCCGCTATGAATGGTGCTGATGCGGAATGGGCTCCGGTTGCTCTTAACTGCACCTGGCCTTGTTTCAGTAGCGCGGTACCGCTTTTTCATTCAGCATCGTTTGATCTGCGGCATATGAGGCATTCTGAGCCCGTTTCCTCCCCCCTCCGTACTGTATTTTTATTAATTCGCTTAGGACTGGTGCCACTATGTGCGGTAACTGCATTGTCATCGCGGCGAGACCGGTACATACCGGTTGCTAATTACTGAAAAATCATTTGTGCCAATCGTCTTAAACAAAGGCCACAGCATGCTTACATGTACTAGAAAGCGTGCCTGTCGCTGCTAATCCGTGTGTGTGCACGCACGCAGACAGGGCTAGTCTTTATGCATTTTTAAATTATGCTTCCATACTTGATCATCTTCGTAGTGTGCAATCGATGCACATTAAAATGGGCATTTTTTTCTGCGCATAGAAATTTAGTAAAATGCGGCATGTTTTTTCCCCTGGCCGATTCGTTTGTAATAATGTCATACAAATGCTGCTATATCTGGGTGGGTCAGCATGAATCTTCTGGAATAATTTGTCTCCCCTTTCCATGGCTACGGACACACCTCTTTTCCCTCCCTGTGGCATGCAGGAAAGACATGTTACGGATTATGCATGTAGTTCCCTGCATGTGCATGCCGATATAGAAAAGGGCTGTCTTGCAGTTAATTAAAAGACACAGAATATCTGATTCTGATATTGTTTAAAATCAGCAGGAAGATGTAGAATATAAACCATATACTGTATGCTGTAGGTCCTCTCCAGAAACCCCTCCCTTCTCCTCCGCACACATCTTCCTCTTGCCACGCGACGGATCAGGGCATTCATTTTCGACATTTCAGTACGGTAAACCCGAATATTTCGTGGACATCGATGTGAAGCATTTGCTAATTTGCAGTTTTCGGCGACTTTGTAATTTGTTCCCCGCTGTGCACGGAGGAGGCGTTCATGTAGAAGTAGCCAGACAAAGGGGAGCGACATGGCATGCGGATTGCTTGCTCAAACGAAGATCGTATGTATGATTTTTAAAGAACACAATAGCGTTACATTTCAGCATGCTTTTTTAGTCAGTCTATTATCATATTTAAATATTTATTTTCAAATTAGGGCGTTCGTTCGGGCGATCTACGTGAGAACCGGCTAGACTTGCCCTTTTTTCTCAGAAGGACAAGAAAGAATACATATACCGATGGCAGCGCGTTAGTAGGGTGAAAACAGTCAGTGTACTTCATATTTAAGGTAGACATTTCCAGATAGGGATTATGTGTTAGATCCAAGAAATTGTCCATTTAAATAGCATTTTATATTAATTATAAGATTTCAGATCAATAATCATTTATAAGCAGTTTTTTGGCTTGGAATTTTGAAAGCCTTTGGTGTGGCTTAACCGTTTTCCAAATGGTTTATTATTACTATTATTATTATTATTAGTAGTAGTAGTAGTAGTATGTAATGATAATGATGATGAATAAGGACCTTCTCCACAGTCACCCTCCCTTAAGGACCACCGTGGTTGACATTCAAATGCCTGTGTAATTTAAACAGGGTGAATTTGATTTATGCAACTCAATTAAACTTGCCAATTAGAGGACTTCCCCAAACATGCCTTATATCCTTATTGGCTAAGTCACAAATGTCTTACTTTGTGGATTTTTGTAATTACTGTGAATCACTACTTCATTTAACATCATAGAAATGGATACCAGAAAAGTCAAAGGTATTGTCTGCTGTTGTGATCCTGTTATTCCTGCTGTAGTCCCCTTGAGTGAGGATCCAGGGAAACACACAGCTGTGCAAATTGCTTTAAAATATGGCTGTGAAGCAGATGCATGTAATGCTGCATAACTGGCTCCTGAGAGTAGACCTTTGTGTATGGGAGTGTTACCCACCAGGGCCTGACTGAGGGGCGTCATGAGTCCGGTGAGAACATACAGCAGCTGCTTCAAGGGCCAGTGCTGCACATCTGTTGTAATGTCCGTCCAGCACCAGGCATCCAGGCTCACTGTAAATGCAGTAAAGCACCAGAAGAATCTTACATTGCTCTTAGGAAATAAAATGTAGTTAAAACTTTGTGGTTGTAAACACATGATGGTTCACATACTTAGGTTTTACATGGATTTTGGGGACAGTGGGTGGTTCGGTGATATCTTGCAGTGCTGTAACAATGCATGGTTTCTGAATCACAACTGTAAGTTCCTGTACTGCTGCTTGCAATCTGATGTTTATTTACAGTTCCCTTTGCTTATGTTTGTTGTTGAGGGAAGCAGAGAGTTTCAAATTCTCTGATTCACTCTGCTGCACACATTAATGTCCGATGCATGGCTGTCTCTAAAAGAAGCAAAGTTTCAGCCGGCTGGAATGGTTTTCCGCTCAGCGGGATCTCGGAAGCTTTAGGAGGGACCCCCATTTTGGCAAAATAATGGAGATGGGGGACTATTTCCACATCAGACTTGTTCCTAGTCTGAAGAGCACATGAGAGATGAATTTTCGGTCCGTCTCCACTGAATCTTAAGAGATTACCCCACAGAATACACTTTTTGCTACGGTGTGATACAATTTGGTGCATTTGCTTCTATGCAGTACGTTTGACAGAGTGTTCCAGGGGCTGTCAGCGGCTCTGAGTGCTGCCACACCTGCCTTGCCGCAAACTGGTGTTTAAGGAGGCAGTCATCACTGATCCACCCATTCAGAGTGTGTGCTGTCCGTAGAATGAAGCAGTGTGTTGAGTCATGGTGTAGTTAGACTGGGGAAACCAGGTTGGAGCATCAGTACAAGTGAGATTTGAAGACCTTTTTTGTGGTGAACAGCTTAGCTTGCACATTGTCCTGTAGGCCTCTGTACCATTGCAGTGCCGTTTAACGTTAATTGTGGATTCCCTAATACCAGTTCTGTATTCTATTGTGTTAGGAAAAGAACCACGAGCCTTACTGAAAACCATGGAGGTTGCATCATAGTCAGCTGAAGTTGGAATCGATTCATATTGAGTCTCTGCAATGTAATTGTGGTTTCACTTAGGAGGATGCCTATGTGCTGAATATTTTTTCGTGCCTGAAGTGAAATTTTAGACACGTTACTAAACGTCACTGATCTCTGCATATCATTGCATTTTTGGTGACCTTTGTCTCAGCATGAATGTTTTTACTCCTGCTTCTAATCTGTTCTTGTTCACTGATTTAACAGAGTGTTGACATCCTGGTGGTTGTACAGGCTGGATGGGTACTCTGAAAGGGGCCTTAGGTGGAAGCTGTTTTAAAGTGTCCCATTTTGGGGTAATTCTTACAGCTCTTTCTTAATCCCTTATCTTTAATGGGAGACAGACTGTCAAGAAACTCAGTGCTTACACATGATATTGAAGTATAGAATTGATTTTAACATATGAATTAGTGGTTTTATGAGTACCTTAAACATTAATAAAACATTCTGTCAGAGCAATGCGAACTCTTCATGGATGTTCTATCATCTATATCAATAGTGTATAAATTATGTATTGTTGAGTCATGTTAAGATTCTTAGATGCCTCTGTTTATTAAAGAGGACTCACTGTAAAGACTCGTGGAAAGCTTTTAGTAGGTAGATGCACCCTCAGCTGTTTCTGCTGGGCATACGTAGATCATTGCATGGAGAATTTACATATATTGATAAGAGGGGCTGAAATGCAGCTGAACAGAGCTGATTCTGTATCATGTGGTGAAGCCAGCTGACTAGGTCTTCTGCTGGCCTACACTCTCCATTCGGTGTTCCACTTGATGGCCTTCACTGACTGCTCCTGTGTTACTGTTTCCATGTATGCCAGCCCTATCAGTATATTGCTACCCACTCTGAAGTGCTGGTTGTTTTTTTATTATTATTATTTATTTGTATTTTCTTTAGTCCTCCTAATGGCCGGTTTTCATGAGTGCCGAGTTTATGCAGGGTAATGAGAATCCAAGAATCTATGGTTAGAGCTCAGTGTTAAACTGATTATTCTAGTTAAGTTGGGCTTTGTCTCGTAGTGAAATAGGGCCTGTAACCTGAGCCCCGGGGAGGTAAAGGGGCGGTGATCTAACACAGGGGGTCTTCTCCCTGCATCAAGCCCTGCTGTCTCATGCAGTGGAGTTGGGGCGGGAGTTATGTCACACATGCACTGGCTGGCAGCTGTTTTGGGTTCCTTGTAGTTCCACAGTGCTATGGGCCACAACCGGCCCAGGCCCGCTCCTGTGTAGGACCTCCCTGACCCAATCAAAATAAACCATGAGTCAGAACCCCACCCGTTTCCATGGCTCCTGAGCAGTATCCAATTAGGCACAGATGAACAGAACAGTTGTGTGGTTTTTTTTTATTATTATTTGTTTTTTTTTTTTGTTGCGAAATGAAAAATTGTATTGGTGTTGCACCATGTGGGTCGCCTGCATCGTGAATTCTCACTAAAACAGCTTCTCTACATTCCGCTGGTCACACAAAGCTGTTCTGAAAGTCTGCCTGCTCGCACAGTTTGCCTGGTTTCTGGCGAGGGGGAAAATGACATCGAATGCGATACGTGGATTGCAAGCATGATGTGTGTTGCAGAATAGCTGGATATGACATTTTAATTTTGGTAAGCAGAGCAGGGAGAGTTTTAAAATTTTACATCAGATTATTTTTTTAATTGGGCGGAATGCTGGACCGTGTGCTTACATTAACATGGATGTAACATTACTGTGGTTGGCTGCTGGCAGTGTGCTGACATGGAGGCAGATGGTCCTGCGTCCCTCTGTCTGTGCTTCCACATTGCTGTTAGATACATTTCTTTACCATGTTCCTCATTCTCCATGTTCTCCTCCTCACTCACTCCCACCCCCCCACCATTCTGTGGATTTTCTCTCGAAGGCAGCAGTTTGTTTGCCAAGAGCTCATTCTCCCTACGCGCACCAAGGGCGAGGAATTTCATGCGCTGCCCTTTTCACTTGGCCCCTTGCAAACCCTTCCTGCCGCAGAGGTCGGACTCTGCATCTACCTCGCCCCTACTTGGCGGGTGACCTCATAACCGTGTTCCAGGTCCTGTCCCGTTAACGATCAGTGAGCATAGCCGTCGCTAATGATTAGTGACCGGTAGTGTTAGCATTGCACGCGATCTGCATTGTGCTGCCGTCCCTTGGTGCCGTTTAAGCTCTTTGAAATGAATGAATGCCTATGAAGAGGTCGAAGTGTGATATTTCTGCCCTCCTTAGCAGTGTGTTTGCGCTACTTGCCGTTAGCGAGGAAGGGGTTTCGATGGGAGAGCCCATTGATCCATCTGTTGGTTTGCTCTTCTTTGTTCCTGATCGCTCCCCCTCGCTTGCTCTCTCTCTCAGCCTCTCCCTGGCAACTGTGATGGTGCAGTGCTGTTGTCCCCACTGGCTCTGCTTGTTAGCTTTGGTCTTACAGCTGCTACTGTACAAGCGACGCCTGGGATGGTTTTGCTTTTCTAAAACGGCTCAAAGCCTGGTTTTGTTTGGAAATAACCATAGAGGTTAAAATTTAAAGGCTGCGATGTAATGCAAAGCATACAGGACGTCTGGCAAGATTATTTTGCATCTTTTGGCTTAGATTGTTATGGCTGGGCTTGTATAGATGGGTTTTAATAACATCAGCCATCAAAGCTGTTCTGGAATGAAGACCTGGTCAGGCTACAGTCCTCTCTGCCCTGCTTGTGCGGCTAAAATTGTCCCAGCCACACAAACAAAGCCGTTCTCCCTAGGGTTATATGAGGAAATCGTTGGTGAGTTGGGAACATGAGAGCAGGAACAGCCAATCTGACAGTGTGATGGCTGTTTGTCCACCTAGAGGTGTGCTCATTTTTAAAAATTCATAAGCCTTTCAGCACAAAGAATTTATTACAGGTACCTTTTATAAGGGTAGTTGAAGACAACTGCTGTCAGGTATGCTGCTGAAAACAATAACTGCCTACCTGCTCTTTTTTATTTATTTATTTACAGTATTTTTTGACACTGTTTGTGCTCTTTGTGTCTGGTGGGGCATGGGCAGTGTTACCGTGAATCCACTGAGTGCAAAGATCCTGCATTTTTGCTCAGCCCCCAGAGCTGGCAGGGAAGATCAGGGCGGGGTTGGTAGGGTCAGCCCGGCCTCGCTGTTCCTGCGGTCTGCAGCATCGCAGCGCTCAGCTCACGGTTGCTATGGGGGCGTGAGCCTGAGCGTGTGAGTATGTGCATCAGGCTGCTATAAGATGGGCCCTTTTTTCCTTCTCTTTTCAGGAACGGGAAATAGGCCCAGTTGATTTCTTATGAGGCTCCAACCAAATTCATGTTAATGAATATTCATGCGGAGGTTTCTGCTCAGTCTCTGACTGGTTGTAGCTCTGTGGTTTAGTGGCCAGTAATGGCCAGGCTCTCAGGACGGACAAACTCTAAATATTGACGATCCTCTCTGGTTTCCTTTCTCATTCTTACTTTGAGACAGTATGCAGTAAATCAGACCTGGAATGAGAGGGGGCATTTCGGGGAGCACAGAGCAATTTTCCAATTTTGCTTTGGTGCATTTCACATTATCTTATAAAGGTGGAGGGATGCTGGCAACTACAGGAGTAGGAGAACCTAGGAGTCTAATACCCACCTTACTGTCCACTCTCTCTATTTAAACAAAAATAAAAAATATCCCACTGACAATTTTTTCCTGTGCACTGCTTTTTCCTCACAAGGTTTTGTTTTTAATATAAAATGTATTTATCACTAACTTGATCTTGATGACAGTTGATTTTAGGTCTAGTTTATAGATCGAAGAACAGTGTTGGACTACAAAGCACTGGCGGTAAGTCGCTCTGGAAAAGTCTGCTAAATGCTGTAAATGTAAACTACAGGGATCCGCTTCTTATACCTGTGAATGTGAATTTATCCAAAGAGTAAACCGGACCATTTTGTCTAAATTTCATGCAGGCACCTTATGAATCAGTTCTAACAACAGGAATTCACCTGAGAGCTATTAAAGGGTTTCCCTTTTAGCACCGACAGCATGGTTGCATGGCCGTGTCACCTGTGATTAGGGCCTCTGCTAACCTGCTAAACAGATCTGGACTGAAATGGCACTGATGTGATGGCTTCAGATGAATAGCTTTGGTTTAATCGGTGGTATAATCGGCTTTGTGTGGCTTTCAGACGTTCCTCCCCGATGGCTAGATGGTGCTCTAGTTGTTTAAACTGAAGACTTTCAGAACCTCCCCTGTACCTATTCTGGTTGTGCAGCGACTTTTAAAGTGAGGCTTATTTAAATGTTAGCTAATGATTAGCAGCTAACACCCGCGAGGGCTGGGCTGCCTTTCTGAAAAGGTCTGCTTCCTTTGAGGGGATCATCTGAACATGAACGTAGAGATTAGTCACCTGCAGCGTCCGGGTGTCGCTTCCCTTCTCGCTTGCATCCCGTTTTTAAACGGGTAGGCAGATTCCGCATAGCACAGCTTTACCAATACAGTGAGCAGGGTTAAAGATAATGTTATTTTATGGAATCTCTTTGATGTATTATTTACCTTAATCCTTACTGGCAGCAGAAGTTTTACCAAATTTTGTGGTCTTTGAGTTATTGGTTGTCTAAATATGGACTTTGGGCAAGGGGAAAACTAGCTTTGACTTTGGGGTCTCCTGGTGTGTGTGTCAGGCTGCTTGCTGGACGTTTCTGTGGATTTCTGTGAAGGGAAAACAGACACGAAACCGACAGAAAACACTGCTGTGTCTGACAGTGCCGAGTAGTAGGTCACTGGCGGAAACCTGAAACGGTTACGCGCCTTGTTTAAAAAATAAAAGCATGGTTAGCTCCCCCTCCCGACCCATTACAGCGACAGGAAGCACCATGCAGGAAGGGGGGGGGCAGTGTTTCGGCGCCAAAATGCGCGCACGCTCCGGAGTACTTTAAACAAACACACGGCGGCACGCAGTGTGAATTGCGTCGAGCTTGACTCCGTAAGTCACTTTTTATGGAGTAAAATAAAAGAGGGAAAAAAAAACAGGACGCAGCTGTTGCAGTAGAAGGAAGTAGTTCTTCTGGAACGGCTCTGTTTGGCAGGCGGCCTCAGGAAACCCGCGATCATTAATTGGATTGTACCGTTACAAACCGCTAAAACCAGCACCTGGGTGATGGTTGATCAGGAACCATCCTGATCTGGTGTGTTCAGAAAAGGCTTGTTTTAAAAGAACTTCCTGGAATGAGTATTACAAATGCCTTCTTGACTTCAGTTATGCAATGAAAGAGAAAGGAAGTGATCATTTACTAACCAGAAGCTCTTTTTTTATTTCTATTTTTAGTTAAGACTGTCGGCCTTGGATCACATATGATATGTTCACCGTGGCTTCTTTTGGACAGTCTCACCAGAGCTCTTGCAGTTGATCAAGAAATGTGTAAAGCACAGAGCTGTACATGAATGTATGCCATGATTGTTTGCAAAATCATTGTTGATTGTCGGCTGCCTTAGTTCCGCACTGCATTTTCATGCACACATTTCATTGGCTCCTTACAGCCTGAACTCGTCTCACGATGGATCAGCAGCAGGACTTCATGAACTCCGACCCCAGCAACGCAGCCCTGCACTACAACTCTGGGGATACCATGGCCGCTGCCGTGGCTGACATGACCATTAAAGATGCTCACCAGGGGGGCAAGGATGTCAAAGAGAATGGGGTGTCTGCAGTGAAAGGTCAGTGATCGCCATAGATACTTTGGCATCCATGGAATAAATGTACAACACACACATTTAAGGTGCATAAATCCACGACTGATTAGCCTCAGTACTATGGAATTAACCATCATAGGTGCTGTGAAACTAATGATGGAACAATGATGAGCACCAGGCTGTGGGTGTGGTTATTCGGATCGTAGGACTGTGATTTGCCCATGGTGATGTGTTTTGTTCCCAGCGTTTCCATAAACTCATTATCCCCATCTATTAACATCAGTTTCTTCTCAGCGTAAAGTAGAATAAAATATCAACAATCCACTTAAACGGCCGGACCTGTCTTAATCTTTGCATTTTAATAAGTGGGAAATAAAACAACATTGTCTCATGTTGTGGCCATTTCTCACTTCCTGTGTTATGTGTTTTGTGTTAATGTATCAGACATATGTGGGCCTCGGGTCATGTGATCATATTAGTGATGTTATCGTGTATCTGCCATAATTGACTATGACTCTTCACACAGTATCCAAGGACTGTCCGGTCCCCCTGGTTTTCACTATTTATCTTATAAAACACGCCTGCCTAGCCTCCAGCTCGCCATTGCAGCTGCACTTTCTGTAATTCTGGCATCTGGGTCAGTCCCTTCTCTCCCTCTGCTGACATCCAGTGTTACCAGACAGTGCCGTCTCACCCGGCTAACAATTGGCCTTTCACATTGCGCCTTACTGGCAGCTAAGCCTTTCACGCACATGCGTGTTTCTAAGGACAAGGGGATGTTATTCGTTGAATGTCCGGGAAACAGCGGTAGTGAGGAAGAGGCCTGTGTTAACTTAGCATGTTTAGTGAGTTCAGCCCTTAGCTTCCATCGTAGATGGTCATATTGAATCAAACCCTTGTGAATATTGAGTAACTATAGGTTCTGTGAACATAATTCACGTTTTTTTTTTTTCTCTCGTATTTTGACAGCAGAATGGCAAAGGGTGTAACCATCCTGCATTAATTGGGGCATAAATGCTGCTTGGTTCCTGCTTGGTTTTTTTATGACTTCTCAAACAAAGACAATCATGTGCTGACCTCAAAACACCGGCATGGCAGGTTAGGGCAGCCTTGTGTTTGTACATAACCTGCAAACGCCCCCAAGGGCTTGCAATTCAGCTCTTCTTGTTGATTGAACCGATGCTTTCTCCTGCGATCCAACTTGACCACCATACACCTTTAAGAGTGCCAACTGTCCCTCTGACACAACCCTAGCTACGGATTGCTGAAGCGGGGCGTCTGAGAGTTATTAGTGGTGCTGCCTCGTCATCGTCGCTAAATATGAACTCATTTGTCATGCCCGGTCTCTCTCTGCTGCAGGTTTATCAGGTGACAGTGTGTTATTTTCAGAGAAAACGTACCAGATCGAATCATCTGATTGTGGCGTTATGCAGACTTGTTTCAGTTTTTTGGTTAGTCTCACTTTTATAGATCTGTGTTCTTTTAGCTTTTCCTGCTCTTCAACTTTCCGCCCATGTACGTGAAAGCAGAATGCTTTTATTTAAAATGTTTTTTTCCATTAAATTTAAGATATACTTTATACAGTTTTGCTGAAAACCCCTGTAAATTTTTACATGGATTACTGAAAGCACGGCTCCTAAAACATAATCTGATCTTTATGTAGGTTGTAATAATGAAGACAGTCTTAAAATTTACACACACATTGACAAAACTTCAAACAAACAATGTTATTTATTGGAAAAGTATGTGAACCCATTTATTTAGTTGCTACTAGAACCTCCATTATTGGCAATGACCTCAACCACTTTCTGCAGCTGATGATCAGAGCTACACAGTGGTTAGGAGTAGTGGGGTACCAATAGGGAAATCTGAAGCCGATTATTAAAAAAAAAAAAAACAAAACAATGCCAATTGTTGGGGGGTTGGGGTTCCACTTAAATTTAATGGGACACTCCACACAAACAAACGAACAGATAAATAATTCCAAAAATATGAAAAATCAGAGTATTAGGAAAATACTCCCTTTGGGATATAACAACAAATTATCCCAAAGTACTATATATTGTAACACTATACATCTTGTATATTTATAACATTAACTGCTTTCAGTTACTGTTACATATTTCAAATAACTATTTATAATACTTAAAAACAAAATTGAAAATTTTTTGCCACGGCATTGTTGTGCTGTTGATGCAGAAACTGCTACCAGATCATTAATTGCTTTCATTAATCACTGAAAGCCAGTGTCCTACAGAGAGCCTGATCTTTCACTGTGATAAACTCTGTAATTTTCAGAGTAATATTTTTTGATTTTGTGCTGTCTGTGCTGAATTTTCCTTTGCTGTCAAACTCTTGCATTAGCCTATTTAGCAGTACTGCAGCCTTCCTGGCTGGAATGGATTTGCTTTTCAGAAACTCCTCATACAGTTGACTACGTCTCACCTTGAGGTGAGCAACCACATTTGTTGTATTGAAATTTTTATAGTCGACGTTTTCACAGAGCAGTGTTTGCTAAATGCATTTCTGATGTTTTCGCAAACATTAAAGTAATTCCACACAGCAGACATTTCTAACTGTTCAGTAAGTGGGCGTGCATTACATATTACACTCAAACATCATGGGCTACCATTACTAACGGGCAGAAAATATCAGCCTATTTTTAAACATCGGTTGATGGATGATTTATTGCTGCCAGCCAATACTGGTAGTTGGCTGATGAAATCTGCATCTCTAGTTAGGAGGGATTCTGTTTATACAAAACAGCTCCAGTTCATGTATATTTCCTTGGGATGGCTTACCTTTACTGCTTGAGATCACACCACAGCGTTTAAATGGGATTGAGGACAGGACTCTGACGTGGCCATTGTAAAATGCAGAGTTTCTTCTGTTTCAGCTGCTTTGTGTTTTTGATCATTGTCATGTTGTATAATACAATTTCTTCTGAGATTTAAATCGCAGACTGGCAGCCTGTCATCCTGCTATAGAGTTTTATGATGCAACTTGGAATTGATTGGTGCCGACATGATTATACTCCTACTGCGCTTCTCAGTTGGGATGAGGGTTTTCATGTTGGTAATGTAGCATTTTCTGAAAATGTGTCGCTGTGTATTTACCAAAAAGGTCAACTTTCGCCACAAACATCGCTCTGGTGGTGGTGGTGATGTGTGTGTGTGTGTGTGTGTGTGTGTGTGTGTGTGTATATGTATGTATG
>JAODJW010000094.1:14241286-14261021 GCA_026777045.1 Hyperopisus bebe
ATAAAAAATCTTTTTTTTTTTTCTCCCTCCAAAAAAGTGATGATTTCTCTGTAGTGACCTCCCACACTCGCCAGTTTTGTTCAGTGTTCAATGTCTCTCAGCGGTACATTCAAAAACAAAGATGCTATCAAGTCCAGTAGATGCCCGGAGGTCCTTTTCTGTCATCCTCTCATTTTTTGTGGTTTGTTTGAGGAATCTGCTGCATGCCATTGCAATCTTGGTAGGCTGCCCACTCCTAATGAGAGTAGCAATAATCCCGTCTTTCTTCCGTACTTCTTTCTTCTTGACTGTGGACTGACGGAAGCCTGAGTCTTTGGAAACGGTTTTGTGACCCGATACAATGTGAGCTTCAACAGCTCTTTTACAGATGTCCTCTGAATTATCTTTTGACCATATTGCACTTAATGTTCAACTTATATTCCATATAATGTATGATGCTTTGTGAACTCTCTCTGAATCGAGACTAATATTTGAGTAAACTGTACCTTCTTTGGCATTTTGCTGTGCCGATTTGAGCATTTCATAGCGGTTATGGCCTTAGCTCTGTGGTCGTCCACATTCATCTCCTGGTGGATGTCGGTGCTACTATGGTGCTACTATATGTTATGACAACACGCTGGCTGTGTTCACAAGCTTTCGCACATACTGGTGCGTTACAAGAGGTGTAAGGTGCAAGTGTCCTGGTGATAAAGTTGTAGCACATAATCTACCGTTCCCTACTCTGCAGTCTCAGCTAGTGAGTTCCATAGTTCGTAGATAAGGCTGACAGCCTAAATTGATAACTCCGATTTCTTGCTAAATAAGGAGCGAAGCTGCAAATATTTACTTGTGCATTTAGCCAAAGATGAGTCCAATAGCTTTCGATATGCCCTCACTGGGCCCCTGTTGTGTATACAGATGTTTTGTTGAGTTGTTTTGTTGTGGTTACTTCTGTGTGCCATCATAGGTTAAGAAGGGCACGTATAACAAAAGTTCAATGAAAAGTAGAGATGTATCTGTTGGATGTGCTGTTTACAATCACCATTTTTGTGCAAAACTTAAATAACAAGGAGACCTGTTAGATGGTCTTATTAACTTTTATAGAAGGATTTGTATGTAATCTTCTGTAGAATAAAATGAACTAATGGATGTGGTGTAGATCCGTGTGGTTGTTCTGTAGCTTTTTTAAAAAATATATTTTGACGGTTAACGATAAGCAGTTGTGTAACTTTGGTGACCAAGGGTCTACACACCAGATGGTACTCAAAAACTAAGTGAAATAAAGTGTTTGTGTGGGATGATTTCACAGTTCCTTAAAATGTATTTATTTTATCCAGCATAATAATTAACTTACTTTGGAGGCCTTAAACCCTCTTTCGGAGTGTAGACCATACAGTGCACATGTGGAACCTACCTTTGGATTAGTTTCATGAACTATTTATGCCTACAGGTCTCTACAGGACATCTGTTGAAATTCTCCTCTCTCTAACACCACAAACATCCTTCTTCCATAGTAGAGTCCCAGGAGCCCTCAGAAGAGGAGGCAGCAGAAGAAGCGGTGTCTCAGCTTGCTGAGCCCGAGAGTGCCCCCTCTGGTGAGGAGGTGCAACTGGGTACGCCCCTTATCACGCAACAGCCTTTAGTACCTGCTGGCGTGCTTAAAAGCTTTCCACTTTCTGCTTACGCTGCTCTTTTTTAATTTATTGCAGTGTTTTGTTTAGAGGTCGACCGATACAGGTTTTTAAGTGGCTGATGCCTTTTTTAATTTTATTTACTTTTTTAAAGTAGAAAAATAACAAACACACTACTTTAACTTTATTTATTAATAACATACAAACATAATTTGACTAAATATTAATCACGATTTGAACAAGGGGCATGCAGCATTTTAAAAGTAATACTTAACTCTTTGGCATTTCTGGATTCAATTTCTGACAAAAGTTAAATCATCAATTGAAACTGATGTAAGTGGTAGGAATTTGGAACCCTTTTGGTTGTCACACAGATTCACTACTGTAGGTGCTGATAAACCACACTACAATACTGACTACAAATGAGTCAATCACACGTAGCCAAGTGCAACCATCACTATATCTGCCATGTAATTTGATTAATCGGCTGAGGATAACTGCAATAACATGCTTAAAAATCTGTTGTTTTTTTTTGGCAATCTATCGGTCGACCTCTAATTGTGTTAACTGCATTATATTTGCAATCATAAATCTGTAATGCTTATTTTGCAGCTTATATGCTTTGATCCTCCAAACACAGATTTAATCTTTGTTTAATCTTGTTGTTCAACTTCAGTTATGAAAACAAAGTTTTCTGGGGATTACAGCATGCTTTGTTTTTCTTTTATTTAAATCAAAGTCATTCTTGGAGAAGACAGTCTTAATTGAGCAGTGAAGTTCAAGTGTACAAGTTAACATGACCCTTTGGCTTTTGTTTTTGAGCTTCTGTCATATTTAGTTATTTCAAGTGACCTTTCCTCCCCCCCATTGGCCCGTATGCCATTATATATTTGTTTTTCTTGATTGCTTTGGCACATTTCATGAAATATACTTAACGTTCTCAAGACTATAAAAGTATAACTATTTCAAGACTATGACTATTTCTCAAAACAGTTCATGCATATAGCGCAACACTGTTGTTTAACTGCAAAAGCTGGTAACTTACCCAAAATAACTCCTGCCTCAAAAGTAAATAATTCCATTAATCAGTGCCACCAAAATGAAAAGTATGATCAGCATCGTTTTGACCCTGAGAGTCAAAATGCTTAGTTATATTGTCAAGTCTGCTCCTGAGCTCCATGATTCTGAATGATACGCTGTTCCTACTTTTTCATTGTCACTGACTGGTCATTTTTCATTAGCAAACTGATTTTTCTTTATCTCAGACATCAGTTTCAACATCGCAAGACTCTACATTACAGTATGTAAAGTTCCCTGGCAAGAGAAAGCACTCACATACACATGTAACTTTTTCAGATCTCAAGACACAAGACAGAATAGTAAGCAAAAAAGTCGCACAGCACTAGAATACAAAAACATCACAATGGTAATACAAGAACCAAACGACAACAAAATCATGTACTGTGGGAACCAAAAACACAATCCTATGTCATTGCAATTTATGGAATATATTTAAAAATAATTTGAAAGCTTGCTTAACTATTTTGCATGTTTTGGCAAACACGATGTATATATAGTTATGGGTGTAAAATTATTACAGTGGAAAACTACATGATCTATTTTGACCAAAAGGACTCAACTCAAAACTGTGCCAAATGATGACAGCTGTACAAAACCATATGTGTTTATTTACTAAAACATTTGGCGATTTCTGTGAAGTAACACAAAATGTTCTGCTGTGCAAAAGGGACATTATGATGTGGGAATTACGCTCGTTGTTTTGCAAATGTTAATTGTCATTTGAAGAATGCCTCAAAGCAATCAAGAAAAACCTGTAGGACATTTTATTCAGAGAAGGATGAAATGATAAAAAGCAGAACACAGGAAATTTTACAAAAGAAATTAGCTGCTGTTTCATTCAACCATATTTTAGTTTTTTTTTTTTTTTAAATGCAGCTCAGTGTTGCTTGGCCAGGAAAATATGATTGCCCGTCACACAGGTGCTGTTTATTCTATAAGTGTTTACATACTATGACAAAATGTGAAATGACTTAATACAAATGTACATACCTAATGCATATAGTCATGCTTAGCCAATGTTTCATTTTCTCCTCCTGGTTCCCAGCCTCCGTATTTATTTTGCCCGTGCTGTGATTGGTGCCCCCGCTTTCAGCACTGGCATAAAAGATATTGGAATAGTAAGAATGAAGCTTGAGGCCCCAGATAATGATGATTCAGAGGAACGAGGAAAGTGGTGTCTTTGAGAGTCTCGCTCTCCCCGTAATTTAGCCATGAATAATCACATTGGTTTTTCCCCGCAAGCTTTGCATGCCTGTATGTGGGAAGGCATTCAGGTTAAACTGAGGCTCTGCAGTGCATGAATGACTTTGTACCAAACCACTGAAACCCTGGAACAAGTAGATTACTCAGTGGCAAAGACAAACACACATTTAAGGATAATGACACAATGAGTGTTATTCATGTAGCCAATGCATTTCAAAGTTCATGTCTTGTTTTTAAAAATCAAATCATATTAGTTGTGAGCTTTTTTAATATAATTGTTATGTTTGGGGGGTATGTTAATTTGCTGTTCTGTCAGTTTGCTAGAGCATAAGTATTTTTTGGCTGTTAGGAAGTACTGGGGTAGTGGTTAAATCCTAGCATCGCTTTCACTCTGCTTGTGTGAAGACAATTTTTATTTATATATATATATATAAAACCCTATCACTATACAGCGATACAACCCTAAATTCAACCAGTGCCACACCTTCCTTAATGGTGTTCTCTGTAGAGACACCTGAAGGGTGGGGGTGTGTGTGTGCGCTTTATGCTTTTTTTTTTTTTTTTTTTTTTTTTTAAAAATGATGTTTAGAGGATCAGATGCTTGTGTGACATCAGCGCCTTCTGCAGCAAATCTACCGCAGCTGCCCTGCATGCCAGGATTTGCACATTTCCACAAATCAATTGCATTCTATTAAGAGACCTTGGGATAGTTAATGTTTCCGCTTGAGTGAGAACACTTAAGAGACATGGTGATCCTTTCATTACTCCTGTAATTACTATTATTAGTCGATAAGCCTCTGCACTTACCCGTGCGAACGGCCCTTCACCAAAAGAGCTTTTCCTGTTTGTCGAAACACACTGTGGTTTCCCCTTCAGTTATATCACCTCCTATTCATTCCTGCGCTTTGTAATTAAAAGCTCTGAGACACTGGCATGGAGGGGTTTATGCAACTTTTCTGTTATGCTGGGTATTTTGACCATTAGGGGAAGTCATGTAATGACGATCCAGGAGCTCAAATTCTTCCACAGAGCGCTTCCTGCTGGTCACTGGGGTACCAGGCTTCGAGCTGTAGCTAAAAATGCTGCTGTTTACGTGCATGTCTGCAAAGCTGCGTGCCCTGCATTGTGCAGATAGGTGGGGCGGGTTCTGAATCCAGAGTGCTGATCCCATGGTCTCTCCCCCCACTTACCCCCACCTCAAACAGGGGAGGAAGGAGCCGGAAATGCAGCCATCGCTGCCCCTGCTGTAGTGGCTGATCAAGGTATGGCGTGATTAGCGCACCCACATGTGCTTGGTCTGCACGTCTGGAGTGCAGTTAGTCATCACAGTTTTGCAAGTCATGGTTCAGTCCGCAGAAACACTGAGAGCAATGAGACTGCACTTATGAGGACATATTGACCCATTTTGCGGAAGACGGAGAATGTGTTAAACATCTGAGCCAGCCGAATTTGATTTTTCAGCTTGACACATAATTAACAAAGGGCATTGCACTGGGCATTGTGGTTAATAGCAAATCAAAGTGACATTGTAGAGAATCCAAGGCTGGTCAGGGAGGGTTATTGACTGCAACCCCTATGTATAATAAGAGGTTTAAATGTGCTTTTGTTCCGGCCTTTATTTATATTTTTATTTTGTGCACTTTGTTCTGAGCTGCAGGCTGCATTTATAAATGCAAACCCTTATTTTTGTTGCGGAAGCAATTACAGCATGCTGGTTTCTACAAAACGCACGGTTTACAAGGAGCGCATCAAACCGGCTGGCTAAGCTTCCTGTAAATGGAGCCTTCAGCTCAGATTTTTTGCAAACTTGTAAAAGACATTTCTCTTGCTGCGAAATTTTACCGACGCCTTCCAGAAAGGGCTTGTGATGGGGTCCTTTCTTTTGCCCCCGTTGCGTTTAAAATGAGGAGTGGGACAGAGGTGATGCTAACCCACTGTTATCCTATGGATGTCACTATTATTCTGCTTCCCAAACATTAGAGGAGTTCCCAGGAATGAGCCTGAACCTCGCAGGAACCGCGCCGATTGGCAGCTGCACTTTCGTCAAGGATGGGAGTGACTCGGAGCAAGCCCGTGCCTCCCTTACAAGCCCTGGGGACCTGAAACGTGTGGGAATGAACGGATCTGTGCCATTTTCTCCAAGGGAATTCTCCTCAGATGCATATAGGAGGCAGTCAGAAGACTCGGATAGAATTTCCCAGAGCCCTGGCCAGGTGCAAAGTGAGTCGGCTGTGTCGCTGATCCGCAGCGTTGTGGTTGCAGATCTCTCATCCTTGGGAGTGGGCTGCATGGACGACAAAGATGGACACCCTGCTACTAACCTCTCTCCGTTCCTTGAAGGCAAGAATCGCGTACTATCTTTCGATTACACCGAACCTCAGCGCCCAACCGGCCAGGATGGGCTCAGTGGAGAACTGAGCGGCCCTGATGAGTCGCCATCGGGAAGCAGAAGCCCGGAGCAATGCCTTGCCGACCCTTGGTCTCCCACCGCCCCTATTGTGGTACCAAAGGGGGCAAGTCAAGTATCTCTGAGTCCTGAGCGACAGCCTGACAGTCCTGTGGCAAGCGAGGCCCAGAAAGACCCTGAAGACACTGAGAGCTTTTCTGAACTAGCAAATGTGGCTCCTTCAAAGGCAGATGAATACCTGGAGACGTCGGACGAAGATCTCAAAGCAGCTGTGAAAGCCACAGATGAGTCTGCAGGCAGTGATGATGTCTTGTCATACCAGGAACAGGAATCTATATTCCCCCCTGAGAAGACCCAACAGAAACCTCTGTCCAAGATTGCTGCCCCTCCTGTTTCTAACACCAAATCCCAGAAACCCCCCCAAAAAGATGCTTCCATAAACAGAAAATCAAATGTTCCAGTCCCTCAAACCAAAGGTCTGTTTTCAGCTCTGTTCACCAGTTCTCTCCCAGCCCCCTCTCCTGTTTTCTTTTTTTCCCCCTCCCCCAAAGCAACCTTCAGAGTTACGCGTGACCGTACTTTCCCATGCGCGTGCACTGCAGATAAACGTCATCGTTTGAGGAAACAAGCTGCTTGTGGTTACCATTACCTTTCTTTTTTTGAGTATTTTTGTCTGTCTCTTTCTGTGTTGTCTGTTTCCGTGTTTTGTCTGTGTGATTTACTTGTTTGTCCGTGTTGGCAGTGATGTTTGCATGCCGCACCGCATGTCTGGGGGTCCCCAGTCCCCCGTTCCTCCTGCTGAAAACCACACCCTGGCTGCACAACCTCTTTCTAACACACCGTTTCTTTATGCCCCCACCCCCCACAGCCAATGGGGCCTGTGGTCGAGTTCTTAATTTGAGGGAAAAGTTCCACCTTTTCTTTTTACAGAAGTCATCAAGCAAAAAAAAAAAAATTAAATCAATCCTATGTCTGAAATGAATCACACTAAAGCCACTGTCTTTTCATTAGTAGTATATTCCCCTATGTGCCCAGCATAGTGGTATATGATTGCCTCAACCTTAGTGTTTTTTTAATATACATGATTGTAGATAGCTACAATGTTATTTGACTTGAAGCATCCTGTGACATGCTTTTCCTTATTCGGAGTACGCAGAGTAAATGTGCCAAACGCACACAGCGGTCTGTATTAGACTCTTTTTAAGAGCCCTGCCTTTGGATTATGGTGTGTGTCCCCCCGCCTCCCCCAGCATCCCTGGTGTATAAATTATTCTTATGGTAAATGGATTAAATGTTACTCTTCCGGTAGTCTATAGCCATGTCTCTACTTCCCACGCCTTACTGCATTGAAGGGAAGGACAAACATTGCAGTGAACATTGCAGTGACCCTCCACTGTTTCCTCCAAAGTGATCTACATTATAAACTGATTCCAAACAAAATATTAGATGTTGCTGGTGAGCTTCTTTAAACGCTCAGGTCTTTTGGACTTAAGTCTCCTCCTTCCCTCAAAGTAAGCCCTCTGTGTAGGTTTTTATTTATTTGTGTGATCAATGTAAATGCAGAAACAATACAAACGAGGGCTTATTTGCTCTATTCTTTCATGTAGTATAGTAAAAATGTACAGGTATTTAATCTTGAATTGTGTTGTATTGGGAAAGAGACTCCAGTTTTATTTAAAAGATCTCCAATGGTTACAATACAGCGAAAGAGAATTACGGAACTGGAGTCTGATCTGTGAATCTGTGAATTTCTTACAAGAAGTCATCTTCCTGAGAGAGCCCTTGGTAACAGACACCAATGTAAACCCTCTACTTTAAATGGGGGCACCGGAACTAGAGTCCAAAGTACTAGTATGTGTGTGTTGTTTTATTTTTACAGCTAAAACCAAGGCTGATGCTGAGAAAAATGCTGCCGCCGGCGAAAAGAAGGTAGGTGCCTCACCTAGGAATGGCAGTCATGGTGACCTGCAACTTTAACTGCAGCAGTGGTATCCTGATGATGTGAACAGTCGTGATAGTGTTTTAAGGAATGTTGACTGTTTAAAGTGGTAAGTTGCCAGTGCTGGCATCAAACAGGGGGGGCCGGCTTAGGTGGGTGTGTCCTCAGCTTGAATCGCGTTGAGTTTGGAGAGCTAATTGGCGGGTTATGAAGTACGATGCAGCCTCAGACCAAGATATTTTAGTGGTATCTCGCACCAATTGCGTGCTATTAAGCCTTTGCTCTGCACACAAACACACTTTTTTCAGATTGTTTCCCTTTTTATGTTTGCGTATGTTTGCATATTCATGTATTTTGTGTTGCAGTTATAGGTTTTCTTATATGAGGTTTTCTTTGTTCATTTGGCATCATTTTGTAATTTGTTATTTTAAAGCTAATACTATTATCTTTTGAGTATTGATTTATTTGTAATTTGTGTGGCTTCATTTTCACATTCATGGTCTTTCTTTCGTAATTTGCTTTTGGATTTTTGGTGTTTATGTTGATTCCTTCCCTGTTTTATGTAAAGACCCCCACAACCACACCAGCCAAATCTAGACCCACTTCCACCCCAAAAAGACCCTCCTCAGTCACTGCGAGCCCCTCGAAAAAACCCCTGGCCTCCTCCACTAGCAGGCCCGTCGCTAAAGCCAGCAGTGCAGGAGCTGGTGGGACCAGGCCACAGGTGAGTATGTTGTAGGCCTGACCTCCACTGCTCCTGGAGAGGCATCCCCACCGCATACCCACACGATATGAACCCCCCCCCCCCTCCTTTATGCTGCCCTTCCCAATTTTTCACATTTGCCTTTTAAGTTCAGACACAGGCCTGTTCCACATTGTGGTCATATTTGCAAGACCTTCAAGGCTTAGAGCTTTTACTATTTGGGAAAAATACTAGCAGTGTCTGAGAATAATCCAGGGCCAAATGTAACGTTTGTAATATTCAGTTAGGTTGTGTTTGCATACAGAAAACATAAGAATTTTGCATTGCATAGATGAATCCAATACTTACTGTCGTAACATAAGACATCTATAAATTAAAGTAGAAATGGCAACCCAAAAGCCAAGACTAAGAAATGTGTTGAAATTAAACTGCATTTAGCCAGAGTTGAAATGAATAAGATTTGAGTAACTGTGATAATTAACCAAACTGCAATAAAATATACTTTTCTGCAAATTTGCACTGTGTATTATTTAGCATTGTTTTTCATTATCTATATTACCCACAACACCCAAGGATTCATCTTCAGATGTCCCTTACCCTTAACCCAATTTCCCTTCCTCAAAAAAAAAAATGGCCGACAAGAATTGCATCTAAAAACCTGAGAATAGGGTCCACAAACTGAGACAGTCTGTGAGGCCTTCTTTTTTGTAAATGACAGTCTACAAATTCCTCCTCTCCTGGGATGAAATTAAACATGACTTTGTCTGTGGGGTCCTTCAGATGCTTGTCAAATGTGTGCAGATTGAGGGATGCTTGGCCATGTCTATGCTGAGGGCAGCTTACAGCAGCCCTGGCTGAAACGGAAGCAGCAGAGGTGCTATGACTACCTAGCACGTAGATTAATGGCCCTTGTTTGTTCGGTAATGGTATTTTCCCTGCACAGGTGGCTGATGGGAAAGCTGGACCCAAACCTCAAGCTGCAGGGACCAAAATTCCTGGCAAGACCCCGACTCAGACTGGTACATGTTCCCATTTTCCTGCAACTCGGTTACTAGAATGTGTAATGGCCAGACATACTGAATGTAGTTTGATGTAAAATGCTTTTGTGTAATGCAGCTTCTTCTAAGAAGGAAGAGAGAAAAATCTGGAGCAACAAAAGATGATAATGGTAACATTACAGTCTAGGAATGGGTGTGTAAGATCCTCTTAGGATGTGTATTGGATCTGGCAGTGAGCCTTGATAGCTAGGTTTAAATGCCAAATGTAACAGAAGGCCTGTGGTTTTGATGAGGGTGTTAGGTTCAGTAGTAGGCGTAAACTGGGCTTAGATTTCCTGTAACTGGACTAGGGTTGTCACGAGTACTCGATTTAAACTCGATTACTTGATTTTTGTCTCGATTAGCTTCGATTTTAAAATTTGACTGCTCGATTGCTTGGCAATATGACGGAAGGAAGACTGCACATAGGGAATAAGGGTCCAAATAAAGAGCAACAGTTGCCTCAGCTGTGAGATAGCACTTCACATTAAAAATGAATGAAAGTGCAGTCGTCTGTCAATATTGCAAATCACAACTTAAATATCACAAGAGCATGACTGCAATGCAGCAGGATATTTTTTTCCCTTATTTACTTTCTACAATTCCTCTATGTCAAAATAATCATTGCTAAAACTAAGCTTAGCCCTGTCACGAAGGCGCATCATCTTACATATATATAGTATATATGAATAGTACATATATAGTAACCATACAACAAGTTTTTTTTTTGTGAACGTATTGTGTGTTTTGAATAGGGCAGAATGGTATTGTGAAAAAATCACATTGCAATATTTGAAGTGATATTTAAAAGTTAATAACAAATTAACAATAAAGCCACATAGAACTTATTATTGATGGTGCTGCCTGAGCTGGCTCTGTCATGCTTTTGCTCAATATAGTCTCAGAAATACAGTACATTTTCATACAGTGGAAGACGAATGTCTCTTCGTGACCAATTCTTGTTCTCGTTTCTTCTCCTCACTTGTTTTTGTTTAATTTCACACAATTGTGCCTCGGGGTCTATGAGTGAGTCCAACAGCAAGGATGAGAATGATGATTGGCCCGGAAAGCACATGCACAGCTCATACAAAAGCAGCAGTGCTAAACTTTAGACTGATTATTATTATTATTTATTTTACATACTAGGTAATGTTGAAAAGGAACCAGCATTAGTATTGCAAAGCTTGTTAAGTTTTGTTTCCTATTACTGAATAAAAATGAGAGCAACTTATTGACTATTCTATGTGCATAACATGTGATGTCAATATTGGCATCACACAAGTCAAATTTTGCAGGCTTCACAGTGGTGCAGTGGGTAGCTCTGAGGCCACCCACCACGGATTTGTGTGTAGACTTTGCATGTTCACCTCCTGTGTGTGTAGGTTTTCAGGGAATCCTTCAGTTTCCTTCCACTGTCCAAAAAAATGCATCTGAAGCGAACTGAAATGCTGTAATTCACTATGTGTATGTGTGAATGTGCACCCTGTAGTGGTTGGTTTTGCTCCTGCCTCCCACCATTTTAAATAATTACTTGGTTTAATCATCAAATTAATCGGTAGATTACTTGATTATTAATATAATCGATAGACAGCCCAAAACTGGACAGAGCGTTTTTGTTTTTTTCTTCACGGGCAGCTTTAATAAAAACATTGTTACATAAAGTGGGAACAGTTTAAAAAAAAAAAAAAAATAGAAAACCATTACTAAGCCATGTTGTTTCTTACTCACAAAATATCTTTTTTTTTTTTTGACCAGGCTTAGAATTGTAAGCTAAGCAAAGTCCCCCTTGTCCAAATGCTTTTGAGGGAATTAAACAAACTGGTTAATATCACACAAAGATTATGGGCAAAATCCTGCAACTGAATGAAGCAGGTTCAGGTTTGAAAAATGGATTTGGGGCCTTCCATTCTTGGAGTATTATTCTTTGACAAGGAGGAACATTAACAAAGCCTTTAGGTATAGACACGCAAATATGCATATAATATAATGTATCTGTCCTTCGCCGAGATCAGTACACTTGTTACAATGGTGAATTCTTCTATTTTTAAAATAATTTTTGATGTCCCATTTTGGCTTTGGAGTGGCAGAGAAATTTAATTGCTACAATTTATTTTTTTTTTACTTGATATTTTATGGCAGTTTAAGCATTTCTGACTCATCCGAATAGGATAGTGTCATGACCTAAAAAAGGTGTTTTGTATCCTTGGAATGTGGAACATGAACCAAACAAAAACTTTGTTTATCGGCACTAAACGATGAACATAGTCTCAGTGATTTGGAGTTCAGGCAGTTTTCTGAAACTACTATTGCTAATCAACATTTTCTTTGTAGAAGTTAAAGGTGCAGGATTAAGAGAATGTGCAGTTCAAGGAAGAACAAGACCTATGGAAAATGTTTAGCAATCTGAGAAGTATGTGTATTTTTGGACTTGGTAGTCTGTTTTTGCAATATGTGTCAAAATTAAACCGATTACACAGGTTGGTTAAACCACTTTATCTACTCCTTGGTTGGACCTAAATAGATTTTTCATACAATAGACATTTTATGTTGAAGCTGTTTCATGAAAGGCTTGTTCAGTCAATCAAAGATAGGACTGAATACAGCATAGTGGAATATTCCAGAACCACAATCCTTCTTGAACTGTAGACAGGTTGTCAAAAATGCCACATTTTTTTTCTTTTTGTTTTGAGTAGATTCCCCTAAGACCCCAGACCGCAGTGGATCGAGCACCCCAAAATCTCCCTCCAGCCGTGCCCACACCCCTGGCCAGTCGGGTGTTGGAGCCAACAAGGAGGTGAAGAAGGTTGCTGTGGTTCGCACCCCGCCCAAGTCACCGGGGTCCATGAAGAACCGCTCCCCTGCCTCCGCGGTTCCCATGCCGGACCTGAAGAACGTCAGGTCTAAAATCGGCTCCACGGACAACCTCAAGCACCAGCCAGGAGGAGGGCGGGTAAGAGCGTCATTGTTTGCAGCCTCTCTTCCTGCCAACTTTCAGATTCACAGACCGCTCCCTTGGATGGATTCATACTGTTACCTGAATGAACATAACCCCAGATATGATGTGTTGCTAAAAAAAAAAAGACCTGCAGAATCAATTACATTGATCTGGACATTTGGCATTTCCTGCGTATTGTCACATGTAATCACATTTAATAAGAACATTTCGTTAACGTGTGGTCTCAAGATGGCTGTTTCATGGATGATGACGTTCATTCTTGCTTCTCTCGCTCTTCCAGGTCCAGATTCTGGATAAGAAGGCGGACTATAGCAGTGTTCAGTCTAAGTGTGGTTCCAAAGTCAATCTCAAGCATGTTCCCGGAGGTGGCAATGTAAGTAACTAGCGCCACATCTTCTTGTCGTGGCCCTTAAACAGTTGAATGAATGTAACCACGTTGCCTACTGCTAGTTTAACTTTTTCATGTAGCTTTGTAAAGAAACGTAGGGAACAGCCCATTGGGACGAGGTTCCGTGTTCGTAAGGTCGCAGGTCAATATGGAGAAGCATGAGTTTTTATTTCAGCTTAGTGGTGTTCTTGGGAATTAATGCAGTGATTAAAATGGGCAGAGACACAGCCAAGGTAGCTAAGCAGTAGTGCCCTGAGAGACCTTTGTCCTTAATGTAAAACTGAACACTGAACAAAAACTTTGCCTTTTTGAAATTTCTATTAATTTCTCCCAAGCTACAACAGTCTCTTTAATGACATTGCAGCCTGTAATCAGCCATTACGTAGCGACTTCACTGTCTCCAGGCGTAAGCGTGAGCACAGCTTCCTCATTGCTGTCCCGCTGCCTCTTGTCTGTTTTAGGATAACAGCCTCTTGCCCTCCCTCTGACTCTTCCAGGTGCAAATTCCTAATAAGAAGATGGACTTTAGTGATATTCAGTCTAAGTGTGGCTCCAAAGATAATATGAAGCATGTTCCTGGAGGTGGCAATGTGAGTAACTAGGGGATGAGCTCAACACTGACGTCTTGAGTCTTCCTACAGTTATGATCATGGATGCTGCCCTGGCCAGTTCTTTGAGGATTTTCTATCCAAAACTATCCAGATATCTCCTTACCACTTTTCACTTATCATACCACGAATTAAGTTTTTAATTATTTGAGATTTTAAAAAAATATATGGTTTTTGGTGCCAGGTGTTATATTATAGTAAGTTCATATTGAAAAACCGTCAATACAGAAATATTTTGAAAAGTTCACTTTAACCGATAATATTGTATTGAAAAAACTATGCATTTTTAAATCAAAAATTAAAATCTTTCAACTGGCAAATAAGAACTTTATGCCTTTTCCCTTTTCTGCACCACTCATTTGTACATTACTTTCTTAGTGTTTAATAGCAGAAAAGAATCTGGATGTTTCAGCCTACAGAAAGCCACCTTTTACTGCAACCTTTTCTCATTTTACCATTGTTTCCTTTTTTGGAACCACTTCCTTATTAAATCCAAGACATTTAGAGCCTTGCAAGGATCTTTAAAGCCAGTGATACTGTGAAACCTCCTGAAATGTTTTTCTGTATCAGTCAGTTTAGTCAGAGTAATGGCTGATGTTATATGAATATGCCACTGTAAATATGATTGCATTAGATTTCCTGAACAAGACAATTTGTATCATATGTTTTTCTTAAATCTGTCATGATTTTGGGTAGAATATCCTCAAAACTGGTCATGGCCGCACTGTCCACTGGTATCAATCCAAATCTAACTTTTTAAAACATTCAGCTTCAGAACCAGCAAAAAATGGTCATATGGGTTTTTCCCATCATTGCTTCCTGCAGATAATTTTAATTACAGCGCTCTGAGATTCAAGCCTGCCTGATTACCTTCGTGTTTGTTTACCAGAGTGTTTGGGGTTGACTTTTCAAATACATCCAAGACAGTGGGACAGATTTCAGCCGGAATGAGCTTGTCCTGCAAAAATACTTTCAGAAACCGTAAAGCCTTTGCTTCCAATTAGTACAAGTCTCCCTCTTCACAAGCAGTCTGGCCGTTTGTGTTACTGTTGAAGTTGAACCTTCAACCATCCAACGGCCGTGATGGGTAAAGCGGTTACATGTATGCATGAGAGACTGCATTGCAGATTGAGGGTATAGTTTGTTTGGCACATGCCCAGCATAGTGAATAGATGAAGAAGCAGGGTATTCAGATTTTATTTTGTTTTTGTACTGCAGGCTTACAATTTAATGTAATTGATACTGGCTGATTAAACGTATCTGCAAGAAGCAGAATTGCATCATCAGTTACTAAATGTCAATGAACCAGCCCCCACTCAGAATAACTATTTTGAATAGGAATACAAAAATATATCAACTTAAGGCAGACGTTTAAGGAAATGTGGGGAAATAATTTCTAAGACAGAGGCCTCAGGTGGGATGGTTTGTGGTTAATGTGACGGCACAAAGAGCATAGTGTCTGTGCAGATGGAAGAGCACCTCTGTCTACCCCCTGCCTGTATGCTGGCTGTCCTTTTTTCACTCCCCCCATCACCACCGTCCTGTTGTAGGCCTCCCGTAGCCACTGTCTCACTCAGTACAATGCAGACCCGAGTTTCCACTGCTGGCCCTGCATCATGTGCTTGGTGAAATCCATCGAGTAGCGTAGAGCCTGGACCCACTGGCGTGTCTGCTGGGGGGGTCAGTAGCACGATCCCCCGGGCTGGAAGTTATCATGTATGCCATCATACCAGCTGGGCGTGTCCGTCAAACAGAGCCGAGCTGGTTAGCCAAACATGGTAATTCCCCCCCGTCCTTGTAATCCCCAGGTGTCCATCACTAAAGACATTGTGTGTGTTAAACATTCTTGACATATCATTAAATATCAAACATTGTTGACATATCATTAAAACTAATACTCAGCTATGTTGCTGGAAGTGTCTCTCATAGTAACAAAGACCTCAGTGGCATCTGCACTGGTGAGCAGAACACGGGCTGCTTGTTCTCCCTGTTTCGGGGGGGTTGGCACCCGCTGTGTTTTGTGGTCAGCTGTTGGCCCAGGAGTGACCTCACTCTCATGTGAGACTGACAGATCGTTGCAATTCTGCTGCTCACTTGGCCTTAAACTCCTCAACTTGCAAGGCCATTCACATCCTCCGATACTAAATTTGAAGTGGTCCTTGGTGTACTCGGAATATAGCAGAATAATCCTTAAGGTGTGATCGTAAGAGGGTTTTTGTTACGGGCTTTGCAGTTAAACCTTTCATTCCAGACTAGGCCTGATTAGGTAGCAGTTTTATAAAAATATATAAAAAAATCTTTAACATGTCACAGTGTGGAAAATTTCTAAGTCGCTAGGTATAAAAGTGTCTTCCATGCCAATTACGATCAAGTTAATTGCTCTATAAACACTGATTCCAATGATCTTCTGGTAAGACAAGCGTGAGGCAATATTTTTAAGCCTGGCAGAGTGCTGCTGTTTTGGTGACGGATTTTTCATCTCTGCCGTGGACGAGCCACCTGTGTGACATGCTCAGGAACATTATTGAATGGTGCTTCCGAGCGGGGCTTTAAGGAAGCTGATCGTGCAAGTAACAGTTTTAGATACAGTCAAATACACTGCTCTTCATATTCAGCGTGCTGCCCAGCATCCTTTGGATCAACTATAGTGATGGATATCTCCTCTAAAAGATATTTATTTCCTGATGTTGACCCAAAATATTCTGATTAAACCGTTTTATTTTCAGTAGCTCCCTTCTTAGGCAGTATAAACTTGATTATTTCTGAATCAGCAGAGGAATATGTTCCATTCTGTCAGTTCCTCCACTTTTACGTGGATAATATATTGATTCATTTAATGTAACTGATGGGTGATGAAGTATATCAGCATGAAGATGCTTTTGCAGCATATATTGTTGACCTGCAATAACAATGCTTTACCATAAGAGTAAAACAACATATTAAATGTATTAAATATATATTACATTTGTGTAATAAAATAAATGCAACTAAAGAGACAAAAACAAAAATGCATCCAAAAGGTTTGCTGTATTTTTTCCCTGACTTTTCTTACATTATACAAAGTACCCTGTTTTTTCTGTTTCAGTATTTACCAATCTTATCTTTAAGTTTTTCTGCAAAGAGGTATTTGATTTCTCTCCCCCCCACTACTTAATTTTCACCTGTCTTTAATATCACTGGGTGTATTTCTTCACACTGTAAAAGAGGAAGTACAATCACCTTCTTCCACCAGCGGTCCTTGAACAATTACAGCCGTGAAAAGAAAGTGCTCAGACCATGGCATGAACCTGGTGCAGTATGGTCTGAAAATCGGACACCTAAAACTCCAGTTCTTTCCTTTTACATCGTTTTTAATGATTTAGATGCAACAAATACTGGTGACCTTCTAGGTTCTGCCATTTGACGTCTTTCTTTTCATTCTGGAGGAATTTATAATGGTGGAGAGAAATAAAACTGTCCCCTCCCTCCTTAGAATTAGTGACAGAACTACTGGGTCAGCCCAGAAATCTGGGTTTTCTTGCATGTCTTCTGCATGCTCCTTTCGTCCTTGTTTTCCTGAAGGTCTGCTCACTGGTTAATGTGTCCTGCTCTAATGCTCCCTGCCCCTCATCCTTATTCTGTCCAGATTCAAATTGTTCACAAAAAGATGGACTTGAGCAATGTTCAGGCAAAATGTGGCTCAAAGGACAACATTCGACACAAACCAGGTATTTTACTGTGTACCATAATGTGGGTGTCATTTAATATCTTTATTAAAGTGCATCCAGATATGCATCAGCATGAAAAAATATTTTTTCCATTGTGATGTCATTATTCAGTGACGTTGACAGTTAGCAGTTGGCGAACAGGTAAAGCATGAGATGCCAAACTGAAACGTAAGAAATTTACAATTGCGACGTGTAATGTGCATGTCTTAATAATGTATTACGGAATCAGTTTAGTGATCATTTTTGATAGGCTTGTTGGTTGCTGCTATAGTCTATGAATTAAATCCTGTTGATGATTTTTTTCTGAGGCCCAACATTAAATTGAAAATGTACTTTGATACTTATACCCCCCCCCCCTTCAAGGTGGTGGCAACATTGAAATAAAGACAGAGAAGCTGGAGTTCAAAGGCCAGTCAAAGGTTGGCTCTCTTGAAAACATCGGGCACGTGGCTGGTGGAGGACAGAGGAAGGTAAGACTGTCAGACAGTGAAACAGCATCTGGACCAGTTTAAATTCAGCACAGTAAAATTAAGCCACCATAATATCTCCAACTTTTTATGTATACTTCATATTGCTTTGAGAGCATAGCACTGAAAAAAGCATTTCTTCCTTTCTGGTGGCTGACATGATTTGTTTTTTTTCCCAATTCCTGGGCACTGCTTTCAAACGCGTCCTCCTCACTACATTGCATGGCCGACTATGACCTTTGCTACTGTAGCACCTTTCGCAACATGTGACACGCACACAGCACACAGCAGATAATTGTGCCCATGAACGGTCGAGGGGATAGTCTGCCTCTGTCCATGGTCTTGTCTGGAGACGCTTGTCCGCTGAGATGGAGCAGCAGGGATGGCCGGCCTCTGTTTATGCAGGGGAGAGGCAGCGGCCCACCTAGACAAGCCGTAGACCAGGCTGAACATGAACCAGCCAAGGACATGCAGCTCCCTCAGCCGCCGTAGTTGCCCGGCCCGCTGCCTCTTCCCCCTTTTCCGATTTCCTTCGTCTTGTGTCTTTAGTGGTCTTGTGCCCCCTCTCGCTGCCTGTCTTTTCCTCCTGGATTTCTGCTTCTCTTTCGCAAATGCCTTTTAGGAAACCCAGGAGAAGGACCCTTAACAAAGGGCAATGGAATTAACATGACTAACTTCATAATTTCATGTTTTCTAAATACAAATTCAAGGTTAAATCACTTGAAATCAATTGAGAAGCCTCTAGAGTTCTAGGGGCAGTGAATCTGTGTGGAGGTAGCTGGGTGTCCGGGTGTTTGGAAATGATCCTGCTTAGAAGATCAATGGATGAATATCTAGAAGGACAGATGAAAAAAGTGGGGGACTTGGAGGGCAGGCCGTGTAGAGGGACGGTGCAGAATTCTCTGAAAGTTTAGCTATGAATGATCTCTGCCCCTGTGAAGCCTTGGGGTGCCTATGTTAGGTCAGATGCTCTCTCTGACCATGTATTTTCAGCCTTAATCAGCTTGGAGTCATCCATCTCTAGTGTCTTAACCTCGTATCGTCTATCATGGGTAGGTCAGGATTACCGTGAGCAACAGAGAGAGCACTCCTCCTCTCCCGTCAGTGCTAGTTAACCAGCATGATGATCTGTGAGGAAGGAGGGGAGTAGGCTGGTATTGTATACACTGTAAGGCTTTTAGGTAAACCTTCCCCTTCGAGTGATGGTGAGACATTCAGTTGAATTTTGTAGAAGAGACCATCTAGTGACGGCTGTGCTTAGCTTACCTCGCTTCGCTTTTCCTGCTTCTCTTTACTTTTCTTTGGCTTCTGCAGTCATGCGTCCTCCATCATATTTTTTTAAAGTTTGTTTTAACTTTTGTGTTGCTGTTAAACCCATGCCGTTTTGGTTATTTAACAAAGATGCATGTTTTTCGCCATGGTGGGGTTCCTCCGTAGAATGAGATGGGCAAGAAGGCAGAGGGGGGCATGAAAAACGTACCCCTAAACGGGGACGATCTGGGCCCCACCCCCACTGACACTTCACCACAGTCTTCTCAGCCCCCTTCTGAATCCTTCCCACCCATGGGGGACTCCCTCATAAAGCTTGAGGACTCCAGTAAGTACTCGGCTTCCATGATCAGCCAATGGC